>OX101825.2:0-1210666 GCA_944452925.2 Chrysolina oricalcia
ACCTAACCTAACCTAACCTAACCTAACCTAACCTAACCTAACCTAACCTAACCTAACCTAACCTAACCTAACCTAACCTAACCTAACCTAACCTAACCTAACCTAACCTAACCTAACCTAACCTAACCTAACCTAACCTAACCTAACCTAACCTAACCTAACCTAACCTAACCTAACCTAACCTAACCTAACCTAACCTAACCTAACCTAACCTAACCTAACCTAACCAACCTAACCTAACCTAACCTAACCTAACCTAACCTAACCTAACCTAACCTAACCTAACCTAACCTAACCTAACCTAACCTAACCTAACCTAACCTAACCTAACCTAACCTAACCTAACCTAACCTAACCTAACCTAACCTAACCTAACCTAACCTAACCTAACCTAACCTAACCTAACCTAACCTAACCTAACCTAACCTAACCTAACCTAACCTAACCTAACCTAACTAACCTAACCTAACCTAACCTAACCTAACCTAACCTAACCTAACCTAACCTAACCTAACCTAACCTAACCTAACCTAACCTAACCTAACCTAACCTAACCTAACCTAACCTAACCTAACCTAACCTAACCTAACCTAACCTAACCTAACCTAACCTAACCTAACCTAACCTAACCTAACCTAACCTAACCTAACCTAACCTAACCTAACCTAACCTAACCTAACCTAACCTAACCTAACCTAACCTAACCTAACCTAACCTAACCTAACCTAACCTAACCTAACCTAACCTAACCTAACCTAACCTAACCTAACCTAACCTAACCTAACCTAACCTAACCTAACCTAACCTAACCTAACCTAACCTAACCTAACCTAACCTAACCTAACCTAACCTAACCTAACCTAACCTAACCTAACCTAACCTAACCTAACCTAACCTAACCTAACCTAACCTAACCTAACCTAACCTAACCTAACCTAACCTAACCTAACCTAACCTAACCTAACCTAACCTAACCTAACCTAACCTAACCTAACCTAACCTAACCTAACCTAACCTAACCTAACCTAACCTAACCTAACCTAACCTAACCTAACCTAACCTAACCTAACCTAACCTAACCTAACCTAACCTAACCTAACCTAACCTAACCTAACCTAACCTAACCTAACCTAACCTAACCTAACCTAACCTAACCTAACCTAACCTAACCTAACCTAACCTAACCTAACCTAACCTAACCTAACCTAACCTAACCTAACCTAACCTAACCTAACCTAACCTAACCTAACCTAACCTAACCTAACCTAACCTAACCTAACCTAACCTAACCTAACCTAACCTAACCTAACCTAACCTAACCTAACCTAACCTAACCTAACCTAACCTAACCTAACCTAACCTAACCTAACCTAACCTAACCTAACCTAACCTAACCTAACCTAACCTAACCTAACCTAACCTAACCTAACCTAACCTAACCTAACCTAACCTAACCTAACCTAACCTAACCTAACCTAACCTAACCTAACCTAACCTAACCTAACCTAACCTAACCTAACCTAACCTAACCTAACCTAACCTAACCTAACCTAACCTAACCTAACCTAACCTAACCTAACCTAACCTAACCTAACCTAACCTAACCTAACCTAACCTAACCTAACCTAACCTAACCTAACCTAACCTAACCTAACCTAACCTAACCTAACCTAACCTAACCTAACCTAACCTAACCTAACCTAACCTAACCTAACCTAACCTAACCTAACCTAACCTAACCTAACCTAACCTAACCTAACCTAACCTAACCTAACCTAACCTAACCTAACCTAACCTAACCTAACCTAACCTAACCTAACCTAACCTAACCTAACCTAACCTAACCTAACCTAACCTAACCTAACCTAACCTAACCTAACCTAACCTAACCTAACCTAACCTAACCTAACCTAACCTAACCTAACCTAACCTAACCTAACCTAACCTAACCTAACCTAACCTAACCTAACCTAACCTAACCTAACCTAACCTAACCTAACCTAACCTAACCTAACCTAACCTAACCTAACCTAACCTAACCTAACCTAACCTAACCTAACCTAACCTAACCTAACCTAACCTAACCTAACCTAACCTAACCTAACCTAACCTAACCTAACCTAACCTAACCTAACCTAACCTAACCTAACCTAACCTAACCTAACCTAACCTAACCTAACCTAACCTAACCTAACCTAACCTAACCTAACCTAACCTAACCTAACCTAACCTAACCTAACCTAACCTAACCTAACCTAACCTAACCTAACCTAACCTAACCTAACCTAACCTAACCTAACCTAACCTAACCTAACCTAACCTAACCTAACCTAACCTAACCTAACCTAACCTAACCTAACCTAACCTAACCTAACCTAACCTAACCTAACCTAACCTAACCTAACCTAACCTAACCTAACCTAACCTAACCTAACCTAACCTAACCTAACCTAACCTAACCTAACCTAACCTAACCTAACCTAACCTAACCTAACCTAACCTAACCTAACCTAACCTAACCTAACCTAACCTAACCTAACCTAACCTAACCTAACCTAACCTAACCTAACCTAACCTAACCTAACCTAACCTAACCTAACCTAACCTAACCTAACCTAACCTAACCTAACCTAACCTAACCTAACCTAACCTAACCTAACCTAACCTAACCTAACCTAACCTAACCTAACCTAACCTAACCTAACCTAACCTAACCTAACCTAACCTAACCTAACCTAACCTAACCTAACCTAACCTAACCTAACCTAACCTAACCTAACCTAACCTAACCTAACCTAACCTAACCTAACCTAACCTAACCTAACCTAACCTAACCTAACCTAACCTAACCTAACCTAACCTAACCTAACCTAACCTAACCTAACCTAACCTAACCTAACCTAACCTAACCTAACCTAACCTAACCTAACCTAACCTAACCTAACCTAACCTAACCTAACCTAACCTAACCTAACCTAACCTAACCTAACCTAACCTAACCTAACCTAACCTAACCTAACCTAACCTAACCTAACCTAACCTAACCTAACCTAACCTAACCTAACCTAACCTAACCTAACCTAACCTAACCTAACCTAACCTAACCTAACCTAACCTAACCTAACCTAACCTAACCTAACCTAACCTAACCTAACCTAACCTAACCTAACCTAACCTAACCTAACCTAACCTAACCTAACCTAACCTAACCTAACCTAACCTAACCTAACCTAACCTAACCTAACCTAACCTAACCTAACCTAACCTAACCTAACCTAACCTAACCTAACCTAACCTAACCTAACCTAACCTAACCTAACCTAACCTAACCTAACCTAACCTAACCTAACCTAACCTAACCTAACCTAACCTAACCTAACCTAACCTAACCTAACCTAACCTAACCTAACCTAACCTAACCTAACCTAACCTAACCTAACCTAACCTAACCTAACCTAACCTAACCTAACCTAACCTAACCTAACCTAACCTAACCTAACCTAACCTAACCTAACCTAACCTAACCTAACCTAACCTAACCTAACCTAACCTAACCTAACCTAACCTAACCTAACCTAACCTAACCTAACCTAACCTAACCTAACCTAACCTAACCTAACCTAACCTAACCTAACCTAACCTAACCTAACCTAACCTAACCTAACCTAACCTAACCTAACCTAACCTAACCTAACCTAACCTAACCTAACCTAACCTAACCTAACCTAACCTAACCTAACCTAACCTAACCTAACCTAACCTAACCTAACCTAACCTAACCTAACCTAACCTAACCTAACCTAACCTAACCTAACCTAACCTAACCTAACCTAACCTAACCTAACCTAACCTAACCTAACCTAACCTAACCTAACCTAACCTAACCTAACCTAACCTAACCTAACCTAACCTAACCTAACCTAACCTAACCTAACCTAACCTAACCTAACCTAACCTAACCTAACCTAACCTAACCTAACCTAACCTAACCTAACCTAACCTAACCTAACCTAACCTAACCTAACCTAACCTAACCTAACCTAACCTAACCTAACCTAACCTAACCTAACCTAACCTAACCTAACCTAACCTAACCTAACCTAACCTAACCTAACCTAACCTAACCTAACCTAACCTAACCTAACCTAACCTAACCTAACCTAACCTAACCTAACCTAACCTAACCTAACCTAACCTAACCTAACCTAACCTAACCTAACCTAACCTAACCTAACCTAACCTAACCTAACCTAACCTAACCTAACCTAACCTAACCTAACCTAACCTAACCTAACCTAACCTAACCTAACCTAACCTAACCTAACCTAACCTAACCTAACCTAACCTAACCTAACCTAACCTAACCTAACCTAACCTAACCTAACCTAACCTAACCTAACCTAACCTAACCTAACCTAACCTAACCTAACCTAACCTAACCTAACCTAACCTAACCTAACCTAACCTAACCTAACCTAACCTAACCTAACCTAACCTAACCTAACCTAACCTAACCTAACCTAACCTAACCTAACCTAACCTAACCTAACCTAACCTAACCTAACCTAACCTAACCTAACCTAACCTAACCTAACCTAACCTAACCTAACCTAACCTATACCTAACCTAACCTAACCTAACCTAACCTAACCTAACCTAACCTAACCTAACCTAACCTAACCTAACCTAACCTAACCTAACCTAACCTAACCTAACCTAACCTAACCTAACCTAACCTAACCTAACCTAACCTAACCTAACCTAACCTAACCTAACCTAACCTAACCTAACCTAACCTAACCTAACCTAACCTAACCTAACCTAACCTAACCTAACCTAACCTAACCTAACCTAACCTAACCTAACCTAACCTAACCTAACCTAACCTAACCTAACCTAACCTAACCTAACCTAACCTAACCTAACCTAACCTAACCTAACCTAACCTAACCTAACCTAACCTAACCTAACCTAACCTAACCTAACCTAACCTAACCTAACCTAACCTAACCTAACCTAACCTAACCTAACCTAACCTAACCTAACCTAACCTAACCTAACCTAACCTAACCTAACCTAACCTAACCTAACCTAACCTAACCTAACCTAACCTAACCTAACCTAACCTAACCTAACCTAACCTAACCTAACCTAACCTAACCTAACCTAACCTAACCTAACCTAACCTAACCTAACCTAACCTAACCTAACCTAACCTAACCTAACCTAACCTAACCTAACCTAACCTAACCTAACCTAACCTAACCTAACCTAACCTAACCTAACCTAACCTAACCTAACCTAACCTAACCTAACCTAACCTAACCTAACCTAACCTAACCTAACCTAACCTAACCTAACCTAACCTAACCTAACCTAACCTAACCTAACCTAACCTAACCTAACCTAACCTAACCTAACCTAACCTAACCTAACCTAACCTAACCTAACCTAACCTAACCTAACCTAACCTAACCTAACCTAACCTAACCTAACCTAACCTAACCTAACCTAACCTAACCTAACCTAACCTAACCTAACCTAACCTAACCTAACCTAACCTAACCTAACCTAACCTAACCTAACCTAACCTAACCTAACCTAACCTAACCTAACCTAACCTAACCTAACCTAACCTAACCTAACCTAACCTAACCTAACCTAACCTAACCTAACCTAACCTAACCTAACCTAACCTAACCTAACCTAACCTAACCTAACCTAACCTAACCTAACCTAACCTAACCTAACCTAACCTAACCTAACCTAACCTAACCTAACCTAACCTAACCTAACCTAACCTAACCTAACCTAACCTAACCTAACCTAACCTAACCTAACCTAACCTAACCTAACCTAACCTAACCTAACCTAACCTAACCTAACCTAACCTAACCTAACCTAACCTAACCTAACCTAACCTAACCTAACCTAACCTAACCTAACCTAACCTAACCTAACCTAACCTAACCTAACCTAACCTAACCTAACCTAACCTAACCTAACCTAACCTAACCTAACCTAACCTAACCTAACCTAACCTAACCTAACCTAACCTAACCTAACCTAACCTAACCTAACCTAACCTAACCTAACCTAACCTAACCTAACCTAACCTAACCTAACCTAACCTAACCTAACCTAACCTAACCTAACCTAACCTAACCTAACCTAACCTAACCTAACCTAACCTAACCTAACCTAACCTAACCTAACCTAACCTAACCTAACCTAACCTAACCTAACCTAACCTAACCTAACCTAACCTAACCTAACCTAACCTAACCTAACCTAACCTAACCTAACCTAACCTAACCTAACCTAACCTAACCTAACCTAACCTAACCTAACCTAACCTAACCTAACCTAACCTAACCTAACCTAACCTAACCTAACCTAACCTAACCTAACCTAACCTAACCTAACCTAACCTAACCTAACCTAACCTAACCTAACCTAACCTAACCTAACCTAACCTAACCTAACCTAACCTAACCTAACCTAACCTAACCTAACCTAACCTAACCTAACCTAACCTAACCTAACCTAACCTAACCTAACCTAACCTAACCTAACCTAACCTAACCTAACCTAACCTAACCTAACCTAACCTAACCTAACCTAACCTAACCTAACCTAACCTAACCTAACCTAACCTAACCTAACCTAACCTAACCTAACCTAACCTAACCTAACCTAACCTAACCTAACCTAACCTAACCTAACCTAACCTAACCTAACCTAACCTAACCTAACCTAACCTAACCTAACCTAACCTAACCTAACCTAACCTAACCTAACCTAACCTAACCTAACCTAACCTAACCTAACCTAACCTAACCTAACCTAACCTAACCTAACCTAACCTAACCTAACCTAACCTAACCTAACCTAACCTAACCTAACCTAACCTAACCTAACCTAACCTAACCTAACCTAACCTAACCTAACCTAACCTAACCTAACCTAACCTAACCTAACCTAACCTAACCTAACCTAACCTAACCTAACCTAACCTAACCTAACCTAACCTAACCTAACCTAACCTAACCTAACCTAACCTAACCTAACCTAACCTAACCTAACCTAACCTAACCTAACCTAACCTAACCTAACCTAACCTAACCTAACCTAACCTAACCTAACCTAACCTAACCTAACCTAACCTAACCTAACCTAACCTAACCTAACCTAACCTAACCTAACCTAACCTAACCTAACCTAACCTAACCTAACCTAACCTAACCTAACCTAACCTAACCTAACCTAACCTAACCTAACCTAACCTAACCTAACCTAACCTAACCTAACCTAACCTAACCTAACCTAACCTAACCTAACCTAACCTAACCTAACCTAACCTAACCTAACCTAACCTAACCTAACCTAACCTAACCTAACCTAACCTAACCTAACCTAACCTAACCTAACCTAACCTAACCTAACCTAACCTAACCTAACCTAACCTAACCTAACCTAACCTAACCTAACCTAACCTAACCTAACCTAACCTAACCTAACCTAACCTAACCTAACCTAACCTAACCTAACCTAACCTAACCTAACCTAACCTAACCTAACCTAACCTAACCTAACCTAACCTAACCTAACCTAACCTAACCTAACCTAACCTAACCTAACCTAACCTAACCTAACCTAACCTAACCTAACCTAACCTAACCTAACCTAACCTAACCTAACCTAACCTAACCTAACCTAACCTAACCTAACCTAACCTAACCTAACCTAACCTAACCTAACCTAACCTAACCTAACCTAACCTAACCTAACCTAACCTAACCTAACCTAACCTAACCTAACCTAACCTAACCTAACCTAACCTAACCTAACCTAACCTAACCTAACCTAACCTAACCTAACCTAACCTAACCTAACCTAACCTAACCTAACCTAACCTAACCTAACCTAACCTAACCTAACCTAACCTAACCTAACCTAACCTAACCTAACCTAACCTAACCTAACCTAACCTAACCTAACCTAACCTAACCTAACCTAACCTAACCTAACCTAACCTAACCTAACCTAACCTAACCTAACCTAACCTAACCTAACCTAACCTAACCTAACCTAACCTAACCTAACCTAACCTAACCTAACCTAACCTAACCTAACCTAACCTAACCTAACCTAACCTAACCTAACCTAACCTAACCTAACCTAACCTAACCTAACCTAACCTAACCTAACCTAACCTAACCTAACCTAACCTAACCTAACCTAACCTAACCTAACCTAACCTAACCTAACCTAACCTAACCTAACCTAACCTAACCTAACCTAACCTAACCTAACCTAACCTAACCTAACCTAACCTAACCTAACCTAACCTAACCTAACCTAACCTAACCTAACCTAACCTAACCTAACCTAACCTAACCTAACCTAACCTAACCTAACCTAACCTAACCTAACCTAACCTAACCTAACCTAACCTAACCTAACCTAACCTAACCTAACCTAACCTAACCTAACCTAACCTAACCTAACCTAACCTAACCTAACCTAACCTAACCTAACCTAACCTAACCTAACCTAACCTAACCTAACCTAACCTAACCTAACCTAACCTAACCTAACCTAACCTAACCTAACCTAACCTAACCTAACCTAACCTAACCTAACCTAACCTAACCTAACCTAACCTAACCTAACCTAACCTAACCTAACCTAACCTAACCTAACCTAACCTAACCTAACCTAACCTAACCTAACCTAACCTAACCTAACCTAACCTAACCTAACCTAACCTAACCTAACCTAACCTAACCTAACCTAACCTAACCTAACCTAACCTAACCTAACCTAACCTAACCTAACCTAACCTAACCTAACCTAACCTAACCTAACCTAACCTAACCTAACCTAACCTAACCTAACCTAACCTAACCTAACCTAACCTAACCTAACCTAACCTAACCTAACCTAACCTAACCTAACCTAACCTAACCTAACCTAACCTAACCTAACCTAACCTAACCTAACCTAACCTAACCTAACCTAACCTAACCTAACCTAACCTAACCTAACCTAACCTAACCTAACCTAACCTAACCTAACCTAACCTAACCTAACCTAACCTAACCTAACCTAACCTAACCTAACCTAACCTAACCTAACCTAACCTAACCTAACCTAACCTAACCTAACCTAACCTAACCTAACCTAACCTAACCTAACCTAACCTAACCTAACCTAACCTAACCTAACCTAACCTAACCTAACCTAACCTAACCTAACCTAACCTAACCTAACCTAACCTAACCTAACCTAACCTAACCTAACCTAACCTAACCTAACCTAACCTAACCTAACCTAACCTAACCTAACCTAACCTAACCTAACCTAACCTAACCTAACCTAACCTAACCTAACCTAACCTAACCTAACCTAACCTAACCTAACCTAACCTAACCTAACCTAACCTAACCTAACCTAACCTAACCTAACCTAACCTAACCTAACCTAACCTAACCTAACCTAACCTAACCTAACCTAACCTAACCTAACCTAACCTAACCTAACCTAACCTAACCTAACCTAACCTAACCTAACCTAACCTAACCTAACCTAACCTAACCTAACCTAACCTAACCTAACCTAACCTAACCTAACCTAACCTAACCTAACCTAACCTAACCTAACCTAACCTAACCTAACCTAACCTAACCTAACCTAACCTAACCTAACCTAACCTAACCTAACCTAACCTAACCTAACCTAACCTAACCTAACCTAACCTAACCTAACCTAACCTAACCTAACCTAACCTAACCTAACCTAACCTAACCTAACCTAACCTAACCTAACCTAACCTAACCTAACCTAACCTAACCTAACCTAACCTAACCTAACCTAACCTAACCTAACCTAACCTAACCTAACCTAACCTAACCTAACCTAACCTAACCTAACCTAACCTAACCTAACCTAACCTAACCTAACCTAACCTAACCTAACCTAACCTAACCTAACCTAACCTAACCTAACCTAACCTAACCTAACCTAACCTAACCTAACCTAACCTAACCTAACCTAACCTAACCTAACCTAACCTAACCTAACCTAACCTAACCTAACCTAACCTAACCTAACCTAACCTAACCTAACCTAACCTAACCTAACCTAACCTAACCTAACCTAACCTAACCTAACCTAACCTAACCTAACCTAACCTAACCTAACCTAACCTAACCTAACCTAACCTAACCTAACCTAACCTAACCTAACCTAACCTAACCTAACCTAACCTAACCTAACCTAACCTAACCTAACCTAACCTAACCTAACCTAACCTAACCTAACCTAACCTAACCTAACCTAACCTAACCTAACCTAACCTAACCTAACCTAACCTAACCTAACCTAACCTAACCTAACCTAACCTAACCTAACCTAACCTAACCTAACCTAACCTAACCTAACCTAACCTAACCTAACCTAACCTAACCTAACCTAACCTAACCTAACCTAACCTAACCTAACCTAACCTAACCTAACCTAACCTAACCTAACCTAACCTAACCTAACCTAACCTAACCTAACCTAACCTAACCTAACCTAACCTAACCTAACCTAACCTAACCTAACCTAACCTAACCTAACCTAACCTAACCTAACCTAACCTAACCTAACCTAACCTAACCTAACCTAACCTAACCTAACCTAACCTAACCTAACCTAACCTAACCTAACCTAACCTAACCTAACCTAACCTAACCTAACCTAACCTAACCTAACCTAACCTAACCTAACCTAACCTAACCTAACCTAACCTAACCTAACCTAACCTAACCTAACCTAACCTAACCTAACCTAACCTAACCTAACCTAACCTAACCTAACCTAACCTAACCTAACCTAACCTAACCTAACCTAACCTAACCTAACCTAACCTAACCTAACCTAACCTAACCTAACCTAACCTAACCTAACCTAACCTAACCTAACCTAACCTAACCTAACCTAACCTAACCTAACCTAACCTAACCTAACCTAACCTAACCTAACCTAACCTAACCTAACCTAACCTAACCTAACCTAACCTAACCTAACCTAACCTAACCTAACCTAACCTAACCTAACCTAACCTAACCTAACCTAACCTAACCTAACCTAACCTAACCTAACCTAACCTAACCTAACCTAACCTAACCTAACCTAACCTAACCTAACCTAACCTAACCTAACCTAACCTAACCTAACCTAACCTAACCTAACCTAACCTAACCTAACCTAACCTAACCTAACCTAACCTAACCTAACCTAACCTAACCTAACCTAACCTAAGCGTAGGTTAGGTTACAAAAATCGATCTAACCTACAGTAAGCGTAGGTTAGGTTAGAAAAAGGGATCTAACTTACACTAAAAAAAAGGGAAGAAAGTTTTAGTGGGTGGCAAGGGGTAAGGGGGAGGGGGGGGGAGGGGGGTGAGGGGGGGGTTAGGTTAGGTTAGTAGGGCTTTTAGTGGCGGATCGATTCGAGATTAGGCTCATTTTGTAGGTCTATCCGAGGACTAACTGTGGCCAAAATTTTGGATCCCAATACCGGTAAGTTTCCGAGATATTTGAGATAGGATAGATTTTCAAAAAAAAAAAAATTGATTATGATACCGTCGGATAGAGAATTGAAAAATATTTGACACGTATTTTTTCTTTTTTTCGAAATCTCAATTTTATGGCCTTTTATCGATTTTTGAATGTTGGAAAAAAAAATAAAAAATTGAGATTTTGACGTAATCGGATAAAGAATTGAAAAATATTTCATACGGGTTTCAGCGTTTTTCTTAAAATTTGAAAAAAAAAAAATTTTCAAGGGAAAATTTTTCAAAAAAATTTTTTTTTTTGAAGGACCAAAATTCGGATCGAAGAACCAAAAAAACATTTTTGAGGCAAAAACCTCTATTTGCAATACCCTGGTCGTTGGATTGGAAGAAGAGGTCCTATGAAGTGGCCTGTCCGATCTTCTGACCTGAACTTTCTGGACTTCTTCTTGTGGGGACATCTTTAGTCCAAGATTTTTGTGACTGAGCCTGAAAATTTGAACGAACTACGCCATCGAATTGTGATTGAGTGTCGTCAAATAACTCCAATTATGTTGAACCATGTTAGAGACGGTTTTCGGTCAAGATTGTATCATTGTATGGAAGTCAATGGAGGACAATTTGAATACTTGATTTAAAAACGCAGATTTGATTTTTTTGATTGTAAGCTTGATAAAACAATTCAATTATATTAAAAATGTGATTTTTTGAAGATTGTTTAAGTTTGTGAAAAGGGCTCAATAAACATTGTGAAAATAACCAAAATATTCAAGATGGCTCATTCGAGCTACAAAATTGATTTTTGTCAAAAACGGTTCATCAAATTTAAGTTTTTCATACACCGTTGTAAAGAGGTTTCCGAATCATTTCAAATGAAGTATCACTCGACCCCTCTCCCCTATTCAATTTTGAGGGGTTGAAGCGCCCCCCATTAGGGGGTTGCTCGTTCAAGCCTCAAATATACGTCAAAAGATGTCCCCGAAACAAAATCATTCGATGTGTTTCGGGAAATGTTTCCACTCACTATGGGATAGGGAATATACGGGGTGGCTCGTCTGAGATGGAACACCCTGTATAAAAGCTTGTCGCGAGAAGTATCTATGTATTTCTTGTAAATTAAATTTAAAATTACCTCCAGATTTATCCTCGAGATAAGCTTTTAAATTTTTAAATTTTATAATGTAACAAAATGATGGGTTTAATTTACTTTATAATTCATTTTCTTTTTGGTTATTTTAAATAAAAGCTTTCCTCTAAAAAGTTTTCTTTAAGTTTATTCATTCATTAGTGAGTGAAAAATAAGTGTAAGGCCCTCCTGTATAAAGGCAACCAAGAAAATGTAGTACGTACATGCGCAAAACAATCGTCACCAGTTGAACGGCCTGCACCCCCACGTTTCACAACTGACAGACAAGGGTGTACGTACCACCCCCGACAGGCATAAAGGTGTAGCCTCCGTCAAAATAAAGTGGAAGTTCATTTTTAGGAGCATACTAGTTCGAGTGACGATCGAGGTGGCGGGAAGTGGTCAAAAAACAATAGTGCACATCGAACTCAAATCCAAAAGTCGTCTATACAAACAAATGATTATCCGCGCGGCCATCTAAAAATCGATCCAGTGTGCGGTACGCGTACGATACATACTGGACTGGTGGTTATAATTTTTGTGGAAAAAAAAAGTAACGTGCAAGGACCAGGTGGAAAATGTTATTGAGGCTGTAAGGATAAAAATATTTTGAAAACGAAAACTCTTAATATGAAGAAATGAGGATGCAGTAGGGGTTGAAAACGGTTTTTTGTGATTTGCGGCGAAACGTGACCTTCTAGTAGAAAATGTTCAATAGAATAGTTGTAGATAATGAAAAAAATCAACTTTTCTTTTGGACCTTTTTTGCTAGGAGGTGAAGTTTCGCAAAAAACCGTTTTCAACCCTTGAACTGAATCCCCAATGCACCATTTTGTTAAACATTTTTCCCTCAAATTTGGAACAAAATTTTCCACCTGGTCCGTGCCTTTTTCTTATTTTTGGCATATAATAGCATATTATGCAAAAATCATGTATTGATAACCATTACATGAGAGTTGCATATGCTATTTTTTCTACACCCGATAAATAATGAAGAACTGTATTATATTTATTTTGTATTGAACACAATAACAGTAATTACTCGAATCTCCATAAAAAATTCTACAAAATTGTAATTAATGGTATTACCTCGGGTATTACAATGAATATAGGAAAACTATAAACATTCTCTTTATATTTATATTGAACATGATAATTATAATTAATCCGATTTCTTGAAAATATTGAGATTATTCATTGTGCAGTATGAAAAGTTTATTCCAGGTCCCACTGATCTGGAAGTGCAAGAAATATATACTATTATTTCATTATTGCTAGTCTCAATAGAGTTCAATATTGTATTGGAAGTGCTGATTTTATTCTGAACCGAATTTTCAATGTAGTCTTCCGCCACTGAATTGGATTTCCAGCCACTATGACGTTTTAATGCAGTAATATACCACCTTCATCAACTAATACGGTTGTAGATGTCCGAGAACAATGCCCTGTATATAAATTAGGATCAAGCAGATTTAAATATGTTGCTATTTTCTTCCCTAAATAATCAAATTTATTAATACCAATGAAAAATTATGGGATTCTATTGATTAAAAATCTGTATAGTTATGAAATAGTATTTTTCGGCAACCATCCGGGAAGTGTTAACTTCCCGGTCACTTTTTCTTTGGGGAAGTAGCACTTCCCGGCCTAGTCCGGGAAGTACGTACTTCCCGGACTAGGCCGGGAAGTGCTCGAATTTTAATATAAATATTAATATAAATGAGATTTGGATGTTTCTGTTGGCACCTATCTTCTGTTCGAATTCCAATATATAAAACAAATAAGAACTAAAATGTTCGAAATATTCAAATTTGGAATCACAACCAGGGTAGTTCACTCTTGATCAAAATTCTATTTTTTGTTACCCCCTGACACCGTTTGGAAATTCAGAATTTTGATAACTCGAATACAAGTATTCCGTAATGCCCCAATTTATATGAAGAATAAAATTTTCTGACAAATCGATAATAACAAAGTTTCCATACGGTGCAAATTTTTTAAACTCACTGTAATGACCAACTTTTGATTGGCAACCAATTTTAGGCGTATTCGTCTATTTATATAACTTCATAAAAAGTATGTTTCATCCGGTTAACAGATGGGTGAAGATCGACCTCTCTTAGGCTATAAATGCGTCTCATTGATTTGTTATTCTACAGGTTGCCGAGAAAATAGTGTACGCAACACGTCCGAAATCAGTTTTTTTGGATTCGCATACTTCCAGGACTCGCTAACGCTCGTCCTAGAATTTGGTCTACTCGTCCAAAAAACAGTATTTTCTGGACTTGTAAGGTAAATTACTATTTTGGACGAGTAATGAACGATATTTTTCATTATATCTACCTGAAAAACACAGATTAAGAATCAGTTATTTTCAATGATGAAGGAACAAAAAGATGTATTATTAATTGAAATATTTGTGGTACAAAAATATCCAGAAATTGCCACAAAACAAGCGTTATTTACCCTGTTGATGAGGAAGTATTCAAACAATTTGCGATTTCTAGAGAACTGTCAACAACATATTATTTAATTTTGACATGTAAATAAGCAGCTATAGTAACACCAGCGCACGAAAAATTTTTCCGTACGGGTGCAAGGAAAAAACACATTTTCGGTATGCTAAATAAGCATGTAAATATAGTGTTTTCAGATGGATATAATGAAAAATCTGTATCATAATGGATCGATCCCATTATGAAACGGACTATGGACCTATAAGTGTATAATTACAGTACGGGTGCAGAAAAAATTTGATTTGGCACCAGCCCAAGTGTCGAAAATGAACAGTAATCTGTCTCCGCGGCCCAAGAAGCGAAAGCAGCAGGAGGACATGAAGGAGCAGATAATCGCGCAGGTGCACAAACCCGTCCTGTCCAACGCGAGCAGCGACAACGACTACGGCAGCGTCCAAAGCGCCAACTCGGAGGACAATGTGGAGTCCAACAGGACGTACACCAAGAACGAGGATGCGAAAACCGACAGGACTTACACGAAAAACGATATCATGTAAGAATACAATACTATCTAGCAAAAACTGCAATTATATAGTGATTACCGTCCAAAGAGTATGTGTACACGGAGTTCCTCAAGGCTCTATGTTAGGCCCTACACTTTTTTAGGATCTATTTGAATGACCTATTTCATTATTCATACCCTACCAAATGTATCTGCTTTGCGGACGATACATCAGTTATAATAAACAATTCTATTAAGGGCCCCGCACGAATGGGGCTCTCTTTCAATTTTGCTGAAATTCCATTATATGTAATGGTAAGTGTGGATGGTAACTGATGCGCTGCGACATGATAAGGTCTATTGTGCCCCATCTTCTTCTGCTATCTCAAGGTGCTCTCGTTTACAGCAGCCCCTCAAGCCTCAATTCCTTGAGGAATTTAAGGATTTTGAGTGGGTCTATTCGTGATATTTCTGGATATTCCCCACAGAATCTGCAGGTGCTTTCCTCCTCTAAGCCTATCTTCCTTAGGTGTTCTTTGAGTCTGCAATGCCCCGTCAGAAATCCAGTGATTGTCTTTAGACTAGTTTTGCTGAGGTTAAGTCTTCGATCTTGCTCGGTTGAAATTGCCGATGAGATCTTTGGCCTGCTATAGCACTGGAAGTCTTTGGTATGTTGCTCTAATTGCTTCTTCAGTTATATTGAGTCCGCAGAATAGTTCTGGGCCGATCAGTGGCGTTGATGCCCCTTTTCGTTTTTGCCAGGGTGTCAGCTTGTGCATTGCTCTCCACTCCAACGTGCCCCGGCACCCAGATGAGGATCACCTTGTTGTTCCTGCCTATATCATAGAGTTTGTCTAGGTATTCCCAGACCATCTTCGAGTTGATGTTATGTGAGCTCAATTTGATGGCTGCTTGACTATCGGAGAGGATTGCGATTTTCTTGTTCCGGTATTTCCTGTCGAGGTTGAACTGAATGCACATTTCTATGGCGTGAATTTCCGCTTGAAAAATGCTGGGGAACTGTCCCATGGGTTCGGAGTATTTGAGTCCCAAAAACTCCTGCTCCAGTTCCGTCGGGAGTGGACTCTTCCGTGAACCATGTTATGGTATTCCTTCCCAGTGCTCGAATGGATTATGTGCTCCATTCCTGGTAATTTCGTCAGTTGGGAGATCGGTAAGGTGTGCACTTTCGGTGGGAGTTGAGCCCCTCACACTGCGTGCTGTCCCTTTGAGTCCAACTTTAGCCAACCTGAGGTTTGCTCCCCAAGCAGTTGAGAGGCCTAGTTCCAAAATGTACAATCTCCAGTTAAAACAGATTTCCAGAAAACAAATTTGAATATGCTATTATAAGTTATCATTATCTATAGATTATTCATGAAGTTCTATAAAATAAATGTTTTTTTCCAAATATATTTATGAAAAGTTATGGAGATTGTACTTTGTGGAATTTTTCAATGGAGATTGTACACTATGCCCCTCAGTTCTCACCATGATATGGAGAGGAGTGAGGTCCAGAATCACCTCTATAACTGCTGTTGGAGTCGACCTCATTGCTCCTGTTATACAAAGACATGCTAGTCTTTGCACTTTCTCCAGGATTTTCTTTGTTGTCGCGAGTTCGGTTCTGCCGTGCAACACTACTGCTCCGCAGGTGATCATAGGTCTCACTATCATGGTGTACATCCATCGCAGTATTGATGGGTTACAGCAATGTTCCTGCACACCATCAGTGATACTTTTTCCTTGTTAGTGATCTTTTCTACGTGTCTGGTCCATAGTAGTTTTGAGTCTAGGATAAGCCCTAGATACTTCACCTCTTGCTTCCATTCTAAGTCTGCTCCGTCGATGTGAACAGTCCTTAGGTGTTGAAACTTTGTTCTTCTAGTGGTTCACTGTGGTTTTTGATGAATTAATTCTCAACCCCACAGAAAGGCACCATCTTCTGGTATAGTATCTAGCTCCCTTTCTATGAGATCGCAGAGGGTTCCTTCGAATTTGCCTTTGGTCATAATGACTATGTCGTCAGCATATCCAAGGCAAGTAACTCCGTTCCCGGTAAGTGTTCCGAGTAGTTCGTCTACTAGGAGACTCCACATCAGAGGCGATAGCACCCCTCCTTGTGGGCATCCAACCGTTTGTGCGAATTCGAAAGCAGATATCGCCCACTTTCGTTTCAGCAGTTCTTGTAGCCCAGCATTTGGCACATCCACCTGAAAAAATGTAACGCACCCTGTATTCAAACGGAAGGTAATATCGAACAAATAAATTCATCAGAAAGGTATCTTATCTTTTCTCCAACCAACAATGTATTTTCGTACATAATAATTTTAGTTTTTTGGAAAATCTTCTGAATTTGAATGAATTGTTTTGTAATCATGTTATTATCATCATCACAGGACTCTCTCGAAGTACGAGGACAAAAACGAGAACATCAGCATGCACACGCCCAGCAGGGAGATTTCTGTGGACGGGGAGAGCCAGATCAACTCGAAAATATTGTCCCTCATCGAAACCGAGATGCAGAGGAGTATCAATAAACATTCGCATTTCACGGACTCCAGGCCGCAGAGTCTCAGTTTCTACGAGGACGAGAAAGTACCAGAAGAGTTATCGGGTGGGTAACTCTACATATAAGTATTTCTATCGAGGGTAATACCACGAGTGCTCGCAATACTATCGATATTAATTCCGTCAGAAATCAACGAAATCAAATTTCTTGGTAACACCACGAGTCCTTTAGGACGAGTGGATCTTTTTTTATTTGGAAAGTCGATAAGTGATCATTTTAATTTTTAAAGTGTCTCCTTCAAAATGGTACATGTAACTTGGTGCTTTATTGGTCGTTAAACCGCTTGAAATTGAGAAAAAAGTCTCTCTGTACCATGATTTTCTCAATATTTTCAATGGTTGTAAAAAAGAATAAATACGATATTAAATTAATTTCGTTATTAATTCAAATATTTTATTATAAATAACGAAAAAAGTCGAAAATTATTGAAAACATTGAGAAAATCATGATTCATAGAGACTTTTTTTCTCAATTGAAGGCTCCAGGGAAGGAACGTGCTAAGTCACTTTGACAATAATTTACAGGAGAGCATTCTTTAGGTTCGGACTACTCACGTTTCTTGCCTGTATACGGTTTACAAACGTATAAATATCTCTTGACCAGACACGTTCTTCCCCAGTACAAATATGCCATGTTATAGCATAGTCCGGCAGTCAAAAGCTGATATGGAAATCGCGATTTGAGGCAAAATGTGACTAACACGTTCTTTCCCTGATGCCTTCAATTTTAAGCGGTTTAATGACAGATATGGGATACGGGGTACACCTGTCTTAATTTTTTTAAGTCGTACTTTTCGCATCGTAGCCAAGCAGTAGTTGTTAACAATGTCATGGGTTTATTTACGTCCGTCACGAGAAGGGTGCCTTAGGCAAAGAAATAAATAAAAAACATTAAAAAATACTTTTTAGATAAAAGCTTTTATTTAAATGCACTAAAAAAATTAAATAAATATTGAAGTGAATTAAACCCATCATTTTGTTACATTATAAAATTTTAAATGATATAAAAACTTGTCGCGAAAATAAATAATGAGGTAATTTTAAATTTAATTTACAATTAGAAATACATAGATACTTTTCGCGAGAAGCTTTTATATCATTTAAAATTTTATAATATAACAAAATGATGGGTTTAATTCATTTCAAAATTTATTTTATTTTTTTAGTGCATTTAAATAAAAGCTTTTCTCTAAAAAGTTTCTTTTTAAGTTTTTTTATCATTTGCTTCCTTGTCCTATTGTATTGTGCCTTCTATTTATTCAGTATTTTATGTTATACTTTCATATTATAGCTTTTATTCCTGAGTTTCAACCAATTGACGTTCCTACAAAATGTAAGTTTTCTAAAGAAGAATGAATATATTCTCATTTTACAGGCAACCTGGAACTCTTGAGTCCCGAGGAGCGCAAACACTACAGGAAACGAAGAGAATACATCACCCAGATGGACACGGAGGAGATGAACGCTTACAACTCCTTGCAGGACGTCCACAACGGCAGAGACCCGCAGGAAGACATCATGACCTCTTCGTCGAAGAAATCCAAATCGAAGAAAAAGAGACACGGCGGCGATGGCGATCTAGGGATGGGAGACAGCAGGGAGATGATGATTCCGAAAGAGAAGAAGAAGAGCAAGAAGAAAAAGCGGGATACTTCACCTGTGGCTTCCAACAATACAAAACGTGAGTGCTCCTATACAGTTAATCTGTTGTAATTCCAGTATGGAATAAGGTGTGGAGTGCCCCAAGGCTCTGTACTGGGTCCTATACTTCTTCTTTTATACACAGGGTGCCCCGTAAAGACCACGTCAAACTCAAGAAGAATGTAGATCAAAGGATTACCCTACCTGCTATGAAAAAATACCCACTATGAAAGACTTGCTGTTTTCGAGATATTTGTTTTTTTATAAAAACAATAAGTATTTGCCTATCGCAGTTTTGTCTGTGCAGGTGGTACAAGTTTCCACCGTTCTGATTCATTTTTTCATTGAAATATTGATGAAAGATTATTCTAACGTCTGCATTATAAACATACTCCGAATATTTTAAAGAGGAGCTGTTAGAAATATTTTTATGGGATGTTTAGGTAGTAGCTTTTTTGTTCATAAATTTCAGCCCATCTGTACTGGGCTACTGCTGCACATCACATCATTAAATTGCCCATTTTCTGGTGATTCCAAAATGGTATAACACAAGTCATTTTTTAAAGAGAAACATTCTCAATTGAAAATTGAATCAATACATGACTCCTCTGGAAATGGAAAAACCCTACGATAAAATTGAAGTTACTTTTTTGTAATATCTAACAGAAAACAACTACTTCCCCGGCAAAAGCCACGCTGGACATTGAACTTACATCTGATGGATATTGAGAAAGACCCTATATAACTTGAGAGAAAAAATCTGAAAGTGAAAATTTGCATTTTCATTCAGATAGTTGATTATTTATTGAATGTCCAGTTTCCATTGGAGATTCTTATCTGTAAATGAGATAAGGGAGAATGTTATTCAGAAGTATCACTCACAGACAATCGCTCATTCCATTGATGCATGAATTGCATCTCTTTCGCTAGGCCTCCAATGCATTTTGGTCGATAAAAATCTATTTCACTCTTCTAAGATCATCAGGGAGGTCGGAAGAATTGGAAAACATACTCTTCAGAAGCAATTTCACACTGTAATGAGGAATTGTTGGACTATTTCTTGTGCGGTGAAACTTTGAAAATATTTTTCTGACATAAAAACTGTCATGGGTATGGCATGTTGATTTCAATGAAAATATGAACAGGATGGTCATAAAGTGAGTTGTGGAATCATCTGCGACTGAAAGTTGGAATTTAGTCGCTATTTTCCATAGTATAAGATAACTTTCCAGGAGAGGTTGGTTGTTTCTCAATTAGAATTGAGAAGTTTCTCAATCAAAACCGAGAAATTTCTTAGCTGGATTATATTTTTACGTTATATACTTTTGAGGTCTGAGCGAGAATGTCTTCTTTCACTTACCTCTGCCAAAGTGTCTCCAATAATATGTACTTTTGAGAACGATGCGGGGTAATAATACTATTATCATCCTTGCAGGCAAGCACAAAAAACGGGAGGATACCGACTACGACCAACGCACGGAAATCGCAGTAGCCTTGGATGAACTTCAAGACGACGTTTTCGATAATAGTCCGGAATTGGCAGGTGGAGCAAAACCCGATAAAATGAAGAACAAGAGTCCGAGAAAATCGGATAAACTGTACATACAAAAGAAAAATAAGTTTGAGGTCAGTACCAAACCAACAGTAAGTCAGTATCTTAACAGACAGAGCGCGCAGGAAATCATGGAAGACGGTAAATTTGGAAAAAGGTATGTCAATACTGTCAACAACTTTTTTTAAGAAAATGTTCCTATTCTTTTTTTCTTAATTTTTTTCTCGTAGAGTGGTCAGTTACGTCGAATAGTCGTTCCCAGTTATTGTTCTAGCCTTATCCAGATAATGGCAATCCCAAAAAACTGAAGCAAGAACTTTTCCAGCAGATTTCTGACCACGAGACTTTTTAGCCCTTGGTTGGTTGGATAAAGACTGACGAGCGAAATACCGGGGTTACCTTTGAGGTTTCCCTTGACACTGAGACCAGCTGGGGGTCTATTGTATTGTTCTGTCGTCAGTGGTTCCTAGTTAAATAGGCCTGTGTTTTCCACCAGGTTTAGTAGTTTGTTTACTAGTCGTTTCGGATTCATGCCTGTTTCTGGTTTGATCTGTCCGAATATTCTGTTGGGCTTGTTGAGCAGCGCGTCGCATTCGAAGATGATGTGAGAGGCTGTTACCTCCTCGTCACCACAGAGTCTACACTCCACGGTTCTCTATTTATTCCCATGATGAGTAGGTGTTTTCTAAGGCCGCAGTTGGCCGGTTGGTTTGCCGGTGATTGTGCGAATAAAGCTTTCGGGCCACGAGAAACTATTTTTAAAAAGACAAAATTTAACTTTACAACAAATAACTTTATTTGTACGGAGAGAGATGTGTCTCTTACAACGTCGCTAACAGAACTAAACTAATTATAAAGCATGGTCAATCATATTCGCATAAACCTAAGTCAGCACTACATAGAAGTACAAGCTAAGGGTTTCCTGAGGGTTTGTACATATAACTCCTCCATCCCTAAGACGAAAATAATACGGTAGTATTATTTTCGGAATTCAAATCTTTAGGTTTTGTATTATTACTTTTGAAATGTTTTAAAATATTATTTTTGTATTTTATAGAAAAGTTATAAATGAATACAGTGGCAATAATTATGATCAGAATAATACAGATATAAAGGGTTGTATAGGGAGTGTTGTTTTCTTCCAGGGCCTGGAGTCGGTGGAGTTGGGTTTTCTCGGCTAGTTTTTGGAGCTTCGTCAGCTCGTCCAGGTTGATCCTATCCAAAATCTTCAGGGGGTGGTCTTCATGGTTGGATTTGATGATTTCTACCCTGGGTAATTGCAGTGGGGTTTCCCGTATCGGAGAAACATTGTTGCTGTATTCTTCCCCATTAATGGTAACGCTGCATTTCTGGGGAATGTGGATCAGCTGTGGTTTGCTGATTTCTTCGTATCCGCTTTCTTTGCACTTTTTTTCGATAGTGGTTCGTCTGGCAGGAATGACAATGACATAGGCATCATTGACAGGTTCTACTACATCCTGGTCTAGGTGGACTTGCAGTGATTGACATGGCTGGCTGCTCTTTCCTTTCAGTAATTCAGGTAGACAGTCTTCTTTGGATATTTGATTTTCCAGGCGGAAAATACAGATTCTCTCGATTTCATGGCACGGGCTGTCCTCGTAGTAATGATAAGTCGAGTTCAGGATAATGTATGGTTTCAAGGGAATTATGGCATTATTGGAAATCGGGATCGGAAATAAATGATAATAATCGTAAAGATTTTCTCGAAGTATCGGTACGTGAATCGTAAATAGAATTAGATCGTTTTTGTAACGCGTTTCAATTTTTAGAAGTTTGTAATATGATTGGATGTTATCGAAATGTGGTAGACTGTCCTTGTACATATTGAGCATTATTTCAATTAATTCTTTGAGCTCGGATATTGGTAATATTATGTTATGAATGATATTCAATTCACCGAATAGTATCGATTCTTCGATATTGTTTAGTGTTGACAATATATTTTGACAGTCAATTATCATTGTATCGAGGGAATTTTGGAGCCGTAAGAATAGCGTGTATTTATTCAGACTATTTACAATAGTCTCTATTTGTTCACCGATTAGTCGTTGGTTTTTGACAATTTGCTGCAAATTATTTGTTGTTTCATTGAAGAATCTTTTTGTGATAGTAACATAATTTTCTAAATCGTGGTGTAGCAATTTTTGATTGTTTGTTAGTGTAGAGATAGCCTGGTCATATTTTTGTTCATCTTCGTCATCTAGAGTGCCAAATAGCCATTTGTTCGTTCTGCCTACAAAATTTATTAGGCCTCTTTTTGATCGGTTGAATTTTTGAGGTTTGATATTTGTTAATTTCACAGAAATTTGTTTGAGAAGTTGTAACAAATGGTTGTGCATATGATGTAATTGTGGATATAAGACGTCTTTTATTGAAATTAGGTCGGTTATGTATTTCGAATTGTTAGTTATGCTATTTATTGGGTCATCGAACTGTTTCAAGTCGATAGGTTTCAGAAATGTATGTTTTTGGGTAGTGATTCTCGCTTTTCCAAGAGAGAAGGGAAGGATGGGGTTAGATATTTCTGTCATGGTTAACTGTTGTCCATTAGTAGTTAGGATCCCGAGAAGTAGAAGGTACAGCGTTGTCATCTGGAAAAATTTGTTTCTGAACTTGTTTTCTCTGAGGTTTCAGTTTACTTTTATGATATTTTGAATTTTTTGTTTTTACTTTGATGCCACAATCTTTGATAGGTTGAATTTTTCTATACAGGGGAGATAATTTATTTCGGGGCGATTCTTTGAGAAACGTGTTTTCATCGATTTTTACCTCTGGTGGATCGTTTCTTTTGGAATTAATTTCAGTCAGATTCTTTGATTTTTCGTTATTCTGTTTGATTATATCATTTATTATCTTTTGATTTCTAGCATGTTTTTCAATGTAGTCAGAAGTTATTTTTGAAAATGTTATATCAAATGGGTTTTGGTGTTCAACGTTTCCTTTGATAATTTGAAAAGGGGTGAATTTAGTTGCGGAGTGAATAGTGTTGTTATACCCTAATATTGCGTATATCATTTGTGTTGTTATTGGTCTGTCAGAATGCTCGAGTTTTAGTGTTCTGATTTCTTCGATGAGCGTAGAATGTAGGCGTTCTACAGGGCTATTGCTATTGGGATTTTTTGGGGTTATATAATGTAGGGTTATTTTGTGCAATTTACAAAAATCTTCAATTAGACTATTTTTGAACTCTGTTCCAGAGTCGCAAGTAATTTTATTCGGGATACCGTAGTGGGAAATAAATTTTAATAAACCATCTAATATGTTAGGTGCATTCAAATGAATCGGGTATGCTTGGGCAAAACGCGAGAAGCTATCAATAACTGTCAAAAATTTTTGTTTATCTGCCGAAAATGCATCGATATAAATATGCTCGAAGGGATATTCTCCTATAGGAGTAGGGTTGAATTTGATAACGTTAGGGCGGCGTTCATATTTTGACTTTTGACAGGTTACGCAAGTGTTTATATAATTCGTCACGTCTTGAACCATGTTTGGCCAATAATAAGTTCTAGATAGGGAGTCTTTCGTTTCATTTATGCCCCTATGAGTGGTTTTTGTTTCGTGATGGTGTTGGATTTTTAGTTTCTGTTCGTCTTTGTCTGTGATGTCGGTTAAAAGGACATTACTCTGGACCAGTTTGAAGGCAGAATGTTTAAAATGTTTTTGAATTAATGGGATTAATTTATTTTTCAAACGTTCTTCAAAAAATACGCCATGGAGTATTTTTGGTTTGAGATATTCTAAGAAGATTCTTACTAAGTCATTTTCGATATTTCTGCTTGACAGTACTATTTTAAGACGGGTTTTATCGAAAGGCTTTGTTATTCTCACTCGAGAGGAAATAGTGTCTACACTGTCGGAAAGTATAATTTGGTTTTTGAATTTATTTAACGGTTGGTCAGAAATAGGGATTTCGAGAATTGGATTTTCGTGAGAAGAGTGTTGAGTTTCATTGCTGTCGTCGGGTTCTTGCAGCTCCTGTTGTGCTGGAACTAAGACTACGTCTGATAAAACATGTATTCGTTTTTCTTTTTCTGGTGGTTTTTCTTTTTCCTCTTCCATTGGTTTCTTGCCAGTTCGCAATTTTCGTATTTCTTCGTTTAAGCGGTGGTCAAGATCTTGAAGGTCTTCATCGGAAATTTCTGGAATTTCTTCCTTGTTCGCTAAGTCCGCGAAGATTTCGGGAAAGTCCTCTTCGAATCGGTTGCTCGGTAGATCAATGTTTGCAATCATTGATTGATTTTCCAGTGGGTGGAGTTCTATTCTGGATAGGGCATCTGCGACGGAATTGTTTTTTCCTTTCCTGTACACGATGTTATAATCATACTCTTCCAGCTTTAGGCGCCATCTAACCAATCTTGAACTAGGGTCTTTGAGGTTGAAAAGCCATTGCAAGGGTTTATGATCTGTCACGATCGTAAATTGTTTTCCGAATAAGTACGGTCTAAAATATTTGGTGAAATTTATTATCGATAGCAATTCTTTTTCTATGGTGGAATAATTTTGTTCCGCGGGGTTTAGTGTTCTAGACGCGTACGCGATAGGTTTATCTTTTCCTATAACACCCTGTGATAAAACAGCACCAATGGCCACGTTAGAGGCATCGGTAGTCAGTATAAAAGATTTACTGAAGTCTGGGTACTGGAGTAGGGGTTCGTTTGTGAGTAATTGTTTACATGTCTCAAAAGTTTCCAAAAATTCTGGGGTGTGAGTTATTTTTTCACCTTTTTTTAAACAGCGCGTAAATGGTTTGGTGAGCTGGGCAAAATCTTTTATAAATTTTCGATAATATCCTAATACACCAAGAAAAGATTTAATTTCTCTAGCGGTAGTTGGTATGGGAAAATTTTGAATTGCTTTTATTTTATTTGGGTTGGGTTTGATGCCATCAGGAGTGACGACATGGCCTAGAAATTCGACATTTCGTTTCAAGAACTCACATTTGTCTAATTGCATTTTCAATTTAGCTTCGCGTAACGTTTTAAAAACTTGTTTTAGGTTGGAAACGTGTTCTTGCAAGGAAGTCGAAAACACGATAATGTCGTCCATATAGACTAGACAGATTTTGTTCCGAAGGTCCTTGAGGATGTGATCCATTACTCTTTGAAAACTTGCCGGTGCATTTTTCAACCCAAATGGCATACGAACATATTCGTAGTGCCCGTGCTCCACGTTGAAGGCAGTTTTTTCGATAGACTTTTCTTCCATTTCGATCTGGTGGAATCCAGATGCCAGATCCAGGGTGGTAAAATAATTGCATTTCCCCAATTTATCTAGGATGTCTTCTATATTCGGAATCGGGTATCGGTCGTCGATTGTTTTTTCGTTCAACTTCCTATAGTCTATCACAATGCGCCATTTTTTCTTTCCTGATGCGTCGGTCTTCTTTGGCACAATCCATATCGGGCTACTCCAAGCGGAGGACGATGGTCGAATAATTCCATCGGTAAGCATCTTCTGAATTTGCTTTTGGACTTCTTCTTTGTGGCAATGAGGAAAGCGATAAGATTTTGTATGTATTGGAATCTCATCTTTGGTCTTTATTTCATGTTTAATTTTATTGGTAAAAGAGAGTTTGTCATGTTCATCATGGAAAATGTCCGCAAATTCTTTATAGAGTTTTAAAATAGCTCGCTTTTCTTCTATATTCATGTGGTCTGTCCTAATTTTGTCAGAAATGTCTTTTGTCGAGTCATAATATTGAATGTTCGGTAGAGCGCTCTCGATATGGTAAAATTCGAAATATTCTTTTTCAATTCGGATAGCTTTGAAAGGTTCGTTCATCGTGACAGAAATTGTCCTATCTGTATTGTTGAAAACTTCAAAGGTAGCGCGATAGTTCGAAGCGCAAGTCAAAGTTTCCGGTATAAATAGTCCATTGAAATTTTTATTAGTGATTATGATTTCGCCTTCGTTAATATTGACGGGATATTTTCGTACCAAACTTTCGAAAGGCGGTACCTCGAAAGTGAAAGAAGTTTCGTGGGGTTGTCTGTAAAAGAATGGTATTTGTACAAGGTCATTGTGCAGTAACTGATTGGTAAAATCGATATTCAAACCTAAGTTTTTCAATTCCTTTAATCCTAGAATACCGTCAAAAAATTCGTGGAACTGAAATAAAACATACTCAGTCTCATAACAACTCTGGAATTCTTTGAAAGCAGGGATAAGGGCTCTAAACTGAATTTCTTTTTCGCCTAAGGAAGTTTTTAATTGGGAAGGTTGCCTAAAAATTTTATCAGGGTAATATTTTTCGACAATAGATGGTTTCAATATTGAGGTGTGACATCCAGTGTCAATCAGTAATTTAATTGGGGGGTTACGAATTTTTATATATGGGAGACCGTTGACCGTGGCAGAATGAAGTTCTATCACGCTGTCTTGTTTTTTGGAGGCGATTCGTAAAAATTTTCGCCTTCAGGCTCGTGATTGTCGTTGCTGGGTTCATCTAATGGTTCGGGGGGTAAACAATGTCCGTCGGGGTGATGGCCAGTATAAGAATTTTCTTGATAGTGTTCAGGATAAAGTTCTTGCATAGTGTCAGTTTGGTCATGGGTGTAATAGTCGTATTGGTAATTATTCGAATGATAGTTATGTGCAGCATCAAATTGATCGTAACTGTGATTGTACATTTCCTCATCGATGGGTGTCCATCTTTGGGGTTGTGAATGGGACGGATTGGCGAAAGAATGGGACATGGGTCTACGAACCGTAGGGGTTCTAGATGTAGTAGACATTGGTTCGAAAGTCCTTTGATCTGGTTTACCTGTCGGTTTGAATACATTTCGTGGCGGACCAAACACTTGTCTGTTAGTTGGAAACGTTTGTCTTACTGGTCGGGGTTGGACATTTATCGGTTGGCTGGGAAATGGGGGTCTAAAATTATTCTGGCTGTAGTTTGAAAATTGATTTTGGATTCTAGTGATGTTGGAAGGTTGGTTTTGGAACCCCGAGGCCTGATTTTGGGTGTTGGTTGTTTGAATTGGGGCCATGGGTTGAGAATTTGGAAAGCTATAATTTGGATAAAAGTTATTACGATTTTGTACAATTTGTCTATTAGGTGGTTTGGGTGCATTAACGTTCGGGCGATTTTGGAATACCAGATTTTGGGTGTGTCTAAAGTTTTCGTCCTCCTGGACGAAGTTCATTGCTGCTTCTAGGGAATCAGGATTTTGGACGATAACTTTGTCTTGTAGTCGAATATTCAGATTTCTCAAAAATACTTCAAGGGACTGGGATTCGTATTGTCGAATATGTATCGGTTTAGTAGCTTGGTCCATGTCGGGGTCAGAATTTATTTTGTAAGACAATTTACTGTGTAATAATTGGATTCGCTTTGCGAAGTCAAGGGGATGTTCGCCTCTATTTAGTGTAAGGGTAAACAGTTGTTGTTCGAGGTTATCAAGGCTTTGTCGGTCACCAAAAGTATTTCTCAATTCTAATTTTACTTGAGTCCATGTCCTTAATTCAGATCTTGATCCGATTAATAGCTGGGCTCTATCTTTCAATTTACTCAATAAAATACTCAAAATGCACTGGTTTAATGTGATATCGGCGCCATGATACCTTTTGTGAAATTGATCGGCGGCGTTAATAAATATTTCGAGGGTCTCTGACGAGCCATCGTATGTTGGAATAGTGTCCGAATAGATTTTAAACAATGTATAATTGATTTCCGTTGCCATATTCGAAACTCGCAATGAGCTTAAAGTATTTGCCAAACTTTCGATTATGGGATCGGTCATCAACGCTATTTTGTGTGCTTAGATTTTTGTGCAAAATTTGAATAAGAAAAAAAATCTACTGAATTTACCGAATTTATACTGAAATTTGTCACAAAAATATTCTTTGAACTAACAGAATAATTTCTTTCGAGAATTTCAAGATAACAATGTACAATACAAGCTATTCTTAGTCTTCTCACAGTAAGTTTTCAAACCGTGTAATATTTCACTCGAACAAGTGTCGTTGCCTTTTGAGATGGCAGCGAACTCTGATGAGTATCAGGTTTCGAAATGAGATTATATTTATTTGATGTTTTATTAAGAAATTCGGATAAGTAGTAAAATGCTTTGGATGTGATCAATAATTACTAATCTATGTGACTTCTATAGTCAGTCCACCAATTTCGATTACGATAAAAGAAAAATGATGGATTGATTGAATTTAATAATCAATATTCAACAACTTCTATCAAAAATCTTTACGATAAAGTCTTGAAGAAAAATGTTTGAAGGCAGAGAGGAATACTCGACTTACCACGATGGTGAACCAGGTAGTCCTTTTCTGGAGTCTGCAGCGACTGGGTCTGCCGGTCTCTGGGTGGGCGATCGAAGCTGTTCTTTCGATAACGGATAAACAGTTGAAACTGACGAATTTCGCGATCGATATTCTTCCGTTATCCTACCGACTGCGCCAATAAAGCTTTCGGGCCACGAGAAACTATTTTTAAAAAGACAAAATTTAACTTTACAACAAATAACTTTATTTGTACGGAGAGAGATGTGTCTCTTACAACGTCGCTAACAGAACTAAACTAATTATAAAGCATGGTCAATCATATTCGCATAAACCTAAGTCAGCACTACATAGAAGTACAAGCTAAGGGTTTCCTGAGGGTTTGTACATATAACTTGCGTAACTTGGGACCAATGTTTGGTGTTTTGATTTTTTCCACTCATTGATTAGGTTTCGGGTTTTGCTGATTCCAAACGCTGGTTCTGGGCCTGTGAATGGTGATTCAGATGCTTGTTTTGCAAGTTGGTCTGCTTTTCCATTGCCATTAATTCTCCTATGTCCGGGCACCCACACAAGTGAAACCTTGTTGTGTTTTGACAGTTCATTGAGGCTCTGAAGGCATTTCCAAACTTGCTTTGGCTTTATCTGTTATTGCGTCTGGCTGTTAGATAGAATGTAGATGTGTTTTCTTTCATACCCACGGTCTAGATTCATCTGTATGCATGTCCTTGTCTCTGCTTGAAATACTGTGGTGTTCTTGCCAAGTGGGACTATTACGTTCCTTTTATATTACTGCTCCTACATCTGTTTTTGAACCAACTGTGTACCATTTAATGTTTCCAGATGATAGTGATTCTGCTCCCGAGTCCCATTAATTCCATTTGAATAGTTTTTCGTACGAGTATTGTGGTAGCGGTAGTCTGATATAATTTCCAGTTCGGTAATGTTGACTTCATGGATGATTTTGGTGTGCCCAGTTTGTGGTTGGGTTATCAAATTACCTGTTTGTTTAAGTCTTTATGCACTCATCCTCGCCTCCCCCATGACTGTGACGTCTAAAGGTGGAAGGTTTAGGATAATTTCCATAGCAGCGGTTGAAATGCTACTCGTGATATACAGACAGGCGAGCCTCTGTATTTTACCAAGGTTTGTTTCCGACTGTCTCTGTTTCATCTTGGGCCATACGTGATTCTGGGTCTTATGATCGCGGTGTAAAGCCAGTGCATGACTTTCGGTTTCAGTTCCCATGTTTTTCCAAAAGCTCTTTTGCACATCATGAACGATGCGTTGTTTTTATTAACTACATGTTGTAGATGCATGTTCCAGGTTAGTTTCTTGTATAAGAACAGCCCTAAATATTTGACATGATCAGCAACTTGTGGTGTCACGCCAAAGAACTTGAGTGACTTCCAGTCCCCCAGAATCCTTTTGCGTGTGAAAGGAATGAGTGTGGTTTTACTGGGGTTTGCCCTCAGTCCTTCTCTTTTGCACCATTCCTCTACGTTCCTCAGTGCATTTTGCATTAGCTCAGAGGTTATTTGGGCATACTTTCCCTGTACGAGGACTACTATGTCAGCCGCATAACCTTGATTGTTTGAAGATTCCAGATTCTTGCTTTTCGTTCACCAACGACAATGTTAATACACCTCTACCGATGTCGTATACAAACGATAAATTTTACAATACAATATATAACGACAATCTGCAGCTACAGAATCGCAAAAGTCGTTAATTAACGATTGTCGTTCACTAACGATATCGTTATTATGCGTTACAGAATATACCACTAACATCTTAACCCCATACAAATTCAGATGCTAACTAGATATCAATAAAGCTTCGTTTTCTGTTCTTGATCACATTCCTACATATCTCTATACAATTCGATGATGAAATCATTTTACTTTTTCTTCGCAGATGCTCGATACATCCCCTGGAAATAGCCATAATTTTTCAAAGATGGTGGATGCGCCTATCCACGCTCTGTCACGGTTTGCTGGGAGGCCTCGCCTTGGGTCACTGGCTCTACTTGGTGTGCAACTTCCACCAGCAAGACAGCAGCTTCCTGCTTCACTACGCCTACTACAGCGACATCTATGTTGGACTTTTTTTCGCTCTTTGCGTTCTGTGCATAGTATCGGTTTTCGACAGGTGAGGAGTTTTTATGTGCAGGAGGCGCAGGTGCTGATTTTCAACACGGCTCACACCACAGCCGTCTTAATACTCCGATCAGTTAATTAAAACACAACTAATTCACCCTAGAACATCTATTGAGAACATAAAATTAGCAGTTCACACAACAAACCAACTCATAAGTCGGGATTGAAAGAAAGAAAAAACTGTGGCCATTTGACGCCTTCGTAATTTCCCTATTTCTAGTAGAATAAAACTGCAGCAGAACAGTTTTCTTTTTGTAGACGATCTTCTGGTGAATACCCACCAGAAGACGACTGCGGATAGAAGCAGTTGACACATTGTGATTTATATAAATTATAATGGAAGTTCAAAGTCAATGTATCCAAGTTTTCTTTATACCGGGTGACACAGCAGACATGTAGCAGCCTGTAGTTTTTTTATTTGAAGAGATGATGATTTGAAATTTGCAGAAGTTACGTAATCAATGATAGCGCTTCATTTGACTCTAACGTCAACTTTTTTCAACTATCTGTTTGATCGGCAGTAACTCCAACTTCTTTTTTTTAAATGACACCCTGTATATTTATCCAGCATCAAATTTGTCTTCAAATTTTCTATTCAACCGTGTATCACAAAGTGTCGTTTCTCAATTCGCAGATGAATTGCATTTTATTAAAAAACATCAAGTTGGCTGTTATCCGAATTCGATAATCTTTCGATGCTTGGTAGGCTTGGAAATCAGTTAAACGATATAATTTCAGTTTTTTCCATACCTGATCACTTCCTACAGATTGTCAATAATTTCTTCAATAAAAAGAAAAAACATCTGAAAATAACTGACGATATTGCGAAAACTGAGATAGGAACATGTTTTTTTCAATTTGGCTACTTGTGAAGAAACTATCTGACTTTCTCTTTGGCCATGTAGCCATATCATGATCTTTCCATTTGGAAACATAAAATTAAAATTGTTCCCCTGATCCACCAATTCAAAAGACTATTAGTCTAGATATTTCCAATAATATTTTGCCTAGTAGGCGGTGTTCACAGAATGTTTTGTGTTTGACAGGTAAACATCATTTGATTGTACTGATTATCTCCGTCAGTTTTATGCTCATTAAAATTGCATCGTTTAATTAGATACTAAATATGTATTCAAAGAACGAAAAGGTCGATATGTTGTTGATATTCGGAGAGTGCAGGAGAAACTGTAGACAGGCTGAACAATTGTATGTAGAAAGATTTCCGGAAAGACGCCATCTGCCTAATAATTATTTCGCCAGAGTAGAAGAGCAGTTCAGAAGAGAACCGGAAAATCAAAACAATCTCCAATACGTTGTCGACGAGGAAATGGAAATGAACGTTTTGGCCATAGTACATGCAGATCCGACGATATCACTGAGACAAATTGAGGACGACAACGGCGTGAATCGAGAGACCGCTAGAAGAGTTTTGAAAAGAACTGCTCTGAACTGCTCTTTTACTCTAGCGAAATAATTATCAGGTGGGTGGCGTCTTTCCGGAAATCTTTTGACCTACAATTGTTCAGCCTGTCTACAATTTCTCTTGCACTCTCCGAATATCAACAACATATCGACCTTTTCGTTCTTTGAATACATATTTAGTATATAATTAAACGATGCAATTTCAATCGGCATAAAACTGACGGAGGTAATCATTGCAATTAAATGATGTTTATCTGTCAAACACAGAACATTTTGTGTACACCGCCTACTAGGCAAAATATTATTGCAAATATCTAGACTTGAGAAGTGGTGGATCAGGGGAACAATTTTAATTTTATGTTTCCAAATGGAAAGATCATGATATGGCTACATGGCCAAAGAGAAAGACAGATAGTTTCTTCACAAGTAGCCAAATTGAAAAAAAATATGTTCCTATCTCAGTTTTCGCAATATCGTGAGTTATTTTCAGATGTTTTTTCTTTTTATTGACGAAATTATTGACAATCTGTAGGAAGTGATCAGGTATGGAAAAAACTGAAATTATATCGTTTAACTGATACTCTTTGGGTTTCCAAGCCTACCAAGCATCGAAAGATTATCGAATGCGGGTAACAGCCAACTAGATGTTTTTCAATAAAATGCAATTCATCTGCGAATTGAGAAACGAATGCCATTTTGTGATACACGGTTGAATAGAAAATTTCAAGACAAATAAGATAGGCTAGATAAATGTACAGGGTGTCATTAAAAAAAAAAGTTGAAGTTACTGCCGATCAAACAGGTAGTTGAAAAAAGTTGTAGTTAGATTCAAATGAAGCAAATTTCAAATTTTTATCTATTCAAATAAAAAAACTACAGGCTGCTACATGTCTGCTGTGTCACCCGGTATAGAGAATTTTTACAACACCAATTTTAAACTCGAGTCTCAAGTTGTTCTATTTTTCTTGAAGTTCCTCTGGGTTTTATCTGCATTCACTGTGATCAAAGTCAAAATATGCTTTATTGTCGGAAGTTAATGATGAACTTATTGATCATTGTATCATCTGCATACAAAACTATATTATCTGTGCTCATATGATTAGGCATGTCGTCGATAAACAGAAGAGAGACGAGGGGACCCAATATAGAACCTTGAGGAACCCCAAGATCAATGTCATTCTGCTGCGACTGGCAATTGCCAACTTTAACATATAATTTGAAACTATATGGAAAGATTGTTCAAATCTGAACTGCAGTTGAACATACCATTTTTTTATGAATTTTGCGGTAAAAATAATATTTGGGATTTTCTGTTGTAAAATTCTAGTCAGTGAAGAAACTGCCGCAGACCTAAAATAATAACAACACTCTTCATTTTCAGAATAGACATAGCCCACCTCGAGAAAAATTACTCCAAAGAGCTATGGAAACAAAAGAGAAGTTCATTTGTCGTAATCGTCTACATCAGTTGCTTGATAGTTCATTTGTCCACGGCCAACTTCGATGACAAATTATCGTTGATGTCGTACAGGAGAAACGGCAATGATACAATATTGACGAATGTGAGTTTGCCAAAACACTTTTCTTCTTTTGTATACAACTGATCATTCGGACCATATTTCGCACCTCTTCCAGTAGGTTTAAAAGTGTTATTTTTTTTATCTCAAAAGTTCATCAGCACTATTTTCAAACGTTATTGTTTTACTAGCTCAAAGCCGTCATTTAATATTATGTTTCTTTCAATTCAGATGACTAGGAGTGACCTGAGAACATGGAACCACCTGTCTCTGTGGCGGGCATTGCTAGCTTTCACCGCTTGGATCTTCGTCGGCCTGGGACCGCCTGAAGACATGCTGTACCATCATCTCAAGAATCTAGAAGCATATCTCCCCAACAAATGATAATTGACTACGTTTCGAATTCAATTATTTGTGATATCGAATAAGTTTCTCTAAGACTGTTACAGAAATAATAAATTTATGAGTTTTATTTCATTGTATTCTTAAATCCAGTATCTAACTATCTAATTCTTTTTAAAAAAATTCCACAAACCGATTTTACTGTGGCGAAAACCAGGGTTTTCATTTATTATAGGCCGTTTGCGTATTTTATTTTGTGTGAAAAGAGCATCTTATTTCTATCTACAGCAATCGACAGGATGAAATTTGATATCGTTGAGAACCAGAAGGAAATTTTCCATAATCTGATCAGCTGTTGAGGTAAATTTTTTTCGTTTTTGGCAGACTTTCTTGTTTACAGCATTTGAACAGCTGACTGGCTCATGGGAAATTTTTTGCAGGTTCCCAACGCTATCAAATTTCATTCTGTCGATTGCCATAAGCGAGAAAATGCATCGGCAATCGAGTATTTTTCACAAGATCATCGTACCCTTATTTCAACTCTTTCAGTACGTCCAAACCTTATGTCTTTGGTTATTCACTATTAGATTGTTATAAAGTGTGTCCCACTTTGAGTAGCCACACCCTCATATTTCGTTGAGCATGAAATAATTCGAAATTTTCTTTGACTCAAGTTGTAGTACTCGGAAATACCCACCTTTACGTTTACGTAACCTTTGTATATCCATTTTCCAGGCTAACTACGACCAAATGAAAAGTGAAAAATTGGGAAAAACGTACTAGGCATTTTTTTATCGCAAAAATAACACCAGATTCTGTTCCAGAACATCTTAAAACCCCCAAATCTCAATGCTTGAATCATTTGAATATACAGGGTATCATTCATTCTGATCAGAGTTAGCCTTGGAAAAGTGATATTTGGCTATTTTTCAAAGTATTAATTAAATATTTTTGGGAATTCTGTGACAAGAAAAGACATTTTGGAAATTTTCCAAGCATTATTTATGGATAAGAGTTGATAATGCTATCAGCTACAGATGATACCCTGTATATTCAAATGATTCAAGCATTGCGATTTGGGGGTTTTAAGGTGTTCTGAAAAGAATCTGGTGTTATTTTTGCGATAAAAAAATGCCTAGTATGTTTTTCCCAATTTTTCACTTTTCATTTGGTCGTAGTTAACCGTGGAAAATGGATATACAAAGGTTCCGTAAACATAAAGGTAGGTATTTCCCAGTACTACAACTTGAGTCAAAGAAAATTTCGAATTATTTCATGCTCAACGAAATATGAGGGTGTGGCTGCTCAAAGTGGGAGACACTGTATATGTTGTGTCAAAATGCCATAAAGAGATTAAAACGGAAATGATTCTCTCACATGCCTAGCACACGTCCCATCGCTAAATTTTCATTATTTGAGACATAATTTTCAGTGGTTAAAATCCCAGAAAAGAGAAAACCAATCAGCAAAATCTGTCATTATCTGACGGTCCATAACTCATATTGAAATGTGTATATTATCATCATCTCATCCATACAAACAGTTAAGAATAGTAAAAATATATTTAATGGACTAGAATCACTTTATACATTTTTGTTAGTTAGCTACAGTAACAATCTTAAAAAATACGTCAATGACTGTACTCAAATTCCTTAAGTAAACTAGGTGTTTGGAATGATGTTTTCATCTGACCGATACCAAAAAATCCTAAAAGAAATTCCACAGTTTTTGAACATTGAATTAATTTCAATGAAAGTTTTGAAAAAAATGGCAGCTCATTTCGAATTCTCTGTCAACTTATTATAACAAGTGAGATTTTTCTAGAATCGGTAGAACTGTCAGCTGATAGATGAAACACAGTGATAACAGGGTGGCTCAAAGTTCTGAATGAAAATGCTTTTTTGCCAAAGCACAAAATAAAAGACGCAAACGGCCTATATTACTTTTATGTCATACTAGTTCATTATTGTGTTTTTATTGCTTAGTTACCAACTATCTAATGTCGTACTTTAGCCCGTGCGGGCATAAAGTTCACTTTATGGCCCGCGCGGGCATAAAGAGAAATAAATACTGATTTGTATTTAGATTGGATTGCAATAACAAACTAGTATGACATAAAGTTATGTATGTTCCGCGGGCATAAACAGATGTGTATACCCTCGGGCGACTTACAAACCCTCAGGCCAGAGGCCCTTGGGTTCGTAAAACGTCGCCCTCAGGGCATAAACATCTATTTATACCCTTGGTACATAAACAACTATTTATAAGATAGTTCGTAAATGGAAAGCCCGGTTTTTGGCCCCAGCAAAATCGCTTTGTGGAATTTTTTAAACAAGAAATAGAGAAAAAAAAATACAACTTTTTTGTTTTTTGCAAATATCTGAAAAATTATTGAAGGAATCGTTTTACGGTCGATAGAAGATAAAACCTACAAAATAGTTTTTTCACTGAGAAAATCCGGGAAAACCTCGAAAAAGAAACCATTTCTCAAAAATTTATAATTTTTATAAATCTGAAGCTGGTCAAATAATATTGCGGAAACTGATAGATAATAGTGGTTCAACTGTGCGCAAGATGTTTTCTGTCCGATATGTAGTTTTTGCACAATCGCGTTATAAACAATTCAAGGGCAAATCTATCTAAATGCGCCGATTTAAATTCTGTAAACGGCATTTAGAAGTAGAGATCATTATCTACAATTTGTATTTTTGAATTTTCACCTGTGAGGTGGGAAATAAGGTGAAAATGTCACTGGAAGTTACTCTAAATGCTTCAAAGCGCACCTGAACTCAATTCGAGTTCACTTTAGTGCGACTTCGGGTGACTTCGGACGCTGTTTGAATCGTTTTGATCAACTTTCAGTGACATTTTCAACATATTTCTCACCCTTGGTGAAAATACAAAATATACAAATTGAAGATATTGATCTCTACTTCCAGATGCCGTTTACAGAATTTGAATACGACTTAAATCCTTAAATCGGCGCATTAAGAAAGATTTGCCCTTAAATTGTTTATAACGCGATTGTGCAAAAACTACACATCGGACAGAAAACATCTTGCGCACACTTGAACCACATACTATCATCTATCAGTTTCCGCAATATTGTTTGTCCAGCTTGAGATTTATAAAAATTCTAGGTTTTCCCGGAATTTCTCAGTGGAAAATGTTCCGATCCGGTCGTATGAAAATCCATTTTGTAGGTTTTATAAATCTCTACAAAAGTTCCATTGATTGTAAAACGATTCCTTGAATAACCTTTGAGCCAAAAACCCAAAAAAGTTGTAATTTTTTTCACTATTGCTTGTTTAAAAAATTTCACAAAAAAAAAATTAGTATACTTTTACTTTGTGAGGGAAGCTTGCTCTAACACCTGACAGCAGGGAGCAGAAAGGTTCTACTCAGAACTACCTGTACTCCTGCCGATAGCCAGCCCCTCCGAGCAACAATAATAAATATGTAAGTTAACTGAACTGTTTGTGTATCAGGGAATTTAGTATGTGACATCTGAACTTCGAGCCACTCGGTTTGAGAAGAATGAAAAACCTGAAAAAGTTCAAAATTGTGGATAATCGTCAGTTTCTTGAACTGAGAACTACGGCTGCATTTTCTGAACATACCATTCCCTGTCTTGAAGGCACTTGAAATCAAAATTTTATTGAAAATAAGGCACTTGAAAAAATATCACTGGAAATAAAGCGTCACGTGCATGAATAAGTAAAGGTATTGTAAAAGTGAATTATGGTCAATAAGTGTTTTTCGATAAAAGTGGATATAATCAACCTGAAAGAAAATGTTCATCTCCCCAACCAATTTAAATTTTTCTTTGGTTTATTTAGATTAATTAATGATTTTTGTGGTCTTGATTAATGGCTGATTTCAAATTTCATTCGTTTTCATAAAGCAAAAACAGTATGAGAAAAAAAATTCCTCATGAATTACTAATCTGAAATATGAATAGATCGGCTCCATGGCTAAAAAAATCCTGCATTACCATAGCAACGATAATTAATTAATAAAAGTCAGTGTAAAATTTCACGGCAAAAAGTCAAAATAATTACACGCAATAAAATTTGAAAAAAAGTGTGAAATAACACATAGTGGTTGGTGCAATATTACCAAGATTGAAAGAAGAACGACGCCAAAAAGTATGAAACGTGGTTGATTTTCCAGATTTTCCAGACTTCTAATCATTTAAAAACAATCGACACGAGTGTCTGTACATTGATATTCAATTACTTAAGCTAGTCAATAATAATACTCACAAATATACCTGAACAGTTTTAGATAGTTCACAACATTCATTTTTAATCAGTTGACGGGTGGCACATTTAATATAGTTTGAAAGGGCAAAAATACGCAAAGTCGAATATACCCATCAGATTTACCGGGCCCTTCCCCAATGTTGCCTCTATTAGAGAGCTGCCTACATGATTGTAGAAAATCGTAATTTTAAAATTTATTTTAAATAGTGCTCGAAAGTTATAGCCATTAAATCAACATCCGGAAGCCATTAAATTCAGCATTTAGTTCATTATACCGAGAAGGGTCCAAAACCTTCACATGTGTTAGCTTTGAATATCGTTCCTATACGAGGGGAATTTAATTATTCGAACAGTTTCAATTTGAATTCAACGTCAAACGTCCATTAAGAGAATTGATTCAAACCATAACTGAGTGTTACAGAAATATTAACGAGCTAGAATATGTAGAAATGAGATTCATTGTTTAGATTAAAGAGTTTTTTTAATGCGAAGAATATTCAATATGTTTTTTCTCTCGCAAAGACGGAATATCTGAGTTATAAAATATTTAATGCATAAGCAGAGAGAGAGAAAAGAGATTCAATTCACTCGAAAATGGGATATTAGACGCCTGTGATGTCACTCAGTGGGAACAAAAAGTATTTTACCCCTTCACCACACAAGTAATTCAATTCCTAGATGCGCATTTCGATAACAAAGTTATCTTCAACAGTAGGGATTAGTTTAGTAATCTCTACTGATAAAGATAACTTTGTTATCGAAATGCGCATCTAGGAATTAAATTACTTGCGTGGGGAAGGAGTAAAATACTTTTTGTTCTCATTCAATCAACTATTTAATTTTTGAACAACCCATATTTATCAGGCCTAAACGGCAGTCATGGCTTAGATTTTGAGAGATTTAGATGTTTGCTAATAACGTGACCTTTTCTGGTAAATGATCTGTTTCAAAATATTAGTTTAATGCTCTAGTAAGAATAATACCTTTTTGAATAGTTTATAACGTAAATATTTTGAAGTTTTATAATAAATGATTTTTGCCTAATTCTTTGTTTTATTCGGTTAACTCTTATCATCCACTTGGGCCTCCGGTCCAGATATTAATGAATAACAATTTGATAAGTATTTCAATAGAGTGAAATCCAGAAAAGTGTTGAAGATAGTAATAAATAAAGTAACTTGATTAATCAAAACCAGTGTGTGTGCAGAACTGGTAGCAGCTTCCTGATATGACTTGCAGAGAATTGAGACTTGATAAGTAAGAAAATATATAATTTTCTGATGTGTTCCAATGAAAGCGCTGATATAGAATACCGACAAAGGCACCGCTCGGCCTAAAATTAATGGTATCAGCTGTGATGAAACTCTATTTCACCTGAATGGCGTTTTATTATATGATTTACTGGCAGGAAAGTGAATCATACAGGCAGCTCTCTAACTATTTATAAAAGAGAACCTACATAATAAAAAAGCGACCAAAACTGTGCAACTGTTTCCTTCATTCGTTCCTTTGTGCGCAGACACCTCTATCTATTGACCCTTCGTTCCTTTACTAGCTACGCGTTTTTTAGTTGAGCACAAATACAGTTTTGTGCGACGTGTTATCAAACTTTCTCTCGACTTCTACAGTGTGTTCATGAAACCATCGTGAATATTCTTCGGGCGGTAATGGTTGCCAAGTCATAACGTGTTATTAAAAAAACTAAGGACCGCTTTTTTATCAACCTGTCTCGAAACAATTAAATTCGTCTTCAGACACTCACAAACGGAGTTTTTCATATGCATCCAGTGACACTTGACAGTGACATGTTTGGTTGCTCCTCTATCCCTTTGTTTCTATCACTCGCTGTCTATATCTCTCACTCTCCACCTTTTCCTCTCTATCCATCCTTCTTTCTATATATATTTCTCTCCAAATCTCTCTATACACTCCCTATCCATTTCCCTACCTCACCCTCTATCCATTTCTTTCTCTCCATCCACCTCGCCGTGTTTCTCTTTCTATCTCATCTTTCTCAAACTCTCTCTGCTCCCATCTCTCTCTTTATCCCCCCCCCTCTCTCTCCATCTCTCTGCTTCTTCATTACTCTTTTTTCTCTATATCCCTTTCTATGTCTCTATCCCGTTGTCTCTCTCTCTCTCCACACTTCCTCTCCCCAACTTACCCTTCTCTCCCCATTTCTCTCCTCTCACACCCCTCTCCCTACCTCAGTCCCCTTTCACTCTCAATCTTTCTCTCAATCAACTTTCCTTATTTCTGCATCATCCCTTTCCCACTCACTTTTTTTCTGTTTCAATCCTTCTCTTTCTCTCTCTCCATTTCTCGTTCACTCCCGCAAACTTTGAAACTTGTACTGTTGATTTTTCTAAATAGCCTTTCTGAAATTTTAGATTTCACAATGTCTCCCATAGACTAATTTTACAACTTAATGACTGACTGAAAAAAACTAGTTTTTACAAATGATTAGACTCAGGTTACATAATTATTGAATATTATTAATATTATCAAGGTTGAAATTAAAAAATCGGTCCATAGTTTCTCTGGAAGGATTAAAATAATTTATTAATGAAGTAGTTTTACGTTTGTAGTTAAATTAAATTCGAAAAAAAAGTTAATGGCATAGCAGACGGGAAATTGAAAATCATAACTGAATTTAAAAAAATGTGAATCAACCGGCGATTCACATTTGAAATAGGATCAATAGTATGGCGGTCTAACGCACACGGCCGGAAACCACGAGATCCCGAGTTCGAATCCAGGTTGATCCATTTTCTAATTATTTAAGCAAGCTGAATTAGAATCACTCTTTCTTATCCTATGGAATTTAAATTTTACGTGTTGGATCAGTTTCGATGACAATACATTAATGTCGAAGAATTTGCCCCCCCTGCCCCCCGAAAAACTGGATAGGGAACGCGTAGGGTTTCGGAAGTTTACTTGACGGATTTGGACATCAAAAACTGCAGCGGAAAAAAATAGGTAGGGGAGCTCCCCCACACCCCTGTTTTTCGAAAAAAATTGGATATTAAAATCGGAAAAATCCGTAAAAATAGTGAAAAATATCTGATCGTCGAATATTATGGTTTGAAAAAATTTTACCTCTTTGGAATTCGCAAAATGTTTCAACAGTTTCGATCACGGAAAAATTACGAAAAAAAAATCGAAAAAATCCGTAAAAATGATAAAAATTATTTGACTATTGAATAATAAGATTTCAAAAAAAAATTACCCCTCTTCCCCCCTCGAAAGCTAGATAAAGAACGCGTTATTCAAATGCACTAAAAAGAAGAAAATAAATTTTAAAGTGACTTAAACCCATCATTTTGTTACATTATAAAATATTGAAGGATATAAAAGCTTAAGATAATTTTAAATTTAATTTACAATACAAAATACATATGTAGATACTTTTCGCGACCAGCTTTTATATCATTTAAAATTTTATAATGTAACAAAATGATGGGTTTCATTCACTTTAAAATTTATTTTATTTTTTTAGTGCATTTAAATGAAAGCTTTTCTCTAAAAAGTTTTTTTTAAAAGTTTATTTATTTTAATTCAGTTCCGATTTTTATTTTTCCGTCTGCCATGCCATAAACCTATTTTCGAATTTGTTTAAAATAATAATTGAAATATAAATAAATAATTCGTCCATCTAGACGAAGGTAAAAAAATAGTCATCCTTGCTCGCGAGATTCTCCTACCATTAATATTAAATATAAACAGAACAGGACAAGTAATAATACTGAAACAACCGAGACTCACTTTTCGATGATATAAAAATATATCACAGTGACGTCTCTAAAATCATTGTGCATGTATAAAATAATCTTAGCCTAATAGCAACACGTTTGTGGAAAAACGATAAACAAACTCCAAGAACAGAGCGAGAAGAAAGTTGTTACCAAGGGCGTCGCTAATTTTTCTCTTGGGGGGGGGTAAAGGCTTTTTGGTTTAAGTAATGAAAAAAAAAATAATACTGTAATATAGAACTTCTACTAAAAATACTATACAATTAGTCTTGGGGAGAGGGGGGTAATCACCCCATTTACCCCCATATCGACGCCCTTGGTTCCACCAAGGTAAAACAGGTAATTAATTTGCGATAATTAACATCAATAATAACTAGTCAACAAGTGCTTTTTGGGTCAAACTTTCTCTCAGCTCCCGAAAAATATGAACGAGGTGTCATTCGATTCGGAATAGCGTGTAGATGGTTTTTGGAAAAATTCAAGGTCCGCTTACAAAAATTGCGAAAGTTATTAAGAATTAACTAAAAAAACAAAATGGGGCTTGGTCTTTTGCAAATATTTCCATAACTGTTCGACATTTTTCAGATTTGAAAAAATAATCAATAAGAGGAGGACAATTCTCAAAATAACTGCAGGACCAATATTTATAATTTTCCAAAAGGGTTGAAAAAACGGCCGAAAACCTGCATAAGCCCCTCCCACTTTGGATCTTTAATGAATAAATATTATTTAAACTTAACAAATATGAAATTCAATAATTGAAAAAATTCAGGAATCTACTGGATCGATAAATGAACGATAATACGCGGTCAGAAAAATTTTATCGCGATTTTTCTATTAATTATGCATTAGTTAATTAACAACTATTTCCAACTTGAACATGAATATTTCAAGTTTTTCCTTTTTCACAGCTATTTTTTAAAACTTTCGGAAGAAATTCCCGTTGGCAAAAAAAATATTTTTCACTTTGTTATCAATAATTTGCGTAAGTTAATCATTGAAATTTTTTATTAATTTTTTTTATATTACTATTGATCCGTTTTTTTATGATAATTATTCCTAAGAAGTTGTATTTCCTATTGTTAACAAAATTGTTATAAACAAATGCGTTGCAAGACTTACTTTATCAATTGAAGAACAAATTATGCCCAAAATTTATTCAATTTATAGCACACATTTATAAAAAAAACTATAACAAGTATTACTATATTATTTATGTAACTTGTTATCTGACGTATAATTGTTGATAAATGTACGTAGTTATCAAGCAAAATAAGTTATGATTTTAAAAAAAAATGTTCTTTAGTAATGATTACAGGTGGTAGAAATAATTGTTAATTTACAAATATGTTTTTAAGCAATACAAATTTATGTTAAGGAAATACTTTTTTTAAGTAATAATTTGCATCAAAGATTATGTTTCAAAAAAATTAAATTATCTTATAGACATTGCATTTGTAAACAATAGGAAATAAAAATTTTCAAGAATTATTTTCATGTGGCTTTTGATCATAAAAATGGATCAATAGTAATATATAAAAAAATCAATGATTAATCAAGATTTTTTATTTTTAACGTGAGATTGCTTCAAAAATTAAAAAATTCTCAGATTTGTTATTTAATAATTATCGCACTTGCAATGTTTATGTACAAGTCGGGAAAAATTGTTAATTAACTAATGCATAATTGAAAGAAAAACCGCGATAAAAATTTTTTAATCGCGGATTAATGTTCATTCATCTATTCGTAGATCCCTGAATTTTTTTCGATTCTTAATTTTCATATTTAATAAGTTTCAATAAATTTGTATTAATTGAAAGTCCAAAGTGGTAGGGGCTTACGCAAGCCACAGACCTCGTTTTCGACCGCATTTATTGAACAGTTTTTGATATATTTGCAACAAACCATACCCCATTTTGTTTTTTCACTTAATGGTCAATAACTTTCGCAATTTTTGCAAACGGTTCTTGAATTTTTTCAAAAACCATCTACACGCTATTCCGAATCTAATGAAACCTCGTTCATATTTTTCGGAGGCGCAGAATAAAGTTTGAACCAAAAAGAACTTGTCGACTACTCTATAATGGCTACTCAAGAAAATCACTTCATCACCAGAGTTTGTGGATCATTTTTCCTATTAGAACAAGTTATCTTACCAATTGAAAGGGAGCTACTCCGTGCGTGATCTGTTGTACAACTGAGCTACGGAAATAACCAAGTCAAATATCAACAAAATTCAGTGTTTCACCAACTGAACGCATTTCAGCAATGAATCGAGTTGAATGTATACAAATGAACACTTTTGTAAAGAAACTAATTTTTTCTTAGTCACGCACGGAGTAGCCCCATTGTACATATAAAATTTTAAAAGCTACGAGTAAGCTCACACCGCTATAAGCTCGTATTTTGTTCGATTTTCGAGGCACGTGTCGGAACCCTGTCTCTTCGACCTACTCGCAGGCCAACTTGCTGTCGAAACTGCTGAGCGCGATGGCGAATGCTTGCAGGGAGCACAGGGGATACCTAAGGACACAAAAAATTATCTAGGAATATCACTTCTCAAAAGCATTTGATTGTGTACAATATTACAGACCACTTTCCAATTATTTTACAGATGAAGAATTGTGCAAAATTTGTATGGGAAACACCTCAATATTACCTCACATATTATACTGATTACAAAAAATTGAGAGATAATTTTTGAATATTTTGAGTTATAAGATTCTGAAGATTTGGCAAATTACCTCATAAATGCAATCAAAATAACAATGGATAGGAGTACTACCCGTGTTATAATGAAAAATAAATTGAGGAAAAGAAAAAATGGGATTACGAGAGGAATAATGGATTAATTCAGTTAATAAAAAAATGAGTTATATTAAAAAAAAAGGCTGATAATTTGAATTTGCAAAAAGAATACAAAACTTACAAAAATGCCTTCACCGGAATAATACATGAAGCCAAAATAAAATACTGCAAATAAGAAATAGAAAGTAATAATCATTCATCAAAACATGTATTAACAAAAATTAAAGTTGAATTCTATTCGGTCAATTAAATTGAATAATAAGACAATATTAGATGAAAAAAACTCTAACGCGTTTATTAATTACTATGAAAGTGTCGGAAAGAACCTTGCTGAAAGAATAAACAATATTGATAATAATACGGACATCAAGTCATCTTAAATCTATTTATATTGAAAAAACCAACTGCGCTGAAGTTGAAAACATAATAAGAACTTTGAAACCAAGGAAATCCTCAGGTGTAGATGGTATAATAACAGAAGTTTAATGGTGGATTTATGCAGCAGTCATAAGTCATAGGTTTTAAGTCACAAGGAAGAATATTCGTCAGTGATTGGTTGGAATAAACGGACCAACCACTCATTGACGAATATTCTTCCTTATGACTGCTGCATAAATCCACCATTACCAGTTTTGGTAGATTTGATTTCAGATGCCATGGCACATCTCATAAATAATGATTTATTCAAAATAGGCGTCATAAAACCGATTTATAAAAATGGTAATAAAAATGAGATAAAAAATTAAAAACCAATTACTTTGATATCAATAAAAAAAATTGAAAAAATTCTCAAATACAGAATTGAAAAATATCTTAAGAAGTTAAATTTCTTGTCTTCTAAACATTTCGTATTTCGAGAACACATTGGTTTACAAACTAATGAAAAGTTATATAACTGGTAGAATACAACAAGTACAAATTGACAAAGTGTTCAGTGATCCCATAATTTTTGGTTATGGGGTATCTCAAGGTAGTGACTTAGGACCACTACTATTTGATATATATATATATATATATATATATATATATATATATATATATATATATATATATATATATATATATATATTAATTATTTATTCAATTTAGACGGTAATGGAAAAATTCATGCTTTTGCAGATGATACTGTAATTTCTTACAGTGCCTCAACTTGGGATAAACTGAAAGAAATAATGAAGATTTGGGAAATATAAAAATTGGTTTGATCGGAATTTAATGAATTTTGATAAAACTAATTATCTTCCCTTCAGCTGTTCTCAGGATTCTTTGTCAAATTTAGGTACACTCAATTGGTAGTGAGTTTAAAATTAATGAAACCAAATGTGTCAAATATTTAAGAATAATGATTGATCAAGCGAATTTATGATTTCTTTTATTTCTACATGATCTGTAGGTTTTAGGAACATAGAAGTTAATTTAGAATGAACTAGAATTTCATGATTGGAAGAAAAAATAACTGACAAATTGAGACGAATGCTAAGCTCTATTGAAAAAATCCTTGAAAAAACAGTATATGAACAAATAGTAGGCTTTGAAGAGGAAAATAATTTTTTTAACAATGTTCAGTCCGGTGTTAGAAGTAAGTATAGCTGTGAAACAGCCTTCCAATGTGTTCTGGGTAACTGAAAATAAAGTCTAGCAGAATCAAATGACAGGTGCGGAATTTCTTGACCTTCAAATGGCTTTCGTAACTGTGGATCGAGACAGGTTGATTAAAAAATTAAGATGAGCTGGTGTCAAGGGTATGGCATTACAATAGCTAGCTAATTATCTGGATAACAGAAAACATAAGCTAGGGTTTCATAATAAAGACTTTGAGGAAACATAAAATGGCTATGGGGTTCCACAAGGAAGCGTTCTTGGGCCTTTATTGTTCTCAATATACATATAGATGATATTGTTGAAGGAACAGTAAATTGTAAAGTCCGTTACATGCATAATTAACCAAAGCACCGACCTGTAATCCATAGTGAAGACGTCTTCTGCCACCCTGCCAAACTGCATGACGACGTAGTCGGCGTCGCTGTCGTGGACAATTTGGAAATTCTTGACGGACGCCTGCGTCACCCTCCCGTGAAAGTTCAGCACGTACGACTGAGTGTCGTCGTTCCAGACGGGAGTTTTGTTGTGGAGTTCGATGATCGAGTCCATGTTTTTGGCCTATACAATCAATCGGACAAATTCATGACTGTACGTACAGACCCGGGAATAGTGACAGAGTTTGAGATACGATTACTCTGTAACCTTTCAAAAGTATTCCATTGTGTCAACCACGATATACTGCTGTGCAAACTTCAACAGTACGGAATCAGAGCAAACACTGTTAAACGGTTCAACTCGTATATATTTGATACAAAGCAATATATAAGACTATCAACACCTTCAAATACTGCAGAAATAAATGTGGAGTACCCCAAGGCCACAATAGGCCATTGGCCGCAGTGGAGGGCCTGATACGGGCCCACTCACGTTCAAACCTAACCCCAAGGCTCTGTTCTAGATCCTGTTTTATTCCTTTTTCTGACCATGTTATCGATTTCTAGAAATTCACATGACTCATAATGACTTCATTAAACAAATTGCGATAAACAATGAAGTATCAGTTTCTTTAATAGAGAAATTAATAACAGGTAAAAGTCTTAAAAAGGTTATGAGTGAACTATACCCAAATATCGAAGAACACAATACACATAAATATGGTAACATTAATTACTCAGGTAAAATTTCAGAAATAATTCAAAATTATTTTTCTAAATTCAAAATATTGTCGTAAATATCGAGTAATGTTTTAGTGCATTGATCTATTCATCTTGTTGTTTATTAATTCGACCACGATAGAAGTTTATTGTCAAATACGACCGACATTGAAATTGGCGTGACGAGCTAAAATCGTTGACCGAATGATATAAACATTTCCTTATATAAATACAAGAGGAATGGAATGAGAAGATAGTAATAGACTCCCATAGAGGAGAGAGCCCCAGCGCTTAGTTAGCCTTATGGCTAGGTCCTTTTGGCCTCAGCTGTAAGTATTGGTTTAGTGATAGTTTTAGGTAAAAGTTGTTTTAAGAATCCCATATTTTATTATTGAGTATTCCGTATTTCAAATGTGTGTATAGCTTTCCTCCCGTATCCCAGTTGTCGTTTAATAAATGTTTATGTTCAATTGCTACCCCTTGAGTTTAAATAGCTACCATCTGTAGCTACACCCCAAGTCGCATTCAGTATAAGGAAAAAAACTCCTTATACGGCTTCCCTAGCAGCCTTAGTCGCGACAATATCAACTTTCAAAAGTAATAATAATTTAGGCAGAATTCTGTTCAATGCAAAACTTAAAAGAGATAGAATGAAAAAATCAGGGATATATAGATTAGAATGCGGGGAATGCTCTGCAGTATATACGGGTCAAACCGGTAGAAATTTTGACGTAAGGCTCCGTTAACACGTCTGTTTCGACAAAAAGTCAACAATGTACGAACATCTGCAAGAATGCAAACACAAGATGAGGAAAGGAAATCTCAAAAAAATCTTACACACATGTAATAAAGGGAAGAAAATGAATCTGTTGGAAGCCATGGAAATTAATAAATCAATTAAAAACCGGAAATATAGAACCCTCAACGAGCAACTCGATTTAGGTCTCCACTTTTGAATTCATAATTTTGACAACCCAGGTAATTTCCATGCCCTCCAGTATTGAATTTATATCATTTAACCCCTGTTCATTTAATTTCATTTAATTACCTCTCCATCCAGTTTACCTGCAAACTCCCTATATAACTAGGTTTAAGAGTACAATTGTATTAGTTAGTTTTTATAATTGATAATAAAACCCGAAACCGGTCGTGAAAAAAAAAAAAAAAACTAGTGGAAATAAGACAAAAGAGCGTTTCTTTCGTTTCATTAAAGTGATAATTTTATACTTTTCAACAAGTGAAATAAATATTATTATTATTACCTTCCAAGACTCGATGAGCCCTTCGCTGTCGTCCTGCGGATAGATGGTGACCCGGCGTTCGTCGGCCATGCCCGGTATGATGACGGTCATCTTGCGGGGCCCCTTGAAGCCCAACACGTTCGTGTCGTAGATGACGGACGCGAGTTCCTGTCGGGGCGGCGCCCCCTCTTTGGAGTTCGCCTTGCGGGGGGACACGCCGTCGTCGTACACCGTGAACTGCGTGCCGAGCATGTTGGAACGCAGTTTGCCTAAAACGAAGGGATCGATAATCGAACAAACTAATTATGGAGTGCCTCAAGGATCGGTCTTGGGCCCACAATTTCATAATGATGATCCCAATGGGTTATATGATAAATTACTTGATATTTTTCATTGATGTGCCGATTCAAAAACTACCAGAACAAAAAAAGACTCTTTAGTCTGGTTCACAAGTGAAATTGTAAAAAAAGCGTTATTGATAAAAGTGCCAGACAGATATTTTCGGCAAAAGAAACACAGTCCTGGAATTGAACGTTGTAGTAATTTCCATGACTGTCAAAATAAACACAATAAAGACTACAAAGATGAAACTTTATGAAGAAAAATTTTCTGAATCCACACCTAAAGATAAATGGAAAACAATTAATAATATATTGCGTAACAATCCCAAGAATAAACATTCAATACGATCCATCCAAATCAACGATAACAAAATTTGTGAAAAATTCAACAAACATTTTATAATAGAAAAACTGGCATCTAAAATTCCTGTATCAACTGAAGACTTCCAAAAAAACGACGGAATCATCGATATTTTAGAAAATTTTTTGAGAATAATTGAAGAACTGAACCTTAGGAAACCTTGCGGATTTGACGAGATTGATCTTAAAATTGGAAAAATTGTCAAATCTGAAATTGTACCAATTTTAACATAAATATATACAAAATCATTTACGTTGGGTATAGTACCAGATCAAATGAAAATTGCTCTAGTATCACCCATATTTAAAAATGACAAAAAACTGATTGAAATAATTTTAGGCCTATATCCATACTTCCAATCTTTTCCCAAATTTTAGATAAAGTCGTTAATTGTAGGCTGTACGAGTATTTAGAACAGAAAAATATTTTATTTGATCATCAATATGGATTTTGTAGATCCAGATATACAGAAAAGAGCGGCACAAGATGTAATGTAATATCATTTGTACAAAAAAAAAATATAGTGGTCAAAATTGTACCATATTGACTCTTGACTTGTGTAAATCTTTTGGCACTGTTGACCATGGGATTTTATTGAGGAAATTAGTGTCAGAGGGCACGTTTATTATTGGTTGGAAAACTTGTTGACCAATAGAAACCAATATGTGTGCATTGAAGAAAATAAGAGTCAGCAAAAAATATGAATTATGGTGTACCACAGGGATCTGTATTAGGACCTGCTATTTCTGATTTATATCAATTCTATTTCTTTCTTAAAATTGAAAGGAGCTCTCAAATTATTTTCAGATAAAACAATAATTTATTCTGGATCCGATTTCAAATTCATTGAAAGTGATATCAAGTATAATATTTCTAGAATTTTTCTAAATCCTCATACAAATTCATATCCACAAAAGTAATAAGATATACTTTTCCACTTATAGAATTTGAAAATAATCACATGTATAACATATTCGAGTCTTTATATTGATGAAATCGTCAGTTGGCAAAAACATATAGAAATGATCCGAAAAAAAATATCACCTGTAATTGGCATTCTTTACAAAATTAGAAGGTACTTAGAAAAAAAAAATGTTGATGAACATTTATTTCAGTTTCATATACTCCAAATTGCAGTAAGTTTGTATAAGGGGATTTGATAAAGCTTCTGTATTAAAACCACTTAAAAAACTTCAGAACAAATCAATCAAATGTATATATAAAATACCTCATCTAGAACCTACTGAAAATTTATATAGACCAAAAAATTTATTGAATTTGGATTCACTTTATAAATTGGGAGTATGTCCATTTATTAATCTTGGCAGAATTAAAAAGAAATATACCAGTATAAATCTTCATGACAACATTCCAATTCATAATCATGGAACAAGAAATGGTATTCTAATGGTATTATAATAAACTACCAAGCACATTAAAACTCAAGTATAAATTAAAACAATATTTTAAAATTAAATTCGATTTGAGAATTCATTATATTATTACTTTTTTTTGTTTGTTCATCTATTCATCTATATTCATTTTTAATATTTCCTTAATATACGCAGCATATGTTTCTCGGGAATAATAAAGTTATTATTATTATAAATATACATTACTTGTGAGAAGTATGGATAAAGCAAAACTGGACGCAAAATATTTGACTTTTGGGGATGATACTATTCTGGTCTGCACAAGTATAGATTCAAGAGAACCGGAAATACTGGTGAACAATGATTTGGAGAAATAGCAAGGTTACAATATACAATATTCGGTAGATCTTTCAATAAATTGGGGGGCTGCACTGAGAAAGTAGCAGTTGAAATTATTACTGATTGTACATGGATCACCTGGTATTTTAAATTAATTTGTGGTTGTGTTTGATCCTTTGATTTCTTTCATGATTTGCTATGAACATTTTGATTTATTATTGCTATTTTCAATGCTCCATACTGTAACTTCGTGATTCTAACAACTTTTTATTATAATTGTGTTTTGCCAATTTGTAGTCTTCATTATGACGTTCAACTGCCCGGGTGAACATTAATAAGAGATCAAGTCGATCTTTACATTCCCTTAACTCTGCAAATAATTCGAGTGTTTTTACAATTGTTTAGATTTTTTTCTGGAAAGCAATGGTTGAATATTGGGATGTGTGTTCATTAAAACTTTCCACTGTAGGTGTGTATCCTCATATGGGATGGAAAACAATTTGTCCCAGTCCTCTCCTGCTAACAGTTTCAAAAATATTTTTATATTTTGTGGCAGGCGTTTTATTTTGCCTTTTAGTGACTGCGCCTAAGCGAAATGAAACTCTCACCCACGAACGACTCTCCTCCTCTGCTCAGATCCGTCGGATCCGTCGATATCAGATAGTTACTCGTGGCGCTCTTCTTCCGCTTTCTCGCGGCCAGCAAAAACACCTTCTTGCCGTAGTCCTTCTCGAGGTGCAGGTAATACGTCGGATAGAAGCCCCTGTCCATGCCCTTCCTGTCCCTCGTGATGCGGCACTTGTAGAGCACCTTCAGCAGGGCAGGTTGCAGCACGAACTTTTCCACGTTGCCCTCGATGTCTCCTTCCGTTTCCACGGCCTGCAATTCGTTCAAACATGCTTTGATCTGATTTTATTTACTATAGAAAGATAAAGGAATATATATAGAGAAAAATTTGATCAAAAAAATGAAAAATTAAAATAGAAAAATCCAATCAAAAACAATCCCTGATATTCCATAATACTTTAGTTTCTAATAAGCAAATAACAATTATATTTCAGAATAAGGATTAGATCGTGATCTGTATACTGGTAACTTTGTAATTACATAAAGAGTGGCAATCTTTGACAATCTAGAAAACAAAAATTAAAAAGGTTAGATAATTTATATTAGACACTTACCCCACTAACTTGATGAATAAAATTGGGTTTGTCCACAATAAGATTGACAGGAATGTTACCATTATCATTGGGAGTTGAAGCAACTGGTGAAGATTCATCATCTTCTATATCCATCAAATCACTGGAGGCATTATTGGTTAAATCTTCTATGGCAGTTCCTGCAAAGGTACAGAAACCATCAAAATGCACAGCTGAGAGTACGAGGATAATATCACTGAAAATTTTTTATAGAATGATGGTGTTCATCATTGATATAGGCTAAACCGTTTAACATAGAGTTTAAAGATTTTTATGGAATCTATCATCAAAATTTATATGTATTTGGATTGTCCAAATGTCACATTACAATCTAATAGTTTCCTTTTTAAGAGGAATGTCCAGAATAGGGAATTAAACTAGTCTTTTTTATTTTTATTTCAAAGATTTACGAGTCAAATTTGGATTTGCTTGATCTAGAAAAAAGAACCGATTGGAGTAGAATTCAAAGACCTGCAAAATTCGCGCGAAATATTACCGGTATTTCATTAAACGACTACAAGTGACGTCAAAGTTTCCTGACGTCAAGATCTCCTTTTGCTGCAAGAAAACTTTTGTGAATCAAGACCTTGTTCCAAGTGTTATATTTATCATTTTAGTTGGGTTAGTTTCAAGTACTATTGCACCACGATATTTTAAATGTATTTTACTGGGATTACCCATTTACAAATAGACAAATAAATAAATATTCTTCAACACCAGGATATTTTCCCTCTCCAAAATATTGCTGATTTGCCTGTACTTACCCTCCAAACTATCACTGCTAGGCAATATTGATATAACATGATCAGGATTATTGTCTGTACTCATTAAATACTGAAGAGGTCCATCGTAACCTGAGACAAACAAATATTCAAATTGTGTTAAACATTCACACAAATCACATGAACAGCGAATAATATAAATTAATCAATCAAAATATTCTTTAATCGGTAAAGATTCACGTCTCATTGACAAATTCAAAAGGAGTCTGATGGTAATACTTTTATTGGTCAAACATACTCATATTTGAATAGAAAGTATGCAGACAAAGCTATGGAGATTTCCCCCCACAAAATAAAAGACGCCTATACTAATTTTTAATGAAAACCCCAGTTTTCGCCCCAACAAAATCGCTTTATGGAATTTTTAAACAAGAAATAGTGAAAAAAAATTACTTTTTTCTTTTTTTTGCAAATAGGTATCTCAAAAAGTATTGGAGGAATCGTTTTACAACCAATAGAACTTTTGTAGACAATTATAAAAACTACAAATGGTTGGATTGGTGCCTTTTTCACTGAGAAAATCCAGAAAAACTCAAAAAATTACCTTTCTTCATAAATTTATAATTTGAATGAAGAGTTTCTAGTTCAACGTTCAACATCGCCTTTAACTCACCATGCAATTCTTTCTGAGTAGCACTATTACTTCTCGTTTTTGCAGAATTGCTACGAATATCTGAAATATGTATCATGCCAGAGGTCAGTCTTTTCTGCTTCATTTTCTGTTCCATCAACTGCCGCTGAAAACAATTACCGTTAAAAGACCTAGAACATCTGAAGGAAATTGAATAAATGGAAAACTTACTTGGTGCTCCAATTTTTGGGTTCTAACGTCCATTTCTAGCATTTCTGTTGGCAAGTTTAATCAATTGTCAATTCACATTACGCACCAATTCCGTTTGTTGTTGATTATTGTTACTCTTGGAGATGGAATTTATCGATTTTCTGTTATCAGGGACACACAATTCTACATATTTAATGTCAATAACTTCATTAAATGTACAATAATAACAAACAAACTTCATCTGTCACCGCCATTTTTTTCGGCATCCAAAGGTGCGTTCGGTTAATGAAAAACCGAGCCGAGCGAGTAGATCTGGATTTCCGGAAACATTTTCAATATTTTTTCGGCAACCATCCGGGAAGTGTTTACTTCCCGAAAACTTTTTCTTTGGGGAAGTATTTTCTAGCATAAATCATTCCAACACCAATCCATTTGTATATGAATGGAGGTGTAGTGTAATTTACACTTTATTTTGAATCGATGAATTCCGTGCATTTCAGTGCACTAACTACAAATGAATGTGTAAATCCAAATACAAAAACCAAGTGTAACGTATTACACCAAGTATTATGGGACAGTGCTAAACTTCGCTGCAGTCGAAATAACCTGTTTCAACAATGAAGCTAATTTGAGCCAAAGAGACTAAACTAACAAGGAGTGGTTAATAAGCTCTAGCCAATCAGAATCTTGTAGAATTAACGCGTCATAGTGACGTACTTGGATATGAGTACAGTGTCGAACTCGAACCAAGCAACAAAACTGTCAGCAGTAACTCTCATATACCAAGAGCTAGTCTATCACTGTCTATAGAGAACGGCGGCCATGACACGTCCAACTACTTCACATTTCGTCACAAATGTTCTTTTATCTCTTTCTACTAGTGTCCCCATTGTCTTATTGCTAGTTATAAAGCACATCATCTTTATTGAGATACTTATGCAAGGTGGGAGTGCGTGAGACATGCAGACCATTATTTAAGAGAGAAAAATAAAAGCGTAGCGTTCAATTATTAAACTCAAATTCATCATTAAACTCAAGTCTACTCGGAAACAAGCTTTAAACTGAAATATTTGGACAAATGGCAATATTATTATATTATATTAAACATTTTTGAAATCAGGATTAGACAATCTTTCATTTCAGTTTATAATATAGTCCAAGAGCCAGTGATGCACGTTCCATGAATAGACCGTCAGATAGTGACAGATTTAGGTGCCCCATTTTTGCATACAAGCCTCGAATAGGGTTGAAAAGTACATTGATGTTGGGTAAAAAGGAGGGAAATTTACGAGTGGCTCCTGGGGAGAACATATGGAAAATTCGATTTTCCAGAACATAAATAAAAGGAGTATGTTGCCCATATTTTCACGCGAGCCGTGTTCACCTAATCATTAATTAATAACGCGAAAAACCCCGCAGACCAAGCTTATACTGGTCTTTGCGATGTTTTTAAAGAAAAATTAGGTAAGCGATTTTTTAAAGAAAAATTAGGTAATTAACCGCGACTTCAATAATGAGATATGATCAAGGAATATTTCGACTAACTTCCTAGAAAATTTCGCATATGACAGTTTTTGCGTGTTGATGTTATTGTAAAAGTCCAGGCTTATACTGGCATTTGCGATTTTTTTAAAGAAAAATTAGGAGAGGAACCGCGACTTCAATAATGCGATACGATCAAGGAATATTTCGACTAACTTTCTGGATAATTTCGCATGTCAGTTTTTGCGTGTTGATGTAATTATAAAAAAAAAACGTAAAAATCCCGCAGACCAGGGGAGGGATTCCGTGAGCCATAGAATTCTACTTTTCATCGAATAAGTGAGGTATCATTATGGTTGAATTCACGGGAGAGACAGACATAACTGTCGACTATAGAATACTATGGCTAACGTAATCCCACCCCAAGCTTATACTGGCCTATGCGAATTTTTTGAAGAAAAATTAGCAAAGGAACCGCGACAATAATGAGATATATTCAAGGAATGTTTCAACTAACTTCCTGAAAAATTTCGCATATGTTAGTTTTTGCGTGTTGACGTTATTATAAAAAAATCGCGAAAAATCCCGCAGACCAAGCTTATACTGGTCTTTGCGATTTTTTAAAAGAAAAATTAGGAAAGGAATCGCGACTTCAATAATGAGATATAATCAAGGAACGTTTCAACTAACTTCCTGAAAAATTTCGCATGTCAGTTTTGGCGTGTTATTGTAAAAAAATACTCGAAAAATCCCGCAAGCCAAGCTTATAATGGTTTTTGCGATTTTTTTAAATAAAAATTAGGAATGGAACCGCGAATTCAATTCCGAGGTATAATTATTAGGGAATGTATAACTAACTTCCTGGAGAGTTTCGTATGTGTCAGTTTTTGCGTGTCGATTTTATTGTAAAAAATACAAGAAAAATCCCACAGTTCTAATCCATTTCTGCGTTTGCAATTTTTTAAGAAATAATTGATAAAGGGCAAGTCGTTATAAATATCAAGGTGTTATAGTGTAGTGTATCAAAAATATTCTTGGCAAATTTTTCGAGTCTCTTAATTATGGAAATTATGAGAAAAATTCTTGTAAATATCCTAACGATTTGAACACGTTTGTATATCCCACGACTCGTTTATCGAATTTCTTCCTTAAATTCATAAGAATGATACATTTATATTCGAACATATCCATAATATTTTAATGAATGAATAGTTTGCAACTAAATGAGCAATTTTCCAGGTAGAGGAGAACTATCGGTAATATTTTCCGGCGGTTTCAGTAGGTACAGTCCCTGACAAAAATTGTCTGCGGCTTTTGGTCTGCCAGCTTCAGCGTCATTCAATTAATGGAACCTGCCTTCGCAATACCAAAGGCTTTAGTGTTGCAGGTGGCTAAAGGGTTAAAGTTTAATCTATGGTCAATTCACATTACGTACCAATTCCGTTTGTTGTTGATTATTGTTACTATTGTAAATGGAATTTATCGATTTTCTGTTATCAGGGACACACAATTCTGTAATTTCTGTCAATAACTTCATTTAGATTTAGATGTTCAATAATAACAAACTTTAGCTGTCACCACCATTGTATTTTTCGTATCGATATTCGATATCGATACCACAGTATACCTCTAAACAGTGTCTATACTACACTGGGGTGGGATTCCGTGAATAGAATTTTACTTTTGATCATTATGGTTGAATTCACGGGAGAGACAGAGACATAACTGTCGACTATAGAATTCTATCTGTGGAGGCCCTTAATGCAGAACCATGTCGGCAGACATTTTATTCGCAGAAAGATTGCAACTCCGCGAGGGTATGAACGAGACTTAACCCTTTGAAATGTTCACAACAAATTGGCTTCAAATTTGCTATACAGGAGGAACTTGTATTGCAGAAGTCAAAAATGTAATCAGTTCCACTCAACATATTATTGTTTCTTAATAAGGTTTTGGTAAAAAATAATGCACTCTTTTCAAATTGACTTTGATTATAGGTTTCTAAAGCGCTGCCTCCTAACACAACTTGATCTTGTCTCCAAGAGAAGGCAGAAGGTGAATTATTTCAATTGATTCTTATCACTTTTCAAGCAGGGATTGATAGAGAATTCCTTTAGATGTATTTGAAAACATAGGTTTTGTATGGAGGTAAAAAAAGACAAGCTTAATAAATTATTGTTATAATTATTTACATTTGAATGTACAGTGTCAAATATACAGATTAAAGCTAAGAATAGTTAATGAAAACGCTCTATACTCAGCATAATCCAACTTCTAATACTGAAATTTTATAAGCTTCAAATATTTATTTCTCAGGAACTTTCATTTGAAGCAAATAGATTTGAATCGACACTGAAATAATAAACGATACGAACAAACTCTTCTCTGCAAACATTCCCACAAAGTGAAAAACATGATGCAAACGTCTTATAGAAAACAACTACTTTCCTTGCCAGATATTTGTCTAGTATTTTCCTCGTTGTGGAAATGCTTCCTGAAAAGGGCATTTTTGGACTTTGTCCGAGTCCTAGCTGTGAAATAATAACACGTTTTTTTGAACGGTTCAGAACATGAATGGTATAGATGAGAAGCGTTTCAAGTCAAAGTTGCTGTAACAACAGCCATTCAACACCTAGAATTTTTCTGATGGTTTCTTACATTTCGTTACACACAGTAAGTTTGTATCTATGGCAAGTATATTCACTTACAAAAACAAAAAATATAATCACAGAAGTTCTGATGAAAACTCATCCAATAATAATATAATAAAGTGAAGAATTGAGAAAGTTCTTGGTTGATAAATTTCTCAACTGAGGCTTTTCATAATTTTTTTCACTAGTAACACTTTCACAACAATAATTCGACAAACGTTTGGTAAAAGAAATGCGATTTTTGATCAAATATCATCTTATGTAAAATAATCAACATATTATGCAAGGTCTGAATTTTTTTGTGTTTTGTCATTCTCATTCTTTCCCACAGTGAATCCGACATAGAATGAGTGGACTATTGAGGTTGTTTGCTATAAAATTTACTGAGGAAATTTTCATTTGACAATATCTTATCGTTTCCAAGGGCTCATTAAACAATAGATACCTTAAAATATGTAGCAAACACTTGAATAAAACATTTTGTTTTCAGCTAATTGAACTAGCGAGTTTGAAAAAGTACTCAATAAATGAGGAAAAATAATCAAAATGTTAATACTTAGTTATGTCTCGCCTGACTTAATTTTATTACTTGAACTTGGTTATTTTCCTCAATAAATTTATAGCAAAACATTTTCGAGAAGAAAATCGATTTGAATTTGGATTTGGATAAAATTTAAAACTTCCAATTTTTAGACAGGAGATCCAACATTCCTCTCGATAACAGACAGACAGAATAACGTCATTAATGAAAATTAGTAGTGAAGAAAACATTTTAATAACAACGTTTCAAGCTTGGCTGGTTTTTTGAGCTTAAACTAATCAGAAAGTCAATATATTTGGGAAATAAATCGTGATAAATATTCGTTTTTCAAACTCCTCCTAATTTAACTAAGGTATTTTTAATTGTTTCCTTTACGTAGTTTGACTTCCTGAAAACAGATTTGTGAAGTCAAACTTGAAACAATTTTAAGCGCTTTGAGCACAATTTGCACAACCTCAATAAAATAAATCACTTGTAGCGTATAGGTGAAGTATAAAAATGATTTTACTGGCTCGTATTCGCATATTCTTTTTCGATATAATATCATCAAACCTTTTTTTTATAATGTTGGCAACATTGATAAACTGTATGAAATATTTCATTTCAAATGGAATATTGAGTACAATTTTGTCATTTACCATCGGAATTTAAATTACTGGTAATTATCTGTGGTTTCCGTCTGATGGTTAATGATGATGTCAATATGATAAAAAAAGTATGATTAAAATATATCGTTATATAATGAATTTCTGTAAATGATGGATGAAATTTTGCTAAAACTAGAAGTTTCCTTTCTTCCAGGTGACAGATATAAAGATCGTTTTCATAGAAAGAAGCACCTTGCTGTCTAGGGTTGAGACAATAGAGTATTTTTTTTGTAACTAGTAGGATACGACTGTGCTATCACATATGAGAGACGGGCCGCAGTTATATTCTGTTATCTTTTGGAATCGCAACTGTCATTTATTAATTACATACAAAAAACCGTGTTTTCTTTTAGCTTATAAAATGAAATCCAATAAATACAGCAATCTAGTTGCTCTAACGAAAAACCAAAATGTCCGTTTTTGTATTTTTCGCATAAATTTTGAGGTTATAAGAAAGTTTGACAACAAAAGTTGTAAATATTTTCATTACCTACAACTTTTCCATTTGAATTTTTCTGATAGGACTCGTAGTTTTGCCGGAAATCGTGATAAACCGTTTTCCACCCTTAAAATCTCATCCCTTCCATTTCCCGACTCCAAATCGGCAGTAAATTATTTTTCTTTTCGTTTTTGTTACATTTTCTTACTTTTCCAATGAGTGTCATCCTGTTTTAAATTATTTTGGTCTCAAAAATTATCGACCCTGGTATATACCTTATACACCATAGTACCGTTTTCTAGTTCCATAACAAAGCTACAGAATTCACGAAAACGCAGGTGCTTTTTAATTTACCATCATACATTTTCTCGATTATTTGGGAACAAAGTGAGCTGTGATTCATCTACAACAATTACCCTGTCAAGCATTGTTGACAAGAGAGCATCGAAACTATTCGTTGACAGAAAGTACCGGCGTCCTTTTTATTATTTCGGGAAAATCGGGAAAATAGAGTGGAAATTTGTATTTCATCGTTATCCGACTGACTATGGTGTTTTCAGTGTTGTGTTTGTTGTGTAGTGGAGCAAGAAAATCATGGGCTGCCTCTCTGGTTTTCAAATTATGGAGCAAACAGGTTAGTGATTGAACACACACTTTGTCGGCGTTTTCTTATATTCCTCTTGGGTTTCTTACTTATAAATCATGATTATACGTGTGAATGAAGAAATATTTCAGTTTATGTGTACAATTCGATAATTTTCAATAATTTGCTGGAAAAAAAGTTCAAAAAGTGAGGTTCTGTGAAACGTTATATACACTTTTGAGCTAACAAGTTGGTGGTTTAGCAAATAATTACTATGTTTATTACGACGGTTCTATCGGGATATAATATCAAGTGGCTTGAATTTTTAAATCCTTAATCTAAGTGTTTATTTCATAGAAATATAGGTTTATTTCCAGGATTTCTGTAGCACATGCGCACAATGCACAAGTTTTAATTCTAACGGCCAACCTCTCTTTCATTTGTTTTGTATGTTAATATTGTTAATGTTCAGTAGTGCATTTTTTCTGCTTCCACGCCATTAGAAATAAGTGTGTAGGTATTAAAAATAATATTTCTAGCACAGAGTATGGTGCAGAAATGATTGCAATTGCGTTTTTATTTACTTCATTGTTGGAAAAAATACTTGGAATGTACCAAGAAACATCAACAGAGAAATACCTACGTAACCAATAATTCCTCCAGCTGATTTTCTATTGTGATATTTTTGACAGTTTTAAGCTACGTGAAGTTGGGATCAGAATTCCGATCCGGATGAAAAATGGATTAAGCGTTTATTTCGTACATTTAAAATAGTTGACCATAAGCCAATCCATCAAATTGTTTGGATTGGATTAATTTTTTCAATCCGCTTTAGCTCCTAATCTCATCCGTTTATTTCGAGGACTAACGTGGATTTAAGTGGGATTTATCAAGCCGCTTGAGATTATATCCGGATAGAACTTTCAAAATAAACATAGTAAATATCTACAATACTGAACTATTAAAAATTCATGAAATAGATATGAACAAGTGGCTTTATTTGTACCGTGGATACTTTTGATTGTTTAGATGTGAGATTGTAAATGAAAAAATGTGAATATTTTTTGGGGATGCATATTATGTTGTCATGAACATCCTGACAAACTTTCTTCGAAGAACACAGACGCGTACTATTTTATTTCTTTGGGGCTTTTCAGTAAAGTAACGTTTTGTGGTACCTACTATACTTACTTCTACCTTTAAATCTGTTTGATAAATTGAAATCGGTTTTGTGTACACATAAAGTAGGTACACATGATTAAATATTTTCATGTGAAGGGACATCACTACAAGTTGAAAAATAACGGAGTTATGAATAAAAAAAATCGCAATCTAGTTTTTCTCCGTTACTAGTGGTCAGATCAAGTAGTAAAAATCTCATTTTGTTCGTATTTCAATTCTCGACAATTTTTCACATGGAGCAACCAGATTCCTATATTAGTTTTCATTTTATAAGTAAAAAATAGCTATTTATGATACAAGTTCGTAAAATAGGACTTTTTTGTATGAGCGTGAAGTTAGATGAATGAGGCACAGCAGAGTTCAACAAACACGAAAGTGTTTCATGCAAAGTTTTTTCTTCAACATTTATTATATTGCCAAATTGTAACTATTATATATCATTAATTTGAATGTTTAATGATATGAATTGCCGTTATATTATCAAATAAAGACTTCCGAGTTATATTTGTCACAAAATACTGTATTTTTCAAAAATGCATAAATCTATGAACAGCGTGTAAAAATTACTTTACGCACAGTTGATGATTTTACACACAGGTGATTTTTTTACGTATTTGTGCAAAAAAGTATTACTTTACGCAATGTCAGCAGTGCGTAAAAGCTAAGTTTACGCACTGTCGTAGATTTTTTTTTTGTATTGAAATGTTTATGACAAATTGATAAATGACAGTTATGAGACGAAAACATAACAGAGTATTACCATAAGGACTGTCTTCCATGTGTTGACACAGTCGGTTTCCTAATAGTTTTTTTAAACAACTCATTTTATGCGCCCCTATTGATTGGTGTTAAACAACATTACTCTAGAACACTGTTCTTGAAATTATGTGGTAGCCTTAAAACGAATATTCATCATGAACTTTTTAATTTCTTTAAAACTCTGTGAGTAGTACGTTGACAAAACTCTGATTGCGGGTTATCGAACCTTTGTCAAAAATAGTTTATTCGGACCTGACTACTCCACCGACAGAAAGGGCACCCAACATAGGGAGTGACTTGTCAACCAAGCCCGTAAAATCATGTATGCATGAACCCTTTGATCGCAGAGTGTGTTCCCGCCGCGGTTCCCAACAAAGAAAACATGCACAATAGCAGGTCTTTCACCAGGATGTAATTGAATTTCCCCCAATTTCCCCAGTTGACGACAATGTCCAGTACCGCCGGTATAAGAAAGCCGAGGGTGGCGAGGAAAATCGAACCTGCCAAGTCGATGAGGGGGCCCAGGTTTTTACCGGCCGCTGCGGCTATGGAAATGATGAAGCACACCAGTAGGGTTCTGGTGATGATCTCGGCGACGTTGTGGTGCTTTTCCGGTACTCGCGGCCGGATTTTCCTCCAAGTTATTTCGGTGGGCACGTAATACTGTAGCATGAACGTGAAGAATACTGACGTGGATATTGCGGCTTGGACAACTTGGGCCATACTGAAAAACAGAAATAAACAAAATATGAACTTAATGAAGATAATTTTGATCGCAGAGTGGCCAGCTAGATCTCCTGATCTAACCCCACTAGATTTTTTGTGGGTATACCTCAAATCAAAAGTTTTCGTTAACAGACCTTATTATATTATTATGAATGAAATATCTTTTATTTCACGAACACACGGTTATGTAACACAAGATAAAATATGACATCCATACTCAGAAAAATGCGTTCTTTTTGAAGGTATTATCAAAATAGGGCATTGCTATTCAAAGAAAATGATAATGACGTCATAACTCGAACATTGATGACGTCATTAACAATATAAGCAGAGCACAAAAATGCGCAACTGAAATAGAAAATCGACGTGTGTGAGCTTTTTTTTCCAATGGCCATATCAAGCTTTTGACGAATTTGTTCTAACCTTCACGTGTTCACTGTACATTATTAACTTTAAATATTGTAAACATTGTATTTTCAAGTATTTGATATTTTGTTCGCAAATTTATTCTATTTTGATTATCAGAATGATTTATTCATCTTAGTTTTAGGATTTTTTTAATCCCTATTATAGCCGTGTAATGTTCTTTGGAGTAATATAGTTGATTGAATTTATCTCGGAATTTATTTTCACATATTCTCAGTAGAATCAAATATTTGAGTTTTTAATTTTTTTAAAAATTGATGTAGCCGATACTTGATGAAAATCCATGTTAATATAATGAAACTAAATGAAATGATTTTCACTAAACATGTTGACAAAACCACGGCAACCGCATCGCTGTAAAATAATAGGCTTATTCCATTAATTTCAAGTTTAGCTAAAGTTTTTGAGAAAATTTTGAAATATAGAATGGAAAAATTTTTGGAAAAAAATCATCTGATTTCAGAAAAACAGTTCGGGTTCTAAAAAAAACGTTTCAACCCAGGATGCTATCTGTCATCTGACTAATAATACACATCAACATCTTAATAATCAAAATTCAACAATGGCTATTTTTTTGGACCTAGCTAAAGCTCTCGATACAGTAGACCATAAACGACTATTTCGCGCCAAAACTTATGATCTTCTCAAGAATTACTCAGAAAATAGATCTCAATATGTTGAAATTGATGAAGCCAGAAGTAAATATTTTTTTTTTCAATTTGGTGTGCCACAGGAGACAGTTTTGGGACCACTGCTATTTACTATCTATCTCAATGACCTTTTTTATATCAATACTATAGGTGAAATTCATAGTTTTGCAGATGATACAGTTGTATCATATGGAGGAAAAAACTGGATTGAATTACACACAAAGACCACAATAGATTTTAAAAAAGATTAAAAATTGGTTTGATTATAACCTACTCACAATAAACCAAATTATGCCATTCACATTTTATAATAATACTCTCCCAGACTTAGGGCCACTAATAATTGGTAATAATACTAGAATAGAAGAAACAGATATCAAGTACTTAGGGATTATGATCGACAGACATCTTAAATTGGGACAAACGAATAGAATTCCTATTGAGAAAATAACGAAGTTTATCAAAATTCAAGTATCTCAAAACATTCACGGGCATGAAAACTCTTAACATTATTTATTTTTCATTAATAGAGTCTCAGAATTATGGGATTCTGGCTTGGGGAGGAGTCATGAAAACCTCAGAAATCTTGATCTTAGTCAAAAATGGTTTTTGAAAATCATATATAGTGGAAGTTGTTTATATCCAAGTGAAAAACTGTACTAAGAATCTAAGAATCAAAGAAAATAAATATAAGACAATTTTTTGGATACAACGTAATGATTTATGTCTACAAACATAAAACGAATATAAACTTCAATAATCATATTAATGATACAAGAATTAAAAATAGCGTCTCAGTGAAAATTAAAGTTAAAAATCAGGGTCTCAGGAAATTTTTAAATATTTATTGCCATTTTACTATGATTTAATTCGATCAAGTCATTATTCTCATTCAAAAAACATTTGAAAAGATGGATTCAAGAGTCTCATCGAATTTTAAAAAATTACAAAATATCTATCTGCATGTAATTCTCACCTGAAATTTCTCGCAACAAGTTTTCAACTTCGCGGGTATAATTAAACCGTTAATTCATCTTGTTCTACAAATTGATGTAATGCCTTTTTATTGAATTTTGAATAAACTTTATTATTATTATAATTACTCCGTTGACTAGTTATTAAATGATTTTGTTTTTCGTGGAAAAAAGTCAGTATTTCAAAGTCTTGTTTTTTTGAAAGTAATTTCACTTTTCAGCATCGTTTCTAGATCATTCATATGGTGGCTCTAGAAAAAAGATGATTTTTCGGATTTTTTGAAAAACTATAATTCAAAAAAATGTTGAATTGAGCGAAACTGATTTCATGACTGATATCTGCATACAAGCTCCAAACGTGAGACAAATTTAAAGCCATTCTGTTAGATACTAGCCGATGACATAGCTTTTTTTAAGGTAATGAGTAAGTAAAGACATTTTTTGTCTTTGATATACTTGAATTTCAATAATTTTTTTCAAGTCAATATACCGTTGAGTGATTATCCTAACATTCGACATTTGCGTACCTGATAAAAAATAAACATATTGCATACTCACACTTCGTTTTCGGGAAGGTTTGCCGTGATGGCATCTTTCGTTAGAGGTCCATAGGCGTAATACCCGAAAAATCCCATGGCGGAAAACAGGGAAACTATGACGGTCATGCCCATGTTGAGAACTCCGGGACAGCCGAGAAATCTAGAGGTCACCATGGAATTTTCCACCGGCATTATCGTTCCAATACCTGTAATTGGAAAATAATGACTTGAGTGAGCAGTTCATAATAGTTATCCCTACGTCATGATAAGTAAATTATTGCTGGAATATCTGAGACGCATTTCGATTCATTTCAGAACCTCTTAAAATATCAGGATCGTTCAGGTTAGATAGAAAGATATTTATTTTGATATTTTTGGTAAACAGAGGCTTTCGTACACACCGGGTGGTCCACTTAAGACTATCTATCCACTCTCAATAACTCCCAGAAAAATTATTTTACAAAAAGTCACCAAGACACGTTGGTTTTTGTTTGGAAGGGGATTCCATTTGACGAGAAGAAGATATTTTATACTTCAACCCCCTACTCCCCATTGCAACCCTTTCTATAATTTATTATTATTATTATTACTATTACATGAAAAACAAATATAACTTACAGTAATATACTGCAACAAAGAACAATTAATCATATATGTTAAAAATTATTTATTTGAGTAAAAATATATATTTATTGTAAAGTGAATTTTTTGTGATCGTGGATACTTTAAGTTTGGTGGAAGATGATTGAAAGAATTGGTTCCATAGTATTTTGATGATTTTTTAAGTATATTCCAACAGTTTGATTCGTCTGAAAAATATGTGATGAAATAAAAATCACTATCGAAGACAATATTAAATATCTTGGTATAAACAAAGATTGCAAACTAAGCTAGAAAACCAGGTCTGAATATTAAGTATCTAAACTTCACTTGATCAAACATGCTCACCTTCCATTGAAAATATCACAGTGCTGAAAAAAACTGGCAGCCCTTCGATGCCTGTCGCCAATTCCCTATCGGCCACATCCACGTCCTTGATCTCCGAAAACATGTAATACAGCGTGATGCCAAACGCCACAGCCATGGTGATGTTGGCAATGAAGGAAAATGGAACCAGGTGCTTGAGTTCTCGCACCTGGCAGAGCAGGATCAGCGGAAGCAGCATCATCAACTTGAAGTACTGACTCCACGCTGGGTCCGCTGCTGGGGCGTAGTAATATGATACTAGCTGGAAATGGTAGAAATAGTATATTGTATATCTAGGCGGTAAAGTGGTATTTTTCAGTACGAAAGAAGATATGGACAGGCGAGGCTGGCCACTTCTTGAGGCCTGAAATAGTAATTTATGTAACAAGTCCAGAAAATACTGTTTTCGGACGTGTTGCGTACACTATTTTTTCGGCAACCATGTAGAATAACAAATTAATGACACGCATTCAGTCTAAGAGACGAAGAGAGGTCGACCTTCACCCATCTGTTAATACGCCTGAAATGGGTTTCCTTTCAAAAGGTGGTCATGACTATGTACAGTGAGTTTAAAAAATTTGCACCATATGGAAACTTTTTTATTATCGATTTGTCTGAAAATTTTATTCTTCATAAACATTGGTGCATTACGGAATACTTGTATTCGAGTTATCAAAATTTTGAATTTCCAAACGGTGTACAGGGGGGAACAAAAAATAGAATTTTGATCAAGAAAACTACCCTGGCTGTGATTCCAAATTTGAATATTTCGAACATTTCAGTTCTTATTTGTACTAGACCTATTGAAATTCGAACAGAAGATACCAACAGAAACATTCTAATTCTTATTTGTATTAATATTTATATTAAAATTCGAGCTCTTCCCGGCCTAGTCCGGGAAGTACGTACTTCCCAGACTAGGCCTAGGACTAGGCAAAAGCAAAGCAAAAAAGGCTATACGAGGGTGGTCTGAAAGGTTTCCGTCCTTACAAGACATTTTTTCTTGAAATTCAAATTTATTTTTCTACATAGTCTCCATACTTCTACCATCTTTTCTCTGCAGAATAATTGTTCACGAAGATGATTGCCTCTTCATTTGACAAGAATCTCTGTCCTCCAAGGGCAATTTTTAGATGAGGGAACAAAAAGACTTTTGATGACTTTTCATTTGTAGCAAAATCAGTTTCGAACTCTTTCATTAAAAATTAGTTATTTTTTTAATATGAATCTGTATCTAAGGCGTGTTTAGTAGAAAAAAAGACTGACAATAAATACTAGGAACGACTGTAGGTTGAATATTTAAAAAATTCAAAATGATATCGGTCTAATTAAGCATTTTAATTACAATATTTCACACATGTGATATAGGTACACGACGATAATCGGAAATATTTCCATTACGTAATTTGAATTATAATTACGATATAATATTCGTGTAAGGAATCAATATTTTTCTATGAAATTTCGATAAAACATTTGATATTATTGCAAATTCAGTGACGTAGTCAGATTTCTTGTACAAAAATCGCTAATAAGTACTTTTTTCTGAATTTGTGGCCCTGAATTAAAACTATTGAAGCTCTATCAACTGAAGAAAGAAAAACTTCGAAATCAGATGTATAAATAACAATTTTTGAGAAGTGCATCGCTTTTAAATGAGTCACTCTGTATAATACGATGAATAATTCAAAATACTCACTTTCACCACAGATTCGGATATGAAGACTATATACACCGAACATCCAACATTATATGTTAGTACTAGAGCTATCTCGGCAAAGTTCCTGAAAAAAATAATACAATCATATAGTCATGTAAAGGGTATTCAATTCAAATAGTATAAAGACAACATGGGAACTTAGACAGATTAATAATAATTATAATGTTACATCGAGCTTTGATTTTGAAGTAAACATTGTTCCAATGAAGATAACGACAAGATAAAAAAAAATGCAGAGTCAGTTTCCAATTCTAGTTTAATATTATACCTAAATACGAAAGTTTGTAAGTTTGTCACTTAATTTCAATTAAAATTTTTGACAGAAGGAAAAATAAAGTTTTCAAAAACAGGGAAATCGAGTCAAAATTCTCAATCCGAACAGAGCCGGACTAAGAATAGCCCCGTGGTAAATCCTGCCAGTCGTGAGAGGCGACCAAAAAGATATGGTTAATACCAAACAGACCAAATTTCTCTGCTGCCTTTACTTATCAGCTAAGGAACAATCCTATAGCGACCTCTCCGAATTTTTATCACTCAAATTGGATTTTATTATGCGAAACATCCTTTGTCATGATTCAACAATTTTGTCGTTTTATCTAAAATATCCATTAGATATTAAATTTTTTCCATTATTGAGATTCACTGTTTTCTTTTCCTGTGCTATTTTTTGTCTGACAGTAGACGCGAATTCGTTTCGCCTCTTGAATTATTAATGAAATTTATTCACATTAATATTCACAATGAGTTTATTATTCATTATACGAAACAAGTTCTAATATTATGTACATGTTCTGGATTTTAATATTTTCATCTTGACATCGTTTTTGGAACATGCCAACTTCATTTGTAATTCATAATGTTTTCTTGCTAAAAATTATCAACTGGTTCACAAGGATAACCACACAACTACACTCTCGACTTCAAGAGCATTTTCCATATAGGTAATTGAACTAAATAGAGTTTCATAAATACTGGCCATTTGGCCAGGAGATAGGGTGGATAAAATAGGGGCAAGGAATTGACAGACTGAAATACAAATAATAATAAAAGTAATTGTACAAACTACACCAAAAATGATTTAATCTTCACAAACTTTATTTATCTCGACATGTTTCATAACGCAGTAGCTTCTTCAAGTAAATATACAGGCTAAATAATCAATTATATACCCTTTTTTAATCATTAATAATTACTACCTTTTTCAAGGCAAGTAGTGAACAAAATTACAGATCTATCTAAATTATCAAATCTAAATTAATGAATTATTGTCAAAGATTAGGATTCTAATGATCTATACTTCCAAGAAAATGAATTCAACAAAGGCGAGTTATTCAAATTAGGTTGGTCATTGAAAATGTTTGAATTTTTAATTCCATTGATTTCTAATAATTCTAGTTGATTTAACTTCAATCATATATTTTCTAAATGTAAAATTCTTTGTCAAAATTGTGGTTTTCTTCTAAAAAATTATTTGAATATGTTGAATTTATTTTCTTGTTTACATAACTCATAATTATGTTCATTGGTGCGATTTTTAACAGTTCCGCCAGTTTGACCAATATACACCTTACGGCAAGTTCCATAATGTAAATTATATACTTTCGATTTCTCGAATTTGGAAGGTCTGTCTTTTTTGCAATTATTGTGAACATATCTCAGGATTGGTTAGGAAGTAGTGAGAACAATTTATTACATTTATTCTGGGACTCAAATGTCATCCATTGCTATATTAATAGAATAGAATAATAGATTTATTTGACCAAGTTACAATTATGTTTTTGGCAAGTCAGTAGTACAAGTTTAAAAATGTTTAAAATAGACATAAAAAAGTTTGGGTAAAATAGTCATGGGTAAAAAAAATAGTAAAAACGACAGAACATACAAAAACAATCTAAAAAACAGTGACTCATTATTTGGGAATCCTAGATATTGCTGAGTCATAGAGGCACACTCAAATGTTCGTCAATGGAGTAAAAACAGTGATTGAGAATGTGTTGTTTCATTTTCGATTTAAGACAGTTCCAAGTCAAAATCTTGAACTCATCAGGCAAAAAGTTATAGAATCTGACATACAGTGATTTAATTTGTGTTTTATTGAGTCTGTAGCGAGGAGGTTTCAAATCGGTTGCACCGCGAGTTTGTTACTCATGAAAATCAGCTTTGGCCAGAAATGATTTTTTGTTTTTATGTACCTCTAATACCGTATTATAAATAAATAATGATGGAACAGGCATAATAGATAGATCTTTGAAGATTTTTTGACAGTGGTCCCTGTAACCAGCATCAGCCATAATTCCAACTGCTTTCTTCTGCATTTTGACAACCCCTACGGCATGACAAGAATTCCCCCATAAGATAATCCCATAATTTATGTGAGCATGGAAAAATGAAAAATAACATGTTTGAACTGTGTTAAGACATAGTTGTTTCTTCATATTGCGTAACAAATATAGTGCACTCTACAGTGCGCATCATAAGTGTTATCCCCCCTATCTAACTCGTTACTGGACTCTTGTTAGGAAAATCGCCGAAACACGTCGATTTTTGATTTCTACAGTGTACATTTTCGTATGAATAGTGCACCCCTAATTTCATCCCTGACTGGAGGGGAGCATCCCTGTAAAAAAATTTAAATAGCATGGGGTGGTGAGTGATAGCTCATTTGAAAGGGGCTTTTATTCTCTATTCAACCGTGCAAAGAATTACACCACAAACAGGAAAGCAACTGAACTACTAACTTTTTCTGTTATTACAGTAAATGTTCAAAATGTTCCCCGTTGACCTCCTGGCAAAAATAGAGTCTATTTTGTGTTTCAGTCCTGACGCTTTGCAAGGTATCGCGAGTAATTGTTGCACACACTTCCGTAATCCGCGCACGCAACTCCTGAATAGAGTGACACTGAGTCTCGTAGACTTTAGATTTTAGGTAACCCCATAGGAAAAAATCTAAAGGAGTTAGATCTGGTGATCTAGGAGGCCATTCCACAGATCCTCGACGCCCGATCCATCGTCCTTCATAAACAGTATTCAAATATGTCCTGACAGCAACTGCAAAATGAGGAGGAGCTCCATCTTGTTGCAGTATAATGTCCATGTCAAATTCGTCTGGATTATTTTCGACAGTTGTCACTATGAGTGGATCTATCACTGTTTCCAGCATTTCCAAATAGAGGGCAACCGTCAAATTTTCCTCAATGAATAGCGGACCGATAATATGGTCACCCAGTATCCCTGCCCACACATTAACTTTTTGGGGAAACTGGGTATGAGATTCGCGAAAAAGTCGAGGATTTTCATCGGACCAGTACCTCACATTTTGTCTATGCATATGACCGTTTTAAAAAAAAGTAGGCTCATCACTGAAACAAATATGTTTTAAATAGCTGGGATTTTGTAAAATATTGTTAGATACTATTTCACAATATTCTAGACGGCGGTCTGGATCATCGTCCGTCAGTTCATGCACCATTTTTATTTTGTACGGATGAAATTTATTTTTTTTCAGAATTCTCAATACCGTCATCTGCGAAACCTCACAATTCAAGGCTACAGTTCTACTCGATGAGGACGGGTTATTCACAAACTCGCTCATAATGTCCACTTGTTTATCTTCTCCTGTAATTAATCGCCCAGAACGTGGTTTATTTTGCACACTGCCGTTCTCATAAAATGTTGCCACTAATTGTTTGAAATAATGTGTATCAATAGGGTGATCCGGAAAACGTTCATTGAACATTCGTACCGCCTCATGATAATTTCGATGAGCCTCACCAAAAATTACAATTGCTTCGCATTTCTCATTCAACGCACGTGGTGCAACCATTATTTGAAGATGAATAGCAAGCACAACTAACAGCTAGACTACACTGACTCGCACTATCCGTGATATCATTTTCTTGTATTGACCATTTATCCGCAAACACCCAAAAACACCTACAAAACGTGCAGTTAATATCTACGCACACGACAAATACGTCTCACTTGACGTCTGACCCAATACCGATATCATACAGGGCCGACTTTGTAATTTGAAGGGTGAGTGCGCTACGTTAATTGTCGTTATTCTTAAACATTCATAACTCTTGAAATACTGTAACATATTTCAATTCCTTTGCACGGTTGAATAGAGAATAAAAGCCCCTTTCAAATGAGCTATCACTCACCACCCCATGCTATTTAAATTTTTTGACAGGGTTGCTCCCCTCCAGTCAGGGATGAAATTAGGGGTGCACTATTCATACGAGAATGTACACTGTAGAAATCAAAAATCGACGTGTCTCGGCAATTTTCCTAACAAGAGTCCCGTAACGAGTTAGATAGGGGGGGTAACACTTATGATGCGCACTGTATAATCTATTACATAGTTGATCTATATGGGCTGACCAAGTGATGTTTTCATCTATAACAACCCCAAGAAGTTTGACACTCTTACCATCACCTGCGTTCTTGGTGGAAAGAGCAAGATTTTGGGTTTTTATCATGATTCAACTTCAGATTGTCGGCATTGAACTAATTTTGTGCAGATTCGATAGAGCAGTATTGAGTAAAATTGTTTCATCAGAATAAGCCACACATTTATTAGGTAACATAGAATGGAACAAATCATTCATGTAAATGAAGAATAGAGAAGGGCCCAAAACAGATCCCGGTGGCACCCCATATGTAATATTGTGAAAATCAGAACAAGAATCTGCTTGCTTCCTGTTATGTAGGTATGCAGTTGAAGCATCTGACACTTTGACCGTCCGTCTACTTATATCGATTTCAGGTCAAATGAAATGAGAGTGAAATTATTTAAGACAAGTTATCGCATCAAACGTTCATTGGTGCACCTGTCCGTGAAGTTTTAATTTTGTAGCATAATTACAAGTTATGTCATTTTTCCGTTTAATAGCATTGTCACCGATGTTCCGCCTAACCGGCATAACTAATTATTGCATAATCCGTAATTGCCGGATAACTTTCACTTACAGAGTCGTTGCTTATTATTGTTTCTATTCGACATTGAACTGAAAATATTTACGTAAATCATAGAAGAATCACGATAACTGGGAACAATTTGAATACCTATTTGGAATTCGTTCTCTACTTCACTAAGACAAGTCAATAATGTTGATGTATTATTTTTTTTTAAATTCACTTGATCAAAAAGACTACTTTGTAAACTACTGTTGTGTTTTGTAATCTTAGTATTCATTACTATGTATATTTCTGTTGTTTTATATGAAGATAGATATTAATTCGAAACTATTTATAAAAACTGGCATTAAAAAAAAGCAAAAGCACAGTAATGCGATTGTTGTTGTTGTTGTTTGTAAGGAGGAAAATATATTAATTGTTACAATAAGAATACTTTCATGTGCAACAACGTTTTGTCTGTATGAAGCAATCATCCGGAAAGTCTGTCGCAAAATTTGACAAAAGTGCTTATTTGATATTATACAAGGATGTATCGAAAAATGTGTCGATAGAAGCAAACAAAGTTTGAAAGTCGAAATATTTTATTGGTCAACGTACACTCTTCTTCATTCATTTGTGAACAGAGTAATTGTCCTACAAAAACAAAACACATTTTGACAACTTCCTGTCTTTTCTACTTAATGTTTTCTCATAGACGTGTATAGTAATTCCCAGTTATTTTTCTGCACTCGTGCAATTATAACCAAAAATTTACCTGTTTTGAAGCTAATTCAATTTTTCACGATCTCATACGAAGGACAGTGAACGCCATATCTTCATGAATCTGTATCATCTTCACTCTAATTTGTCTATTTTCATAATTTCGGTCCACATAGTTTTTTAAACAATGTTATTGCGCAAAACTGGTTTAACTTTCTGACGTGTAACTTTACACTGATACTTCTAATAAGTTATTGATCGTTGCTATCGCAACACAATATTTTTTTTTATCCATTGAAGTGGTCCAGGCTAACTAGATATCAGTACATCCTCGTATCAAGGATGTACTTTGCGATATCCCACGAATTGTCATTCGCTGATGAAATAATATTTACTTTTGAGTACTTTCAATTCTTTATTAATTTTTATTACCTTGAATTTGACGCACTCAATTGTCTTTCTATCTGTGAATAAATTTGATAGATATGACGCTCATTAGCATTGTTCTTTACAGAAATCAATTATTAAATGATCTGTTTTCTGAACTTATGGATACTTTAAGATTAAAATGTGTATCAGATAGGTAGAACGGAAGAAATTGATCGATAGCTTCACAGATGATAAAATAAAACAATATAACAGAGCCAAAAAGCTAACAATTATTTTGTTTAAGAGGCCATGGGCGCGATCTTATTTGGGACGGTTTTTTTGGTAAAGGAGTCGATAACTTGTTTTTCACAGATAATCAAGGTATCTGCAATGGTATTTCTCTTCCATTGAAATTTTAAGCAATCCTTATCCAATCGAAAGGAAGGGAAGGAATGGTAAAACGTTGATATATGTAGATGCTGTAATGTTTTTTGTAATTATTTGTTCGTCTACCCAAAAAATTGATTCAATGTAACTGCATTTTTGGGACATTTTTTGGAGATTTTTTTTGTGAAAGAGTGGATTGAAATATTAACTTCAATTACCGCACCTACCCAGAATCGAACTTCCTTTAGAATCCTGTCCTTGTTTGAAATCGATACGACAAATCGTTTTTGAGTAATCAATTGACTCTTTTACCCTAAAATACCTCCACACAGAGTTCCAAATTCACGAGATCGATTTCCAATGATTTAATATCCATATCGATCATAATAATATATCGTTTTACTTATGGAACCAATTAAGGTTGGACAGTATAACTGGTGTGTGATAAACGATATTAGCAAGGGCAAATTAAATAGAAAAAGTACTACTTTAATTTGTTTATTTGTAAGAAACAGAAAACTATTGACAAATATTTTTGATTACAAAAAATTACTCACGTTTCCATGAAATATGAGTTAAAACTACTATACAAAAAACAGTTGGACTAAAAGTCCTCATTCCAAACATGAAAAAAGGATGTATAAACATGATTAAAAAATAACTCTTGGCTTTCCACTAAAACGACCGGTTTTGGACCGATTTCGTAATAAATAAAATCACAGTGGACACAAGATTAATTCCACAAAATCGATTATCAATCGAACAAGAAAGATATATACGAAATCTCAACGGTTAGATAATAATTATTTTTCGGTTTTGGGCCCTAGGCTCAATTGATGAATGTACTATAGATACTGCGTTAACCAAGAGCTGTTATTACCAAAAATGGAAAGACATGGAATAAGAGGAGTGGCCTTGAAGTTGATGCGCTCTCTTATTCAACAAAAATACATCAAAGTATTATTATGCAAAACACACAAAGCCCTTCCCTCCTCATTGAACAGGGTGTACCTCAAGGTTCCACATTGAGCCCCTTTCTATTTCTCGTGTATTCAAATGAGCTCATTCCCTTTTTACAGAATTTGTTCCAGGTGATAACGTATGCTGACGAACTAAAAAATTATATTATCACAAAAGGATGTCGAAAGTCTTTTAGAATCAACTGGAACTGCCTATAAAACAGTTATTTTGTGGTCGGTAAAAAACATCTAAATCTAAATGTACAAAAAACAGTATTAATACATTTTTCCCTGAGTAATCAAACCGAAAACCCCTCTCAATTTTTGAAAATGATGATAGAGAAGATGATCACGAACAACTAAAGTACTTGTATCGATATTGATAATGAATGAAGCTGGAAAACACATATTGGTGGTCTCTGTGCAAAACTTTGTAAGAATTGTTAAGCATTGAGATTTATGTCCAATCACTGTAACAAATAAAGTCTATATTACTCCAACGTCAATAGCCATTTGAGGTAGGTATGGGATGCCTAACTGGGGTTTATCTGCATCATGGGAAAGAGTTTTTGTTTTACAGAAAATGGCAATCAGGTCTAGGATAGAGGGCCACATATAGAGACACTTTCAAATGATTGAATATTTTGACTGTAGCAGGCCTGTACTTATGTATATGAGCTGTGTATTTTTGTCTATAAGAACAGAGATGAGTTTTCTCGTAATGGAGAAAATCATCTGTACGAAACAAGATCTAGAAATATACTTATTCCAGGCCCAACACCGTACAAAAAAATTTCAGAGAAGCCACCACAATAAATTGAATCAGAATATTAAATATTCCTCTCATGTGAGTATATTCAAGAAATCATTAATAAACCTTTCGATAAATAAGAATAACTACTCTATAGACGAACTTCTCTCATTGTTTGTGTGTGAAATCTGAATTGTTCCTGTTCACGTGAACAATGTCTCTACAGGTATTTTTTGTTTTCATTTTAATTCAGGTACATTTATTTTATATTAAAGACATTTTCTTTGTTATTGTATTCAACTGCATCTTTCAACAAACGAACATTATAATAAATATTATCAATTATTACTTACTTTGCAAACGTTGACCACCTTTGAAACCTTTTCGGTCCATTTTTGAAAACCTGTTCTGCCGTTTCGGCATATCCTAGACTAGGCGTTTTTGTCATGATACACATCCGCTGAGAGGCCCTAACCTGAAACAAATTTATTATCAATATTACACCCATCACAAGTCCATCTAGTAAATACAGGCTGGGACTATTCAATAGGAATTGTTACAAGTGATTTTTGATGTTTGGAAATTTTCGTCGTAATATGAAAGGGTCAAGTTTCGTTGCAAGACCCTGTATAATCAATGATCATGTTGAATCGTGTTTGCTTATTACTGACCAATATATGGACGGTATGCGTGCAGAGAAGTCCAACTAAAACTGTGCCGAACAATCCTACAAGGAGTCCCGCGCTATGGAAAGCCCTTGGCATTGACAAAATTCCAGAACCTAAGGAACTTTTCACCAGATGTGCCAATGCACCAGCGTATCTGCAAAAGAAATTTCAATTAGTTTCTACCACCTCAAATAATGATCAAATCAATAAATACATAGTTTGAATTTTTGAAAAATGGTCTCTTTTTCGAGGTTTTCCCGGATTTTCTCAGTGAAAAATGCACCGATCTGGTCGTATAAAAACCCATTTTGTAGGTTTTATAATTCCTACAAACGTTTTATTGACCGTGAAACGATTTCTCCAATACTTTTTGAGATATTCGCAAAAAACAGAAAAGGTGTAATTTTTTTCACTATTTCTTGTTTAAAAAATTCCACAAAGCGATTATAGGCAAAAAACTTTTCTTGTCCAATCTTATGTCTGGTACAGATAATACAGCAACAAATATGAACGAGGTACGTTATCATAAAACTCGTGGTAATCTGCTGAAATGCTGGAGATGGGCAGTATTTCGGTTGTAATTTCGAACATTTGGAGATAGCATGTATTATTTTAATTTTATCGGGGATAGCTGCCTTTCATACTAACAGAGTATTTTTTTCTCTATCTAACGATATAAGAAACGCATTTCAACCTATAACAGGAGTTAGCTGGTAACATGTTTCACCGACGCTATATTTCATTTTTGTCTAATAAGTACAACTCACATTTTCAAGAACATTTCTCCAATTTATTTTATCGGATTCTGCTATTGAATGTTATTATCAATCTACTCACGTATTTGGATGCTCCAATTTCCTATTTTCGTACGGACTATACACCTTTTCAACGCTGGAGCCAATCGGTATCTTCATTTGGTCATTTCTAGCAAGAGTTGTGCTGTAAAAAAAACAAATATTATTTTATCAAAATCAACACGTTTTTTCTCGATTCTCTTCAATTGTCCAATTATTTTTCCACACCCTGTGTTGAAATGTTATTCAATGAGTCGGTCTGGGTAGCAAATAAACGATAATGGTTTGTACAAAACGTGTTGTTGAATTCTCTTGAAAATTGTATTTGACGTGACTTCTCAAAAGTTGGTCATAGCAGAGAGAAGTCCTATAATTATCACGCTCATCAGACGAGAACAGCATTTTTTGCCGGCACGATTGCTTTCTTATCGTTTAGGAGGCCATGAGCGCGATCGTATATGGGGCGCTTTTTGGGGTGAAAGAGTCGATAACTCAAAAACAGTTCGACGTAACGATTTCAAACAAGGACACGGTTCTAGAAGACGTTCTATTCTAGGTACGTACTGTAATGGAAATTGAAATTTTGAAATCCACTTTTTCACAAAAAAAAAAATCTCAAAAATGCAGTGTTTTGAAGCAATTTTTTGGTATTTGAACAAATAATTCCAAAAAAAAAACATTATAGCACGCACATAGATCAACGTTTTACCTTTATTTTGATACCAAATTCATTTCTATTGGATGACTTCAAATCTTAATAGAAGAAAAATACCATTGCAGCTATATCGATTATCTGTGAAAAGCAACGTGAGGGGCTGAAACGAACGTCCTTCAGAAGCCTGTCCTTGTTTGAAATCGATACGACGAACCGTTTTTGAGTTCCACTCTTTTACCAAAAAAACCGTCCCAAATATGATCGCGTTTATGGCCTCTTAAGGAAATCAGTATTGGTGGTAAGGCAATATTAAAAAAAACGTTGTGAACTATGGTTTATTTGCGACTCAGCTTTAGCTGATACCTATAGTGGCTTTCAGTTTGCTCTATTTCTTCCATAAGAGTGTACGAGGAGTAAAATTGAGTTTAGTATATGCTATGAAAACCACTCTGAATGACCTTAGAGGGAAACAGAAAACTGCACTTGAAATCCCATTGAACCCAAATACCCTCAACGACTATTACTGCACCTTGAGCCCATAAAACAACTTATATCAAGAAAACTACTCGAATTCGGCCCATTTTATGACGACCTCTGGCTGCACCTCCTCTTTAATTCATTCAAATTTTAACATTTCCGTGCGCCTTCTCCAAAATTTCAAAAAAAGATCGATAGAAGTGAATAAAATGCAGCGAACAATGCAGTTTGCAAACAACATATAATCTAAGAATTTGTTGGGCCTGTGAATGTGATTCCTGAAATAATAGTAAAACACAATGAAACGACGTAAAAATGTCACTGTTTTTGAATATTAGAAACCGTAAATAATATCCAAATCGGCCTCTCTTATATTTTTGGTGTTTTGTCATGAGAAAATTGAATAACATAAGAGATGAACCAAAATTGATTTCAGTTCTGGATTATGCTGCTTGAAATCCTCCTGTTGGTTTTCATTTTGAAGCAGAACTATTTTTTAATTTTCACCCAACAAAAAAGTTCAGAGCCAGAGCTCCCAAACTGATAATTGAGGGTAGTCTAACAACTAGCTACAGTGGAAGAGTGAAATCTTTATCAAATTTAGATTATTCAAATTTTTTTTTCATATGAAAATTTAAATACTTAACTCGAAAACCATAAGAGAGGGACCAACTGATTTTAGTTCTAGATTATGCTGCTTGAGATCTTCCTGTTGGTCCATCTTGAAGCAAAACTATTTTTGAATTTTCACACAACAGAAAAGTTCAAAGGGGTTGGTTATTACCTTGTTTTTTGGATTTCTCAAAAAATTACTTTTTGCGAGAGTTCTCAAACTGATGATTGAGAGTTTTCTAACAACTAGCTACAACAGTGGAATAGTGAAATCAATCCCGAATTTCTGTTTTTCGAATATTGTGTTTTTTATATGAAAATTGAAATAACTTGTAAATCATAAGAGATGGATCAGAACCGATTTCAGTTCTGGATTATGCTGTTTGAGATCCTCCCGTTGGTCCATTTTGAAGCGAATCTATTTTTGACTCCTTATCGAAAAAAGGTAACGTTAGTTTGTTAAAATTCAACTTTTTTTTAGAGCCTCTATATTCGCTATGATGATCTAGGATCTATATAAACTCTCGCTCGTTAACAGCAAAGTTGTATTTATCTGGGCCGTGTCCCTTGGCCCAGGGACACAGTGGTATTCTTGGAAGTGAAATAGTAGACCAGGTAGCCAAAGAAGCACGAACTTGGGCTAGGTTGGATAAAATTCCTTGTAACAATGATCTCTTGAGCATATATAGACAGAATGTAGACAAAGAATGGATGGAAAAGTGGTCAGAAATAGTAGGAAAGTCCACTAACCCTACTTCCTCGTACACAAGGAACTTCCTATATTCCTATTTGATGTCCCCAAAAAATATTCCGCTATAACAAGAGTCAAATCAGATCATGGTTGCTCTCCAGCACATCTACATAAAATTGGAATCTTTGATTCACCTCTATGCCAATATGATAATGAAACTGTTGATTTAAATCACCTATTTTTTAACTGTAAAAATATTTCTGGAATCAATAATTTCATCAACAAACTTCTACGATTGAAGCTGCAATTTCCCACCAGTATTCAAAACTTACTGGTAACGGAGGACAAAGTGATAAATGACCTGATAGTAGAATTTCTTATAAGAAACGTAATATGTATCTAAGTTCTACAGGTAAAAACTTCAATATAATTAACATTATGTGTGGGACTGTAGGTTAAAACCAAAGCAAAAAAAAATTATTCCAACTATACGTGTACTGTGTTCTGATAGATTTCAAATCATTGTCAAATTTTCATGGGCATTACTCAGTGTTTTAGAACAATGAGTTGGTTTTATTTCGGGAGAAGTACGTCATTTAAAAACTTTAGTCGTAGAATTTGTTAACTACTCGTTACTATTCAAAGTTTTTCTGATCACGACTTCCTTAGTGTTGTAATTTGTTGTTTCGAACTACTCCTTAAAATCGTTCATCGATAACTGCTATTTTCAATTTGACGTCATGATAGATTATCAATATCGTTCCTCTGATTCACGTACAATGAATGGAACTCCTTGAAGATTATAATGTATTCGTACCTTTCTTTGTTATACTAGGATTGAGTCATGGATTCATTGAAGAGCAATATTAATAATAATTTTAGTCGAGGTCAGAAAGAGAACGTTGTTGATTTTACTGCTGATGCTTCTACGATAATATTCAACACGAGCTTTATGAGTAATTTGGTTCAAATTATTCTGGTTTGAAAACAATTTGTCTATGGATATAAAGGTGGAAAGCCGGGGAGTGACATGGTGGAAGAGCGTCCGACTCTGGGGAAAATGGTCCCAGGTTCAAGCCGCAGTCGGAGCAGGAAAAATTTTCAAATCAATTTCAATGATTAAATTATTGAAATTTCGTTGCTCGCCTGACTTTTTTGATACAATGCGACAAGGAAGAATAGTGATTGTGGCAACTTCAAACTTCTTGAAGGTCATGAGAAATTATTCATTTTGCATGCTTGTGTTGCAAATTATGGCAATGAATAACCCAGAAGGTGGATTTATAAAAACTTATATCTAGTAATCATAGATGAATGATAATGATCTGACCATTATGTTATTGGGTATTCTGAATTCAATTCAATCTGATAATAGTTTGCATCTACTTGGAATCATTTATATCGTGTGCAAAATGCTATTTTTTTAAATTCTAGTAAGTAGTAAGCGAAAACCGGGGTGAGTAGGGACTTTTCAGATAAAAAAAGGGACACGTTGCTTAATATTGGGATGTGGAACTGTTAAATCAGAGGGAATTACTAAAAAATGCATATATGGAAAACCAAGTCACACCAGAAAGTACCGTGTTACGGTTTTGAATAATGCTAATATTTACGGAAAGTAATGATATACATTATTTGATATAGAAATACGCTACAAAATTTAATTGAGATTTAGCTACTCCATTTATGGGTATTGAGTCGGTTTATAAATATCATTATATTTTTTGTTAAGTGAAGGTTACTTACGTGGAAGTATAACTATCTAAGGTGAAGACTGACTCATGTTTCTTCTTTGCCATTTTCGTCACCTGGAAAAAATATTTCTAATTGAGTGTTGGACATTTTTGAAATCTCATCTCACGCTGTTTTTCAAATTCGTTTCTGTTCCTAACAAGATCTTAAACATTCGCAAGGGCAGAAAGTATTCAACAAATATTGAAAACAACCTGATGTATCTCGAAAATATAATGTAAGCAGCACTAAAATGTCCTTGGAGATTTGGATGAACAACTAGTTCTGATGACATACGAATTAATATCCTTCATTTTTTCGTACTTGACAAACATAAAATTATATTGAAAGTTTTCACAGTACTAAAATTAAAACATATAAGAAAAAACCACAACAATTAAAACTTAAAATTCCTAGCAACATTGATTGAGTTATTCCTGAACTGAGTAAGTAGTACACTCGTGTTAGAAAGTATGAGGTACAAATATAAAATTGAATACAAGTTTTCACAGTACTGAAATTAAGAAGCTTGAAAACAATGCAATCAAAACTTAAAATTCAACAGTTACTAATATTCACTGAGATATTCGGATACGGAGTAGTATCACTTTTCTATAAGAAAATGTTTCAATGATTTCTTGAAAACACATAAACTGCTATTAATTTTTATATGAGGTGGAAGATTATTGAACAATCTAGGGCCCATGTAATTTGGAGATTGATAGCTCAACTTTAACACTTTAACATTGAGAGTGAATTTATTCTTTTCACGAAAAACATACCAACATGCTTTATATATTTAGACACATTGCAGTGTCAAAATTCCAAAGTTTGGAAACAATTGCTTGCTTGAGTGAGAGTAACCTTTTTTTATGCCATCAACACTTCAGAAATCTTAGTAGTGATACCCCACTACAATAACACCATATCTGAGTGAGAGTCAACGTAAGCATAATAAAGACTCATTAACTGTTTTTACTTAAAACATATCTCATGTTCCTGAATCAGCAATTCATAGAGTGAAGCTCTGAGACAATATGTCCGCATTGAGCTTTCCAGTCAAGGTGTTCCTCAATATAAAGATAAAGAAATTCCATTTTCAAATTAAAGCTAGATAAAGGCCTATCATTCCCATTGATCTGCATTGGGTTACATGTTTTTTGCCTATTATGAAATCTGTATATCTAATCTTTCATCTACATTTAAGTGAAGATCAATCTCATTGAAATATTTAGCAATTTTTTACATCACGTCAGTGCATGACTTCTCTGGTCAGAAATTACCTGCGTAAATACTCTGTCAGTCACATAAGATGAGAATAGCATAGGGCCCAATGTTGAACTCTGAGGGACTCCCCACTCAGTAGTTCTCAACTGTGAATAAAAACTCTGAGACATATCAAAGTTTTGGGCAATGCTGACATACTGTGTACAATTTTGTATGAAGGATGATATTCACGAGTTTGCAACTTTTCGCCTTCAATATATTACACCACTGTATTATAAAAGCAAACTGAAGCCCTTTTTGTCGATTTTGATTCTCGAAAACCATGTTGATTTTCATCTATAATTTGATTTTTTTATGAAATTCATGAGACGGTCTAGAAAAGAGTAATGAAATACTTTTTGAAAACTTGAAGGTATTGTTACTGGTCTATAGTTAAAAAAAAAAAATTATAAACATGAGTCACTTTTTCGGAACCATCGGAGTATACTTCATATATCTTACTTATTATTTGTCATCCAAAATACGATGAATATCCGCTCTCTTGAGAAAACGGAGTCTGCATAATAATTTCTGCCGAAATAAAAAAAAAAACAATTAGCAGCTTCAGTTAGTGACCTTGTCTGACCTTGTTGGATGACCCGTCAATCTTCGAATTCTCGAACGTCGATGAGATGGCAATGGTATTATATCTCGTGTATGCCAAAATCAGACATGAAAGGTATTTAAACAAGCGATCGACAAAAAGTAAGGTACACAAGACTACTATTGAAGCGAACAAAATTTGAAAGTCAATATTTTGTTATTCATCATACCTTGTCTTCTCTTAATTTAATACATTTATTGAAACGACTAGACTACGCTACTATAACATCTTCTTTGAAAGAAAATTGACGACCTATTAATTTTTTGTCCAGGAAATACTATATTCGGAAGGATATTGTTGTTTCTTGGGAATAATAAACGTTATTATTATCATTCTAATGAGTTAGTGATCGTTGCTGTGGTAGATATGTCTCGTCATTCGGAATAAGAATCTCAATTGTATCTCTAAAAACAGAAAACACAGATTGATGAACTCGAAAAATGAAGTGTATACCCTAAAAATTGGAAAATGTAAAAGAACTTGCTTGTTTTTGTATTACTCATATATGGGAATTCCATTCAAATTGTGTCCAAGTTTATCATGTGAACGTATAAAATGATTTATTTATGTTTTAATTGATTGGAATACCTAATTAGTTCAGCCTTTTCCTTTTAGTAATCGTGAAATATGTTAAATTGCTAGATATAATTTTTATCATTCCAGTGTCTATTGATTACTGCGAATTTTTTCTTGTGCAAGTTGTATACGCCTTAAAAAATCTTTATCTCTATCACTTCCTGTCGAACATCTTGAAGCATGATCGTAATGAGTTTACGAATTTCATCACACACTAATATTTTTGTTTATTACAACATAATTTCAGATATCATAACAGTGGTACTGGTAATACCTAACGTCACTGAATAAAATTATTGAACCGTTTGCTTTCTGGTTCTTGGGAAAAACCCTGGTGTTCTCACCGCATCCTCACGAATACGAGATGGGTTTATTCACGGAAAAGATAATTGAAAATTTTGTTTTCTCAACCGTGCTCATGCACAGACTTTGCTAACATAAATGTTTTCAGCATAGTCTTCCAGATAGATCCTTCCTCTAAAGCTTTGATACTTCCGGAAGATGTGCTAGGATCGTAAATATATCACCATATTTATTCTGAAAATCATCCTGAAGAACAGATTGGTCAGTTATTTTTCAATAAAGGATATTCTCAGCAAAGACTAGTATAGGTTCAGAGCAGGAAAGTTCACATTTGAAGCTTTTTTGAAGGTTGTGAGTTGCAAAGTTGATAGGGGTGATTTCGTGACTTTTACACTGTGTGATATTTCCAAGAAGTTCGACTATGTTTCTCATCTTTTTCTTTTTGAATAGCTGGTGTGGTGAATATTTTAAATCTTATTTGACACACAGAACCCTGTCATTGAAAAAAGCTTCGCGATGGTTCACAATAAATCAATGGAGAAAAGACAGGATATTTTTTTCTCAACAAATTCTATCAGCTCGATTAATAGAAATGGAAAATTAATTGGCATAATTCTTGATGGCAACTTATCTTGGGCGAATCATATAAAAAAAATTATTTTTGCTTTCAAAATTAAGAAAATTAGTGGATCTACATGCTTTAAAAGTGCATATTTTGCTGTTTCATTCTTATATCAATTACGGTATAGTTTTGTAGGTTAATGCCTCTGATAACATTGAAATATTCACGAATATTAGTGAAGCATCATTGCGTCTATCGTGTATTTTTTTGAGGGGTCCCAATAACAGATTGAAGCGTATTCCATACGACTCCGAACCAGTTCAAGATAGAGACTCTTAAGTAGATCAATATTAATGAAGTCAGTAGTAGATCTTTTGAGAAAACTCAGCATCTTCATTGACTGAAATAAATGCTGATAAATTTGTAAAATCGTTAGATTTCTAACTGAAAAACTAGCGAGACTCCATTTTCCAAATAATCTACCAAACTGGATCAAATCGTATATGGAAGGGCGTTCTATGGCAGTTGATTGTTTCGGGGTACGATCAGTCTTTCATGATATAAGAGTGAGAGTTCTGTATTAGGACCGTTATTATTTATTTTGTTTACAAATATCTTGCCAGAACACATGAATTATTGTCACATTAAAATTTTTGCAGATGATACCACCATATCAGTATCTGATTAAATTGAATTAAATGTGATCTCGAAAGCGAATTCAGTAATACAGAGTTTTTATATCTGGTGTGAAAATAATCGTTCAGTGTTTGACACAAATAAGTCAGTATTCATCAGTTTTCACCACAGAAAAGATCAGCTAGCAGATAAAACATGCTTAGGTAATGCAATAAATATAGTTACTGATAGGTACGGTGCTAGATTCCAGTTTGACTTGGAACTACAAATTCAGAGTGTTTGTAATCAATTGAATAGGTCATTTTACGCTATAAAACAATTGACAAAGTGTGTGACTACGTCTAGTTTGTTAAATGTTTATTATGCAATGTTTTTCTCTCATATTTCCCCAACATCATGTCTTGAGGCTGAGGGAAAGATTTTCAAAGAATATTCATAGCTCAGAAACACATCATAAGGTTGATATTTGGTTTGTCTTTCAGGGACAGCTGTAATCCAATTTTCGTGAAAGAACAAATTTTATAATTTATATTCTGAAGTGTGTTTATCTTGTAAGGAAAATTGTGAGTTTTTTGCAAACTGTAAACTCTTCATATAGGTACCAGACTCGAAATGGTGGATTGTTGAAGGTTTCCTCAATCAAAACTTCCCAATTCAAGATATCTCTTCTGTACAATGCGATAACTCTGTACATTAAATTGACGAACACTATCAACCCTTTGAGGACTACTACTTATCAGTGAAACCCACATTACTAATAGCCAACTTTTTATTTTCCTATCGGTTTTACATCGTATCCACAGTGTTTATTGTGTTGTCTAGACATCATTTTTACTCTTCTTGCCGATTGCAACGAGTTTTTGTACTCTTTAGTGAAATTTATATGATGTCGAATTGATAGCGTTTCGAGCCAAAAATTTGGAAATGTTCAACGTGCCAAGTTGGGTTATTCCTAAATGAAGACAGGTACTGTTCTGCTTTGTTTCGTTCAAAATGAAAGAATAATTGAGTTTCAGTTCATTGTAAAAAAAATGATAATTTTGAGGCATTTGTTAAGTTGCAATTTTGCACGATTTAGTTCCTAGTGGTTAGCAGTAGTCACCACATCCTGCAGGATAATTTGTAACTTTTTTTGTTAATTTAAGTCTTATTTCCACTGAAGCTTATGTTGATAAACGTTTCTATAAAAAAATCCCATCATTTTTCACTTTTGAAATTTTTGAATCAATTTTGTCCTCAAAGGGTTAAGCAAGCTTTTTGCAATAAGGCTAAGGAGTTTTTTATTCGAAATTGTTTTTATAGTAAAGAAAAATAAGTACCTGAATTCTTTGAATGCGTAATAGCCTCATAAAATGTCTAGGTATGTCTTGAACTTGTCAGTATCGAAAATGTTATTGTTTGCGCATATATTAATTAATGATCTTGCTTCTATCTCTGTTATTGATTTTTGGCTCACCAGATGTACCTAGTCTTGTACCAAAAGAGGCCAATAATGATATTTTATTCTATATTCTATTTTATTCATCACCAATTTTATCAATATGATCATTGAATTTGACATTGCTTTGTGAATTAACATCTAAATCTTTAATATCGTTGACAAACTTGTTGTGAAGTGAAGTAAAGTGATGAAGTTGGGAATGACAGTAACATTGAAAAAGTAAAATTATCCTCTAGCTGAACTTTTGTGATTTCTTTATTACCGCTTCGATAAATTTCAAAGCAAGCAAAACTCTCGATATGGCTAAACCTCACCCTCGAATACTTCTTGACGTGACCTCGCAATCTCGCAATTATTATCACAATTAAAAAAACGCCGATGAATCTCACCTTTTTACGAAACTTTCTTCGATAACTAGATATGGTTTACCCACTAACACGGTATACATTCACACTCGGAAAAGTCCCCGCACGCTCGTCGATTGTTTGGAAAAGCCTGAAGTACACGCAAGCCGCGATTCGACTGTAATAAAAGTCGCGTCGCCACCTGTAGCTATTTATTCGCTCCTTTCGGATTTCGGGCTGGCTTTTCCATTGATGAATCGACGACACTTCGGTTGTCGATCGGCTCTAAGATTGTCGACCGCTTACTATCATACACCATGCGGAATTGTTGATAAACAAAACACTCGAGGAATAAGATCAAGACTCCATGGCAATCAGATTTTAATACTGAGGTGAAACACGAATGAATTTCCACGGGATTTATTCTACTCGCGATATGTTTCGCTACCCTGTAGATTCATCAAGCGATATTGGTATTCCAACATATTTTTCTTTGGAAACTTACTTGAAAGCTTTTCTCTTTTCCCTAATGCTTATCTTTAATAACTAGGTCTACACGACCTATCAATTAGAAACAGGGTACCTGGAAATTGATTACTTTCCTAATTATCATCTAAATCAATCTTCTATATCGATGTACTACTCCATCTTATAGGAAATGTTTAATAGGTATGCTAATTCTTTGTCGAAAAAATTGCTCTTTTCCAGTTTACCCTTGTCGAATTCAATTTTTGAGGTGATATTCAAAATCAGCTCATCGAGATACGTCTGAGGAGAGCTTGAGATTATTTGATAAGATAAATGGAAAATTAAATTTTCACAAAATTCGATTTCCTTCTATACGAAAATTGCGTTTTTTGACTTTGATCGCCTGGAAATATTTTTAAAATGCGGAATCCTGCTAATATTACTTCATATTTTAGTAAATTTACTTCTGAATCCGAAAATGTACTGGTTTTTTTAGTTGAAGTTCTAATTCATTTAGGAAATGTCGATTTTATGAATAAGTGCATTTTTTCTTCGAAAAAATTGCTCTCTTCCATTTTATCCTTGGTCAAATTCAATTTCTAAGGTGATATTAGAAATCAGCTCGTCGAGATACGTCTAAAGAGAGTTTGAGATTTCTCGAGAAAAGGAAAATAAAAATTTTCGCAAAATTCGATTTCCTCCTATTTCGAAAATTGCGCTTTTAAACTTTGATCGCCTATAAATATTTCAAAAATGTAAAATCCCGCGAATATTACTTCATCTTATAGTAAATTTCCTTTTGAATCTGAATATGTACTCGTTTTTTGAATTGAAGTGCTAATTCATTTAAGAAATGTCGATTTTATGAATTGGTGCGTTTTTTCGTCGAAAAAATTGCTCTTTTCCAATTTATCCTTAGTCGAATTCAATTTTTTAGGTGATATTCGAAATCAGCTTGTCGAGATACGTCTGAAGAGGGTTTGAGATTTTTCGAGAAACGTAAAATAAAAATGTTCGCAAAATTCGATTTCCTTCTATATCGAAAATTGCGCTTTTAAACTTTGATCGTCTATAAATATTTCAAAAATGCAAAATCCAGCAAATAACACTTCATCTCATAGTAAATTTCCTTTTGAATCCGAAAATGCACTCGGTTTTTGAATTGAAGTGTTAATTCATTTAGAAAATGTCGATTTTATGAATTGGTGCGTTTTTTCGTAGAAAAATTGCTCTTTTCCAATTTATCCTTTGTTGAATTGAATTTTTGAGGTGATATTCGAAATCAGCTCAAAGAGATACGTCTAGAGAGAGTTTAAGATTTTTCTAGGAATGGAAAATAAAAATTTTCGCAAAATTCGATTTCCTCATATATCGAAAATTGCGCTTTTAAACTTTGATCGCCTATAAATATTTCAAAACTGCAAAGTCCCGCGAATATTACTTCATCTTATAGTAAATTTCCTTTTGAATCCGAAAATGTACTCGATTTTTGAATTGAAGTGCTAATTCATTTAGGAAATGTCGATTTTATGAATTGGTGCGTTTTTTTTGTCGAAAAAACTGCTCTTTCCCAATTTATCCTTAGTCGAATTCAATTTTTGAGGTGATATTCGAAATCAGCTAGTCGATATACGTCTAAAGAGAGTTTAAGATTTCTAGAGAAATGGAAAATAAAAATTTTCGCAAAATTCGATTTCCTCCTATATCGAAAATTGCGCTTTTTGACTTAGATCTCCTGAAAATATTTCAAAAATGCGCAATCCCGCGAATATTAACATCTTTTTTTTTAGGAGAGGCGTTGGTGAGAAATGAGAAATTTTGTGTGAATATAAAACCAGTTACAATTTCATCGATTTTCTCTGCCATTGTCAGCTAAATTTCTTATTAGTACTTCAAATGATTACTCAATAGATGCTGGCGCCTGTTTGATAAACGTCCGTGATTAATTTTTTTAATCTCAATCCCTATTTATAATACTGTTATGAATTCGGATCAAGTGATATCTCATCGCTTTCAATTAAGTGACAGGTACACAAACCAAATCGTAAGTTATTGGGAAAACTGATAATTTATAAAATATACACGAGTTTTTTTCAATGAAAACAAAATTTGCTGCTTCTGAAAGAGGTGTATAATTTTAGAAAAGCTCAGTTCCAATTATTAGATAATTAGCTTCGGTTTGCATGGCGATTATGATTTATTACCTGATAAAATTAAAATTTTTAACATTCATCGCCTATTTGAAGAGCCAAGGGTTGGAAGGACTTTTTATGTAATGATGTGTAAAATATAAGGTATCTTTCTGTTTCGAAACATGGATTGGCAGGGCACTATAGTCCGGAAAGTAGTAACGTTTACTGATCGATGTATTTTTATACAAAGAGCCTTCTTTTGGATTTCATCGAACATTTATATTATCGGTCTTAGTTTCCCAGCCTACTCACTACAATTTGTTTTGCTGCTTTGTGAAACTTTAGACGTTTCTTTCATACTACAAGTTATAAGAAAATTGATAGATTATTACTCATACGATTGAGTTATTTGATCACGCAGGATGTGGGTAATCCTTCAGGTTTTTCCCAAAAACTACAAGACGAGCAAGAGTAGAATCGGAAATTGTGATGAAATAGGAATGCGAAATTGAACTAGAAACTATGTGACGATTTGATTAACCCAAGAAAATCGTATTTCCGATTATTTTTTACACAATCGAAACATTGATATCAACTCAATAAAATTATACAGTCATTCAAATTAAACTCAATTGAAGTAAAGTTGTTGACATCTATTATCGATATTTGTTCATATGATGATCCAGTTTGACGCTGTTTATTTTTATATTCACCTACTATTTGAAAATAGTGGACCTCACAGTTTTGAAACCTCGCTTCATAATAAACGTTATCTAAAATTTTTTGTTTATTTCTTTTAAACAAATCAGTTACGGTTTTCAGTTTATTTGCAAGGCAAATTTCAACGTTCCGATATTGCAATTTGAAGGCCAAGGTATCTCGAAACCAACAAATATTACTTTAAATACTACAAAACACAATAACTCATATGAAACATGAAAAGCTGTCAAAAAGGCTTATCCGACAAATCTGAAGCAGTTCAATTTTACTCAAAAAATATCAATGGTAACCATAGCTTACTTCTCAAAACAGACCAAAAATCATTAGAGAACTCGGCCTGTACAGATTTTTTAGGGATCTATCTTGACCAAAACCTAACTTGAAACAACCACATAGATAAAACAGTAGCAAAACTGAGTTCTCATTGTTTTGTGATAAGAAACTTTAATAATACTGTATCAATTGAAGTGCGCAAATTGCTATACTTTGGACTCATACAGTATGTCTATTCAAATGGTACTGTATTCTGGGGACAAGCTCTAAGTCGGGCTAACACTTTAGTGCCCAAAAAAAGTTATACGTTACTATACAATTCAATATTTTATTTCCTAAGACTATTACAAGCAAGAAAATCGACAAATACAAAAAGTAGAGAAATAAAATTAAAATAAGAATACAATAGTAGTGGTAGAAGGGATAATATGTACAAGTAATGAAACAATGTAAATAACAAAACTAGCAAAAGTTCATGATGTAGTAACCAAGTCAATTTGTGAAAATTCATCAAGAGAATTAAAGGAATTTTTGTAGAGAAGATTTTTCAAGTTGCATATTGAAATTATCTAGATAAACATCACGTGAAAATCATTTTATTAGCCTGGGCTTATTAACACTATCATGCCAATATTTATACATACAGTTAATATGTATTTCAAAAATCAAAATAAACCGATCATAGCAAGGAAGGGCAAGAACAAAATTGAACTACCTTTTTCCAGACTATCAATTGGACAAGAAAGCTCCAATTATAAATAAAATATGTACCACCCAACTCAAACATAATCTGGAAGCATTCTTGAAACAGAAAGGCTACTATTCAGTACATAAATTCATGAATGATAACTTCATTAGATAAGTTTCAACTCAACACAGTGTATAATTTATATTAAAATGCTAGTGTATATCAAAATTTTTATATTTGTAATATATTCACATGCATCCTAGAAGTTACCTCTGCATTAGCTGAATATTATATTGATCATCCATGTTCTACAATTTTACAATCAAGTTTTATTATAATTTTTATTTTAATTTCATTTTGTTAGCCTAGAGTCTAAGCTCTTAGATAGTATTGTACTGACTAGCAATATTTTGACGACTCCCATAATTTACTATATCTGTATTGTCATCATCCAAGCTTTGGAACTCACTGCCCCCGAAGGTGTTCCCTGAGGCACACAGCTTGCATAAATTCAAGAAGACCACCAATTCTTACCAACTTTTTCGAAATTTTTAACACAATAGATGCCGGTAAATTTCGAAAACAACATATTTTTTCCTCTGCTACTTCGTATTTCTCTGATGTTTTGAAACCTATTGATGTATATAATTTTGATACAATTATTGACTTCTTGGTAATCAAATCCTTGATATCTGAGATTAGATGTTGATGAATGATGTACAATCATAACAAAGAAGCGTACACATACAAAGCGACGTTATGCCTTTTTATTGATCATTTGAAAATATCGAATTTGGATATAATATTGATGGTGAAAACAAGGGCAAACTTTGTTCGAGATCTCGGTGTTTTTTTTTGACACTAAGGTAGATTTCCATCTCCAATTTGAGCAGGTTGTCAATACGGTGACAAAATTGCTGGGCAGGACCACAAGAGAATTCGATAATGGTAATTTAATTAAAACTCAATTATTCTTTGACTAGATCAGTAGGAGTATTAATCATGTGTGTTACCATATGAAGTCCATATAAGGAATATAGAGAACACTCACAAATTATTGAGACATTTAGCTCATACATTGAATATACTTTTAATTCAAAAATTCACACTATAACAGAATAGAGAAATTTGGCATTCGTAGAGTTCATGCAAACATCAGATTTCTGCATAAGATTTTGAACTATAATGTTAATAGTACACATCTTTTGCATTTGATTTCCACAGATGCAACTATGGAAAATACTCACCATTATCCTTCGATTGTATCGAATGCTTATGAAGTTCAATTGGATCTTTTCAATATTTCCGAAAGTAGCTTGAAACAAAGATTGCGGTCGCTTCATAATTTATAAAAAAAAATCACATTATATTCATTCAATCTTAAATATAAGTATTCATGTATTATACACCTCTGAAAACATGTTTTCAAATTGGATGATTCCCGTTAATAAATAAATAAATAACATACGAGATTTTCATTTACCGTCTTTGAAAAATAACCACTTGAAATAGGAAAAACCGCATAATTTCTTTCTCAAACCTTTGTTGGTGTGTTGCTTGTAAGAACACTGATGAATCAAAGAAGCGTGGGTTTCTGATATGACCTATGACGCAGGATAATGAAAATGAATCATTTTCTGGTTGAAGTGACATCCAATTCAGGTTAAGAATACGGCTTCAACATTTCTTCTTAGTCCCACTGAAATTCCTAATATTTATTGGGTGTTGTTGGGGAAATCCTGAGTTTGAATCTGAAATCTCCCTTGAAACAGTGTTACTCAGATTTACAGCAATCGAAAAATTAATATGTTTCAAGAATTGTTTCACTTATAGTCAGATTAGTTTCGTTGCATTCCTATATTTTTGATATCTCTGTAATTATGTATGTACTTTTCATCAAATTCTATAATATTATTCCACCAATATTAAGCAAGCAGTACATTGATTATTTTCTGAAACGGGTGAAAATTCCCGCATTTTTGTTCAAAGATTTTCACGAAAAAATCAATAACAATTTTTTTATCAGTATTCACTTTGGCATTCAGTAGCTAAGATCATATTTGGGGTTTTACAATTATATCTCACTTTATTATTGTTCTCATACATTTTAAGGTCAAGAGAATTATCCGAAACATAACAAAAACCCAGTAACTTTGTAACTCCCATAAAGTGTTTAATGATTTTGAAATCTACACATCAGATGCACATTAACAATGATGTTGCAAAAAATGGCTTGGCTCAATAGTTCTTGCAAATCTATTGACCTGGTCTTTTGGTGTTTTATCCACAGTCTGAAATGAAAAATATAATTGTATATTCTACAATTATTATAAACAGAAAAATATGCCTGAAGAAAAAAATCAGAGATGTTCAATATCCATTCTGAATGGAAATTCATCCAAGACTTTTCTTCAGAGAAATATTACTGCTTTCTCCTCTGTAATTCTGTCTTTCAGTCCTTGGATAGCCTTCGGCATTCACGTGGACTTTGCTTTTTGAATAACCCTATAAAAATCTAGAAATGTCAAATCCGGAGATCTTGCTGGCCAGTCGGTAGCTCCTCTTCTTCCAATCCAATGATATGGAAATGTAAAGTCGAGAAATTCACGAACGCATCGAAGATAATGAAGAGGCGCTCCATCATGCTGAATTCAAATTGATCTGCTCACGAGATGAGGATTTATATCATCAGGAAAGAGTCTGGCTAATAATTCTGGAATCAACTCTAACTCTAAAAATGTCCAGTATTCTTCACCTGTAACGGTTGAAATAAAAATAGTTTTCTTAATTTCTTATATTCAACAAGATATTTTATTTCAGAAAGTATAGTTAGTAGTTTTGCTTTGTTTCGTCTGAATCAGACATACGTGCTTTATTTTGGAATATCACATTTTCCTATTTTTGGCTATGATTATTAAATTTTGCAGCTTCATTCACACATCGAAATGAAATCGTACAAAAAAGTGGCTAATTTTGACATTATTATACAACACACCTGAACACAGTCAGATTAACATTCAAAACCCTATAGAAAAATAAACATTCCAGCTGAAACATATCTTAATAGTAAAATATCGCAGTCATTTAATGTTATCAAAACATCATAATACTTATTTATAGTAATAGTAATAGGTAACCTTCTTTTCACTTGGCAAAGTACATACGAGTGGATTAGACACTCGTTATCAAATGTTTTACTCAAGATTTTTGAAAAAATAACTGAAAATATGCAATTTTTGTAGCTACTTCGTTAAAAACTGCAAATTAGATTCAATTATGATTCCGCAAAATCTATTGACATTTTTTCGTGACTTTCCAAGCCTAATACAAGTAACAGAATCAATTGTTCGTCAAACGACGAGTATTATTCGAATATTCAAGACCATGAGTCATTGTAACTTATCTGGTGCTATATTAAACCCAAAAGGCAGGGTTAAGAATCGAAAAACATATTTTTCCTTGGTTAGGATTCTTTCTATCCTTTTATGAAATTCTGTACAGCGTAGTAGGTGCCTGTGACCAAGCCAAACAAAAAGAAGATCAACAGCAGTATATCTTTGACTAGTATCCAGTGCCACCTGCCCCAATTCTTCCAGTTGACGACGATATCCAGCAGAGACGGGATGAACAGCCCGAGAGTGGAAAAGAAGATGGCGCCCAAGAGGTCGATCAGCGGTCCTAATTTGTTGCCGGCTGCCGCAGCAACTCCGACTATGAACGTGACCGTGGTCGTCCTCAAGGCGACCTGAGCGAGGTTGCGTTTTCCTTCGGGTATGTGCGGCTCCAGTCGCCTCCAGGTGATATCTATCGGCACGTAGTACTGCAGCATGAACGTGAAGAAGATGGCGGTGGAGATGCAAGCTTGGACGATTTGGGCTAAGCTGGGGAAGATATGGTTGTGTTATTATCTTTTCAGACTATTTTTTAGAAGACTATCTATGAAAATTACTCCCGTGACAAAAACCTCCCGGACAAAAATCACCCGGACAAAAACCCCCCGAACAAACACCCCCTAGACATTAACTCCCTATTAAAAAATATCCCCGGGTCAAAAAACCATCGGGATAAATAACCATGGAACAAATAAACCCCGGTACAAGATTAATCTAAACACAATTCCACAATATAATATAATTCTGAAAAATGTTATTGTTGATTCTAAAAAAAATAATTAACACCTGAAAAAAACCACCAAAACAATAACCCTCAAGTATAAAATAACACCAGAAGAAGAAGCTCAATAACAGAATTGCAAAAAGTAACTTGATTATGATAGTATATTATATAACAAGGAATTAAAGTGAATGTTTTAATCCCGCACGTGATGTTTATTGCCTGAAGGCTCGTAGAGCCCGAGGGCCAATAATCACGGGATGAAATATCTCTTTAGTTCTGAGGCATATACGCTATTTTTTGCACTTTCCAGTATAATAACTTTCAACATTGATACAATCAATAATTTTGATGAGTTATATAAACACGGTACTTGGATCACTCAATAGCTAACTTTATAGCAACAGTGTCAACAAAATTTTTCAATTCAGTGACATTTCAATTAATGTTGACATTTAAACGTAACTTAACTAACAGAATATCAAGAAAATGAATCAAGAAATGAATGAATCTACAAATTTTGATATAGATAAAGCAGTTGACATGATAACGGAAGAATTAATACCCAAAAAATCGAGAAAAATTTACGAACAGCAATATGAAGGCTTTGTTAATTGGTGTAAGGAGAAAAAAGTGAAGAACTACAATGAAAACGCTTTGATGGTTTCGTCCTAGTTATTAATAGTGTAGTAAAGTTTGATTTTTACTTTATGTCCTAGGGATTTGAAATGCGACTTTATCTCCCTAGGGACTGAGAGGTACATTTTAGGTACATTTTAGTCCCTGTTATACGGGTCTAATTTCAATTTCAGTAACTGTTCCTTCCATAAATATGTTTTTAATATATGATGTGTTTGTTATATTGGTTTCCAATTTTATGAAAAAAAATTCCTACTGAATATCTCTCAACTATTGATGAATTCTCATAATTTGTCTTAACTTTCCTCAAGCGAGTTGCTTATGGGTAAAAGCCCTCCGCCTTCGTTACATTTTTCCAAAATTTCCATATAATTATTGTATGCTGACGACAATATGCGCAGAGAGGCTACCCAATTCTCAAATTCTTGAATTGCAATTTTTTATATTTCCTGGTCTATTTATTTCGGGATATATTTCTCGTGTTCCTTACGAGCTGCAGCGCATTGTTGCCATTGCTCTCGACGTGGTCATTTTTATGCTATCATCGATCAAAACATTGCCTACTCTGGGAGCTTGTGTATCGATAATTAGATGGACGAATTTTTCCAGATTTGGTTTAAGCATTGTTATCGATTTTATTGACATGTGTTAGTTTTCCATCAAATTTGTAAGACGCGTTCCTTCTGTACAGCGTGTTATTTGAAATAATGGTTGCATTTGGTATATGATTTAAAAGTCTGTCGGGGAGCATCTTTGAGTACAATTATCTTTGAATATAAATGGATGAAAATTCTCAAAAAAATGCAGCTGATGTAGCCACTGTCGAGAAATATCATACCAAATTTTCATTGTATTTGTAAGAAAACTCCTCTAGCATTCCAAATATCTTAAGGGAAACCTCAAAGGCAAACCCGTTATCTCGCTCGTCTTTCTTTAACCAACAAACCAACCATTGTTTCTTTTATTCAGTTCGAAAATTGTATTGGAATCAAGCTAGTCATACCTGTTACTCAGTACATGAAAATACTTACACATCTTGTGATGGCAAATTTTGCGTGATGGTGGCCTCTGTCTGGGGCCCGTACGCAACATATCCACAGAACCCCACCGCGGTGTAGAACAGCACCACCATGCTCATGGCAGTGTTCAGAACTCCAGGACATCCAATGAACGAGTCAGTTATCATGGAATTCTCCACGGGCATTATGGTTCCGATGCCTTCCATGGCGAACACGATGGTGCTGAAGAAGGATGGAATACCTAGAAGCGAAAATTATAGTGAAGTTCTTTTTTCCTTTTTAGCTGTCAGTTGTTGAATCAATTCAAGCCTTACTAATATTTAATAGAAACTAGGAATACATTGATATGTATTGAAAACATGAGGAATTTATTCACATACCGGATTTACTATATTTGAAATGGTTGCAAAGTTGGATGAGCTCAGAGATGAAATCTACATTCTATATGATGATAATGATATATTTGTTTATTGTACATAAGAATAAATTCTTGTTGACTAACACAGGTAAAATTATAAATAACATACAAACTCTTAAAATTTAAAATAATAACAATGTAGGCATGATAAAGATATGTTACGGTTAAAATAAGAAATGTGTTAAATATAATGTTCATTATTTTAAAATTACAAAAGAAAACATCAAAATAAGTCGTCATAAAACTTTGCTAAACTATAATATTATGCCTTATTACTAAGTAGTTTTTTGTCTGATTTTTGAAAATATTGTACCTTTTTTCCTTAATTTCACAAGGTAATTTGTTATACATCTTCACCCCATTATAGATCAGAGAGTCTTTTATTACATTTGTCATGGGAATGGGGAGCTTCAAACTATTTTCATTTTGACGAGTAAATAGAGGACCTCATTTACTACGTAATCTGATCTATTTTTGTGGAATAATTAAACCGTTTCTAGTATAAAAATTGCAACAAGGGTCAGGATCCCATGTTCAATGAAGAGTGGTTCATATGAGTCACTAAATTTTATTTTACACATCTATCTAATTGCTCGCTTCTCTAGTATAAATACTGACTGAAACAGTTGGTTGTTACAAACTCCCCAAAATGATATACCATAGCGCAAATGGGATATAAATCAGGAGGTGGAAGTAAATGGTGTTGATCAGGTCCTTACCCCAGTTGATCCTCATCATAAAGTGCCAATTTAGGAGAAGTAATGGTTGGCAGTGTTCTTTATATCCCACCCCAGCCAATATTCTCATTGCTCGTTTTTGTAATTCAAATGTTTACAAAATTAACTGAAATACCCAACATAACTGTTCCATAGCTGATAATGGAGTGAAAAAGGCCGAAAAATATGCTTTTCAAAATGTTTGAGTTCAAGCAAAGGCTAAGTTGCCTAAGTGAAAATAAAATACTGGACAGTCTGTTACTAAATTGATAGGTTGATTAAAAAATTAGGATGTGTTGGTATCGAAGGTAAGATATTGGAAAGGGTAGCTAATTATCTGGATAACAGGAAACAGAAACTAAGGTTTAATAATGAACTCTCTGAGGAAATAGAAAATGGTTATAGAGTTCCACAGGGAAGTGTTATTGGGCCTCTATTGTTTTTGATGTATATTGATGATATTGTTGAAGTAGTAGGAAATTGTAAAATTCATTTGTTTGCTGATGCCTCTTTAATTTTTTTTCTCTACATCAGACCCAGTGCTTTTGATACAAGCTTTCAACAATTCGATACAAATACAAAAATGGTGATGTGGAAATCTGATAAAAATTAATGGTAATAAAACTAAATTCATGCTCATTGCTAATTAAATAAATTATATCAATTTTTTCATAAAGAACAAGGAAATAAAAATTGGTATGTAAGTAATAGAATAGTCGAGCGGGTGAAAAAATTCAAATATCTAATAAATATTACAAAAAGAGCTAAATGTTAAAAGTAGGAAAACATTTTTCTTTTTTTTTATAAAACTTTTAAATATTATTAAATAATATTATACGTTTTTATATAGGTATGGCTGTTTTTGTAATTTTTTGTCGTTCCAGAAAAAAAAGCTGTTGTCAGAATTTGTTTATAACAACTTGTTAATTTGATAAACAATGAAATTATTTATGAAGGAATTTCGTTTTTTGTTTACCTATTGAGAACTACAAATTATGATTTTTAAGAAGCAACTAATTTCATAACTGATTATTTAAACAATAGAAACATAAAAACGATCATAAATAATCAAAAAATGTATCCGAGGAAAAAAAATTGTTTTCCAGGACAGCATTATGGAACTAAAAAATTTTCCTAAATGTTTATTCGTTTATGACTAATTTATAAACAAATGACGTCAAAAAATTGTAACCAGTATCAATTAAAGCCATTGTTGTTGTACGTACCAGATAGTCCTGTTGCCAACTTCCTCTCAGACACATCCACATCTTCCATTTCTCTGAACATGTAATAAGCGGTGATCCCAAAAGCTATCACCATCGTCAAATTGGCCACGAAAGAAAAGGGAACGAGGTGTTTCAGTTCTCTGATCTGGCAGAAGAAGATGAGGAGGAAGAGGAGAGCCAGCTTGAAATATTGGCCCCAATTTTCTGCTGGGGGGTGATAGTAGGCTACTAACTGAAAATGATAAGTAATATCGTTTTAAATATCGATAGAGAGGGTTTTTTTTGACGTGTACGAGTATACTGAATTTATTGTTCTCAAAATAACAATACGTAAGAATAATTCAAAAGATCTACTGATTCACCAGTAGCTTTAAACTTCAAACAAATACGGCCTTCTCCGTTGCATTTTATTTCCAGAGCCTAAATATATACAAGAGACAAACATAAATTTTGAGACAAACCAAATCATGTTGTCTTATTTCCTTTTATGCCCAAATGTCTATGAAATCAGCAATGATCATAAATTTATTATATTATCAGTTTTTGGACTCACCTTTGTAATGGACTCAGAGATGAACACTATGTATACAGCATTGCCCACAAAATGAGTAAGCGTTAGAGCAACTTCCACAAATATCCTGAAAGTATGAAAGAAATTAGGTTTCATTTATAAATTTGCATTTTTTGGACCATATTCGGATTCGAATCTCTTGAATAAATCAAGAATTTATTAGATGGAACTATTATTGGCCAAGTGAGCAAGAGTAAATTGAATTCTTTCGTTGCTTTTTTATATTCCACCGACCTAATTTTAAAATTTCATTCTGAATCCAATCAAATTATTTTGGCTGACTATGAGCTCGTTCTTGAATGTAAATTGTAATTTTATTTTTGTAAATCTGAAGTTTTAGTGATAAACCTAACATTTCACTCCTCAACTAATAGCTCATTGCCAAATCTAATCCTAAAAGGGGCGCTCACACCCTCCCGTGGTCCTTGTCGAGCGATAACAGTTCAAATCTAAAAAAAATTGTTGTATTGATTCATCTGGATAGGGAGGAACTATTATCGGCCAAGTGAGCATTTGTTGATGTACAAATCCAATATTTGTGAACTATTCTATTCCTATACTTTTAATCTTATCGTGAATAACTGAAAAGAAACACCCCATTGTCGTATTTCAAATAGTCCCACTAACTAACACACTAAACTACCTCGATAACACCCCTATTTGAATACTAACAATGGGTTGTGTATTTTCTCGGCGTTATCAAAGGATTCAATCAAATGGGAACAGTGAGGCTAATATGGGTTTCATTTTCCACCATTCGTTCATGTGTGTGTGTGAATAACTAGTCTTTTTTATCAATCATTTCAGATCTAACTTTGAGAACATTCCAGATTTTATTTTCGTGTAATAATTATATTTCGTACTTTTTTTATATTGGCACGTTTTATCTCCCACACCTAAGTTCATGTGATAACCCTGTTATTTGTGACCTTTGATGTATATGCAATATTTTCTGTATTATTCATGACTTCATTTTATTGCTTCTTGTATTATTCACCATGGTGTGAACTTTTGGTTAATCTGTGAATAAGTTTATTGAGGACGCACATCTGGCAAAGAAGTCTTTGTTTTAGAATGATTCCACAACTCACCTTGCGAATTGAGACCAGTTCCGTAGTCCTTCAGGCCCATTTTTGAAAACTGCTTCTGCGGTTTCTGGAAATCCTAAGCTAGGAGTCTTCGTTTCTCTGCATACTTTTTGTGATGCTGAAACCTGAAATATAGGTAGAATAGGTAGATCTACGTGAGACATAATCCTACCAATGATATGGCTCATGTTTTAGATCACACTTTTGAACAAGTTTCATCAGGACAGGTTCTATAATAGTAAGCAACATTACACCCAACAAAAAAATGTAAATCAAATTCAAAATGAAAATTTTCAATCATAAAATATTTGACGAAAATCTATTACAAACATAATGAAAATAACGAAAAAACAGACATGGTTTGATGTCATCGATTTTCAAGAATAATTTTACAAAATTATGACATATGTTTCGTCACTGATGTCTAACAAAAAAAAATCGTCGAACATGGAAGTAGGTAGTTTGATACCATACCCCATTTTCTTTTCAAATGTCTACCAGAGCCACCTTTTTTTCAATCAATCAATCACTCTTTTCGTCATATACATTTATATGAATTATTGTCAGGACAATTTAAATATAAAATAATGTATAAAACAGGTAGGTAAAATACAATAATATATTCATAGAATACAACTGCGATTTTTCATCACAAAACTCACTAACATTATAAAAAGATTTGTAAACCAAAATCAATTTGAGCCTATAAGTAAGAGCTGATCACAAGTTTTTTCCTTTAATATTGTTAAAAAAAGTTGGTCTAATAAAATTAGGTGCTAATAAAGAAATGTTCAATTTTGTTCTGTCTACATGATTGTTTTTTTTGTCTTGTATTATGTTCGTGAATAATCATATTCAAGAAGAATTCACTTTTGTTTTGGAAAACATATAGGCATCATTCAAATATGAGAATATTCGGGACTGTCAAAATATGAAATGGCTTATTATAAGTACCCTAAGTAAACTATGAAAACATCAAAGCAAGTGTGGAATTGCTACCTTCCCAATGGTGTCTATACATTTTGCTTACATTTTTTTGTATCCGGATCAGTTGTGACTAATGAGAAGTCATCTGCGTATGCACGAAATGAGTATGCACGAAAATGACTTACTTATAGAATAAATAGAATGGGCCCTAATGCCGATCCTTGTGTTACACCTCTAATAAAATTCTCAGTATGTGACCGAATGATTGTTGTTTTTTCCTCATATTGGAAATGCAAACTTACTTCGTCCACGCCACTGAAGATGACTACCTGTTGCAGTCGAAACGTTTGGAGATTTTACCAGAGGAAAACACGGCAAAATTCGGAAACCCACCAGAAAAATCTCATGTTAGGTTTGTAAAAGTACCGTATAAGGGGGTAAGTAATCACTATTTTGGAATCTTCTTAATTTTTGAGTTAATTTTGAGAAATATTTTCCAAAACAAACGATATTTGAACTTGGAGGATGAAATTCTGCAACTTTATAAAAATCCACGATGACTCATTAAAGTTCATACTTAAAGAATAGTCGTTTCCTAACGAATTTATCATGTTAGACTATAAAACAATCGTTCTGTACAACTGTATAGCCTCCTACAGACAGTTCTTTGATCATAATTTCTGTAATTTCTCATTCCCATGTGTTTTTATACACTCGTACCATTTTTCAAGTTACTCCTGAAAAGGCCCCCCAAAAAAAGGAGTGTACGCCTCTGCGCTCTTGAAAAAGTTTACCTTCGTCTATTCATCCTTAAAATTGTCTGATCGAATATCCCTTCAAAACTCAGAATTTTCAAAACATTGTCACCTTGCCTTTCACTGAAATTGGGCTACTGTACAAAACACCACTATAGAGCAAGCTCTCGTGGTTTTTCTAACCAACACAGTTTTTGTGACACCAAGGTGAAAGTATTTTTTGAAAATTATGCGTATTTTTGGTATATTATTACTCAAAAAAAGGTTTTCATGTCTAAAGACACATCTAAGGTAAACACAACCAAAAGTATTCACACTACAAAAAAATCCACTCCTTTATACCCATTTCGTGATTTTTTTGCACAAAAAACAACAATTTCGGATGAAAAACATGTTCGGTTACATGATTAGCTAGGTACCTAGGGAATATTTTGAAACCACCTCTGTAAAACGTCGTCATTTTTCGATATATCATCACTGACACTTTCATCAAGTTGCCTCTGGATTTCAAGTAACCCCGTTTCACGGTATTTTGACAAATGCACTGCAAAGTGAATTTCAATTTAGTTTCACCTTGAAGAAGTCAATGTCGTGTCGAAAAATATGTCGTGATTTTGTGAAATAAGTGTTTAACATCGAATAACTACTTTTTCTGTGTTGTTTTTATTATGCTCTCCAATTTGGGTACCAAAAAACTGTGCTTTCAAGAACATAGCTGGTTAAATGGAAGAACGTATATAGCGTCAGGTTACATCTCATGGTTTTTAGTTCCAGTATAATAACAAATACCTGAAAGGTTAGTAGAAACTCCCACTTACCAGTAGTTGAACGGTATGTGTGCAAATGAATCCTATGAAGAGAGTTCCTATAGACCCTACAAGTAGCCCTGCATTAAGAAAAGCCCTTGGTACAGCTAGCAGGCCGCTTCCCAGAGATCCTTTGAGAATGTGGATGAGAGCACCAGAAAATCTGAAAAGTACCTTAATAATGCTTTTTACAACGATAATTTGTTCACTCCAAGTCTTCAGTAGGTACTTAACACATATTTTCATAAGTGAAGTGGTGAATAAACAAGAGGGATAAACATAGAATGTGACCAAAAACAGAAGCTCCATTCAACTTTGAAAATTTATGTTTTTTTTTTCCGTAATGCCATCAGAAGCATGAAGAGTTGAAATTATTTCGATTTTTATAATGGTACGTACCTACTTAGGATAATAGAATGATTAGAAATAATGCTAGGTTATGTAATTTCAGTTTACTGTCAGAGGCATGGCATCAGAACAATTTCAATATTACCCAATAATACATTTCAATCGACGTAATCAGGTGCTCTTTATGCTCATTAAGTAAAGCTTTTTCTCCTATTTTAAGTTTAAACCAGGTAATGTTTCAGCAAGTTGAAGTATTCGATGGTATCAGTAACCATTCAAAAAATAACACGTTTCAACAATTAAAAGTCTAAAATTGGAAGTATAATGTGCATTTGAGTAGATAACAATGCATTATTTCACGGGTAGCCAAGATATATTTTCAAATACAAAATCCAATTTTTTGTACCGAGTAATTACCTATATATTATTCGATAGTAGTTGGGGAATTAGACAAGATGGAAGATGTATTTTTATAGGTTATTTTTAAATTGAAATTCCTTTATTCATTTCATCAGTATACATGGTATACCACCATGAGCAGAGTCGACATGTATAATAATAATAAAAAATGTATTTGCTATAAACAATCTGAAAAAAAAAGTATAACCAAAATAATAATACATAAAAGGTGAGACCTTTACTAATTATTAACTTGAAACCTTGAAAAGTTACTAAGAATGAACCCAATAAGTAATAAAGCAAATAAGTAGTAGAAAATAAATATAATAATTTAGAATTGGAAAATTGTAAAAAATGTAAATATGAATGAATAAATATTAAAATGTTGAAATGAAAACATATAAAAATGAGAAAATATAAAATTAAAAAATGTAAAACTGTAAGATGTTAAGTGATATCTTAAAATGTAAAAATATTAAATTTAAAAATACAAATATGTTAAATGCTACAATGTGAAACTGTAAAATATGTAAGATTAAAGACGAACACTCATATATGTATATATTTTTGGAAATAGAATAGTTTTGAAAATTATATCCAATGGGCTTCGAGCCGAGTGATTTTTTTTATTTTGTCCTTGCCAATATTGAAAAATTAAATTATGGGACCCTACTGGGAGCATTTTTCTGAAAATTTGTATACGGGAATTTTCCTTCTGTTAAAATATTTTCAGTTGTCTACGACTTCCGGCTATACCGGAAGTAAATGAATTTCCATATAACTTCATTCGAAATATCATATTATGTCTAAAGGGCTCCAGTTTTTAGTTATATGAATTTTTTTGAAAATTTTGGCAGATCCAGTCCTTCACAAAAAATTTTTTTTTGGAAACAAAGAAAGTCAGGCCAAAAATTGACAGAATTTTCTTGAATAAGTCCTGAAGTTTCCTAATTCTTTGGAAACTTTTCAAAAAAATTATTCGGAGTCCTCCGTGTCCTCGTGTGATTATTTTTTTAAAATGGCACCTCATTTTTCCCAACGCCAGTGTATTCTACGCTAAAAATACGCTAAATTGAACGATTTTTGTAGAAACATAGAAAAACTAAAATTTCCATGTGGTTATTACAGATATCTGAATTATCAGTAGGCTTTTTTCGAAGAATCGACAAGAAACAAAAATGCTGAAGTGTCAACAAACAATTTTGCTTATAATTTGCCTTCAGGCTTAGTGAACATTTTGATTATGTCCCGTTTAGAATTTAAAAATTAACATTACTTTAATTTGTTTATATTTATGGAGAAAATTAATCACACAATTTCTGAGCAACCCCGTATAATTTTTTTGGAAAGTTTCCAAAGAATCATGAAGCTTCAGGACTTATTTAGGAAAATACTGGCAATTTTTGGTCAGACTCTCTTTGTTTCCAAAAAATATTTTTTTTTGAAGGACTGCATCTGTCAAAATTTTCAAAAAAATTCAAGTAACCAAAAACTGAAGCCCTTTAATTATAATTTGATATTTTGAATGAAGTTATATCGAAATTCATTCACTTCCAGTATAGTCGGAAGTCGTAGACAACTGAAAATATTTTAACTGAAAATATATTAACTGAAAATATTTTAACTGAAAATATTTTAACTGAAACGAACTCATCGGCTCCGGTATACAAATTTTCAGAAAAATACTCCCAGTAGTTTTCCATGAACATATCGAATAATCTTATAGTGGTATACTCTGTACATATTCAGAAGCTCGGAATTATGGAAATTATTTCCTAATGGTTGTGCTTTGACATTTTCAAATGCATCACACGATGGAAAACGTTCAATTGACAAAATTATCTGATGATCAAGTGTCATTTTCGTATTTTCCACTAGAAAATAATTGTACATTCTCTCAACTTACGTGTTGGGATGCTGTAAAATCCGGTGCTCATACGGATTGTAGATTTTGTCCAAGCTAGAGGTGCTCTCCATGCTGAGTTTTGTTGAAATTTGATCATTGTTGGCAAGGGTGGTTCTATAACAATAAAATAATAATAATAACATTTGGCTTATTTTGCTGATAAGGAAAGTTCACTTTTTAAATAAATTTCAATATTGCGTTTTGAAATCTGGATTTAAATTTTGTGTTGTGATGTTATTTTTAATTAGCAATCGATAGAAAAATTTAAATATTGCAGAAGTGTTTGTAGACTATTTGATAGTTTTTTGAATGACTTTATTTTAGTTGAACACTTACGTAGATTTGAAGTCATCTGTGGTTGGAAATATATGTTTTTTCTTCGTCATGTTTCAATCTGCGAAAAGAATTGGAGATTAATGACTTCCTGATATTATAGTGATGATAATTCTTAAGTTTATTTTCATATAACGTATGTGACGGCAGAATTTGCCTGATCGATATCACTTTCTGTTGGATAATTATTGATAATTAATTAATAAATACTTATGCTTTCAATTCCGTTTTGAATCTAGAATAGAATATTATTGATTTGATTTCCATTGGAATAGAATTATAGTTTATACATATCAAAGCTGAATGATCTTTTGAAAAACAGGGTGTTGAATATGGGTGGCGTCGTTTTGGTTTGACTCCAAATTGCTGACCGTAAATTTCAGTAAGATCTATTTTTACCATTTTTCAACAACAAACCAACTTTACATATTCTCTTCATTCAAAATCAATCAAGGTTTGGTTATAATTGCACAAGTGAATAAAAATTGCTAATAATTTTGCAAGAAAGCGTTTTATCTAAAAATTGCATATTTTGGCGAAAGAACCAGAATCCGAAGGCGGGTGGCTCTTTTGAAATCTTCATAAGATAACATATTCAATTCATTGAAATATTTCACGAATGAAAACATATTCAATTTTTACTGAGAAATATAGTACTGACAAAGACTATAGATAAAATTGTGCTAAGCACGCACTTTTTGAGGTTTTCTGAAAACTATTTAAAATATAAACAACAGACAGCTCTTAGATAAAAACAAACTCACCACATTTGTGCATATATTCAGTACTAGAAAACTTGAAAAATACTTCTGCAATTCAATTTCCAAATGGATAGTGCAGAAGTGTTAGAACCATTCAACTCACGTTCATCAACTATTAATATAACAAAGTAATATTTTAAAATGAACTGATTATATACATAAAACGACAATTTATAAATGATTTAATAGACTAATTAAGATCACATTAGTAGTACATAGCATTCATTGGGTTAAATGATATTCATTCAGCACTGGTTTCAGTATTTTTTTAAACTTTATTCTTGATTACACTAGAATTTGAAGACAATACTAATTTGTTATTTGTTATATAATTATAATTGTTCATTTTTGTTGAAAGCATATTACTGTTTATGTATATTTTCTCTGACTACCCGCTGTTCGTTGATTCATTTATCCCTTATACATTTACCGTACAAAACTATATTTGGATCTTTTTGGAATGAGTTCATTTATCAGTTGTCTATATATGTATATTTTGCTTGAATTCAAGCATTACTATTATCATCATTTACTTGCACTGCACTGGTGTAGTAATGAATTATCATTATCAAAACTGAAATTCATTGTGAATGTCTACGTGTGGATGTATTTTGATATCTATAAAATTCCATAGCTTACCAAATATCGAAATAGCTAAAAAAAGTCCTTATAATCAACACAGTCTACAGCAAAGCCAAAGACATAGTACCTCTAACTGTTGTGTATAGCATTCCTCATCAAAATTGTGATAGGAATTATGTTGGTCAAACCCCAAGATCACTAGGTTCCAGATTTATTGCATACAAGAAATGCAGATTATGCAGATCACACCCAGAAAGATGTGCCTTGGCGGAATATTTCAATGAGTTTGACCACCATATCAATTTTGATACAATGAGAGTTCTAAGGATCTCGTCATTATTATTCAAAAGATCCTTTTTTAGAAATGGCACATATTTTTGAAAACAGCACCAGTATGAATGAAAAAACAAACATCTATCATCTGAATGAAATATATTCTTACCTGTTGAATTTTTCAAAAAATAATTTTTTTATTAATATTTCTAATTTAGAAACCAAAAATATCGAATTGGCATCCAATGATTGTTGGTACCACATCCTTCAGACATTTTTCAAAAGTCCTGTTTCTATCAAATTTTCCAAACTATTATTTCAATACTTTTGGACGCTTTTCATAATTTCAGTTGTGTAATCATCAGAATTCTTCAATAATGTATCTATCACCTCATCAATCAATATTTAAAAAAATACAATTCTAACATTAAACATGACATTCAAATAATTTGCTTTATTAACTTTTCCCTCTCACTGTACATTTGCCTCGACATATCCTCCTTCGTTTTGCACACATTTAAGTAGGTAACTGCTCGGTTAGAGAAATTATTTAAAACATTTCAAATCATGGCAGGAGATTTGTTTGCAACCATCTCTCTAATCGCCCTCTCCAAATGTTCCACATTTTCTAAAGGCCTCTGGAGGTATACATTTGTTTTGAATACCCACATAAGAAAAAATCGAGGGGTCTCAAGTCCGGAGACCTAGCGGGCCAAAGATGGTCAGAATATCTATCGATCAGTTTTAGGGTATTCAAGTATTGTCTTACATCCCTTGTACTGTGGTATGGTGCACCATTATTGTAGTTCATCCATAAAATTAAACAAATGGTATTTCAAAAATGTAAGAAACGTTCACCATTTTGAGTTTGTCGAAAAAAAAAGATCTCATCACTCTATCTCGATAGATTCCGCACCGCACTTTCGTTTTAAAAGAATACTGATCATGTGTCTGGACAATGAAATTTGAATTAATATCACTCTATCAACGTCAACTTTGTTAACTGACGTGCACCATTAGAGGTGAACATTGCTTCGTCATTAAAAATGATGCTTCTTGTTATGAAACGATTATATTCCATCTCCCCTTGTATTGAAGAACAATATTTGAACTGTCGGTCATGATCACCTTGTTTCAAAATATTTATAAATTTTGATTTGAAGGTCCGAAATTTTTGCTCTCTCAATATTTTTGCAATAGTTGTTTTACCAACACGATTTTGTAATGTTGTTGACCTCTGTAATAGTGATTTATCAGGATCTTCTACTACAGATAACATTACTAATTATTCAGTGTCACAATTTTCACTCAGGTTTGAGGGCCGTCGTTTTTTGGAATTTTTTCCCAACGTTTCGCTAGCGCGAGTGGCTAGCTTCTTCAGAGGCTTATACATCATGAATAATCTCAGATGACTTGGGATTCCGTCTGCGGACATTGTATTTATTTTGACTTAGGTAGTCTTGTGCGTTAATTACCGTATCTAGATTTGTGACATTCTCACTAACCCCAATTGACCCCTTTCTACCTGCCGGCTTAATGTCGTTGACATCCTTTGTTATTTCAGAATTTCTTATTACCGTAACTGGGTTACGCATATTTTCGATAACAGTAATTGACACCTTTTTGTCTACTGTCTTAATGTCGTTATTTCTTTTGTAATTTTGGAATTTCCTAGAATGGGATTCCATATTCGGGTAAGGTTCATAGCTTCCTTTTCTGTTGAAATTCTCCGTGTGTTTGTGGATCTCTATTGTCTCCCGATCCACAAACACACGGATAATTTCAACAGAAAAGAAAAAGCTTTGAACCTCAACCGATTATGGTCCCATTCTTAGAACTTCCATAATAACAAAAGAAAACTACGACATTGAGACAGCAGGCAAAAAGGTCCTAACCTAACCTAACCTAGTTACGGTCATAAGCAATTCTGAAATAACAAAGGATATCAGCGACATTAAGCCGGCAGTTAGAAAGGGGTCAATGAGGGTTAGTGAGAATGTACCAAATCCAGATAAGGTTTTTTTTTGTTACTCTGGAATTTTAACATTAAGCCGACAGGTAGAAAGGGTTCAATTAGGGTTAGCGAGAATCCAGATACGGTAATTAACGAACAGGACTACCTAAATCAGAATAAATACAATCTCCGGAGACGGAACTCCAGTCATCTGAGATTATTCATGGAGAAGCTAGCCACTCGCACTAGCGAAACGTTAGGAAGAAATTCCAAAAAACGACGGCCTTCAAACCCGAGTGAAAATTGTGACACTGAAAACTTCGGACGCGAAAGCCTTAACAATTACTAATTATTATTTCACATTTCCATTATTTGCTAGCCGTTTTTTCTTATAAATCCACGCTTGAATTTAGTAACTATGTTCCCTACTGTTATAAAATGAATATTTCTCTGATTCATTTTATAGCATTTCTGTAGAATTTTGTTATTATTATTGAAACGGTCGTGTATCAATACATCCTGTATTACCCAGTGCGTTACAGAATCATACTTGATTGATGGTTGTACTTCTGCAAAGACTACAATTATTTTCTCAATTTCTTATGACGCAACTCAGACATATCTGGCTTATTCAAGCAATGCATTTAGTAACGATAGTAGAATGTACTAACAATTTACAGAGAAAGATAATGACAATAATTCTACTGTGATTTGTGCAACTTTATTGGGTCAGAATGATAGTACTTGGTAGTTTTATTGAAACTATCAACAGACTGTCACTCTTCCACAATATCCGACCCTGAATGAAATCACTTGTCCCATATGAGGAAACTGAAGAACGCGAGGAAAATGTGGAGGACTTATCAGAAAATACGCACTCTAAAAGTGATTTCTTTTATCTTCCGGTTCTTAGGAAATGACAAATTCTGTAATGTACATAATGAACGCTTTGATAACTAAGGAAAAAGTAGGTAGAGATTAGTTTTTTCTATTTATGTTAAAACAATTTTATTTTGAATTCTTTTGTTTGGAACTTTTTCTTCTTGAATGAGAAGATACTATTAAATGAAAGAAAAGACTAATTGTCTAATGTTCATAAGAAATAGATCACAATTAGAATACCCAAAAACGATTTAGTTAGATGAAGTTGAAATCAGTATAGGTACAGAAACGAAACTTTTAGAAGTTATAATAGATACAGTTCTGTCATGGGAAAATCATATGAGAAGAACTCACTGAAAGATTAAACTCAGTCTGCTATAGATTGAGAGTAATGTCACAGTACTTGAGTGAAAATGGTCTAAGAATAAATTATTTTTCATATTCTGAATCTCTTGTTAGATACGGTTCAATTTTCGAAGGTAGTAGCAACTCAGTTGGATAAAATATTTATATGCCAGAAAAGAGCACTGAGAACTGTTGAAAGTTTTAGAGATTTTATTGAAAATATGAACAGGATGTTCATAAAATCAGATGTGGAGTCGTCTGATTTTATAAACATTCTGTTCATATTTTTCCAGGTTTTATGTCAAAAAATATTCTTCAAAGTGTAATCTTTTTTATGTATATGTGATTTTTGAAATAGATCTTATTATTATTATTGTAACTATTCCATTTAGTCGATTATGTTTAGGGAAAATAAAATCATGATGGAAAGGAATATATCTGTAGTGAAAAAAAGTTAACCAAGCTTATAGTTTTCCTTAAATTCATTTTTTTTTCAGACTGTGGAAGGTGACCATAATCATTTGTTACCGTAGAAAAATTATTGTAGCTGAAAATGGTTCGATACAATCTGAGAAAAGCAGAACTACAACTCTGGGTAAGTTGTCATTGAAAATAGTTTCTTCAACCCAGTACTTTTAACGATTTTTGCTTTGAATTCATATGAACACTGAAACTTCACAAAAACGAACCGTTCATATCCCTAGGATTGAAAATTTAAACTACTAATTAGGGCAATCAATAGATCGATTGTTTATATTAGGTAACTTATACGAAGTCCCAAATTTTCAGAATTTTTTTCCAATGGGATTATCGAATTCTTCGTTTATAAAACGGGATACGTGATAATACGCTTCCCCTCATCTCCCGGTCTCTCTTCCTACTCGACATGTTTGCAAGCATTTTTCACTCATTTCGCAGCATTGTATCGCAAAATGAGAATATACGTTTATGGTACTATACTTTTTCTTTCAAAATTTGTTCAAAAAATTGAAATCACTAGAGCATCCAAGAATGCTGCAAGATAGTGAAAAAAAAATGCAATTGTGACAAAACTAACGAATGAAGCGAATATTTTTTTTATATACGTGTATAAAATTTACTTATTCCTGGAAGTAAATACTCTGATTGAAGGAAATTAAAAAGTTTGATGTTTTGGAATTTAGAAAATTATTGATGAGTACTTACTAGTCAGGCAACAGGAAGTATCGAAATTTGTAAAAATATTGTGCGTTTAAATACATAAAACTAATTTAGCCAAAGAACTAACGAAAAGACATGTTGGAGTTTGAGGCCATGTGTGTATGTCAGATGAATGAAAGACGACTTGTGACAGAGTGACTAAAGTCAAGTGTCATGAAGAAAATAATGGTACTTGAAGAGTATGAATTTTGAAATTTTGAAATATAGCCAACATTTTTTTTTAATAAAATTAGTGAACCCTTGATGAAGGGGAAAGAAATCTCAGTACAAGTTTACTTGGGTATTCAGGCAGTGATCATTGCTGGAAAGTTCTTTGGAAATCTCCAGTTCTTCAAATAAATCCAATCTGAGGAAATTTTTCTTGTCTATTTTATGTAGAATTATGGAATTTCTGTTGGGGCTAAAGTGGTGATTGTAAATTTCAAAATGATTGCCAAATGCAGATTCATCTTGTCTTTCCAAGTGTTCGTTAATTCGGGTATTAAGGGGTCAACAAGTTCTACCAATGTAGAAGCAATTAGAACAGTTAAGCTTCTTTTGTAACAATTGAATTTTATACACTTATATACAAAAATCTTTCCTTCATTTATTACAAAAAGTGTATTAAGCTTCCCACATTCATTAAAAACCAATGATCCGACTGCACCTGTTTTGTGCACAAATAAAGTACATATGATTCAATACTTTCATGAGAAGCGCCAACCCTACATCTTGAATAATTGCGGAGTTATGAATTTAAAAAAAAAATCGCAAAATTTTCCGGCTTTTCAAGTTTTTCTCCGTTGCTAATGATCCGATCGGGCTGTAAAAAAATTTCACTTCGTTCGTATTTCAATTCTCTACAATTTTTCTCGTTAGAGCAACTAAATTGTTGCATTAGTTTTTATTTTATAAGCAAAACCGAAAAAAAACACGTTTTTGTATTCAAATGTTGACAACAAATTAATTGATGACATTTACGAGTACAAAACATAACAGAATATAACTACGGACTGTCTTTCATGTTTCATGTGATAGCCCAGTCGGTTTCCTACTAGAATTTTTTGAAAAAAATCACTCACATTATGCTCTATGGATTGGTGTAAATACCCAGTCAAATAGCTTGTATACTCACTATTTCGAATTTTACACAAAACGAGCACCACACCAGTCGAAGTCACGTAGTGATATCGGCGATGCAGGAAAAACTCCTGCGAGGAAAATCGCGTTGCGTACGCGCTCTTATCCTGCGAACGAGCACGGGCAAGGCTTTCAAATACCATAACACAACCTTGATTGTTGTTATTATTCCTTCTCTAGAAAATAATGAGATTCGTTGGGTACGCGAGAATGCTATTGAAAATTGTTGAGTAGGCGTGGGGTAGGAAGATTGCTGTAGGCCAGGTGTAGGCACGAAAAAAGAATCGAAGGAAATTGTCGATGATATTGATGACGTCATTCTCGACTACCAATGTAAGGTAACTGAGGTGTGGAGTTGAATTATCTCTCGAAAAGTAGGTCAAAATCGGATAAAAGCACTTTACGATATGGATTAGTTCTTGGTGCTCGTGAAAAGTGCTCGAGAACACTCAAAATAATTCGGGATCACTCAATCTCTGATCTCCAAAACTCTACATACTCTACATAGTTTTAAATGGAATCGGAAATGAATGACAAAACTCGCTGGCCATATTGGAGCCACAATACTGTTTAATTGACTATTTTGAACGTCATCACATATTGCCAATAAATAATGCCACCTAGAGCATTTTTTCCTAACAAAAATACTAGTAGAAAATTGACTGTGCCATCACATGGAAGACAGTCCGGAGTTATTTTCTCATTTAAATAACGAAAATCGTTTTTTTTTGTTTTGCTCATAAAATGAAAACTAATAAAGCAATCTGGATGCTCCACTAAAAAAATGGTACTTAATTAAAATACGATCAAAATGGAATGTCTTACGACCCGATCAGATTATTAGTAACGGAGGAAATCCGGAAAAACCGGACAATTTTGCAATTTTTTCAAAAATACATAACTCCGCCATTTTTCAAGGAATAGGGTTGACCCTTCTCATGGTAGTATTGAATCATGTGTACTTCATGTGTGCCCAAAACAGGCTGTGACGGATTATTAGTTTTGGCACAATTGCAATTTGAATTTTTTTGCACTATCTTGCAGCGTGCCGGATGCTCTAGTGATAGCCTGATTTCAATTTCTAAAACAGATTTTGAAAACAGAAGTATAGTTAAACAAAACGTATATTCTTATTTTGCGCAAAAATACTGCGAAATTGGTGGAAAATGCTTGCAAACATGACTGAAAATCACTTGTCCCGAGCTGGTGGAAGCGGTCGAGAGGTAGGAGAGAGCGGGAGATGAGGGGAAACGTATTATAACATAACCCGTTCATTAGAAGAATTCCCCTCATTGCCGGACTCTTCTACCACTCGGCAGCTAACGCGGACTCGGCAGCTAACGCGGACTCGGCAGCTAACGCGGCCTCGGTCATTTTCAGTCATGTTTGCATGCATATTTCACCCATTTCGCACTATTGTAGCGCAAAATGAGAATATACGTTTTGTAATATTTACTATACTTCTACTTTCATAATCTGTTTGAGAAATTGAAATCGGGCTATCATCACTAGAGCATCTAGGCACGCTGCAAGATAGTAAAAAAAAAATTGAATTGCAATTGTGCCAAAACTAATGATCCAACAGCGCCTGTTTTGTACGCACTTAAAGTACACATGATTCAATACTTTCTTGAGAAAGGTCAGTCCTACTTCTTGAAAAATGGCGGAGTTATGAATTTTCAAAAAATAGCAAAATTTTACGGATTTTTCAGTTTTTCTCCGTTACTAATGATCTTACCGGGTCGTAAAACATCCCATTTTGTTCGAATTTCAATTATCTACATTTTCATTAGGGCAACCAGATTGCTTTATTAGTTTTCATTTTATAAGCAAAACAATTATAAAAAAAGATCTTTCTTATTTAAATGTTTATAACAAATTTAATAAATGACAGTTGCGAGTCGAAAACATAACAGAATGTAACTACAGACTGTCTTTCATGTGTTGGCATAGTCGGATTCCTACTAGTATTTTTGTTAAAAATTCACTCATTTTATGCTCCATTGCTTAGTGTAATTCCTGATTTGGGACACAACGGAAATATTTAAACGACCAGAAAATGAAATCGGGAGATTTCGGTTTGCTCACGGATTGTCGGTCACTAACATCGACAAAAATATTTCAAAAAACAGAATCAACAATGATTTATGGAACGGTAGAAACTCACTTTTAACTATCTTTTAACGGCAGTAAGAACTCAAAGAATCAAAGGGTAGTAACTTAGCAAAATGCTAACGGAAGATCAAAAACTCAAAAAGCCAAAAGAGCAAATTCGAAAAGACTTACCTCAGAGTTAAATTCTGAAAATACTCAATTTCATGGGGCCTTTTGTATTTATAGGAACGCATAGCCATCGTAGTGAACCTTGTCAAGTTATACAAAAACTGCAAAAAGTTTGTCCTTACTTTTTAACAGCTTGAAACCCCAGCTTCTATATAAGCTCGGAAACTGTAGGAAAGTAAAAATTTCACAAAGCAAGAAGTGCTTGCCTAAAAAACGGATCGACGTGGTAAATGAGTAGAAATGAAACTTTACCATGGCAATAAAGAACCACTAAAGTGTTGAGGTATGGAGTTGTCGGCTTCTTGCCAGACAATAATTATCTCTCGAAATGTGGGTCAAAAATAGATAAAAGCGATAAAGAACTCGCGAGCACCCAATCTCTCATCTCAAAAACTCCTACATAAATTATCTTGTTCAATTGACTATTTAAAAAGTCATCATACATTATAACTAGAATGATGGAAATTAACTAAATTTCAAGTCGATTGGATCATTGGATGACTGAAAGAGGTGTTCAAAATTAAAGTGCAAGATTTGACACAGTCAGACACAGTGTCTCTCTAGAAAAAATCCTAAAACTTTCGTAATTTTTGACGTAAAATTGTGAAATTTGCCGAACGATAGATCCTTGGAATACAGAATCATTTAAGAGGAATGTCAAAGTGATATGCGTTGAACGCCAGCCAGGTACCGTTTTTTGAAAAATGAAAGATAGAACTCTACAAAAATTTTGAAAGTGCAAGTTATTTAAATTTTTTGTCTGTTGTTATTTTCCATTCAAACTTACAGAATATACGAAATGGCCCATTCTGATTCGAACAGTTCTCGAATTGGAAAGTTCTAATCTAGTTGAAAGGGATTTTTTACATTACATTTTTTTACAGAATTTTGGAGTCAGTTTCTTAAAATTAAATGCACGAAAAATTTCAAAAAAATTCCGATTCAATTTAACGGAACCTGTGGAATTTCGGATTTTCTACCCTTTATTTCCCTTTTCGGCTAAGCATGTACAAATCATATATTTTTGGAATCAGCGTGGAATTTTACTTACATATTGCGAGTAATTTTTTTCTTGGATTAACTTGAAATTATCAGAATGTACTGATTCGACTATTCTGAATGGATTGACATAACCGTTCTCGAATTGAAAAGGTCAAATCTAGTTGAAAGGGGGTTTTTCCTGCCAAATTTTTTTTCAAAATTACTGACTCAGTTTCGTTACACTCAATTTTTTTGTCGAGATGCCTTTGAGGCAACCTCAAAAAATTTTCAAAAATGGAAAATAAAATGTTTGTTTCATTTCAATTATTGCCTTACTAGACTTTGGTCTTCTTTGAATCTCTTGAAAATTGTGAAGTCCTTGTGAATTTTACTGTAGCTGATTGGAATTTCCCGTCTGAATTCGAAAATGTATTTATTTTTTGAATTCAATACTGATCCACTCCGAAATTGATGATTTTGTAGATGAATGTATTGTTTTCTACGAAAAACTCTCTTACCGACGTTTATTTATATCCAAAAATCATTTTCATTTTGTGATTCGGAATAAGCTTGCCTAGATATATTTGAGGCAACTTTAAAATCAGTCAAAAAATTTAAAATATAAATTTTCGATTTTTTTTTGTATGTGAAACTTTTGTCTGTTGATATTTGCTGTTGAATTGCCACATCTCTATCAGATGGTATACTTCTTGACGTGTTTGCAGTATATGTTCGCACAACTATCTTCTAAATTTTCTCAATGTAGTTCATGAACAATATTCTACTATCAAAGGTTGATATATGAAAATTGAATTTCGAGCAATACGTTTAGTTTTTCCTTATACCAACCTTTCTGAGAACTTTCAACAGCCCGGACTAATTCATTGACATTAAAAGCACGCGAAATGACGAATAACGAGCGGTCTTAATAAAAATACAAATAACCCAGTCATTTCCATGAAAATTCTTATGCATTATTCAAACCGCATAACCACCTCGGTCGAAAAAGTTCGTGGAATTCCTCTTATTCGTTTTCTCATTTTAGGCATAAGTTGCAAAAAAGACGGATAAGTTATTCACATGCAACACATTTTTTATATCTTCTCATCAACTATAATGTAAAGGGTGTCAATTTGAAACCTTCCCACCCTCCCCACCTTCCAGTAAATAATATGAGAAATCGAAAAAGCATGTCAATACTATTTTCGAAGAGGAGACTTTCAATGAATATTTGTAGCTCTCGTGCTTCAACCTCCTAGGAGGAGCAGATGTTAAACCTAGATTTTCAAATGGCAAGGGGGGGGGGGTCAAGTGTCGCATCATTTTGATGAGCGTTCAATTCTCTTTCTAATGGTACCTTGAGTTATTATTTTTTGACAAATAGTTTACAAAAAATAGCGTTCTAAACTTATAGAAGAAATTAGAACTCACCTGCACTGGAATGAATAGTTTTCAGGTTATTATGTGAGAGAAAGTTACTTTTCCGCACGATTTTTCGTTTTGAAAGTTCTACTTTTCCGCACGATTTTTACTTTTCCGCACGATTTTTACTTTTCCGCACGATTTTTACTTTTCCGCACGATTTTTACTTTTCCGCACGATTTTTACTTTTACGCAAGATTTTCTCTTTAAAGCACAATATTTTAATTCAAGATTAGTATATTGTACAATAAGCATGAAATGACATACATTTCCCACGAGTAGGTAGGTATATGAAATTTTGTAGTACGAGCGAATTATTTTTTTCATAACAGATTCTCTCAAAAACACTCATGTCGTCATTGAATATACAAATATTGAAATATATAACGAAAATTGAACAGTAAGTACTCTCATCGATTTCAAAACGAAAACAAAAAACCCAGGATTCGAACCACCTACCCCAACCATTAACCAGCGTAGAACGACTGCTCCCTTACCCTTGCCAACTGAGCTAATTCAGATATTAATGTAATCGCTATAATACCATATCAAATCCTGTCAAATTTTAAATATCACTATTTATTTTGATAATGTCTTAATTACTTTATATTTTGAAATTAATTTTATGAAAATTACGGAATATCAGAAAGTTATTATCAAACAGTCGTTAAAAGACTAGATTCGATCTCATATTATTTATAATCATACAATTGTTTCATTATTTTTCAGAGCATAAAAAAATCTCGCGGAAAGATAAAATCATGCGGAAAAGTTACTTTTCCGCACTAGTGCTGAAAAGTTACTTTTCCGCACGATTTTTATATTGTTCAAAATGAGGATATTTAGGACTAACTAAATGATCTATGTAACTATTCTGTCTTATGTGTCATTTTGCAGCATTATTATAAAATCTTGTTTAATAAAAACCTTTTTTTTTCATAAATAAGATGGTCAAAAACACTCGTAGGAAAAACATTGTACCTAACTCTTGCGGAAAACTTCTTTTCCGCCCTTGACGGCTTGCCCGAACTCCGATCCGCGTAGTTCGTGCAACTGCCGTCGCGTGCGGAAAAGTTCTACTTTCCGCACTTGTTAGGTAAAGAACTATTAAAAATTTCAATATTTTCTTAAAAGCTTGAGGTGTGACACTTCATCAAACATAAAATAATAAGAAATGTAGAGACATTGTTCATATGTGAAAAGGTCATGTAATTTAAAATTTTGAAAAAATTATGGTTTCATGTGGACACTTAAAAGAATAAATCCCCACTGAAAAATAATCTATTATATTAAAAGTTATACTATTGCTAATTAACAAAAATTTTTCCACTCTCCGTTTTCATAAGTAACGACGTAAAAATTTGAATAATTGACCAATAATTTGTTGGATTCCTATGGAGCTCTTCCAATATATCTACTCAACAAGATCACAGACTGAAAGTTTATAAAAGTTCGTTAATTTGTTTACTATAATTCAATTCTGCTTTTAAATATAATAATATTAATCGATTTGAAATTTAAATGAAGCTGATTGTCGCAGAAGGTATGTTGAATATGAAAAATATTTGCCTATATTAATAGCAAACATATAGAGTAAACTTCGTTACAAGTAACAATAGTGAAGTGAAGGAACAGAAACGTAAGTTTTGTTCAATATTTGAAGAATCTTTATAAGGTTACTTCGCACTGAATTAGGAATGGATTACAACTCTGAAGACATGACCTTTAGAGGTAGCAAATTTGGCTTCTCCAGGGTTGTTGCCATAATATGTCTCGTGAGAGCGTATTTCCAAAACATCAAGGGACAATTGATTTTTTTCTATACAATGTAGGAACAATGTTTCTCTTTACCTTGTCAGTGAGAGTAATCCACTAAATTCCAAACAATAACAAATCAAGCCAACGTTCACTTTAACTTCGACTGAAAATGTAACACTTTTTGTCAACAAAACTATCGGATGCACTCAAGTGGACAATACCAACTCATTGGTGTGCATCAGATTGAACGATTCTTGAAGTTTTAATTCACTTTCGATGATCTTGACCCAATAAAGCTGTATTATAAAACTGTTTTTGCCAAGGAAATATTATCAAGAAACCCTTGAAAACCGAATAGATATATGCATACTACTACAGCGTGGAATTACTTTACATTTCACGGAATACCTTGAGCATAGGTTATCTAGTTGCAACGTCATGTCCCCGGCTTATCATTTTTACTAGCTTCTATTCAATTTGCTTCGTTCGTAATATCTGTCTGACTGTCTGTCTGTCTTTCTGGTTCAAAATTTATAATCCATTTTTTCTTTTTTCCGAGTGAGCTAAAATTTTGCACACTTATTATTTTGAAGGCATACATAGAAAACGAATGGGAATACTGAAAAAGGTTTTTGTAGGTGGGAATTTGCAGTAAAAAAAATATCGTTCTGAAGGCCTCCTCGCCAAAGTTGCGAATTTTCGTTGTGACGTTGTGACATTCTCCTAACAATATCGACATTTTCGTCACTTCAATCTGGAAGTTGAGATCAATATCTACAATTTGTATATTTTGGATTTTCACCTGAGAAGTGGAAAATATGTTGAAAATGTCACTGAAAGTTAATCAAAACGCTTCAAAGTCACCCGAAGTCGCACTGAAGTTAACGCGAGTTGAGTTCGGGCGACTTCGGGTGCACTTTCAAGCATTTAGAGTAACTTCCAGTGAGATTTCCTACACATTTTCCACCTCTCAGGTGAAAATCCAAAATATACAAATTGTATATATTGATCTCTGCTTCTAAATGTCGTTCACAGAATTTGAATGAGATGATTTCCCTTAAATCGGCGCATTTAGAAAGATTTGCCCTTAAACTGTTTATTACGCAATTGTGCAAAAACTACACATCTGACTGAAACCATCTTGTGCTCAGTTGAATCACATGGTATTATCTATCAGTTTCCACAATATTGTTCGTCTACCTTCAGAATTTTATAAATTATAAATTTTTGAACAATGGTCTCTTTTTCGAGGTTTTCCCGGATTTTCTCAGTGGAAAATGCACCGATCTGGTCGAATGGAAATTCAATTTGTAGGTTTTATAAATCTCTACAAATGTTCCATTAACTGTATAACGATTCCTTGAATAATCTTTGAAATATTTCTAAAAACTAAAAAAAAAAAATTTTTCACTATTGCTTGTTTAAAAAATTCCACAAAGCGATTTTACTGGGGCGAAAACTGTGGTTTTCATTAACGAACTATGTTATAAAAATTAGTATAGGCCATTTGCGTCTTTTATTCTGTGGGAGAAAAAACCTTTATGGCTGGTCTAACATGAATTTTCAAAACTTTATATTTTCAAATTAAATTTTCTTTTATAATTGCATCAAATAATACTGAATGGTCACGTACCAACAGTGGCCCAATTTTTGAATTGTTGGAATTGGTTCTCTGGAGGAATATGACGTCATTTTCAAGAAATACCTATTTTTGAAATATCACGAAAGAACTATTTCTCTTGATATTGACAGATCAAATTCCTAGTTCCCAATGCAGGAGAATTTGAAAGTTCTCCTAGGAATTTAGTTTTCAGGTTAAAGAAACTCGAAGATTTTTCTATATATTGATAAGATTATTATTATCCTGGTAGGTATAGGTATGGATATTGAGAGATGGTTTTGAACAATTTGAAGGCTACAATGGCTAGAGCATGAAACAATTTTTTGCGAGACGAAAATTCGTTCTATAATTCAAGTGAACGACAGTTTGTAAAACACTTCAGATTTAGGAAGGACACATTTCCGAATTTATTTTTAGGAATCGATGATAAGCTGCAACCTCCCTGTCGAGTTTTCGCAGTGAAAAAATAATCTTAACTCTTAATAGCCCTAGATCATGCAGATGAAATTATAGACCGCTGTTTTTTCAAATTCATTTCATTATCGGTGTTATTCATGTCGTTATAATTTTTTGCGTCTTCATTCTTTTTTTTTGCATTATTTTTCAGATCTTGCCAACTCTACGATAGGAAAATTTTACTTCATTTTATCTCTTATGTATGATTCCACCATACCTTTTCCAGCAAACCCCAGTTTTATGTTCCCCAGGAATGGCATTCAATTCAATGGCTATACTATCTCACCTTTCTATCAAGATATTATTAGTAAAAGTATTCGTAAATTTCCCAATTCATGGTTCTGCATCATTTTCTGCAGTTGTAATGATTTTTTTTTGAGCACTGATAATGAATCTTCTTTTGACGTCTATTTCCAGGAAGTTATAACAAAACCTAGCAAAAATCGTATCTGCAAACGTCAAATTCAAATACGTGTCCCCAAAACTCCTATTTTTTAATTGGACAAACAAAATTCTTCTATGATCGTATGCAAGACATACGTCCCAAAACTAAGCTCCTACGAAATGACTTCCTATGGTGTTCAAAAATAGCGGTTCTCTCGGTTCATTGTTTCACGTGAGAATTTAATCTAGAGAAATATTCAATCAATCAATTTCTACGATTTCAAAAATTGAGTCCCTGAGGTAATGTTAACAAAAAGGAGATTTATTACACGACCTCCAACGCTCCGGTGCTCTAGTAGGCCGTTTTGCGAGAATATCTCCGGTGTGATGTTGAACATATTCGAATTGCCAATCACTAATTAACGTTTACATTTTGATTCATCTCGAGAGGTGCTCGCGGTTACCAGAAACTAGAAAGTGATTTGTCTAGCAGTGGTTTTTCGTCTTTCTGATACAGCTGATCAAAAAAAAGTGGTGAGCATTTTTCGACAATTAAAATGTTTATGTTTCTCTGCAAGAAATCAACACAAACCATTACAATTAATCAAAAAATAATTTACTCGATATTCCGTTTGACAAATAAATTATAATTTAATGATCTGCTAACGACAATTTACTAGCAGAGTGGTCTACGACCTTCAACTTTCAACGTGCTCTAGGCTGACAGCTTCTTAAGTATTTTTCCTGAAGGTAACAATTCAGTCAGATCACATTTGAATATCCATGCACTGATTAATGTTGTTGAAAATGTTTATATCAATGAATTGAATGTTGGTAGTGGATACCGAAGAAACGTGCTTCATTCTTTCGAACAATATAGGTTTTATAGAGTAGTGACATTGCTTCATTGCTTTTGAAAAAACGGAAGAGGTGAGCTATTTCTTGTTTTTCTTTTTGAATTATGTGGAAGAGTATCCCGAGAATAAAATAAATATGTATAAGGTTCCCGTATTGTAAGAATGTTTCATACCTCTATAAAGTGATATTCGATTTCGATACAGTTTTCTTTCTACATTCGCAAGAATATTGGTGAAAGTATCACTCAGTATAGTGAGTTGCAGATTCTTCTGAATTTGTAGAAGAAAGTTCTGGTGGGTAGTTATATCCTACCAGAATATGTGGAGTGCAGAGTATTCTCCAAAACTTACAACCATACGAAAATTCAAAAATTATACCAATTTATTTCACAGGTTTTTACGAAATTCTTTTAACAATTTAGACCTGAAGGATATCTCGGAAACCCAAAGAGAAAATACCTAATTTCTTATGAGAAGTCATCAATGAAAATATTTTTGTTCATTTGTCGTCAATCCCTTATTTGTTATCTTTTTAATATACCAACCAAATACCCGGCTGAATCCGAAACAATCGTAGAATTTTAATACCGAATAGAATTAGTGTTACGTAACTTCAATGTAAATGTTCGACATTGGACCGCTGAGAAAATTTGTTGCGGTTAATCTCGTATAACTCTTTCATAATGATTGATGAAAATAGGTGAAATACACAGTTATAGAAAAAGCTATAAGTGGTAATACCACGACTGATTGAGTTTTCGCAATAAGTCTGTAGATTCATTTCTGAACGAAACTGAATTGCTTCGAGAAAATACCACGAGTCCGTAAGACGAGTGGTGTTCTCTCGATATAATTCAGTTGAGTTCAGAAATAGAAGACATACTCATGAGATTAATTCAATCACGAATGGAATTTTATTAGAGAATTTCACAAACAAAGTGAAAGGTGAAAAATCTGGAATTTAGCAGGATTAGAAGAAATTAGCAAAAAAGTTAAGAAGTTGATCTGACAAATTAATAAAGTTCAACAAACATTGATTAATTCGACAAAATTCATCCCAAATCTGGTCATTTTTAAATGCGTGCATGGCGTGATTACTTATATTTGACGTTGTTTAACTGTCACATACACAAATCTGAAAACACCGAACTTGACAGGACAATCAGAGTCGATAGTCAAGTTTGGTATTCGATGATCTGAACTTGACATTGACATTGAACATTGGTTAATTTGAGAAATGCTTGAAATACTCAAATAGATGTTTTTATGATTCCTGGGTTCTATACATTTCCATAGTTACAACAATCACGGTTAATATACAAACGTCAGTTTTAACTCCTAAAAGACACTAAATACGCAAAATGAACTGTTTCGGCAAAACTGATAAAGTTTCACTTCGACTAATCATTCTTGGAAATTTTGGATCAAATATCCCTTCAGAATGCAAAATTTTCAAAATACTGTCACCTTGCCTGTTATACAATCTGTGCTGCTGTACAAAACACAATTCGAGAAAGCCGTGGTGTTTCTAAGCAACATAATTTTCGTGAAAGCGAGGTGAAAGTATACTTTTCGAACATTCTGTATTTTGTCGGTGTTACTGAACATAGGTACATAACTGCTTAATGTTCAAATTCCTAATCAAAATAATGAAATGCTCCTGTTTTTTTGTAATTGTCGTTTATCTTCTCATAAAAATGGTCTTCAGATTTTTTCGTGCTACAGACGGTTTTTAATTGAAAAAATAAAATGCATCAAGTGGAAGCAGGGAAAAAATAGCATAGGGAAGCTAATCAAAGCATTTCATTTTTTGAATCGAAAATTGTCATAGGAAAAAAAAAGCTATTTCTATGACAAGGTAGAGAACAATTATAAAAATTACATTTAATTGAAAAAAATAGCAACGTATTTTTTTTTATATTAAAAATATTACAGGGCAAGTTGACAGCGACGCCACTGATGAAGACTAAAAAAAACTTCACCCTGAAAAATATTAATTGTCATGCGAAATTTGCATGTGCCAAAAATGAAAGGAAAATACGGAGCGGTTTCAGAGATATTCGGGCAAAAATATTCTTTTTTGTTAAACTTCAACACCTTGTATCTCAAAAATAAAGCGGTTCCCATAGTGTATATCGAATATTATTTTTCTAGTGGTTGAATATATGTGACTCTGTGATACCTTGAGCAATTCAGAAGTTTTTGTTTCTACAAAAACTGGACTATAGAAATTGAAAATAATAGTCCAGTTACATCGTCAGTGACGAGCAGTGTATAATAATTTCTTCAAATGCTAGTATCCGAAACGAAGAAAGAACTATTTTCCAATCGATTCCTGCAGTGAAATCATTGAAACTCGGTTTTTCCTAAGTATGAGAGTGAACTGATTATGTGTCAAACTCCAAAAAATGCAAAAAAAATACATTGATAGAGCCATATCTCGAAAACTGTCCATTTTTGGAGTTTTTGGCAATGGACACTTTTGATCAGTGCATCTAGATCTACACCATACCAAAAATTCGGACAAATTCACGGAAAGCCATTTTCCATAAGAAACGTGCGTGGTCCTTTGGTCGATTCCAAACACTACGGGAACATAATCCAGAAGTTGTAGGGGTGCTACAGTTGAAGTGGAGATAAATAGTGTTGTGTGTTATTATACTGTACAAAAAATAGCTGTGAAAAAGGTATAACGGGAACGAGGTAAACGTAAAAACGTTCTCGAATGTAATTAAGAATAATAAGATGAAGTTGGCGAAGGATCCGACATAGAGAAAGGAGCAAACTTGGCTATGAACAGTCTTGTACCAAAAAAATCCCGAGCACAATACGAAACAGCGTTTAAAAGCTTCCAAAAATGGTGTGGAGAAAAAAGAGTTCAGCAACCCACAGAAGTCATATTATTGTCCTACTTTCAACAAAAATCAAAAATACGAAAACCATCGTCTTTATGGAGTAAATAATCGATGTTAAGAACGATGTTAAGAAACATGTTATCCAAGATCGAAAACGTAGGCATAAGCATGTACAATAATCTTAGCATTCATGAAAAAAACTATAAGAAGGATACAAACCAAAGAAATCGTATTTTTCACTAAGGAAAATGTTGAAGCGTTTTTGACAAGAGCTGAAGTTGAACATTTTTTGAGGGTGAAGGTAAATGTCATCATTATTACAAAATATTTTGCTTAAAATAATTCCTATTCAAGGTTGTATTAATCATTAGAGTCATAGGAGGATCGACGAAATGCGTTATGTAGAATATTGGTGGATGATATTGAAGATAGAGGAAATTCGAAACCCGTATCATTTTACTTTACAATATACAAATATCGAAGAGAATTTGTCATTACCTGTCGAAATATGGCAGGTATAAACTTGGTAGAAAAAATAGGCAAATACAGACCACAAGCGTTTTTCTATCACTAATAGAAAAGACCGATATTATAAAAAATCAGTTATAAACAACACTATTGTGAAGTGATTTACTTTTTACACTTGTGCTTTAAAATGGTGTTTTTCAAATTGAAGTTACAACTGAGAAATAGTACATGCTAGTTGTCAGTGTTGAAAAATAATTTAAAACTTTAAGACTATTTTCATTGCGCCGTGCATACACTACGACTATACCTACCATAGTAGGAATTTCAATGCAATCTAAATAATGTATATAAAAATTATAGATACTTTATTACTTTGATTTCAGAATTATTTGATGGAACGAAATATATTATAAGTTGTTCTTGCGGCAACAGAATCATGTGTTTTTATAGCTGAAATTAAAATTTTGCTCACCACAATGTACAAAAAATTGAATAAAAAACAAGCAGAGCACCAGAAGCCGTTCTATAGTATATTGTATACGCCAATAAAAATCACAACTGAATTTGTTTTTACCGTTCAGTTGATATCAATCCATATCGACAATCGGCCTTGATGATTTGTCAACTCCAATTAACACCTACATTCAATCATAATAGTCTCCAATGCGTGTTTTGATCAATTATCTAAACAGCAAATCCGATAAGGCGCATGTAGTAAAAAATTATAACAACATTGAGTTCTCAACATATGCAATAAAAATGAAAACAAGCAGTAGCACCTCTCTTTTTCGAGTATTTCAGAAATAACTCGGAAGCCAACATTCAGACATTTCATTGATAGTTCAACGACCACCTCAAGTTTATTTGTTCTCAACAAAATCTTTTAATTTTTCATTTCAAGTCGAAACTGAAAAATAATAATACAAGACGAGTTCCAGAGATGCCGCATTCAAGCAGGCCGCATACCATCGATGTTACAGAGATCTTTGCCCTAATACCAGATCTGTATCTGTTGAAATGTTTTCCGATGAGGGCGAATGGTAGTCGCGGACCGATAGAGTGGCCTCCAAGATCTCCAGATCTTACGCCCCTGGATTTTTTTTGAGTTAGATAGGTCGCAAGATCTACAGGAGTTGGAAAATCGAATAAAGAATGAAATTACACCAGGAGTTATTGGAAATGTGCAAGAGAAATGTGTCCGTAGAGTTGCTTATTTCAAGAGACTGATGGATGGCATCATTTAATTGTTGTGTTTTGTTGGATATGAAGGTTGTTTCGGAATATAAAACATTCTAGAACACATAACGCTTTTGCCCATCATCAAATTTTCAGCTTGGTAATATGTTCTGCCACCTGTTGGCCCTCTGAAGGTTATCCTGTGTCACGTGCAGTTTAGCACAGCTCCCAGACAAGGAAGCAAATAAATTCACCCAAAATATCGGCATAGGAACTTACCCAGAAAACAATTGCTCATATCAATTGTTTCTTATCGCGTCGTATCGTATTAACAAATAAAAGTACACGCAATGAACGTGATGGAATGCATATTATTCACTTGCTGTAATTTTTCACGTCTACCTAACTGCCTCATTAATTGACGTACTGAGATTGTTATAGTACCTATTCGAGTTAATCTGCTATTGCGTTGAACAAATACAATTTGAATGATTGTTGACGAAATCCCTAGATGTATAGCTATCATTCGATATTTTTAATTTTTCATCATCTGTCCAAACATTTTGAAGTTTGACTCTTAAAATGTTCAAAATGCGCATTAAAACTTTTTTAATGCAAAATAGCTTTCATATCCCAGGTAGCACATCATATCGGCTGAATCTTGGTTCCATATTGGGCCAATATAGATATATTGCAAATGAAAAATCAATATTGGTCCAATATGGGTGAATATTCAAAAAACAATATTATATTAATGATATTTGTGGAATATTGGTTGAACTAGTTTTGAATGTAGATTATCACATGAAATATTGGTTCAATATTGGTTGAATAATTTCTACCAATATCGACAATACAATATTGGTTATATATCGTTTTCCACATCTAGAATAAATATTGCAATCCAAATATTCCAGTAATATCGATTATAGGGGAAAAATACTATATTGTATTTCCAAGTTTGTTAGAATATTGGTTGAATATCATTTCCACTTTATTTGACAAATTGTAACAACTTATATTGAGTCAATATTGGTTGAATGATATTTATTTACCAATATCGATAAAACAATATTGTCTTCACATCGTTTTTAACATCTAGAATAAATATCGCAATCCCAATATTCCCCTAATATCGATTCTAGGAATGAAAACTATATTGTATCTCCAAGTGTTATTGAACATTGGTTGAATATCATTTCGCCAATATTCAACAGATCTTATTAATTAATATTGGGTCAATATTGGTTCAATAATATTTATCGATATCGTTAAAACAATATTGTCTTCATATTGTTTCCTACATCTAGATTGAGATGAAATTTGAATATTGGCCGAATATTCAATGAAACATGAAATTATATCATGATCAAACCTGAATAAAAATCCGCTAGGTGGCTCTACATATAGAACGTCTTCTAAAACCTACGGTAGTATATTAAATACTTCCAATAACTTGTTTTCAAGACAGCTCATTCAGTAGTTATAGCGATCAAAAGGAAGACTCTGGTGTCACCTTCATCAACTAAAAGACATTTAATAATTTACCAAGGTATATTGACATCCACCAATATATCCAAATGATATTTACCAATATCGATAAATATTGTACCAATATCGATAAATATTTTGAGGCCATTATTGCTTCAAGAATATTTCACCAAAACTATTTCTAAAATATTCAAACAATATTCGACCAATATCGCAATATGTTCACATTTTACTTCTCAACGATATAACTTTTGAATATTGTGCCAATATTGTCAGAATATTGTATCAGCGATATTGTACCAATATTAGTTCAAGAATATTTCGCCAATATTATTCAAGTAATATTGGACCAATATCGCCGAATGTTCACATTTTTTTTCTCGCCAATATTGCATTTCAAATATTTTGCCAATATGTTCACAATATTGTACGAATATTTTACCAATATAGGTGTGCTATTTGGGATAGTGCAGTATTTCTTGAATTGTCCGGCACTGTAAATATACAGAATGACCCAGGGTTAAACCATCAAACATTTCGGATCTATTTTTCAGGCGAAAATAAGATTTTTGTTTCCTATAACCATGTGTCCTAACATGCTTCTTCGTTTTAGAAATATAGGGTGTCAAACTTCCCTGGCCTGCACGATCTTCTGATTTAACCCCTATGGATTTTTGTATAAGGTACAATGAAAACCAAAGTTTATATTTTTTCTAAAATCTTTGAACACTATGTATCTGGAAAACCAAGCAAGTTGAGACACATGCTTCCATGAATTTTTTTTATCCAATAAACCGCTTCCAATTGTTTGGCGGTATAACCCTGGGTCACCCTGTATATGTATTTGTTTTTTAGGTATTTTTTATACGAATTTTAAAATATACCATCTAAATGGTAAAGTTGTAAAAAAAATAAAAAAAATGGGAATGACTTCAGGAATGAGACAAACCGCTCAACCATTGAAAAGTAAGACACATTATTTTGAATTCGAATATATTGTGAACTTTCTAAAATAGATGTCATTAGTTGATAATAATGATAAGCAATATAAGCAAAAGCTCTAAAATGTACTTCTTCATAAACTTACTATAATGGATTTTAATGAAATGTATCTACAACTTTCAAAATCCTACCTTCATCAACTCAAACAGTATGTTCATTACATCGGTTTTTACTCGAATGTCTATTTTGTAACTAGCGGAATACCTCAAGGGTCCAATCTTGGTCCTTTATCATTCTTAATATTCATTAACGACTTGTGCAACCTATTGCAGTCAATGTTATTATGGATAGAAGTAATACCATTAAGGATTTAGTTGTTCATTTTGATCATCAACTGACATTTAAAATCCTCCAAAATCAAGAGGTTTTAATTATCTTTTTATCTTTCTCTACGACTATTGTATTCTACGTTCATTACATATTGATTTTTAATTGAAGAATAAAGATGTTTCCAAGACACCGTGGATCCTAACTCATTATTCAACGGCACTCGGCCAATCACAAGTTCAGAATTTTCAGAATCCACGGGAACTGAGAGGTTTAACAAACAAATTTCTCAAGAAGGCTTTGCTTGATTGAACTTTTGTCACAGCTTGGCATCCGCGAATGTCAGATTGACTATTTTCTTAGTTTTAACTTTGATCTGTGTGACAAGTACCTAGTATAAAAAAAATCTATCTTGCAACAAAGGTATGTCAAACAATTTTTACTTGAACGTTCCACACTCTCTCAGTTCTTGGTCAGAGTTTCTCTAGTAGGTATTTCATTCACAAATTTTCGAGTGCCTGTTATAGCTCAGTTGGTAGAAGCGTGTACATGAAGTAAATGTATAACGAAGGTAGTTTAAACGGTTCAATGGGACAGCATCTGAACTACTACTGGTAGCTTCATGTTGCACTCTGCTGGCCTGGTACATATAGGCGTGAGTTCGAATCCCACTCTTGGAAGTTTTTTTAAAAATTATTTTCAATTAAGGCATTTATTCATTCATGAATGAACACCGATTATTCATGTATAATTGTTATTCTACCTTATATTACTTTATAATATATACTTTTTTTTGTTATATATAATATTTAGATTTCATTAAAACTCTGACTATCGTATAGTCGTAGAGAAAGTATAGTCTTCTACTCGCGTATAATAGCTATTAATTTCTCGGATAATTTCTAGCGTTTGCTGTCTTTGTTAATTAAAAAATAAATCGCTTACGTATGTTTGAGTTACCAAAATTGTCCAAATGGAATAATTAGGATTTGTGATTTCATTGTTACTCAGAAATCAGTGCTACTAATCAATCTTCTAATCAACAGTGTAAAATTGTTCTCTAAATAGAAAGCTGATGGGAAATAAACGCTATTATTATTATCATTAATGGGCACATTTCTAAGACCCAGAAACAAAGCAGCAATCGATGGAATGGAGACACCATTGTTCTACAAAGCCTAAAAAGTTTCGTGTTCAAAAATTGCCATCTATTGAAATGAACTTTAGACTTGATGCAAGCTCAAAAAATATATCAGAGTTAGGTCCGGAGAACGAGCTGGCTATTCTTCTGTTCAGCGTCTACCAATCTCTGCGGGAAAATTTCTCCAGTAATTACGTGCTGCTATCGAATTATGCTCTATAATCTTGAAACCACGCGGATTTACAATATGGTTTGTACACGGTAATTCCGGGAATTATGTGCTCAGTGTTTTGAGTTATCGAAAAGCTCACTTCAATATGCTCATTAAATAATTAATCACCTCATAAAGTATATGCGGTGAATCTACCACTTTATCAGCATTGTCAAGATCTTAACATTGTTATTCAGAATCCTGATAAAGCAAGTGTGAGATAGTTGCGAAGCAAACACGCTGTGTTGTTTTATAGTTAGAAGATCATTAGTGAAAAACATTCCTTTGCCAATAGACCATTTCATTCGACTGGCGGTTTGGTGAAAAAGGGTAATGTAGGCAAAATTCATACATAAAAACGACCTTGAGTAGAAAAAGAACACACATAATTTTGCCTTTAATTCAGTTTTCTTTTCTGTCACGTTCCATTCTAATAATAATCGACTTCATCTATAAATAGTTCAAAATAGATATCTTCAAATGAAAAAAAAAACTTTACAGAAACTTATCCGGAGTGAGTAGCATCAGTGTGTTTATTAATGTTGAAACTTTGCCCTTGACAGGTAACATTAATTTTATTATTCAAATAACAATTGAATTAGTTTATGGATATTCAATCATTATTTGTATCTGAAAATAAATAAAAAAATTCGATCAGTGAAAAATTAATTAGTAACCAATTATTTTTTTGCAATAAGTTGATAGTGGATTCCTTCAAAATACTGAGTACAAACAAGTGGGATGATATTTAATTCATTTCAGTCTCTATATTCTTGGTATTCGTTTTTTTTTTGTGGAATTTGATGTGATAGGGTATTTCTTCAATGAATTATTCTGTTTCCCCAAATTGAACTTTCCACACCAAAGATAAATGAGAAATATTTTATTAAAACGTCTATAGCTCTGAAGTTATAGAATGAGACAACACGTGTGCGTAAAAATTAAAATAAAGTCGTGTTAAACGTATGGTAAATATAATCTCGAACTCCTAATCCATCAACTTAATCTCTACGACTTGGATGGCTTAGTGGTTAGGCAGCTATTTATCCAACAGGTCGCAGATAGTGAGAGTAAAATCATTACTATTCCCACGCATTCCAAGTAACATAGGAGTTCCTCAAGGGTCACACCTGGGCCCCCTCTTGTACAATTTATTTATTGATACATCACTTTGTTTTCCAAATTATTATTTGCTGATGCTCTGAAATTTTTCATAATTATAAATGATCTTGAAGATGCTTTTCTTCTTCAATCTAATCTAGATAACCTTTCATAATGTTCAAAGAACATCGTGAGAGCCGAGGGAAAGCAGGTGTTCTTCTTGAATTTCTGCAAGCTGTATGCCTCAGGGAACACCTTCCGAGGTAGTGAGTTTCAAAGCTTTGTCGTTCGTCTGTGAAATAACTGTTTGGCATGTTTCCAAAGAGACGACAAAGGGATATGAAGACTGAGCTCGACAGGTTAGTCTTGATGAGACCGCTAACGTCAACGATGACAATACTCCAAAAAAACCCTAATATACTAGGACTTTTACGAATTTGAATATGACCTAAAACTTTACGGTCTATTGAAGTTTGAAAAGCTACACCAACTACTGATATACAAATAAATATAATTAAAGTTAAAATAAATATTAAAATAAAATATTTAAATATCAAGCATTATTCATACATACATATAAATATTCTAAATCTATCTCACTAATTAGCCAAAATAACTGTATTGAACGAGGGGGAAGTAACTAGCCATTTTTTGTACACCTAATGAAAATAATGCAGTAATTAACTCTAATGAAAAATAATTACCATTAATGATGTTATACTATTCATCGGAAAATCACTGATTAAAATCCGCGTCTGCTCAGCGATCACCGAGGCGATCACTTACCGATTGTCAGACGGCATAAATTTGCCAACTTGGAACCGAAAAAAAATCATATCACGGATCCCCAGAAACATAGATTTCGATTTTAAATTGAATATGAAATGATTAATGAAGTAATGAAAATGTTATGATGTACACCTAATGAAAGAGTTACTTCCCCCTCGGTATTGAACTATAAAATTTGACTTCAATATTCGATCCTTTCGTACTAAAATATATTAACTAATTACAGTTATAAATCAACCTGGCTCACATCTGTTTAAACTCAGATCATGTAAAAAGAACAGAGGTCGAATAGACCTAATATTTTAGCATCTCCACCGAAATTTTATTTTAGTCCAACATCTGGGTCGCAATCTTTTTTTTAATGGAAAATTTCTGAAAAGTTACGCTGTTGTCCCTAAGGAACATTTATTTGTAATAAAAAATATTGGATCTCTTAGTAATAAATAAATGTTTTTAAATAAAAAAAAATATATAAAATTTTTCTATCACCCCAATTAAATTATTGAGTAAACGTAATAAATCGATAGTAAAATACAATTTTAATTAAATAATTAAACTGTTTAGGGTCTACTAGTCTTTTTAACTCATTTAAGATTTAGAACTTGAAAATAAATTTCTAATTAAATTAAATAGAGACAATAATTTTTTTATACAACCTAGCTGTTTTCCAGTTTTTAATTAAAAAACTATTGATTATTATGCTACCGTAGCACGGTCATAATACCACGGCCACAGTAATTATGATAAAATTAGTGCAATAACCATAAAACAGAGACAGACCGGCAACCTTTTTGTGGTGTTGCAGAGAAGTAAGCAAACTTGTCAGCTCAGTATCACCCACGAGACGAATGGCTATTTGTTTTAGACAGAATCTATAAGTTTCAGTGTGTGTTAAGGGGCTGCATTTCATACATGAGAACGATATTCCAGGACAGGTCAGATCTGTGCCTTATAAATCATAGTTGACTGCTGAAAGTGAAGTAGTTTTTGGCACGAAACAGAAAACCAAGGTTTCGAAATGCACTTTTGGCAATAGATCTCACATAGCTTTTCCATGACAGGGTACTGCTGAGCATGGAAATTGAGGATTTCATTGGTATGGTTACTTCTGATTCGATTACGTTCGCCACAATGAGATTGGCCTTTCTAGAGAAAAAACATGCTGGGGCATTGAATTCTACCTAGTTGTTGGATCCTCATTCCAGAATTTTCGCAAGGTCCATATTTAAATCGTTCACGTTTCTTTCCCGTTCTCTTCTAGTTTCACGGTCTGATATCTGAAAGAGAATGCAGTATGGAGGATACCATCTTCCACGAAGCTATTTACTAGTATAAGACTACAGATGATTGAACACTTGTTAACATACCATAAAATTAAAAGTCACTTTCCACCACAATATAACATACGAGTATATTTCCCCAAAACTGTAATAAAAAAATACAATTTTCTCTGGTGATTGTATTTGAATAAGTACATAATATCTAATATTTTCACATGCCAGCATGAAAGAGTCAAGGGCCTCTCATAAGTATGTTTAGTCTACATCGATAATTGATCCATCCTAAGACACGGTTTGTACTACAGTGGCGGCGGTATAATAACTTGTTTCTAACACTAGGCTATCAACTAATCATTGGTGTGAAGGAGAGACAGTATTGGTGCTAAAATTGACCCCTGCGGAACACCGGCATCTATAGGTAGAGTGTCTGTTGGAACTACATGAACCACCACGTGGAGAGCTCTGTCTGAGAGAAGGCTAGATAGCCAAAACTTAACCAGGGGGGGGGGCAAGCCATAAGAGCCACAATATTGAACTTGGAGTATCCAATATTTATGATCCCCAAAAATATTGTTGGAATGCTCTGCTCATTCGATCATATTTTATGATTCCTGATTCAATTCCTTGGACTTTATATTCAGAATTATCAGACAGTCCTTGAAGTGTTGTTATTTTAAAAGATTAATGATAAAAGATAAAATTGATTTTTTATTGAATTAATCAAGTCCTTGTGTTTTCCTTTGATCATTTTATATCAATCAGATCTACATAGAAATACTTTCCAGATTTTCATTTGATGGTTTAACTGCATAGTTCACTATCGTAATCGTTCCATGATAGCTTATTACTAATAGTAATACAGAGCATTTAAATGGGTATACGAGTTGTTATCCCAAAATGATAACGCTTGGCGCAAAGAGGTTTTTTTAGGAAACTTCATCAGTGGAAATGATTATCAATATCGAATTAGCATTACGCTATAATTTTTGGATGGGGATTCCAGTATATCAAAATTAACCTCAATCTATAGAAGGAAGCATCTAAAATTATTCACAGGACGAATGAATCATGGCTGATATGATTATTCTTGATTAATACCCGTTTTCAATGTAGTTGAATTCCTTGAATGTCATTAGTAACGTGGACTCGCGTAGATAGAATTTATATCGACAATCATTAATTGTTTCTCCATCTACTCCAACTGTATGTAAGTACATTCTGAAATTATCTTTTCTTAGAAATACCTTTTATCCGTAAACAAAATTGTAGGAAAGCGATTATGAATGAAATAGTTAGGGAAACTGAAAAGTTCATTGTTCTAGGAGTTCCTATAAATGTATTTCGTTCTTTTACAGTTCCCTTTTCAGATGATTTTCTAAAATGTTCCTTTGCATTCCTCATTTTTTCTAGAACTTTTAGGATATGGATAATTCTAATAATTGTATTTAACCAAGTAATTTGGAATTAAATCTGGCATTGACCTATTAGTAATTGTTTCTTAGTGGTGAAAAGTAAAAACGTGTGAAATCGAGACAAATATACCGGGTGTCCCAAAATTCAAAGTCATCTTCTGGAGGACTGATAGTCCAGCTCATGACTGACAAGAATATCACAATATGACCTCAGTCAAATATTGATAGTTTTGGAGATATTGGCACTTTTATGAATTTCGTGAAAATCGAAACCTTCAATCAGTATTTCGAGTGCCACCAGGTGCAAAACTTCATAGTTTAAGATTCTAATTTTCGTTATGCAACCCTGAATAACCCTTTTATTGATTACAATCCAAAATAAAAATATTGGTGTACCTTTGAAGAAAAAAAAATCATATTTGCACGAGTTAATTTATTAGTTTAGGCGAAAAATTTACTCATTCGGTGTAGTTTTTGAGATGATTCAACAGTTACTGTCTTCCACTTGAGGAAAAAAGATATTCCTAGTTTACTGCAATTGGAGCTCATTGTGACGCAATTTCAATAATTAGGAATGCGAATGAAAACACTTGGTAAATTAAAGTGACAGGAATTACCTGATATTCTAAATGGGAAAATTAATCGCGATTTTTTAGAAAACGAAGTGTATAATTTTTTGGAAGATGTACCTCTTTCCATATCCAGGGCAATGTGGTTCCCAAATGATAGTTGTCCAGCTCATTACGCACGATAAGTGAGAAATTATTTCGATCAAACTTATCCACAGAGATGGATCGGCCGTCTTGGTCCTATTTTGTGGCCTCCCCAGTCTCCAGATTTGACCACTAGATGCACACCCAGTAAATGATGAACATGAATTGAAACGTGGTATTAATATAGCAGCTATCCAAATAAGTGCCGAAGGAAGTACACGACGAATAAAAAGTTTTTTTTTAAGATGACACGCTTGCATTTGACTTGGTGGCAGGCAGTTTGTACACATTCTCTACTTTTTCTTTGTCTTTTGTTCAGTTGTCAATAAATACCTGACACTTCAATTTACCAAGTGTTTTCATTCGATTTCCTAATTATTGATATAATTTCACAATGAGCCTATTGCAGTAAACTAGGAATATCCCTTTTCCTCAAGTGGAAGATAGTGACTGTGGTATCATGTTAAAAACTAAACCGAATGAGCAATTTTTTTAAATAACTTGCCAGGTTCGCGTGGTGATTTTGTTTACGGTATGAAGAGTCTAAGTAAGCTAATAAAATAAATTAACTCGTAAATCGTGCAAATATGTTTTTTTTTCTCCAAAGATATTGCACCAATATTTTTATTTGTGATTTTAATCAATAGAAGGGTTATTCAGGGTTGCATGATAAAAATAAGAATCTTAAACTATGAAGTTTTGTACTTGTGGCACTCGATATACTCATCAAAGTTTCGATTTTCACGAAATTCATAAAAGTGCCAATATCTCCAAAACTCTCAATATTTTACAAAGGTCATATTGTGTTATTCTGGTAAGTCCTGAGCTGGACTATCAGCCCTCCAAAGGATGACGTTGAGTTTTGGGACACCCTGTATAGTGATTGAAAATATAAGGTGTAAACTTCCATTCATGTGTCAGGGTAGATGATGAAGATACTTCCTTTCATCAACAAAGCCCAAATTAAGTATTGAATTTATCTTGGACATCCTGTAAAGTGAAGTTTTTGTAGCTAACGAGTTTTTTAGATTGTCCAAAAGTAACAGCGTTATCATTCGCTTGAAGGCAATTTACCGTTGGCGTAGTTAGTGTTCTAAGTTTCGAACGTGAATTGTGAACATTTTATTGGACGTGTGTGATGTTACCAATACACAATCACATAATACAATCCTATTTTGTCCCCTTAAAAGTGAGTGTACTACATTTTTCTGCCAGTTTTCAAACTTCGTTACTTGCTAAACACCGTTTTATATTTTGTGCATACCTGAATTTGCGACTGGTCTCCAAATGTTACATCACTGTTGCTAAGTTTGTAATTAGTGATAATTTGCCTACCAAATATAAGGCTGACAACTGAAATACCTTGAGAATAATCGCGTGAAGTGTCCCCTCCTGTCGAAATTAGATTAGATATATTTAAAAAAATTAAGATATTTGGAATTTTTATTTCTCAGTAATTTCCTTGTTTGCGTCTATTTATCAAATAGTGAATCAATTAGTGCTACTAGATGTAAAAGACAGCTGTGAGTATAATTTTGTTTGATTTTATTTAAATATTCCCTACTATGAATTTTTGATAATCACCATTAGTTTGATGCATATCAGTTTTATGATAGAAATGATGGTTCTAGAAATGACAGTTTAATAAAGATCAATTCTATACTGCTTTTCGATCGGTAAATTACTGATCAGTAATTGACAGCTTTTACCTATCGGATTTAGAGTACTTTCCGATCTGTAAGTTACTTTTCACCTTCTAATTGGCAAATTACAGCTTTTACTGGTCGAATTTATACTGCTCTCCGATCGGTAAATTAATTACTGGCCACGTTTACATCGTTTCTTGGTAGCTGATTAATGACTTTATTTTAACCAAATACTATTGGTCATCTTGGTGTATACAGTACACTTGGTCATGTAACCAGCTTGGTCTGGTAACGAAAATTGTTGCATACGAGACCATAATAGTTAGATGACCAAGATGGTGAAACACCTTTGATGTTGACTTTCCACCAAGATGCAAAATTTGGTTTGAATCCGTGCTAGTCAATGTCCATTTTTCTAACTCGAATGTTTCAATTTACTGCCTAAATTATTGGCCTTCTGAGTATAGAGAAAGGAGAAAGAGATGGACGTTTTCGACAAGAAATTTCCTATAGCATGGTTGCAAACCTTTTTATAGTAGAGTGGGATTCTTTCTAAATGATACCAAACATACCAAATAAAAGCCAAACTGTTTACTGATCAAAACGTGCTGTAAATAGGCAGTAACTTATTACCTTGTCTGAATTTGGTATGATCAACTTGATCAGAATACCAAATTCGCCTGAGGTATAAACGTGGCCAGTGTCTTCTAATCGGTAATTTACAGCTCTTACCGATACGATTTGTACTGATTTCTGATCGGTAAATTACTTTTTGCTTTCTGATCGGTAAGTGACAGCTCTTACTGATCGGATTTATACTGCTTTCTGACCAGTAAATTATTTACTGCCTTCTGATCGGTAAGTGACAGTCCTTACCAATCGGGTTTATACTGCTTTCTGATCGGTGAATCAATTACTGCTTTCTGATCGGTATGTGACAGCTCTTACATATACTCGTAAATATAGGTATACAGTCACACACATGAAAATGAAAACTTAAATACTTAAAATACATTGTCATAAAATTCTTTGATATTGTAATATGTAATATCCAGCAGTCATTGCTTGAAAGCTTTCCTGAATCTATTTTGTGCCACCAATGATCGAGTATGTAAAGGCAGGAGTTTAAACAATTTTTTAGCATTATAAATTACTAATTTTTGTATTAATGAGCTTCTACGAATTGGTAGGGATACTATGAAATTATCATTCCTTGTGTTGTATGCTAACGAAGATTGAATATTATTGTAATATTTTTTGTGGATCAAGCACACACTTTCTAGTATACATTTACCGATCGATGTCAATTTTTTTAGCAATAAACAAAGGTTTACAAGAATCTCTGGGTTTAGTTTCAGAGGTGTCCCACAGCCCTTTTTTGTAAAACGAAGACAGCTTTCAAAAGAAATTCAAAATCAAATTCCATACCGCAATACAGAGCAAAATAGACGTCTCCCGCTGTAAATGTATTCAGTTCTGATAATACAATCCTTACTGCAAAGCAACCAGAAGATATTTTTCTTCATAAAGCACTGATGTGAATATTAAAAGAAAGACTGTCATTTAGATAAAATCCCAAAAACTTGGCTGACGATTCAGTACTTATTCTTGAGTTTCCTAAGAATATCTCATCCAGAGTGCATCTTTTTGAAACATTAAATGATAACTTTATCAATACATAATTCTGTTGTTTGGTCACAGAGGGCACTTGCAATTGCGCCCTCTGATATTTTGCCTTAATAAGCCTACTTAGTATGTGTATATGGGAGTAAAGTGTTCATCATCGGTCGGCAACGACTGTTTGTTATTAAACGATCTCCGAAAAAAATCTGTTTTCTTTAAATGATAACTTATTTGCATCGCACCAAGTATTCACTACAGATTTTTCTTCAGCTGTATGAGTACTGTTGCCATGCCACAGTATTGTAGTATCACCGGCGACCATAAAGAATTTACCCCTGGTATTAATGTTTCCTAGATCATTAATGTACAATAAAAATAAAAGTGGGCCAAGTACTAATCCCTGTGGTACTCCGCAACTGACTGATTGGAACTTCGAGCTTTCTTTGTTAAGAATAGGGCACGTAAATATCGTCCCTGTGATTTCCAGACAAGTTTGTTGCATCTTTGGCCACCACATTAGTAAAGCATGGGTGGCCATGGGTTTGATGATCGTTTGGTATGACCAGTAGATCATGTCCAGCTTGGCACTATAGCCCAGGAGAGAATGAATATCGCAATGTTGTCTTCGAATTCGACACACCTTGTATAAAATATGGAAAAGATTAACTGAAACAATGCTTACAAAACTGCAATTACATGTTTAACTGTGGTTTGCTTATGCAATCTGGTAAATGTCAGGTGATAATTTAATGACAGGATTTGCATTTTAATTTTTATGGTTAGATACCTACTTAATTTCTATTCCTCCTATATGACTCGAGTCTCCTTTCGTGAATGTTTATCAAATAGATCTAGTTGGGTGTATATACCAACAATGCAAGTCATTCAATCTCGTTTATAGCTGTGCATTATTTTCCTCTATCTTTGAAAAAGGAAGAATAGTGATATCAGGACAATTACCCCCTGGACAAAAACCCCCCTCGACCTAAACTCCCCGAAAATAACTCTCTGGACTTTAACCCCCCATATAAAATAGCCCTGGTTCAAAAAACCCCCGGTATAAATCCGGGGGTATTTGTTCTAAACTGTTCGTCAATTTACTAATGCACACACGGTGTATAGTTGATAGAACGTTTTGAATGTACCATCTATCTTGATGATGATTCTAATATCTTCACATTATTGTTGGTTCTAAAAATTAATATCCAGTTATTAGATACTAAGCCAGAATCATATTTTTTTTTGTTTTTACGAAACTCCCAGGTTTTCGGAGAAAACCCCTCAAAAGCAGAGCTTGTGCGAGCAAGGGAGATCCGGGACCTACAGTTTAAATAAAAGTGGAATCCGAACCACTTCAGCTCAGTGACACACGACCGGGAATCGAACCCGGACCGTCTGGGTGGAAGCCAAATGCTCTAACACCTCGACCACTTCGCTGTATAGTAGAAATTCTTGTCCATCTTTTGTAAATTTATATTTATCTGTAGTAATTATATCGTTGATGTTTGATTGAACTGGTAATGTATTTTTTTCTTCTAGTAATTTATAAAATGCGAGCATCTGCTATGATTTAACATTTTCATACTAATTGTAGTGATCGAATTACCAGCAACTTGGAAAGGTAGGATAGTTACGTTTGTTTAGGTTGTGTCCTTTTTTTAAGCTAAGAGGCGTGTCTCTTTCTTCTGGTTAGGTTGTGACCCTGTTTTACGTTAAGAAATTCGGTCCATGGCCGAAAACGTGGTAATTTGAAAATTTGAAAATCAATTCAATAAGAAAAAAAAATCTAGAACACCAATTTTCAAATTCATTGAAAATTTTGTATTTTTTTTAAGAAGATTTGGTTTTGAATTATTTGTTATATCATCTACATACTTCAGTTTTTTGTATATAATATGGAAAGTTATTGATGTATAATAAAAAAATAGCGGTCCAAGGACACCTTGTGGGGTTCCAATATTAATATCATACTCTTTGAAGATGACGTCGTCAATTTCAACGAGAAACCAATCGCTAAGACAACCACGTATACGTATAACATTAATTTTTCAGAAACGACAGACACTATCTAATTTACTAATAATATATTCGGTATAACTAACTACACTAGTTTCAGTTGAAAATCCTTGTCTCAATCCATGTTGAGAATTTTTGAGTAATGTGAATGACATATTTTAAAAACGAGTTTTTCTATAATTTTGAAAGATACACTCAATAACGCTATTGGTCTATAGTTTTCTGTTACTAGGGTAGTCTTTTTCAAATAATAAAATTATGGAGGCTATTTTGAGGCTTGTTGCCTACTGTAATATTTTTTTTTTTAATATGACTGATCATTTAATTCTCACATGGCTATACTAATAAAATTCCATGATTGAAGTCACAGGATGTGTTATATCAACAGCTATTTAGGTAAACAAGCGGATATTTGAGTAAATACGGCTATTCATGTAAACAAAGAAATATTAGCGGTTCTCTTTTGTCTGTATAAGTGTCAAAGTTTGACATAACTCAGTCACTGAAAATTGAAATGACTCGTTTTGAGTTATCCTCTTCTACAGAGTGGTTGTTAAAATACGGGTTGAATTAAATGTTGAAAAGTATATGAACGAGTATATGGATGATTTTATGCTGTTCATGAAATAATCTTCCTAAATATCGCTCGACCATGACAAATAGCGACTATTATTTTCTTTAATTCATCTCGAGTAACTTGTATTTTGTGACAATTCAATTCGACCGTATGAACGCATTAATAATCAAAGAATTACTCCCTCGAGCTAAAGCTCTCGGGAGTCATTCAGATTATTAGTGTTCATATGGTCTCATCAAAATGTTAAAATAAAAGATCGATAGAATTATGAAGAAAATAATAGTTGGCTATTTGTCGTGTCTTGGGATATTATCTACGAATATTGGAGCAATTATCTCTTTACATTGCTCAATAATGTTAATCGGAATTTCGTTTAAACCAGTGGATTTTTTATTTGTCAAAATTTGAATTACTTCGATGACTCCTAGTTCTGAAACGGGAGCAAAAAAGCATTGTTTAAGGAAAAAGACTACTTGTCTTTTAGTACAATTTTAATGACATTATCACCAAGGTGATCAGAAATCTTTCTATGTATGGCTGAGGACGGAAACTCGCCAAAAGCTGCCTCTTGATCATTTGGATTGCACCAATGTTCATCATAATAGATATTGGGTCGTATGCATAAACCTTGATAAAATGCTTTTACTTGGATTTCTTGAAACAGACGTATTCATTTTGGTGAGTTATGAGGGAGACAAACCTATAGTATAAGCATTTGCTACCTTTTGTGAATACAACCCAATATCTGATAAATCAGCCCTTTTTCCTTTACTACTAACTTACTTAATTCGCACATATTGAACGGAAAGTTAAACAAACGATTTTGTCGGATCATTTTCAACTACCAATGCTGATTAAAATTTGTGGTAAGAAAAGTATTCAGCGAGCCTCTCTGTATCTAACGAAAACTTGGTACCCATGAGTTTCACGGTTTTCACAAAGTTGCCATATCCTGGTCACCTTCTCCCACTTGGGTGCATAACGAATCGTCCAACTAAACATTTTCTCACACTTTGTATACACCATATTTATAAATTTGCGGTTACCATGATGAAGTCGTTCACTTATATCCTTTAGATAAATCCTACCAGCGGAATTACTGAACATTTACCATAAAAGTGTATTTATTTTTTGCAGGTCCGACATGAGAAAAAAGAAAACTGACTCATACACACTGTCAGTGATTGACTTTAACTCCAGGTTAGTTAGTATTATTATTATTCCACCACTGATAAGAAATTGCGTCATTGTTTCACATGCATTTTCATTTCCAAATAATAGAACTGAATAATTTACTTTCCAAGAGTTGAAGGAACATGTAATGTCTAGAATTTGAAGATAGTTTGGAACATACAGATTGTTCCTCATCGAAAGTGACGCAGTACCAGTTTTTTCGATGATACGCTTTGTTACGAAACTTAAATGTCAAATTAATGTATCATTTTATCAGATTCCATTGTTAAGAAACAGTTGGTTTTTGATTGAGAGCAGTCTCTCATGGAAAAAACTTCAATACGTTGATTTTGTTGTTGCAAATCAGCAAATTTGATCGAATTGCTCGTTCATTTATGTACATATTCACTCCTTTGAGGTCAAACAAAGAGGAACTATTAGAAAATAAAAAATATTCCAAAATACCTCGCAGGGTTGGTCTTTCAGAATAAATGAGTACTATTCTCGAAGCTTTCACTTCTAAAATGATTTTTTTATGTTTGTGTATTTTGTTCAGACATTTATTCAAACCCTGAACGTTACCATATAAAGTGGTTATAATTGAGTTTCTCTTTTGTTTTCAGGACATTTCTTGCAGAAAATGACCAAATCAAAGCTCCAACGAATGGTAGAAATGATAAAATCGTACAAAAAGAATATGATCCGCATGAGCACAGAAATGTAGAACATCCCAATACGTGAGTTTGAATTTTTCCCGTACAATTGATTGTGTCACTTTGCTTTCATTTCTCAAAAGTAATCCCATAATGTTTCATGCAGATTAATAATGAAAATGGATTGGGCAATCCAGACTTCTGCATTCAACCCATACAATAGGTATAATCGTCGGCAAGTCTCCAACAGAAAACAACTACTGCCCCCTACAACCATTGTTAGATTCTTGACAAAGTATTCTACAAGAATTACTTTGCAATATTCTCCCAATCTCAACGCCAGAACATGTCTCAACCCACATGGGGGAACACCTACGGACAGGTTTCATGGAAATTTTTTGCATGGTCAATAAAGTACAGTTGACGATCAATCAACACCCTTAAATAATTGAATTTCTCAACCACTTCTATCTGGACGCCACCGATTGACAGTTTTGGTGCTGTTTCGCCTGAAACGTTTTATCTCTACTGATCAACATCCATTTTGTTTTGTTTTTTGAACGTTTATATCCAGTAAAATGAATAACAGCGTCGTCAGACAATACGTGCATACAACATTTACATACACTAGAAACAATAAAGGACCCAGAACACTTTTGGAATCTTAGGTGTGAATGCAATTCAAGAAAAAAGAAACTACCCAAACACCAAAATTACGTCACAATCACACGCGACGCGCGTTTCGCCAACAAAGTTAGCATCTTCAGGAGCTAAAAGCTTACTCGCTTTTAGTTCTGTCAAGCAGTTTCACAACTGTACTTCAGTACTTTTCCTATAACTGATATATCATATTTATTTATTCATTAGTTTCGAAAGAATAATTTATAATGTTTAAAAGTGGTTTAGAGATAGTTGAGAAGCATTATTTTGTAAATATTTCATCTGTACTATTTTCAATTGCCATTGAAAATATTATTTGCTTGAGATTCACAATGGTAATATCTCAATTTGTGTGAAACATGACTAACTAATTTCGACTTGAGGTATATTAATTGAATTATTGATATTGTTAATACTTTTGACAGAGTATTTGACGTTAGTAGACTTCTTCTGGACTTCCATTGTCTAGAAACAAAGAAAATAAATTCTTTGCATGTGTTTTAGTCACGACGATTCCATATTTAACATCTAATGTGGTTATCAAGTGTGTGAATGCGACAAGAAATCTGCTATAAAGGTAATTATGATCTTCGTCAGGTCATCAATATCAATTAATGTGATACAACGACCTATTATGGTGAGTGTTATTATTGATGACCGATCTTGACACAGAGAGAAACTAAGAGGCCTCTAAAGAGAATCGGTGAACACAAGAGAAATACTCAGCGAGGAGAAACAACGAAGTCGGGAATAGCAGATCACGTATGGACTAATCAGCACAGCATCGCATGGTCGGAATCCGAAGTTATCCTCAAAGAACAACATTGGTATAAGAGAAAGTTTATAGAGTCGGCTTATATTCAGAATAATGACATGGTTCGTCAGCTAGATCGATTGAGATTTCAATAAAAGTCTCTGATAACTATCTATCAGAGAAACTTCACAGGTTTACATATCCTTATCTGATAGATAGAGTTATCTGGGACTTATCTATAGGTGAAAAGACCGGCCCTAATTATTATTGATGACCTGACAGAGACCCCACGAAGATCATAATTACCTTTATAGCAGATACATTAGTTGCATGCTATATAATAAGTATCCGAGATATCTTGTCGCATTCACACACTTGATAACGACAGTAGATGTTAACTGTTGAAACGTCGTGACTCAAACACATGCAAAGAATTTTTTTTTGTTTCTAGACAATGGAATTCCAGAAAAATTCTAGTAACACCACTTTCAAATAGAGTATTTGACATTTTGATATTATCATTTTCAATAATAGCATCATCGAATTCAATACTTGCATATGAGTTGGTTATAATTCAACGGGTGTAGGGAGCAGTAGTTGTTTTAGCTGGGGGGAAAATCTTGTATAAGTTTAAGCGGAAAACTGGATTACTCAACCTATTTTTTCGCTATTACTTCAGTTTGATAATAATAATAATTTCGAAACAGCACAAGTAGTAAGAAATAACAGTAACATAGTCAAAGATTAATAAATATACACCAGTGGAGGTGAACAAGACTTTAACTTGAAAGAAAACACTTTACTTAATGCACTTACCTATTTGCAAACTATTAAAAAACTAACCAAGATGTAGGAGTTTAGTGTTTACTCTGGAAAATTCAAGAGAGCTCTGTATTTATATATGTTTTGAAGGATCGATTTCTCAAACAATTCGATATGAGAATTTATTCCGAAAAATTCCAATGAAATTCCAAGAATACTAATTCAAAAACTTGTTCGTCCACTTTGACTATGGACCATTAATTTTGTTTTGTTGGTTATATAATTATTTGTGTTGTTTTTATTTACGTTATCATCATCTCCAGTTTAAAATAATAATGCATTCTACTTAGTGTGATCCTTTTGCTATAAAGGGGACATGGTATCAATTGGTAAAACCTGAATGATCTTTTTCAGCTACTTCGGAGCTGTGATTCACATCATCAAAGGATCTCTGGGGACAGGTATTCTGGCAACACCGCGAGCTTTCAAGACAGCGGGTTTAGCTGTGGGCGCTGTGGGGACTCTTATAGTAGGACTTTTATGTACATATAATATTCGATTATTGGTGAGTATTTTTTTTTTCTGACAACTTTCTTTTTTTTCCACGCAAATACGAATAGATAAGGGTCATATTATTCATGTTATTCAAATTATATTTGAAAATCTGATTATTTTTCAACATCAAAGTTCATGTCACAATAATAGTGACGTTTGACATAAATTATCTAGATGAAATCGTTGTGATGTACAGTTTAGAAATGGAACGTTTTTATGCATGTTTTGCAAAGAAATTAGTGAAATTGAAATGTACACTATTTTTACGAATTTTTCCGATTTAAATTTTGCGAGTTTTCCAAATTTTTTCAAGAAAAGGGGGGCGAGCCCCCTACCTAATTTTTTTCGCTGTATTTTTTCACGCTCAAATCCATCAAGAAAACGCGAAACCCTACGCGTTCTCTATCTAGCTTTCGGGGGGCAGGGGGATAATTTCTCTTTTTTTAACCATAGTATTCGATGATCAGATATGTTTCACTATTTTTAAGGAATTTTTCGATTTCAATTCCGCTAGTTTTCCAACTTTTTTCGACCTAATTTTTTTTTATGTAATTTTTGCGTCCAAATCCGCCAAGAAAACTTTTTTGAATTGTATTCACACTAAAGGTTCCAAAATATTCATTATTTGATCGAATTTTCACGTACATATACGTAGTAAATTTTTGATAAAAGAATTTTCACTTATCAACTACGATAGAATAAATTCGATATAATCTGATATTAAATATAAATGTTATTTTATTTATAAATGTCAAAAATTTCCCGTGTAATTTCAAGGACAAGGAACATTTTCGGATTTTTGTTAGTTGTTATGGTATCGATACAAAATATAGGCTTTTAATAGGTCAATATTGGGTGTGATATTTTCACAAAAAATGTACGGAAGCTTTAGAACGAAGAATAAATTTTGGCGAATGATAATAAATAGTTCGTATGGTAAAATTTTCGATCTTAGTTTACTTTTCCTACGAAGTCAAAAAGAATTGTTCCTCACAAAATCTTACTTTCATTTCGTCTTGAAAAATACATTAATGTTTCAATGACATGGTTAAATTATATGAAAATATCAGTTGAAGTTGAAATAGTACTTACTTAGTCCTTCTAGGAAGTAGATAGTTTGGTGGCAACTTCTTCCAACTCGAATGATATTAGCTGTATTGGTAATTTTAGTAGATCATTAGATATCGCACTTACGTAAAATTCTAAATTGCAAACATTTTGTCACTTTGATGGTCACAGTAGGTACACAAACACCCCGTCCTAACCAGACCTTAGCAAGTTCCATAAAATGTGCGTACTTCAACACAAAATGCTCGTAAAAACGTGTTTGTTAATGTACTTTAACTAATGATATAATTTTGTTGGGTAATTCCACTAATGATGGTGATTCCAATTGTTCTGTTGAGAATCCAACGATAGCTTCAATTGGAATACTACAAAGCACTCGCTTGTCTACAATGAAAAAAAAAGTGTAACCGCGTGTACCGATAGAAATTAGATCTATAGGTCGTCTAAATTAATTTAGCATTTAGCCGACAGAACATAATCTCCTAAAATTATTTGATGACAGATTCAATGAATAATCAAAACTGTGTGACATTTATCATTTTGGTCAGCATACTTGTACCGATAATAAAGTACATTGATGATGATGAATCATTGCATCATTCAAAAAATGGAGCCTGTACCACTTTGAACGCATTCGCTTACTGCCATCTTATTCTATCTGAATGATAAGAATAAAATCGACAAAGTCGAAGTACCCTCCTCTCCAAATATTTCCACAAAGTGGAAAATATGAGGCAAAAATCTGACAGAAAACAACTAGTTCCCTGGCTAATGCCACGACGGATATTGAACTACATCCGACAGATATTTGTGCAACGTTCTTTGTTGTCGGAACTACCCTTGCACTGATGAGAGGCAGCAACTTCGAAACGTGTCTGCAGGTGGTCATCCCCAGCCAAATTAAGGATAATCTTTTGTTTGTCTACAATAAGCACTTGCAAGAACGTTGCACAAATATTTTTCAGATTCGTGGCATTAATTAGCCAGGGAAGTAGTTGTGTTCTGTACAACATTCGAACTTGTTCGAATTTTTGCTATTCTACCTGATCAAGATCTACTGATCACATGATTTCAATTGAAACTATGAACGGTTGGGCTGAATTCGATAATTTTTCCCCTGAAACATTCTCAGAATTGTTTATGTTACGTGCCTAGTTTTCAATATGATGTTTCAGAAATTTTTAATGTAATAAAAATCATTTTCGTTCAATTGTTGAAAAATTGACCTCTACAAAAATCAGGACACCTACGCCACTGTTGAATTAGCTAGTTCGATTGATAGATAGTGGACCTCTTACGCCGGAATATTTTTTTGTGTTGCTGATTTTCAGGAAGATGAGAATACGTGTCACAACTTTTATTTCTTTTTGTTACAACTTTCTACTTGGTTTTTGAGGTTTTTATAAGGCATGCCTACATTATTCATAGGTTTCAGCTTCACACAAAATATGCGTAAGGACGAAAACTCCAAGTCTCGGATTCGCAGAGACCGTGGAAGTTATTTTCAAAAACGGGCCCAGGTGGATAAGAAGTTGGTCTCAGTTCGCCAGGTAAGGTTTTCGAAAAACTCAGAAGTAAGTAGGTAATATTAATTCTGTCACTCATGATTTTCAATTTACATGATATGTACTTTTTATGAGATCCACTTTCCATGAGATCCATTTTCCTCGATCTCCAATCCCCATGGCTCATGATCTACATCTATCAATCTCACCTACCCTAACTTTACTTAACCTTTTTTAAAACGGTCTCCAATGATTTCCACTTCTATTGCATCCCTTTACTTTAATTTCCCATGTTATCAACTTCCATGATATCCACTATCCATGACCTCTACTTTCCATGAACTTACCTTCAATATCTTCAAAGGAAATAGTTTTTGTCACTTCATACCTATCAGTGTCTTTCAAAAGTCTGGGAACGGTCTCATATTTCAGAAACGACAGAGAGAAAATTCATGAAAATTCCTACATGGTAGTTTTTGAAGATGACCCATTCAATGGTGATATAAATAAGGTTTCCGTTTGGAAAAATTCCTCAATATCTGAAAAACTGTTGATTTGGCAACATTGCCAATATCACCATGGAATGGGGCATCATCAAAAACCACCATGTAGAAATTTTCATGAATTTTTCTTTCTTTGAAATATGAGATCGTTCCCAGGCTTTTGATAGACACTGCATATTAATTATTTTCTTTTAGGATATTTGTGGAAGTGGCTCTATGCTTTACGTATTACCTCGGAGTCGCAGTTTATGCTGTTTTCATTTCTGAGTCGTTAACGAAGGTGAGTGGATTTTTAAATTAGCACTATATATAATTTCCTACAAAATAATCCGAAGAATGTTGCTAACTGTTATTAATGTCTTGCGAAAACGTTAAAAATATTTCTAGAATTTCCTTATAATTGTTTGACTTTAAACTCTGATGTCCTCTGATATAGACATCTCTACACTTCCAACAATTACCCAGTATCAGATTTTTCCATTACAGTTTTCTTCTGAATTTCAGTTTTTTTCCAACAGTTCTGTTTCTTACCTTTAAACTCTCCTATACCCCACTAATAAATCACCATGTGTTTCTGTCAACGGCATGAAATCCCCTTATCTAAAATATAATTAAGGTGTTCCCCAAGGATCAGTTCAGGGGCCATTGTTATTCATATTGTATAAAAATGATCTTTGTCAATAATTTACTCCCAGTGACCTCCGTACTTTTTGGGGAAGTTCTTGTCATTCTCATAAAAAATGTATCTAACAGAAAAAAGTTATCAAAATCATTAGTGGAGCGGCTTTCAGAGATCATTTTGGCCCACTCTTTGGGGAATTAGGGAAAATGCACCTTCCAATAATTTTCATTTGCCTAACCTTGTTAGAAGTTCATAGCTACAGGGGAAGCTACGAAAATCAATAAAATAGACACCAATATGGTGGTGATTTACTGAAAAATCTTGATTTTGGTTGTCGCTTATTCTAGCAATAAATCACCATCACCACATTATTTGTATTCTATTTGCCATTTCACTATTACTTTTCAGCTTGTATCGTACTACTACCCACCTGCTGTGTCATGGGACATTTACTTCAAGCTGATGCTGCTCCTGTTGCTGATTTTCTGCTGCCAAATAAGGGAGCTGAAACATTTGGTGCCGTTTTCTTTCATAGCGAACATCACGCTGGTCATAGCGTTCGGGATCACCCTGTACTACATGGCGGTCGAGATACAAAAAGTGAACATCAACGACAGACCTTTGGCGACGAGCATTGGAAACATTCCCTCGTACTTCAGTACTGTACTGTTTGCCATGGAAGGTAGTAAACAAATTTTGATACGCAAAATTTTTTTTTTCGGCAATCTCGGACCCCCCACTATAATCTCAGACCCTCACTTCAATCTCGAACTCCCGAGATTAAAGTCGGGAGTCCTAGATTAAAGTCGAGGGTCCGAGATTAAAGTCGGGGTCCGAGATAAAGTCGGACCCCAGAGATTAAAGTCGGACCCCAGAGATTAAAGTCGGGGGTTCGAGATTAAAGTCGGACTCCCGGGATTAAAGTCGGGGGTCCAAGATTAGAGTCAATGCCCCGAAATTAAAGTCGGGGATACGAGATTAAAATCGGACCCCTGGGATTAAAGTCGGTGGTCCGAGATTAAGTCGGACCCCGAGATTAAAGTCGGGGGTCCGAGATTAAAGTCGGACCTCCGGCATTAAAGTCGGGGGTCCAAGATTAAAGTCAAAGCCCCGAGATTAAAGTCGGGGGTCCGAGATTAATGTCGGACCCCCGAAATTAAAGTCGTGGATCCGAGAGTAAAGACGGGATTGCAAAAAAAAATTGCTCGTGGCCCTTCTACGCTTTCGTAGAAATACGTTGTTTCATTGATTAATTTTATTTCGTATAAAGTAATTATTTTTGTATCATTATTAAAGATTGTTGAAGATTCAACAACGCTCCATTTACTCATTTCAATTTTCCACCAGGTATCGGATCCATCATGCCAGTCGAGAACACCATGGTAGAATCGAAGTTTCTGGGAACCACCGGAGTTGTCAATGCCGCCATGGCGTTCGTGGTGACGTGCCACACCTGCATAGGGTTCTGCGGATTCCTCGCCTTCGGAGAGGACACCAACGCCGCCATAACGCAGAATTTACCGTCTGATGAAGTGTGAGTGAGACGAAACGTCATTTATTTTCAGTAAGCATTACGGAAATATTTTGATTTGGAGAGGGAACATTCGAAATCAAATTGTGAAAATAAATAATTCATTTAGTAACCCGTTACCAGTAACCAAAGGTGAGCCGCTGGGAACAGTATTAGGGCCAATACTGTTCTTGCTGTATATCAATGATACTTTCGAAATTGCTGATTTTACTGGTAAAATAATATCATTAGCTGCCGACACAGCTATTACATATGTTGGAAACTCGTGGGATGAAGTAAAAACTAATAGCACAATTGATTTCATTGAAAATATGAACAGGATGTTCATAAAATCAGTTGTGAAATCATCTGCGACTGAAAGTTGGAATTTAGTCGCTGTTTTCCATCGTACAAGATAACCTCTCTTGGAAGGGATTCATGTTTTAAAGAGAAACATTCTCAATTGAAAATTGAATCAATACATGACTCCTCTGGAAATGGAAAAACCCTACGATAAAATTGAATTTACTTTTTTGTAATATCTAACAGAAAACAACTACTTCTCTGGCTAAAAGCCACGCTGGACATTGAACTACATCTGATAGATATTGAGAAAGACCCTATATTACTTGAGAGAAAATCAGATGTAGTTCAATGTCCAGCGTGGCTTTTGCCGGGGAAGTAGTTGTTTTCTGTTAGATGTTACAAAAAAGTAACTTCAATTTTATCGTAGGGTTTTTCCATTTCCAGAGGACTCATGTATTGATTCAATTTTCAATTGAGAATGTTTTTCTTTAAAATAATAGCACAATATTTATACAGTGTCCGTCAAAATGTTGGAACCATATGGGATACTTTTTTATTAATAGTTTCTCAGAAAATTTTATTCTTTATAAAAGTTGTTGCATTCATATAAACTAAGTACGCGCATATCGGTTATTATCAATAGCGTGCGGCTAAGCGGGAAACGGCCGATATTCTAAATTCACCTCAGAGTTAAGTGACATTAATATGCAAAATATCGAAAAATGTTATTGAAAAAAGTTGTTTGCAATTGAATGATATTTTCAGTTATCCAGTTTAGTCTACCAATTACCAATCCTGGCTTTATTTCATTATCTTTCCATAGCTGTTTTTTTGACTCATATTCAAGATTTCGTTAGATCAGGTAATTGCTTTGATAATTCATGCTAATTCAGTAACTTACTACTCAAAAATTATTGTGGGGAATTCCCATTAAACATTGAGGCCAACTCATTAAGTAGTTATCAAAACTAGTATTTGGTAGACTAAACTGAATAACTGAGAATATCATCCATAAGAAAACGTTTTTCGATATTTTGCATACTAATGTCACTTTTCTCTATGGTGAATTTATAATATCGGCCGTTTCCCACTTAGCCGGACGCCACTGGCAATAATCGATATGCGCGCACGTAGTCTAATTGAATGCCCCAACTTTTATGAAGAATGAAATTTTCTGAGATACGCCCGGAAAAACAACGAAAAAACCGGGTTTGAGCATTCATTGGTTTATGAGTGTTGGTTCACTCGTCTTCTGGGTTTTCCTGGAAAATACCCAATTCTTGGTAAATGAGCCCCCCATGCTTTTTTGGCCTGTTATGGTGGGCTCTGACTGCTAGTCAGCGTACTTCATGATTGTTGTTTGATGAATTCTATGATGGATGGAATATCGGCTAGCTTCCTCAATGCGTCTAGCCGAATGTATCTATCACTATCCGTGACGATACGGAGCACTTTATTCTGCTTCCTCTCCAACCTCAGCAAGTGAGTCTTGGCGATGCTGCAGAGTACTGGACGAGCATATGTCAAAGTTAGCCTGATGACCTTCCATAGACAGCTTGGAACCCCTGGCTATCAACGGGTATGTCCTTATTGCTCCCGCTGCTTGCTGGATTGCCAAGCTGACATGTTTTCCAAGTGGTTATCCTTTGTCCAGCTGCACCCCCAGGTACCGCACAGATTGTGACCTGTCAATCCGGTTACCCAGAGCCATGAATCCTCCAGAGAGTTCGGCGCAGACGTGATTCCTTCTCTTGGTGAATATCATGAGCTCTGTCTTGGCCGGATTACCCGCTATTTTATTACTCGCCATGTGCGGCACTACCTTCCTTTGCAAATGCACTTTTAACCGAGCCGCGGCTGCATTGCAGGAATGTGCATAAGCATATATTGCAGTTTCACCTGCATATACAGCCGTGCTCGTATTACTGAACATCGGGAAGTTGTGCGTATACAGCGAGTATAAAAATGGCACTCGTGCTTCGGCCTTCTTCATTTCGGAGCTTGTTTCGTTCACTCTAACCTTGAAGGTCCTGCCGACTAGGTACGAGTCCATTATCTTCACCAAGTGCCCAGGCAGGCATGCCTGCTCGTAACATTTTCATGATGAGACCTTCTATCCAGACTGTGTCGAAAGCTTTCTGGATATCCAGCAGGATCATGACTGTGATCCATTGATTCCATCGATCTTGTCAATGCCAGGTGCCTTTTATGGACCTCCTCGAAGTTGGTCATCAGCTTCGAGAAAGCCCTGTCACTCATCGTGTAAGCTCCCTGGCTCCCCTTATGATTTCTTCGTGTTCTTGTTTGGAATCGACACCTGCCTTGAAAGGCTCACTGGAAGTATTCCCTAAACATTTCTGCCTTTTTTGGGTCGGTAACCGCATGCTGTTAGCCATTCCCCACGGCAGGGAGATCTTTGTCTTCTTCCGAGACTTCTAGACATCGCCAGAGAGAATTGTCCCCAACATTAAGACCCTTCAGTTCCAGTTTCACTCAATTTATAATAGTTTTGATTTTTGTGAAGAAATAAACTACTCTTGCGCGCCATCTCGTAGATGGTAGAAAAAACTCAAGTCGATCCAGTTTCAATTACAGGTTTCTAGCTTGCAGCCCTTCACTCCATCTCAACTTAATCCTTCCTCCAAGAGATGGCATGAGAGAAATTATTGAAATCACTCGTTTTTCCATGGAAGTAGCCTTGGGCACTTGTAATTTCAAGAATGTAATGAAAATATCGTTTTTCAGGCCCGCCCAGGTAGTCCAAGCCTGCATCTCGGCCTCGATGTTCTTCACCTTCATGCTGAACCACTACGTGCCCACCGACATCCTGTGGCGCCGCCTCGAGCCGAAACTCGCCCCCGAGAGACACAACGCGGCGCAGATCATCCTCAGGACGACGACGGTCACTTTTGCCCTAGGGGTGGCAGCGGCCGCGGGCCACAACCTGGACGCGCTCATCGATCTCGTGGGCGCCGTCTTCTTCTCCATTCTCGGCCTCCTCGTGCCCGGCGTGGTCGACATTCTAATCAACTGGAACGACTGGGGGACGTGCTCTTGGAAGCTCTACAAGAACGTCCTTCTGATACTGCTCTCGTTGTTCGCGCTAGTTTCGGGCAGTTTTTATGCTGTTCGTAGTTTTATTAAATAACTGACAAAATAGATATTTTTTACATACAATCGTTTTTTATTGGAACACCAGAGTAAAATGCACAGCAAAGTAAAATGCACGCCAGAGTAAAATGCACACTAAAGTGAAATGCACACTAAAGTAAAATGCACGCCAAAGTAAAATGCACGCCAAAGTAAAATGCAATGGGGACATCAAAGTAAAATGCACACCAGAGTAAAACGCAATGGGGGCGTCAAAGTAAAATGCACGCCAGAGTAAAATGCACGCCAAAGTAAAATGCACGCTAGAGTAAAATGCACGCTAGAGTAAAATGCACACCAGAGTAAAATGCACGCCAAAGTAAAATGCACACCAGAGTAAAATGCACGCCAGCGTAAAATGCACACCAAAGTAAAATGCACGCCACAGTAAAATGCACACCAAAGTAAAATGCACGCCAGAGTAAAATACACACCAAAGTAAAATGCACGCCAAAGTAAAACGCAATGGGGACGTCAAAGTAAAATGCACGCTAGAGTAAAATGCACGCCAAAGTAAAATGCACACCAGAGTAAAATGCACGCCAAAGTAAAACGCAATGGGGACGTCAAAGTAAAATGCACGCTAGAGTAAAATACACGCCAGAGTAAAATGCACGCCAAAGTAAAATGCACGCTAGAGTAAAATGCACGCCAAAGTAAAATGCACGCTAGAGTAAAATGCACGCCAAAGTAAAATGCACGCCAGACTAAAATGCACGACAAAGTAAAATGCACGCTAGAGTGAAATGCACGCCAAAGTAAAATGCACACCTGAGTAAAATGCACGCCAAAGTAAAACGCAATGGGGACGTCAAAGTAAAATGCACGCCAAAGTAGAGTAAAATGCACGCCACAGTAAAATGCACGCCAGAGTAAAATGCACGCCACAGTAAAATGCACGCCAAAGTAAAATGCACGCTAGAGTAAGATGCACGCCACAGTAAAATGCACGCCAAAGTAAAATGCACGCCAGAGTAAAATGCACGCCACAGTAAAATGCACGCTAGAGTAAAATGCACGCCAAAGTAAAATGCACGCCAAAGTAAAATGCACGCCAGACTAAAATGCACGACAAAGTAAAATGCACGCTAGAGTGAAATGCACGCCAAAGTAAAATGCACGCCAAAGTAAAACGCAATAGGGACATCAAAGTAAAATGCACACCAGAGTAAAATGCAATAGAGACGTCAAAGTAAAATGCAAGCCAAAGTAAAATGCACAGCAGAGTAAAATGCAATAGGGACATCAAAGTAAAATGCACACCAGAGTAAAATGCAATAGAGACGTCAAAGTAAAATGCACGCCAAAGTAAAATGCACACTACAGTAAAATGCATGCCGAAGTAAAATGCACAGCAGAGTAAAATGCAATGGGGACGTCAAAGTAAAATGAACACCAAAGTAAAATGCAATGGGGACATCAAAGTAAAATGCACGTCAGCGTAAAATGCAATGGGGACGTCAAAGTAAAATGTACGCCAGAGTAAAATGCACACCAAAGTAAAATGCACACCAGAGTAAAATGCACGCCAAAGTAAAATGCACACCAGAGTAAAATGCACGCCAAAGTAAAATGCACGTCAAAGTAAAATACACACTACAGTGAAATGCACAGCAGAGTATAATGCAATGGTGACGTCAAAGTAAAATGCACGCCAAAGTAAAAATGCACACCAGAGTAAAATGCAATAGGGACGCCAGAGTAAAATGCAATGGTGGACGTCAGAGTAAAATGCAATGGGGGACGTCAAAGTAAAATGCACACCAAAGTAAACTTCAATGGAGACGTCAAAGTAAAATGCACGTCAGAGTAAAATGCAATGGGGACGTCAGAGTAAAAATACACCAGAGTAAAATGCAATGGGGACGTCAGAGTAAAATGCAATGGGGACGTCAAAGTAAAATACACGTCAGAGTAAAATTTAATGAGGACGCCAGAGTAAACTGCAATAGGCACACCAGAGTAAAATGCAATGGGGATGTCAGAGTAAAATGCAATGGGGATGTCAAAGTAAAATGCACGCCAGAGTAAAAATGTACGCTAGAGTAAAATGCAATAGGCACGTCAGAGTAAAATGCAATGGGGGTGTCAGAGTAAAATGCAATAGGGACGCGGCACGGTAAATTCCAATGGGGACGCCAGAGTAAAATGCAATGAGGACGTCAAAGTAAATTGCTATGGTACAGGTTACGTAAAATGCATTGGGTACGTCTGAGTAAAACGCAATGGGTTTACGTCACGTAAAATGAAATGGGGACGCCACAGTAAAATGCAATGAGTTTGCCAGAGTGAAATGCAATAGGTACACGTAACGTAATGTACAATGGGGACGCTAAAGTAAATTGCAATGGGTACAGGTTATATGTCGGCGGTTTATAAGTGGCGCCATCTATGGGTATATCATCGAACTTTTTCCTGAAACTTGTCGGTGGTTTATACGTGGCGCCATCTATGGGTATATCATCGAACTATTTTCTGAAACTTTGTCGGTGGTTTATAAGTGGCGCCATCTATGGGTATACCATCAAACTATTTTCTGAAACTATGTCGGTGGTTTATAAGTGGCGCGCCATTTATGGGTATATCATCGAACTATATTCTGAAAATTTGTCGGTGGTTTATAGACTTAAGACTCTAGACTTAAGAGTTAATACGTAAGAGTTAAGACGTAAGATTAAGGCGTGAGATGTAATAGTTGAGACGTAAGAGTTAAGACGTAAGATTCAAGACGTAAGAGTTAACGTAAGACTTAAGACTCAAAGACGTAAGAGGTAATAGGTAAGACTTAGGACGTAAGAGTTAAGACGTGAGAATTAAGATGTAAGACGTAAGAGTTGAGTCATAAGAGTTCAGACGTAAGAGTAAGACGTAGACTCGAGACGTAGGACTTAAGACTTAAACGTAAGAGTTAAGACTTAAGAAGTAAGACTTAAGACTCAAGACGTAAGAGTTAAGACGTTAGCCTTAAGACTTACGACTTAAGAGTTAAGACGTAAGACCCAAGACGTAAGAGTTGAGACGTAAGAGTTGAGACGTAAGAGTTGAGACGTAAGAGTTAAGACGTAATACTTAAGACGTAAGACTTAAGAGTTAGGACGTATGAGTTAAGACGAATGACTAAAGACTAAGACGTAAGAGTTTAAACGTAAGAGTTAAGACTTAAGAGTATAGACTAAGAGTTATGACGTAAGAGTTAACACGTAAGACTTAAGACGTAGAGTTAAAACCTAAGACGAAGAAGACGTAGAACGTAAGTAAGACGTAAGAAGGAAGACATAAAACATAAGACGTTAGGTGAGACGTAAGACGACTCAAAACTAATTAAGACGACTTGACGTAATCGTAAGACGACGTAAAACGTATGAAGTGCGACGCAAAATGCAAGAAGTAAGACGTAAACGTAAGACGATTCAAGAATCAAGACGTAAGACCTTAAGAAATAAGACGCAGTGGCGGAGCCAAGGAGGGGGCCAAGGGGTCCCTGACCCCATCCGCAATCTCTCAAAGTTTCAAAGATTTGGTAAACCGCGATTTTGCAAAATAAAATATATTATTGGGAAGACTTTTTATACTCCTACCAAAGAAAATTTCTGACTACGCCACTGGTAAGACGCAGAATGTAAGAAGACGTGAGCGTAAGATGTGATTTATAATACGTAAGACGTAGTCGTAAGACGTTTTTGCCACAAAGGCAGAGCTTTTACTGGAGAAGTCGGAAATTTAATCAGTTTGACTTAATTCAACATGGTTTTTGAAAAATTACGGTTTTTGTGAAAAAAATGTCAATTCTTCAAAAACTCGTTCTCTTGAAAGGAATTTCACTACCTAGATCATCCATGGTGAATATGGAGGCTCTAGGAAAAAGTTTATTTTAGGCCTCATTTTTTCAACAAATTTCATACCTCAGATTGGCCTCAAACTTGCCACACAGAAGGAGCTTGTAATGCAGAAGTCAGAAATGTCATCAGTTTCACTACATAAAATTATAATTTCTTAATAATAAGGGTTTTGTGAAGAAATAAACCACTTTTGACAAATTTACTGTGCGCGCCATCTCGTAGGCGGTAGACGAAGCTTACGTTGCTCCAGTTCCAATTACAGGTTTCTAACCTGCAGCGCCTTCACTCCATCCCAGCTTGATCCTTCCTCTAAGAGATGGCAGAAGGGAAATTAATTTCTATTTTTACCAAGTTTAAATTTTCTAGAGAATTCCTATAGATTTCGAGCTATATTATGCCCATGCACATTCCTGCAAAGCAGCCGCGTCTCTTATTTTCCGAGTTATTCAAAATTATATGGAAATTTTTTCACTGACGCCATCTATATTTCAGTAGCCACACTCAACTACCTCAAAGTGGTATTTCTTTTAACAGTTTCTGTGAATTATTTTGAAATGGAAAATATTCCGCGGTTCACTTCACTTCTGAGACTAGGCTCCAGAAAGACAATAAAGGTCTGCCGAAAAATCTAGCAAAGAAACAAACCAAATCATTTTTAGAACTTTTATTCAGCTCAAACAGAAAAACACAAACGAACGGAATCCGCGGGTAAATTGGCTTGTTCGAATTCCATAGCCTACCGGGACCCACCATTACCCGCAGTCAATTCCATAACCGATCACTAAATCACACGATTGGTCCTTCTGAAAACAACTACATACATCGTATAAATATGTACAAGGAAGTCGCAGACTCCCGCTTCCCTTCTCGGAAACGATAAAAAAATTTGCTACAAACATTCGAAATCAAGGAGGTATGAACATAGAAAAAAACAGTCGATAGAAGGTACGCAGAAAAAACGGCTGCGTGGCAACGCTCGAAACAATCAATAACTTATGAAAAAAATCAGTACCCAAAACGCTCTCATTCCTTTCTAACCTTCCGCTTCCTGGCACCATCGCTGGACGGCTTGCTCGCGCTGGCGGCAGCACCCTGTAAAAAAAATCTCGATATCGACACCGCCACCACAAATAAATACGGGCGTTCGGCAAGGATCTGTTTTGGGACCCATCTTGTATCTATCACACAGTAGTGCCCGTCAAAAGTCCGTTTCCCCCTGCTAATTTTTGAACCACCTGGTATATCGCAACAAAATTTGGAGGGATTAAATAGGAGATAAAAACCACCCTTTTCATGAAAAACTCACAGCCAAAAGTTTCAAAACGGCGGCTGAGCGCCATCTTCAATCATTTTTTTAAACAGGATGACCAGATTTCGAGAATGGAATAATATACAATTATTTTTTTTATAAAAGATGGCACTCAGCCGCCATTTCAAAACTTTTGGCTGTGATTTTTTCATGAAGAAGTGGATTATTCCGGGCCAGTTTCACAGGTTCCATTTAAGCTCCAGATTAATTAAGTAATGATTAGAATGTGAACCTTCTAATAGTGTCATTCACCATCTAAGCTACACTCACCGGCAAAAAACCAGCCACTTAAAACTGGCCCTAAATTCAAAGGCTATCTCGCGAACCGCTCATTTGATTTTGATGTTTCTTTTTTTAATTGTAGATCAATTCCTCAGTAACGATGGTATGTCAGAAATATTTATTCAGATTTGAATTTGAGCATATACGGGGAGCAACAATGAAACAAAGTTTCTTTTCTGAAATTTTAAACACCTTGTGGAGTGCAACAACTATAGCAGCTGTTGTCAACTGAAATCTCAACGAACCCTGATCTTTTCTGAACTTCTTATACTTTTAATCACGACATTACCTCTGTTTTTACCGGAGATACACTTTTTGAAAGCGAACGGCTCCGGAAAAGTGTTCGCAGGCAGAAATTTCTACGTGTAAATAATCAAGGCGGCATACGCGGAAACCGATTTGAGTTTAACATTGATTGACACCGACATTATCGTTAAGAGCTTGTCAACGGTTTTGAAATTAAAAAATGCCTTCATCTGTGACGGATGTTGCTCGTATTGTGGCTTCAACTGAGGATGGCCGAAGTCAACGTTATGTGTCCGATACCCTTGGTATACCTCGAACAACAGTCCAGGATGCCTGGAATCGGTATATGGTAACGGGAAATTTCAACAGGCGAGCGGATTCCGGAAGAAAACGGAAGACGAATGCAATTGACGACCGCTTTATTGTCCTGAATGCTTTACGACATCGTAGAACTATAGCTGTTCAGAATCAACATCTTCTACAAACCGTGCGTAGAAATGAAGTCAGTGAGAGCACAATCCGACGAAGACCTAAAGAAAACAACCTGCCTTCAAGGAGGCCTGCCACAGGACCCCAGCTGCTTCCAAGACATCGTCGAGCACGTCTTCAATTTGCGCGCCTACATTTGAATTGGGGGATTGAGCAATGGACTGAAGTTCTTTTCACGGATGAGTCGCGATTTTGCCTGCGATCGCCTGATGGTCGGGAGCGAGTTTGGATACGTCGAAGTGAAAGATTCGTGGACTGTACAATTTCAGAACGCGTAAGTTTCAATGGGGGTTGTGATGGCATGGGCGTGAATTTCCAGGGACGCCCGTACAGATTTGATGAAACCTGCGCCTTAAATGCGCACCGATATATCGAAGATATTCTCCAAAACGCTGTTGTTTGTCGGAGACGGGCTCGTATTGATACAAGATAATGCGCGACCGCATGTGGCACGAATAGTTAACGAATATTGGGACGAAGTGGGTATTGAACGAATAGTTTGGCCAGCTTGCAGTCCTGATCTCAATCCAATTGAGCACCTCTGGGACCAACTTCGAAGGCGCAGTCTTCGCCGATCTGCTTTACCAGACACCCTTCATAATCTGCGAATTGTACTTCAGGAAGAATTTGTTGTCATTCCACAAGAATTTCTTACAAACCTTATTGATTCGATGCAACATCGACTGAATTGTCATTTTGGCGCGGGAGGCCACACTAGATATTAACCCATTGAAAAGTGTTTGTTTTTGAATTTTTTTATGTTTTTGTTAGTTTTCTAATTAAACTTACATTTCGATGTTTATTTGTTGCGTTTTCACAGCTTCGTCCGAGGCGTTCGCTTTAAAACAGTGTATCTCCAGTAAAAACAGAGATAATGTGATTAAAAAACAAAATGTTCAGAAAAGATCAGGGTTCAATGAGATTTCAGTTGAAACAGCTGCTATAGTTGTTGCACTCCACAGGGTGTTTCAAATTTTGGAACAGACACTTCGTCTCATTAATGCTCAAATTCAAATTTGAATAAAAATTTCTGACATGGCATCGTTACTAAGGAATTATTGTACAATTTAAAAAAGAAACATAAAAATCAAAGCAGCGGTTCGAGAGGAACTTTGAATTTGGGGCCGGTGAGTGCATATCTTATTTTTAAGATCTCCAAATTTCGTTGCGACTCACTCATCGTTTCAAAAATCAGTGGGGGGGCGGGGCGGACTTCAGACGGACACTGTTTATTCAAAATATCTCTAAAAACGTCTTGATCTCGTTACCTCTACTGCTTCGTTATCTTCCTCGGAATCCGGAGGCGAATTCTTTTCTTGCTCTTCGTCGGCGTTACCGGCAGCTTCGCCTTCGACTTCTTCTTTATTTTCCCCTTCTTCTTCGTCTTCCTCATCCTCCTCTTCTTCTTCTTCCACGTCTTCAGTCAAGTCATCAGTCTTCTTCTTTTCGGCCGCTTGGCGTTGTTCCTCTTTCTCCTAGACGTCAAAAAAACAACGCTAAGGTAGTACGTGAAGAAATGGATCGAAGTGGGTTGCATAAGATGTCTCAGACAACGAATATCGCATATTCCGGTTTAAAAAGTTTTCGTTACTTATTCTGTTTGAGGCACCTTTTTAGCCCAATGCCTATAAAAGTTTTTGAAAGGTCTGAATTTATGAATAGAGGTTGTTGGTTCAAGTAAAGGTCTTAAGGATATAAAAACAATTGAAGCAGAAAAACTAAGTCAACTTCACACGATGTTACCATAATCAGAAGACTTTCTTTCTAGTTCGTATCCTACACAACTCCGATATTTTTTTGGTGTGAGCTTTCACACTTTTTCACTTTATACCAGAACTTTTTTAACAACATCAAAGTTCTTGATTTAAAAGTATCTGTTGAAAAGAATTATTCAGTGCTTTTTAACTCTTGTGTTGTTTCCGTAAAAGCAATAGTTTCTTACTAAAAAAATAAAATAGAATATCGTGCACGGACGTATCTTCTGTGAATTAATTCGAAAAAATCCAGTAGGTGGCTGTCACGTTTTATATGCGCTAATTATGACTTCAATCCTAGTATTTTAAAATTATTCTGCTTGTGTGAGAAGCTCTGGGAAGAAGTTAATTTTTCACGCCATTACAGAAATAAGGCCCCTTGGAATTTTTTTTGGTCAGAAAATGTAAACAGATTTGCTTCAAAATGCTTACAGTAGAGAAATTCGGCTTGCAGATTTCGAAAGTGAACGCCGTTTCGTTAAATCTCAGTTCCGTTTTCGAGTTTTTCGAAATTACATTGAAAATGTGTTCTAGACTTTACCGCCATCTATATTTCGGTAGCCACACTCAACTATCTTAACGTGTTGTTACTTTTGAATGTTTTTGCGTGAATTTGTTCGAAATGGAAAATATGGAGAAAAGGCAATATTCCGCGGTTGTCCTTCACTTCTGAGACAATCCCTGTCAATTGAAAAGCACTGGAAAAATAATAATTTTTCAGGCCATTTAAGAAAGAATTTGGATTTTTTTGTCATAAAATAAAAACAGATTTGCTTCAAAATGCTCGCAGGGGACGAATTCGGATTGCAGAATTCGAAAGTGAAGGCGGATTCTTATGATCTCTGTTCGTTTTAGAGAAAATTTTTCCATCTATGTGTTGGTAGCCACACTCAACTAACATTAACTGTAGTTAATTTTTTTATTTTTTTGAGCGATTTTTTTGAAATTCCATTTCACTTCTGAGACTACCTCTTTCAATTGAAAAGTTCTGGAAAAAACAAAAATTTTCAGGACTTCCAAGAAAATAGGATTACCTCTTCAGAATATTTTTGGCCACAAAATGAAAACAGATTTGCTTCAAAATGCTCACAGAGGAAGTCGAGTTGCAGAATGCGAAAGTGAAGGCGGTTTCTTATAATCTCTGTTAGTTTTTGCGAAAAAAATCCAGACTTTACCGCCATCTATGAGTTGGTAGCCACACTCAACTAGCATAACGTGTTGTTACTTTTCAATGTTTTTGCGCGACTTTTTTAAATGGAAAATATGGCGAAATGGCACTATTCCGCAGTTGAATTTCACTTCTGAGACTACCTCTGTCAATTGAACAGCTCTGGAAAAAACTAAATTTTTCAGTCCATTCAAGAATTTACTCCTTTCGATTTTTTTGGTCAGAAAATGAAAACAGTTTGCTTCAAAATGGTCACAGTGGAGGAATTCAACTTGCAGAATTCGAAAGTGAAGGCGGTTCATAAAATTTCTGTTAGTTTTTGAGAATTTTTTCCTAGACTTTACCGCCATCTATAGTTCGGTAGCCACACTCAATTACCTTAACGTGTTGGTACTTTTGAATGTTTCATGTGAATTTTTTGGATTCGAAAAGTATGGAAAAATGGAACTATTTATTATGTCATTTATAAAATATAAGGATTGCTGTAAGTATTATGTGGGGCAGACCAAAATACATGTTCAAACGCGTATCAAAGAACACGAAAAAGATGTCACGACTAAGAAACCATCGACTATTCCAACTTCTTCAGTACAACATACCAAAGTTGACCAACACAAATTATTTGATTTTACAAATACAAAAACTGTCGGATCACTTCTCATTCTGCAAGAGCGAAATTTTCAAAAAATGATCAATATTATAATTATCATTTCAACCATTTCTTTGACAATCGTTACAAGACTCTTCCTTAGACCTTTCTCACATTGAAATAAACCTCCACCCAAAATTATAAACCCTCAAATAAGCGAATCGAGCAAGAAAAAAAAGCGCTACCTGTGGCTGACTAGCGGAAGAACTGGGTTTGCGGCAAAGGTACAAAATAAACGCTACAGGAACGGCAAGTATCGTGATGTACGCCGCCCACAGGATCGGGTAGTCATTGGTCAGAACCGCCAGTCGCTGAATGACGCTCTCCTGGTAAAACAAAAGTTCCATTAAGCTGTCAAAACTGGCTAATGTTAAGTTAATACATTTCCCGACGACCTACTCGAAAAACGACCATTTCGCACTGGAAACTAGCATTTGTTAATCTTATTCTCGAAGTGTTCTGTTTTTCAGGTCAGTCGTCGAAAAAGTATAGTGTAAATCTAGAGCGAAAACTGGATATTTCATACTCGTGTGACAAGCTGATCTCTCGTCACACTCTTATGAAATGTCTATTTTCCGCACTGCTTGTACATAAAATACTGTTAATTTAAATGAGTTACTCGATGGGGAAGAATCTAGCATTCGTTGTTACTACAAACAGTTGAAAACAGCAGGGAACTGTTTGATATCTACAGGATATTACTCAATTTCAAACTTTATATGTACTCAGAAAAAGTGTTCTTTCACGGCTTGATCTGAACAAATTATTAGTTTTCCGAGCTTGTTGGCAGTGGTCCAGATTTAGTTGTACTTGAAATTTCATTTACAACTGCGGCAGAAACTTTCAAAAACGACGTTACAACGGTTGAAGTGAAGATTCCGATAACACATTAACTGATTTACTTGGTTGTGTAATGAGAATAATCTCTTCACGCTAGTTTATTTACAGGAATGACTATGCAACACACTTTACATCTTAAGCTAACGGTGGATTGTCTACTCTAACCTGAACTCTCGACTTTCTCGCTGCTCGCATATTTATATATCCGCGAACCGTTCATCGGAACAGTCTAGAATAACCGGTGGTGTTCCAGTCGATTGCTTAAAAATGCTCACAGGAGGAATTCGGCTTGCATAATTCGAAAATGAAGGCGGTTTCGTTTAATCTCAGTTTTCCAGTTAATCAAAATTATATGGAAAATATTTCCTACACTTACCGCCATCTATATTTTGGTAGCCGCACTCGTAGTCAACTACCTTAACGTGTTGTTACTTTCGAATGCTTCTACAGGAATTTTTTGGAAACGAAAAACGTAGAGAAATGGCATTATGCTACAGCTGCTCTTTATTTCTGAGACTACCCCTGGGAAGAGGTTCATTTTTCAGGCCACACTTTGAATGTTTTTACAGGAATTTTTCGGAAATGGAAAGTATGGAAAAATGGCACTATATCGCTGTTGCCCTTCACTTCTAAGACTACCCTTGTAAATTGAGAAGCTCTGGAAAGAGGTTAATTTTTCAGGACATTTAATAAAAACGGCTAACCCTTTGGAATTTTTTCGGTTAGAAAATGAGAATAGATTTGTTTCAAAAAGCTCACAGGGGAGGAATTTTAGGAGCAGAATTCAAAAAGGGAGACGGTTTCGTTTAATCTCTGTTAGTTTTCGAGTAATTTCCTAGACTTTACAGCGATCTATATTTTGGTAGCCACACACAACTATCATAACATTTTACTTTTTAATGTTTCTACGGGAATTCTCCTGTCAATTGACAAGCTTTGAGAAGAAGTTAATTTTTCAAGGAATTCAAGAAAGAAGGCCAACCCCTTTTAGACAATTATCGGTAAGAAAATAAAAACAGATTTTCTACGAAATGGTCACGCTGAGGAATTCGGCCTTCAGAATTTGAAAATTAAGGCGGTTTGATTTAATTCCTATGAGTCTTCGAGTTATTCAGAATTATTTAATTATTTGTGGAAAAAATAGTAACTGGAAGTAACTGATAATAGCCGAAGGGTTACGAAACACCTGTGAACAATGACAAGTGACAGCTTGACACGCTCTGATTGGTTGATAGTGGCAGAGGCGGAGCTAAAAGTGGGAGTGGTAGGGGTTGTGCCAAGTAGCGCCATAGCTACTTCCTTGAAAAAGTTTTTTTTATGAATCACTAATCGTACTTGGAATTATCTAAGATTGAATCTATCTTCCTTCTGATCGAAATTTTCGGAATATTTTCAAATTCCTACAGCTTCTTGATGTTTTGTAAGATACCTGCTTCTCATTGAAAAAAAACAGCACGAGATCCACGTATAAGAACAAACTATTGCAAAAACGGAAGCAGCAGATCGCGCCACAACACAGACCCGCTTCGACTGTTGCCACATCGCTTTTCATAATTTCTGCCGCAGGTTTTCTGGACAAAAAGATCGGACACCAATAATAGTCTTTTTCAAATATCGCGTTAAACGGACAAAAAAATCTCAATTGCTCTAGCCAGCTAAATGAATCAACCTCTTTGACGCATCGGTACAAGTAGCAGACGTAAAACGCGACGGGGGTCGCGCAATACATCGTGTACACCGCCCAAGTCTTCGGTCGGTAGTTCATCCCTCGCAGCATCTTGCCCCACCAAGATTTCTTCACAACAATAAATCATATTCAATTTACAAGATTAAAAAAAACATCGACTGTACTTTATGTTACGGACGAACAATACTCACAGAGTCTTTGGCGATCTTCTGGCGTTTTTTATCGAAAGTGTCTTCGGCCCATTTGTCAGCGATGGTGATCTCCTCCGTGATGATGATGTTGTCGAAGAGGATGTCCTGCGACATGGACCACAGTTCGAAACCGACAGCAGACTGGAATACAACAAAAATTTTGAATAAAACAGCTGACAAAATGGTTAAGGCTTTCGCGGCCGAAGTTTTCAGTGTCACAATTTTCACTCAGGTTTGAAGGACGTAGTTTTTTGGAATTTCTTCCTAACGTTTCGCTAGCGCGAGTGGTTAGCTTCTTCAGAGGCTTATACATCATGAATAATCTCAGATGACTTGGGATTCCGTCTGGGGACATTGTATTTATTCTGATTTAGGTAGTCCTGTTCGTTAATTACCGTATCTGGATTCTCGCTAACCCTAATTGACCCCTTTCTACCTGTCGGCTTAATGTTAAAATTCCAGAGTAACAAAAAAAAAACTACGACATTGAGACAGCAGGCAAAAACATGTCAATTATTGTTATCGTTTGTGTTTCAGTTGACACAATATTCTTGACACCAGATATAACTCGACTGAATCAATAGCTCGATTTTTTTTTGTTCATACGTCGTTGCCTAGTGCAGGCCAAATGGTATTCTTTCAAATTGAAACAAATACGAAGAATTTTTTTTTGAATAATACAATATAACTGGGAATTTATTTCATTACCTTGGTAATTAGTAGCTAAAAATAGAACCATTACCAGCCGTTTTCGGGTTAATAGGTCGTTGAAAAATAGTGGGAGCATTATGAAGGTCAAAAGTAATTCCACAGAATTTGAACTTGAAAAAATCGGTACTACTACAAGAGAGGGCTCAGAACTTCAAGAGCTCGAAAGTTGGAGGGCCTACAAGTTTTAGCGATTTTTGAGTACAACCAGTTCAATGCGTTTACAACTATATTCGGATACCAATAATATGAATATTCTTCTTCCCCTCCTCTCCACGAAAAATTTGATTTCGGAATTGGCGAGAATAGAGGAATGGGGTTTTCACGGCCCGAAGGACCAAACAATTGCTATATCGAGAACGGTAAGAGTGGTGGGGTTTTGTACCATTGGGTTTCTACTGAAAATACATTTTCAACCAGTGCACGAACATTGTTTCACCAATTGAAAAAAAACTCAAAACACAACAGAAGAAAATCAGACTCGTAGGACCAAAATCCGGCACGAAGGACCAACAAAAATTGGGGAGAGGCTAGGGGAGAAATAATCAAAAATCCAGGCGCTAAGAACCCAGCGGGGAAGAGGGGGAGGGAGGGATATAACCTAAATTCAGTCGCAGGCGCCTGAAAAATTTTGGGGAGCAGGAGAGGGGGAAATGATAAAAAATCTAGGCACGAAGAACCGGAAAATTTTGGGAAAGGGAAAAAAATAGTTGGAGAAAAATGGTTTGGAATCATCGGTGAGGTTTGTAAAGAAGTATACAAGGCGATTTTAATTTTTAAATTTATTTCATTAGTACTGTCATTACTCGAGTATCCATTTTTTCCAAATATTTTCCGGACTATTGATTTAAATTTTTTGGACATTTCTTGTAGATTTTCTGAAAACGGCCAAAGAAGATTTCTTGGTAAATTGTGAAGATATCGACAATTTTCAAAAACCGTGGGAAAGATATTAAAAATTTTACATTAGATAAACAAATAAAATATTGAATACAAATATTGCATACAAATTGGCAAAAAAAAACTACGAAAAAGTGATAATCACTTCACAAAAAAAAAATCAAAACATGACTATAATATCAGAAATGCAAATAACTGTCATTTAAATAACATTCATTAAAAACAATCCTGAATCTAGTTCTATAGAAACTTATAACAAGTCTTTAGACAATATCAAAAAACCAGTAAAATTTTCTTTAAAAAATTCATCATACTGATGTTCATCAATACAATAAAATTAATACAGTTTATTCAAAATTCAATAAAAAAGAAACAACCATTTGTTCAAAAAGGTGAATAAACAGTTTAATTATATCTGCGTTAAAAACTTGTTGGGAACAATTTTAGGTACGAATTTCTTGAAGTTGTATGTTTTGTAAATTTTTAAAATGAACAAATTGACAATAAAAATAAAGTACCCGAGTTAATTGATGTTTTTTGAATGAGAATAATGACTTGATCGCTTTTATATGATCTGGAATCGAATCATAGTAAAATGGCAAAAAAAATTGAAATTTTTGTGACCTTGTCTTTATTTTTCACTACTACGTCGGGTTTAATTAAAAGCAAGTGACTAATTAGTTACGAGGGCTGACAATAAAGTAAGGTCTCCAATTTTTTTTTTCATAGAAAATGACATTTATTTACAAAAAGCGATACACCGTTGGAAAGGCCAAGGTCTTGGCTACTTTTCTACATAATCGCCATTTTTTTCCAACACCTTGCGCATCCGCACGATGAACTTGTCTATGCCGGCAGAATACCACTCTCCGTCCGCCTCGCGCAGCCAGGTGTTGACCTCTTTCTGAACCTCCGCGTCACTATCAAACTTCTTCCCTCCGAGATGTTTTTTCAGGGCGGGGAACATGTGGTAGTCACTGGGGGCCACGTCGGGACTATAGGGAGGGTGATCGATGATTTCCCAGCCAAATGTCTTGAGCAGGTCAAGGGTAACGTTGGCTGTGTGCGGGCGCGCGTTGTCGTGGTGAAATTTCACTCCTTTGCTCAGCAATCCCGGGCGTTTGTTTTTTATGGCACGACGAAGCTTTTCCAGGGTCTCACAGTACCTTGCTGCATTGATAGTGGTTCCCCTTGGCATGAAATCCACCAACAATAATACCCCGTGGCGATCCCAAAACACCGTAGCCATCACCTTGCCGGCTGACAGTGTCGCCTTAAACTTTTTGGGTTTCGGAGAATCGCTATGGCGCCATTGTTTGGACGACTCCTTTGTTTCGGGTGTGTAGTGATGAGCCCACGTTTCATCCCCCGTAACAAACCCTTCCAAAAAATCATCGCCTTCCTCTTCAAAACGGGACACAACTTTGGTCGCACATTCCACGCGCCGCTTCATGTGGTCTTCGGTCAGCTGTTTCGGCACCCATCGGGCAGAAACTTTGTGGTACTGCAACTTGTTCACAAGGATATGACGGATTGTTTCGCTGCTACACACTCCTCCAAGCTTCTCTTCCAAGTCCCTAATTGTCGCACGGCGGTTTTTGAGCATTTCTGCCTCCACTGCTTGAACAATCGCATCCGAGACCGACGGTCGGCCACTTCTCTCCTCGTCGTGAACATTAGTGCGCCCGGAATTGAACTCGCGGCTCCACTTACGCACGTTTTTTATGTCCATACACTTTTCCCCGTAAACTTCAACTAGTTGACGATGGATTTCAATAGGTGTCACCTTTTTCGCACTCAAAAAACGTATTACAGAACGCAATTCGCACTTGGACGCTGACGCGAGTGGTACCTCCATCGTTGACGGCTGCTCAGCCAAGACTGAGCGGTCGGGGAAGCCTCACCCAGCAGCAAAGTGGTAGTGGGGGAACCAAGGAACACGGCGGTGTTGCCAGATTTCGCCTAGCGCGTGATCCGGCGAAGTTGCAGCGTTGGAGACCTTACTTTATTGTCAGCCCTCGTATCTTATTGTTAAACATAATGGTGTTTACTCAGATAAATTTGAGACATTCTCTGGAGTTCCGCAGGGATCCAACTCGGGGGCCCTCTTTTTCAGTCTACCTCAAAAACCGCATTTGTACAGCTGATGAAGATTATAGAACCTTCGAAACTATGAAAAAAAGAAAAAACGAAAGCCACTCACCACCGTGGTCATCCTGAACGGCTGCTTGTCCTCGAAAAAGTCGGGATTGGCGATCCTCCTCGGGCGCCACTTGCCCTTGTAGTTCGGATTATCGACAGAGGGCGCGCGCCACTTGCCCTTGAAGGCGGGATTGTTGACGAGCGGCGGCTCCCACGTCCCGCAGCCGGGGGCGGCGACGCAAGCAGGGTTCTCGATCAGCGGCGGCTCCCATTCGCCGTCCATGTCCGCGTCCCAGTCGGCAGGTTTGACGGCGTCGGGATCCGGGACGTGCGTCGGCTCGTTCTCGAGCCAGTCGGCCGGCATCGCGGCGCTCTCGTCGACTATTTGGGCGGGCGCGTCCTCGTCCCAGTCGGCGGGTTTGCTCGCGTCCGGGTCCGGGATCTTTTCCCTGAAAAGTCGGGAGAAATTCATTAAGGAGGGCAGAGCGGAAGGTTCACACGCACGAGGTTCAAAGAACACACTAAGAATTGAAGATAGAATGGGCCGTAATTTAAAACTTCGCGATACTTCGCGAAAAGCTCGGAAGTTGAGTTGAAAAGCCCGTAAGGTGAGTTGAATAGCCTAGAAATTGTAGGAAATTTTTGAATACTTCGACTTCAATACTTTTGAAACTATAATTGAACACCAATAATATGAATACAACGAATTTATCGTGTTTAAATAATATGGCACCAATAATATGAATAAAACGACTTCAATATGTTTAAAACTACTGCCGGAAATCAGTTATATGAATACGTCTTCAATACGCTTAGAACTATTATTGGTAACCCATAATATGAATACAACGACTTAAATGTGTTTAAAACTACTACTGGAAATCAGTTATATGAATACAACGACTTTGATACGTTTGAAACTATAACTGGGCACCAATAATATGAATGCAGCGACTTTAATGCGTTCAAAACTATAATTGGACTTCAATAATACGAATACAATTACTTTATTGCATTTTTAAACTATTATTGGACACTAGTTATATGAATACAACGACTTTAATGAGATTAAAACTATAATTGGACACGAATAATATGAATACAACGACTTTAATGCATTAAAACTCATTATTGGACAATAATAATATGAATACAACGTCTTCAATACGTTTAAAACTATTATTGGTAACCAATATGAATACAACGACTTAAATGTGTTTAAAACTACTATTGGAAATCAGTTATATGAATACAACGACTTTGATACGTTTGAAACTATAACTGGGCACCAATAATATGAATGCAGCGACTTTAATGCGTTCAAAACTATAATTGGACTTCAATAATATGAATACAATTACTTAATTGCATTTTTAAACTATTATTGGACACTAGTTATATGAATACAACGACTTTAATGCGATTAAAACTATAATTGGACACGAATAATATGAATACAACGACTTTAATGCATTAAAACTCATTATTGGACAATAATAATATGAATACAACGACTTAAATGTGTTTAAAACTACTATTGGACTTCAATAATACGAATACAACGACTTTAATGCATTAAAACTCATTATTGGACAATAATAATATGAATACAACGACTTTAATACATTTAAAACTATTATTGGTCACCAATAATATAAATGCAACGACTTTAATGCGTTCAAAACTATACTTGGACTCCAATAATATGAATACAATTACTTTATTGCATTTTTAAACTATTATTGGACACTAGTTACATGAATACAACGACTTTAATGTGTTATGGACAACAATAATATGAATACTACAGCTAATGCGATATTGAAAGAAAAAATGAAAAGAAATGAAAAAACTTAATGGGAACTTTTTGTAGACTTGTTCAAGTAGAATAAAACTTGATATACATTTTTAGATATGTTGGTGTTTAAAAATAAATAACGGAAAATTTGTCCACATATCAATTTTTATTTTCAGAGATATGAAAAAAAATCATAAAAACTCTTTGTAGACCTGTTCAAGGACAATGAAACTGTTGATACCTATATATTTTTCATTTTTTTTTTGGTTGCATACAACGTGAATGTCACGAAATAAGACTTTCTCAAAGTTAGTAAATCGTGATTGAGATTATTTTTTGAAATTGATAAATCACATTCATCATTTTATGATACTGTTTCTTTCCAGGATTTCCACTTCCTATATAAACTGTATCATCAGCATAAGAAAACAACTTTCCCTTAATTTTCATATTTAACTGATCTTTGACATAAATCAAAAATAAAATAGGTCCTAGAACTGATCCTGGGGAACACCAAAAATAAATAAATCAATAAATCTGCGGCCTTACCTCTCATCCCAGTCGGCCGGTTTCTTGTCATTGGGATCGTCGATTTCGGCGGGGGGGTTGACGGGAGGCACGAAGTCCTCTAACAAACTGCCCGAATTCACCACCTTTTTGTCGACCGAGATTTCGAACGTGTTGTCCGGCTTCAGAACGAGCGTATACAAATGGGGCAGCTTGTCGGAAAAGAACTCTTCGAGACGCTCTTTCGGTTTCTGACAGTGTTTTTCCTCCAACGTGCCGTTGCGCGGGTTCCTAAAACGAAAAAAATCAAGTCGTTCAAAGAAACAACAAAGTTATTATTATTATTATTTAGTGTAACCCTTTTTGTATTAATATTGAAGCAACAGAAATTCTGTGTCATTGAGATAAACTCTATACGCCACTGTTTCAAAGCGATTCGCGGCATGAGAGCGTTATTTGGTAAACATTTGTTTGTCACAATTTTATTGCTCTGTGGTTAGAACACAGAACAGTAACATTTCCTTACGGTTATTATGTGAACCAGCTTAATTTTCCAATCGTTATACTTGACCTTGTGTTTGACTCAAATAATAGACGACGAAAGTGATGACGTCACAAATGTCATTATTGTCAAAAACTGATTCCAAACAAACTTCCGTCGAATTTAAATCAGCTTGTCCGATAACTCCGATATTGTTTCCGTTGAGGTTTTCAACTTCTTTTGCCTGAGAAAACAAAATCCAAACAACCAAACACAAACTAATAAGCAAAGCAGCAAATCATCAACAGAGAATATCACCTAAAATTCTTTGTTTGGAACAATAACTCTTGTCTATGGTTTGGAATCAATTTTTGACAAGTATGACACACTTTCCTCGTCTATAAACAAAGATGGAACATTTTCGTCATGGTTCAGATCGCAACACTGACCTGAGTCGCTTTCCAACTGTACTAAAGAATAGCTCCGAATAGCACGGGGTAGTTCCTGGAGCGATCTCACAAAGCACGAACAATCAGGAGTAACAAGCTATCAATTTACACCACTCAATAGATCAGAAAATGAGTGAATTTTTAATAAAAATACTAGTAGGAAATCGACTAAGCCATCACATGAGAGACAGTCCGTAGTTATTTATATTTTGGTACGTTTTCGACTCGCAACTGTCATTTATTAATTCGTTATTAACATTTAAATACAAAAAACGTGTTTTTTTTTCTTATAAAATGAAAAGTAAAAATTGTAGAGAATTGAAATAAAAACAAAATGGGATGTTTTACGACCCGATCGGATCATTAGTAACGGAAAAAACCGGAAAATTTTGCGATTCATTTAAAAATTCATAACTCTACCATTTTTCAAGAAGTAGGGTTGGCGCTTCTCATGAAAGTATTGAATCATGTGTAATTTATGTGCGCACAAAACAGGCGCTGTCGGATAATTAGTTTTGGCACAACTACAATTTGAATTTATTTTTTGCACCATTTGCAGCGTGTCTGGATGCTCTACACCTTTTCAAGGTGTAAATCAGAATGTGTAAACTGAAATTCAGAATAGTGAATTGAATTTCAGAATATGTTCATTGTAATTGAGAAAGGTGAATTGCATTTCAGAATGTGTAAAATGAAATTCAGAATAGTGAGTTGAATTTCAGAATGCGTGAATTGTAATTCAGAAAGATAAATTGAATTTCATTTTGTACAAGGTGATAATTTTTTAATGTGGTCTCATTATTATGAAACAGCTTTCTGAAGGTTTTTGATTCAGAGAAAATTTGGAAGATCTGGAATTCATATTTCACACTAACGTGAAGTGTATTTCACAAAATACTTGTAAACAAACTTTATCCGTGATTCTTGAGTTCTGAATGAGGCCTGTAAGGAGCGTATAGCTTAATTTCTGTCACCAATAGATATACTATAGGCCTCACCAAAAATAAATTTAAGGCCGGCCTACAGACACTCAAATACAGTCTAGAAATACGTCATGGGCTGGACTGAATGCACCATAAAATCTGTACTGAAGTCGCGCAAGAGACCAATTATAACACATCAAAGGTCGGTCTAGATCAATCAGAATTGCTGGCTTCTAGACTTTAAAGGCCGGCCTGCAAAGGTCGGCCTGCAAAGGCCGGCCTATAGACACTCAAAGGCCGGCCTATAGACACTCAAAGGCCGATCTAGACACGTTAAAGGTCGACCCACTCTAGAGATAGATCAAAGGCTGGACTGAATGCACCATAAAATATGTACTAAAGATGCGACAGAGAGCAATTATAACCGATCAAAGGCCGGTCTAGATTTATCTAGAATTGCTGGCTTCTAGACTTTAAAGGCCGGCCTGCAAAGGCCGGCCTACACAGGCCAGCCTACAGACACTCAAAGGCCGATCTACAGACACGTTAAGGGTCGACTCATTCTAGAAATACGTCAAAGGCTGGACTGAATGCATCATAAAATCTGGGCTACAGACGCGTCAGTGACTAATTATAACGCATCAAAGGCCCGTCTAGAGTTATCAGAATTGCTGGCTCTAGACTTCAACACATCAATATAGTTCAAGAGCAGCCCTACAGATATACTTGATACTTGGATGAAGATTCCAGTAAGAACAAAATATATCATCTTACTTATGTTTGAAAATGAAGTGCAAAATGTCTACCAAAGGTAAGTTCATTCTGTTTGGATCAGAATAAAAAATAGCTCTCATAAAATGTATGTTTAATTTCCAACAGCACAAGTGTCTACGTGAGGTTAGTTCGTTGTGGTAAGATCAGACTAAAAAATTACTCCTCCCAAATGTTAGGTTATTATTGGTCAGTATATTATTAGACGGGGGATTTTTGGCAGAATATTTTTGACAGGATATGCTTGGACGGGATATTTAGTCGTAGACCCATACACGATAACATTATGTAAATGTGGCCTCACTGAGATGTATTTTTCTCATGGTTTCTGTTTCAGTGAAAATCACTAACGTGAAGTGTGTTTCGCAAAATATTTGTAAACAAACTTTATCCGTGATTCTCTAATTCTGAATGAGGCCTGTAGGGAACGTGTTGCTTGATTTTTGTCGCCAACAGATATACTATCGGCCTCGGAGTATCGGAGTAACGACCGGCTTGTAAAGGCCGGCCTACAGACACTCAAAGACCGATCTACAGACACGTTAAAGGTCGATTCACTCTAGAAATACGTCAAAGGCTGGACTGAATGCATCATAAACTCTGGGCTAGAGAGTCAGAGACCAAATATAATTCATCAGAGGACGGTCTAGAGTTATTAGAATGGCTGGCTTCTATTTCTTAATGTCAAGATACTGCAACATCAGCCCTACAGATATACCTGATACTTGGATTAAAATTCTTCTATAAACTCGTAAAAAAGTACAAAATAAATCATCTTACTTGTGTTTGAAAATGAAGTGCAGCTTGTGGTCATTGCCGCACTTGTCAGGCCCAAACATGATAGTGTACGGGGTCTTGTCGTGGAAATGGCCAAGGTTCTTAGTTTCCGGAGCTTCGCTGATGAGCTTGAGGTAGGCCCCTCCGCACTCCTGCCCGTCTTGGAACAGCACTTCGTACTGGACGATGAGAGGCTGAAAAAATAACGTGCAGCGACTCCGAGAAGAATTTTTTTTACCGAACTCACCTTGTCGCCGAAAACGAATGGCTTGCTCAACGCGGCAGATATGGCCGCGTGCTTGGCCTTGGACTTGAGCACCAGGCCCTTGTCTCCGTGGAAGCCGTCTTTTTGGGGCTGTTCCACCTGCCAGACGCCATCGTATTTCGCGATGTTTTCATCTATGCCCTCCTTCTTCGCCTGGGACTTGACCCACTTCTTCTGGAAGGCGCCGGCATCGTCGAAGTGCTCCGAGAAGTAGACTTTTCGGAGGTCGGGTAGCGCGGGGCTCTCGTACGGTACGTTCGGGGTGGGTTCTTCCACTGTTTCCACTGTTATATCGTCCTGGGAACAGATGAGAGACGATAGTGCACTTTAGAACGCCAATAAACAAATACGCCTCATCTATTAACATATTTGTCAACTGAAGTAGTAGGCGAGGGTATTTTAACCCATGATAGATAGATAGATGTATTGGAGCTTTCTATTTAAACAATTGAAAAAACTCAAGTCAGCAAAATACAACAATACAAATATGTTTCCTAATATGAATAAAATATCACCTGATATAAGTGAATACAATGGTTGTGTAAAAAAAATATGTACATATAAAAGTAAATATATACAGGGTGTAATTTACATGATGTCATTAATTTCAGGTGGTGATTCCTTGTCATGTTTCATGAAAAAAAGTTCTTATAAACGTATGTCCTAACTTGCTTTGTTTTCAAGTGACGGAGTGTCAAAGTATTAATAAAAAATCGGTTATTTATTAATTACTCAAAATTATTTTCGCCGATTTTCATGAAACCTGGTGTGTATATTGGCAGTTACAAGGGGCTTGTTTTCATGAGGTTAGATCTCAAATTATGAGCAGCGAAGTGTCACCTGATTGATAAATATGGTAAAAATCTTTGTACGCCACTGTTTTTCCCTAAGTTTAAAATTTTTATCAAATTGAACACTTAAAAATACAACTCTCTTATAATACCGTGAATTTGAAATAGCAACACTTTATCAACCAATAGATTTCCTTAATTAATTTATTTCTACCTGAACTCTTTTATTGGTTTCGTCGTTGATGGACTGGTTGTTTGTTGTGTTCCTGGGCCCATTATTGTCAACTGTTTCTATCGAAACTTAAATTATATTTGTGCATAAAATTAAATAGAATTTCAAGGAAATATGGAGTAAGTAACTGAAAAAAAGATCAATCACACAACTTTCTGAATTTTGATGGTGCATAACCATCATTTCTACGCCAATGACTTTGATTGGAAATTCACAGCATTATGAGGAAGCTGTATTTACAATTATTTTTTCTTAAAAAAACATGAAACTTAGGAAAAACCAGTGGCGTACAATGATTTTTATTATAAATATTAATCAGGTAACCATCTGCCAAGTTTCATCAAAATGGTCAAAAAGACTTTTGAGCAATTGATGAAATGCCCTATTTTTAAATTTTGACACTATCTTGGAAACGAAGCAATATAGGATACACGTTTATTTGAAATTTTCTTCATAAAATATGACAAGGAATCACCACCTGAATTTAATGACATCGTTTAAATTACACCCTGTATATCACAATCATAGCTTAACGATTTGAATTAATGTAGGGTTGCAAGGAAAATTAAATTTAATCAAAAAGTGTTATTTTTATTTGTCCATAAATTCCTGTAATGAATACGGCTCAATGCCACACAACAGATCAAAAACATGTTTTTAAAAAATTGATCTTGAAGGAACTTTTTTGATAGTCAATGGTAAATGGTTGTAGAATTTTATGGATGCGTAATGTGGCCCTTTCTCTGTATTTTTCAATCTATGATTAGGAACAATTTAATTGGATTTTTGTCTGGTGGAATACTCATGTTTCTGTTTGTCTTCTTCAAAATTTGATTTATTATCATTAACAAAAAGTACACAAATATAAATATACAGTGCGTTCATAAAGTGTGGAAACGCTCTATTATCTTACGAGTTGATTATTTTCGGAGGAAAAGCTCGGACAGGTCGATTTTGTATTTTAGTTTTCCACCTTTTTTTAGAAAAAAATAATTTTTTTCCCTACCACCTTTCAAGATATGACGTCATCGATATTTTTTTTAAATTGAAAGTGTATATTTTCATGTAAAAAATTGAATGCCCATATTTTTCTGAGTTCAACTATACCACATAGGTGCGTCATATCTTACAGTTCGAATCACAGTATACTGAGTATAAAGAAAACCAGTGTGACATATGCAATGGTAACTAAGAACTTATTGTCTGGTTGCTAAGGGCTTTCATATGTTTGCTTAGCCTACTATTCAAGTGTAGCAATATACTCGTGCTAACTACTGAGTAGTTCTTAGGTTTACGTTGCAAAATGAATAATGAAATGAATGTTGAGAAATATGAACACTGGTTTCCTTTATACTCAGAATACTGTAATTCGAAGTGTAAGATATGACGTATGTGGTATGGTTGAACTCAGAAGAATATGGGCATTCAATTTTTGACATAAAAATATACCCTTTCAATTTAAAAAAAATATCGATGACGTCATATCTTGAAAGGTGGTAGGAGAAAAAAATATTTTTTTCTAAAAAAAGGTGGAAAACTAAAATACAAAATCGACCTGCCCGAGCTTTTCCTCCGAAAATAATCAACTCGTAAGATAATAGAGCGTTTCCACACTTTATGAACGCACTGTATATCGTATATACAGTAAGCATTTTATAAGCCATGAAGTTACCACGACAAGTATCTGTATAATTCATATTGATTATTGTTTTCAATATGGATAATGAGGAAATTACTTGACACTAAAATCAGGAGTGCCTCAAGGATTTATTCTTGGACCTTTGTTATTTACTATGTATACGGCAAATATAATAAAATCTCTGTTCAGTTCATTTATACGCAGATGATGTGCAAATTTATTATAGTTTTCCCCAACAAGAAGTTGACAATGCCTGCACTTTTTGATTAAAAGCATTTATTTAACTTGATCCGTGTGTGGGTGTGTGTGTGAGATTGTTAAAATTGTTTTTTCCGTTAACCAGCTGTCGTCCCCTTACGAACGGCAGCCCTCAGAACTCGAAACTTGTGCGAGCCAAGGATTAACGAGGTCTTACCTTTTTACGTGCGATTCCTAGCACTTTCTCTATGATGGGTACAAATCTTGCAAGCTGAATTAGAACCACTTCCTATCATCCTATGGAATTGAAAATTTACATTCAGTTCCGATGACAATACATTACTTATTGTCAAAGAAATTGTCCCCCCCTGCCAACCGAAAGCTAGATAGAGAAGTTTTCTTGTTGGATTTGGACATCAAAAATTATAGCAAAAAAATTAGATAGAGGAGCTCGCCCTCGTTTCCTGTCACGATAAAAATTAGGATAACTCGCGAAATTGAAATAAAAAATTTTTTTGTAACATTCAAAATTTTATAATGTTACAAAATGATGGGTTCAATTTACGTTAAAATTTATTTTCTTCTTTTTAATGCATTTAAATAAAATATTTTCTCTAAAACGTTTTTTTGAAGTTTATTTATATCACTAGAGATCTTGAGTCATTCGTCAAATCCGCAGCCGATCATTGCCTAATTTTTTTCTTTGATGTTTTGGCATCGACTGCTGCAATGTATACAAATCAGTAAAACGCAAAGTCGTCTCCACAATTTACAGACTGGCCAAAATTATTGCTGTCACGTTTCCTATCTTTGATCGTGGAGAAAGTATAGTCTGCTACTCGGTTAGAATGAACATTCGTGATGCTCGTGGTTCCTCACGCTCGCCTTCGGCTCGCGCTCGGAACTTTCCACTCGCATCGAATTTTCATTCTAACCTTGTTACAGAATATACTATTTTAAAGGCTATTGTAAATGTAAATTTTTTGTTAAAAAATCATATTTAAAACAACCGACTGACAATAAATTGATTGGGGATCGAATATTTTGGAATTAAACGTTTTGAAAACCCCAGCCAAAAGCGCGACTCTGATATGGAAATGAAATGAGGTACACCTATACAACCAGGAAAACATTATGTGTGAGTGTAAGATAAGATTATCTATTTCGAAATATAATGAATGAAAATAGTTTCTGATAAAGTTTTGAACTTTCTAGTAGTTGTTTTATTATCTACCTTACCAATTAGTTCGGTGAATTTTATTTTATTTGCTTTGCTATCAGTACCATTGTGTGTTTACATAAACAAAATGTAGAATAATAACTTACATAATTATAAACAGTTGATTCACAAGCCATTGTCAACTTCTGATTTTGATAAACTACAATCAGGTCTTGGAATAATATTTGTTCAGTTCTGATAACAAATAATTTTCACACAAGTTAGTTAAATTGGACGTCTTTGAGGAACTGGCAGGCAAAACATTGTAAGACTTTACGCAAATGTTTGATATTTGACCACAATAATTAGTTATAAGTTATATAAATAATTACTAAATTGAAAAATACCTGAAAATTCAGGTAGATAAGAAATTTTTGAAAACACTTTTTCAGCTAGGAAGGAACAAGGTGAATTTATACATCACTTCATAGCCCTTTTTAGCAACTTGATGATTATTTGTTTATTGAATTTCATTTTTCAGAAAAACTCAAAAATTCTCATTTTGAACGTTATAAAAATACCGCAAATTTTAGGACTTGATTGATTAGTAATTTTTAAAACTTCAATTGTTTATAAAGTCAGTAGAAAAACACAATTAGGAATTAATTTTACTTTAGTTCCACAAAGTATAACCTGTGGAGATTCAGAAAATCCACAAAGATATTGACAATAAGTGGCTGTCTAAAAAATAAAATAACATCTGAAACTTTGTACCTGAAACAACGAATTGAATTACTTTATATCCTTTAAATTTTTATGAAAGTATTTGTAAAAATATTTTTATTTTTCTCACTGGAAACTTCAATATAAACATTTTTTAATTTAATTGGAACAAAATAAACATTGAGTATTTTGACAGAACTGATTTATGTAAGAATCCAGTAGCCAGTCTATTGATTATTTTCAAACGTTGAAAATTTGATACTTATTGTTTTTTGCCACAATAATTTTTTTCACAAATCTTTTGAGGGTCATTCTCTTTTCTTATATTATAACACAAATAAACCGATCATCCTGTATGTACTTATAACTCAGAAGTTTGCAAAAAAATACTCTGTTTTAAGAAAATAGAGCTTCTTCTCGTTTTCGAACTTAAAAACATTGTACTGAAAGGAAAAAACTGAAAAGACAAGAAAGAAAAGGGAAATCAGAATTTGCATAGTAGTAAATTTGAATCAGACCAATATTTTCTGACTACAGAGGATGTAATTTCATAGAAACTTTTTTATGAATATGCAAATACAGTAAAAAATAAAAACAGTGAAAAAAACACATTATTTTAAGAGACAATTTACACACTTTTATGATTTTTCAAGTATGTCAAATTTTTGTTGGTGATTTTCAGCCAGATGACTGCAGAACACATGTGAAATTTTTTTGAACATTTCTTTGTGTCTTGCTTTGGTAAATATTGGTTTCAGTCTTGTGCCATCAAACCATTTCAAAATATATACTTATTTTTGTATCTAGTGCGCGAAATGCTACTTTGGTGATCGAGAACTGATTTTTTTTAACGAGGCGCAGAAGAGTTAAAAAAAATAGTCGAGATTACCAAAGTATTTCGCGCATGAGATGCAAACAAAATTTTTTCTACAAACGTCAAAAATATTGTTCTAAAATAAGTAATAACTATGAAACATAGTATTGAACTGGCTTAAATAATTTTTCCAAATCAAGTAATTACTGTAACTATGGAAATAAAATGGCATTTGTTGAGAATTATTTCAAAGTGACAGTTCTTGATAATTATTTTGGAGTGACTCTTTATTCGCGTCAATTCCGTGCGTAATATTTATTATTGTAAAAGAATGGAAATTTCGAGCGACGATGAACTAAGCAGTACCCCACCTAACTTGATAGATGCGGCCAATTCCGTAATTTCCAACCTTTTACCGAAGAAATCGAGGCGGCAGTATGAAAATGCATATCAGCAATTTAAAGAGTGGTGTGAAGCAAATAAAGCCAGAAAAATATCTCTCACAATTTGAAAGCCTTAATTATTGTTCTACATTAATAAATAAACGATTTGTTGTTTTTTGCTTGATTGAGGAGTTGAGGACCATATAGGTTAGAATATGAAAATCCCATATAGTTTACATGCAGTGTGCGAAATATATTTCGCACATTACTTCGCGCACGGTGTCATGGTAACGAATGAAAATGAAAAAAAGTGCCACTTCGCATACTGTTGTCAATGCGCGAACCTTGTCATTTTTTGACGTTTGTAGAAAAAAAATTTTTTTGATTGCTGTTTTTCATTTATGTAGAATCACTAACTAAAATGATGGTTGTAATTAGACAATCCTAGTCCAAGCGCCTGCTTTGATAGCTGATGATCCTGCTGAAACCTGTCCAATGATTTTATTCTGGGAAGTTTTTGGTTTTCGCCATCAACACTATTTAGTAAGAACAATAACATAGATTATAATGATGAAATAAACCTCTCATCTCTCTTCAGATGACGGACATTACAACTGAAACTACTGAAACACATATAAAATCAAGTATATGTCATCCTAGGATTGACATTTTAGAATCACAAATATCAAAACTGAAATTTGTCCTCAGTATTTACTGAAAATTATAAGCAGATTCAACAAATGTTTGTGTGGTAAAAGGGAAAATATTATCTGTTCTCAACAATAGGTAATACATTTTCTGATGTAAAAAGTAGAAACACAACTTTTCTACACAATTTTCTACTTCCGAGTTACTCACCTCTTCAGTTTAATCTTCCATTTTGTAAAAAGCTCTTTTAAATACACTGAATATCGAATAATTTTCTGTGTAGTTTGTACAATAATAATTTGATCATGTTCCGTTTTTGTATAAAATTATTCATCTATATACAGTATCAGAAGTAAGTAACACCAAATTATGAAGATTACCACATAGTATCTTGTAGCCTCTTATTAGAAATTTTTTTGATGAAAACCCTAGCTCATATTAGCACAAGAATGACTCTATTGACAGGTTCCAATAGTGAATTTTCATGAAGCTTAATTTCAATACTTCTAAATGATTTGCGTAGTTATTATTGTAGTTAACTGCATTTCAGTAAAAAAAATATAAACAATAAGAATACTTACTTCTGTAACAAATAAAACTGATTGGTGATAGCGATTCAGTAAATTCCAAATATATGTTGCTTTTTATAAATAACAAGTATTTTCATTGACAATTTTTTGAACAGGCTGCTCTATATGGTGTGTTTTTGGTCTAATGATTGAAAAAGATATTTTTGTATCAAAAATCTCAATTCACAAAACACATTTAAAAATGAGAAAATCAGAAAAATAATGAAAGAAGCTCTACTCAAAAAAGCATATTATAATCTTGAGGAATTTTACAGTGAAACTCTGCTATGATTTTATTTTTCATGTGATTTTAATCTTTACAGGTATTATTTTATGTTTTATTTGTTTTTTGTCAACTTTTCTGTTAGTTTTACACACCCACTGATTATTTTACATCTGATATGTGTTAATTTTTAACTGATAGTATGTGATTGTTTCTACTTATTCAAATCGTAAGCAAGCTTTGTCAATAAGAAGTTGACAATAAAGTACATTTCTCTCTCTCACCTATCTGATCGTATATTTTCCTGGAAAACCGGTAATATAAATCTAAAAATACCAGATTCCATTTACTTTATTTACACAAAAAACCAAGGCAATATTTTTCTCAATATTTTCAGGTAGTGAATATGATTTTTTGAGAAAATTTCTGTTAACCAAAATAAGCATATCCTGTGTGTAAAAAAAGCAATGAAATATATATTAAAAAGTAACTTACAAGTTCTTCATTGCCTACAACTCCAAGAAACAGAATCGACAGGACAATATAACTAATCCTAATGTTCATTTTGAAGTCTTCAACCGCATAAACCTGAAAACGAAATTGAAAGGTGAGAAAGGAAAGTTCACGGAACTGTTCGAAAAATCCACAGGAAATTACTCACAGAAGCAAATCCTGACAAATTGTAATCCACTTAGAGCTAATTAAGATCTGATTACTAGAGGAAATTGTAGGTTATGTGCAGTATGCTCTAGAATTTTCTGAAGTAATTACCGAAATGGATGGAACTGAAGTAATCAATTGTGGTAATGGTATAATTGATTTTAATATAAAAACATACATGGACATTGGTCAACTCTTCACAAGGAAGTTCGATACAAACATTATTTCCAAGCAACCACAATTAAAACTTAGAAATTGTATGAAAAAATGGAGTAAACAAGCGTGGCTAGTTACCTAATATTCTCCTTCACACCAATTTTGAATTTATTCGGGTTTTCTTTAAAAAACTTCTTTGACAACTCACAACTTTTTCATAACCGGGATAACTTGACAGCTGACAGGTCGTGATAGGGAGGGGTTGAGGAGAGGAGTGAGGAGTGGCAGGTGTGGACCAATCAAAAACGAACGAATGGCGTAAAGATCATAGATCACAATGACAGAGAGAGAGAGGGATCACAGACCTCAGACCTCATAAACAGAACATAGACAGCGCATAAAAAATTGGCATGTTTTTTATTCACCGGTGTATCCACCACTCCATCATTTGATCTTATATCACAAGAATTATGAGAACGAAGTTGGTGTATTGGTGGATCCATCAGTGAATAAAAACCGATATAAACCACACATTTTCTACATTTGTATTTACATTCAACCTCACCAACATTTCAAAGTTTTGTCTTCTGTCGCCAGAACACAGTACTGTTATACACTTTCAGTTGTTAGTACCATAAAAAAAAAACCTTTCCCAATGATGGTAGGTTACTAAGAGAGTATTCATTTTGAAGCTTATCCAATGGCCATATCAAAAAAGTGTGCGACATAAACAATCAAGAAAAGTATTCACTATGAAAAAGTTATTTGGAGATCACCTAATTTGTTATCACTCCGCTGCCTTAAGGCCCATTCATACCCTTGCGAAAATTCGCAAATTTTTTGAGATTCGACTCATGCGGCGAAAACATTGCGGTGAATGATGAATCATAACATGTAATTTTTCGGTATTTGTGGTAAGATATTACTACATTATCGGAAAATAACAGATTCATCATTTACTGCAATTTTTTTGCCGTGTGAGTTGAATCGCCAAAAAATTGTGAATATTCGCAAGAGTATGAACGAGCCTTTATATCCATGAAAATTAAAAAGTATTATATAAGTTTGCAAGAAAAAGTACACACATATCAAAGGACCTATTTGGCGTAACACGAACCAAAACATGAAACTTAAAATTTTTAAACGATGACGGGCTTATTGCCACCTATCCATCAATAGATGAAGTAACGCAGTACTTTACTTTAGAAAATTGAACAATGTCTGAAGGTTTAGACAATGTCTGAAGCATTGCCTAAAGTTAGGCAATGTCTGGAGCGTTGCCTAATTGAAGCATTGTCTAAAGAGAAACAATGCCCATATAATTAGCTGTTTGAAATTGTCTACAAGGAAAGTTTTACTAGATTCAGTAATTTACTGACAGATGGCGCTCGAAAATGTATTGAATTCAGCTTGACCAAATTAAATCCAAGTTAACAGTCTATTAATACAAAATCAAAATATTATATAAATGAACTGAATTGAAGATGAAAATCTGAATAAAACCCGATACTAACTATGTGACGGCACATTCGCTGTTTCAGTTGAAGGAAAACCCGGGAAACCCACAACATCATTAGAGTTCAGATAATCAACTTGTGGAAGATGAAAGGTACTTGACATTGGAAAGTACACGGGAGTACGTGAAAACAAAACGTTGAATTAACATTTAAAAAAGCTAAAATTGACAGTTGAAACACCTACAGCATTACTAGCGCCATCTATTCGAAGCTTTCCGTATTACCTGCCATTTTTCTGATTTAAATTGATTTTTCCACCTACCTCATATTAAGTATATTATGCCTATTTGAAAATTATATTTTTGTACAAAATCTGGTGAGCGAGGTTTTTTTGAGGCGAGAAAACAAAATTTGGTATTAATTTATATGTAGCACTTAGAGGGCGCTGCAAAAGCCATAATTATTCATTTTAATTTGCCATAACTTTTATGACAATAAATTTTTGGGAATTTTTATAGTCAAATCTCATTTCTACATATTTTCTTTGTAAAAAAGGTGTACTGGCTCAACGACGTTAGGGCAACCATTTTTGAGAAATTGGCAAACTTCTGCATCGATACAGGTTATGGGGTCACTTTTAGGCGACAAATGAAATTTCTCAGAATTTTTCAAAAACTGAGTATGTGATAAATCTCGCTAAAACAAACATTTTTTTTTCTCGAGGATGTATCGAGAAATATTTCAATCTCAAGATGATTTGGGGATACAGGTTCACATGAAATTTTTATCTTGAAATTAGTCGAAGATTTCCTCTTCGAAGTTCGAACAATTACTTAAAAAACACCCTATATACCAATGTATTTTAATTTATCGACAGACTCTATTTTCAAATGGTTTCCGTCGTCTCATTATATTTCCAGTTGGTAAATTTGCAGAGTAGGACGTGAACAGCAGAAAATGGGTTTTTTTATAATTGATTGTCAGTATTCTAGGTATCGCTGAAGAAATTAGTAATATTTTGAAAATCAATTTCAATGATCACCCTGTCCAAATCAAAACATAATTCTGCTTGTTGGCCACAGAGGACACTTGCAACTGCGTCCTCTGATGCTTTGAGGAACGTTGCGCAAGTATCTGTTAGATTTAATTCAATACCCGTCGTGGTCCTAGCAAGGGGAGTAGTTGTTCTCTGACAGGTACTCGCCAAAATAAGCCTACGTAGTAGATGTATATGGGAGTAAAGGGTTCATCATCGGTCAACAATGACTGTTCGTTACCAAACGATCTCCCAAAACATTTCTGGTAACTTCGATGATGTTTTTAGGAGTTTTTCAATCAGTTCCTTCATAAAAAAACAGCAGTGTCGTCCGCGAAACGACTTCCCCTCGCGTATCTTGTTCGGAAAGATTATAATATATAAATGGAAAGGAGTTGGACCCAAAACAGTACCCTGAGGCACTCCATATTTTATCATTATAGATAACTGCTCATAGTTACCTTGATATTGGCGCATTGTTTCCTATTACATATATAACTCTCAAGTAGTTTATGGGCAATTCCTCGAATGCCAATATTTGAGAGCACCGACAGAAATTTTGAATGTTACCTATCAACAACCTTTCCAGTACGTGATATAAACTTGAATATTTCGCACTCTTTTTACTGTATTTGACAAGGAATACGATGCAGGTATAATAAAAGATTTTATTTTCATGCCAATATCATCAGGAATTATTATTTCAAAGCCTTTGGGTGTAAATGACAGTGAGTTATACTAACTCACCTTGGATCTCTCCAGACGAGATTCGGAAATGCATTGAAGCTCAAAAGTAGGTATACTTACGCAAATATTATCAAGTGATCAATAATTACATATACTTACTGCATCTCGATATTCAGGTCATTATCGTGTCCTTCGAACTTCTTCGGTTGAATTTTATCGCTTGTCTTGATATGTATCTCAATACCATTTCAACCGTTATGATACAATTTCTTGGGGCTCCGACTGAAATTGAAGTCAAAATATACAATTTCTAGCAAAAATTAGACGGCATCCATAAAAGTTAACATTTCATTTTCAAGCACTGATATTTTAAACAAAAGTATCTGTAATATTTGACGTCGTAGCCATACTTCAAAGAATACAAATCTCATGCCAAGAAAGAAGAATAAAAAACAATGATCCACAGCAGCTCTTTTTGATTAGGTGGTTCTTTACTTTTATTTAGCGAAAATTCATGTAGATCATAACTTTTTAGTTCGTTTATACTATTATTATTGCCCAGTATCACTTCTACGTATACGCTTTCAAAAACTATAGAGAAAAATGTGAATGAGAAAATTATGAAATTCGGCCAATTTGGCTTCCAAGCTTTAAAAAGCTCAAGTGATGCAAATTTTTCAAACTTTGAAGATGTTTATTTAGGTATGAATGTGGGTGAGGTGGTAGTAGCGTATTTTTTTTCATTTTTTCAATGGCGTTTGATTGCATATACTCAATAAGCTGTATCACGGTAGGTTCCGATGAAGAATCGCTTTGTAATGGTTTGGTTTGAATCATATCTTGTAGACTAAAACAGATTATCAAAATCTCCAGAGAAAGATCGGGTGTCCGAATATTAGATCAGGAGTTCTTCAAGGATCAGTACTTGGCCCTGTTTTTTGAAAGTCATTATAGTCTTTCCAGGACTTCTGTATCTGCTGAAACAATGATTTAGCTCGTTTACAGAAACTCCAAAACAGAGCTATGCGCATAATTTTAAATTGCAGAAGATTAACACCCAAAGAGAGATGTTGAAGCAACTAGAATGGCAACCAATGAATTCTTTTCTCGTTTACCAAACATTAATCCTAATTTTCGAAACGAAAAATGAAATTTCTCCAACATATTTACGAGTAAAAGTTATGTATAATGACCAAATCCATGGATACAATACAAGATCCAGAACCGAATTCCATATTCAACAAGTCACATTAACACATACACAAAATTCCGTTTTTTTTTTCAAGGGACTTGATAACTACAATAATCTGCCAGAGATCAAACGTATAACATCTTTAACATACTTCAAGACAAAGTTAAAATCATATTTTCTTGATCAACAAAAAACCTAGTAGCTACTTCCTCATTTTGTTTAGTTCGTTTTAATATTTAGTTATGGCTGGAGTACATATTATGTTTTAGTATGTTTAACGTATTTTGTGTATTTATCAAATATTTTTTAGAATGTGTATAGGTGTATAGGTGGGTGTGTGTGTGTGCTCATAGATGTTGTAGATGTGTATAAGTATGTGTATCTGTGTTGTATACATGTGTATATATATTTTTATTTTTTGTGACAAGGGTTCAAATGTCCAATTTGTGAGAGTATGTTGCATTGTTCATTTCTTGAAACTTATGCAATTTCTTGTAAATGTGTATTAGCCAAATGAACTAAATAAAGGATATATATCTTGTTTGTCTACAATAAGCTCTTGCAATTGAGTCTTCTTGGAAGAACGTTGCACAAATATCTGTCAGATGTAGTTCAATATCCGTCGTTGCATTAGCCAGGGAAGTAGTTGTTTCCTGTCAGATTTTTGCCTCATATTTTCCACTTAGTGGAAATATTTGGAGAAAAGGGTACTTCGACTTTATCAATTTCATTCACATCTACATTTTCTGTTTTAGTGACAAATCTTGTGTTCTTTCTAGCACTTTTATGGCAAATAAATATCTATCTATTTATAAAGGACGTGTCATCAGCAAACTACAGTAAAATTTGGTTGATTCCCATTAGAAATGTCATTGACCTACGGAAGAATGAGGGTAGGGCCCAGGACACTACCTTGTGGAATACCTGTTGTGATGTTGCGAATTGCGAATAACCTTGCGTGTTCCACGAGCTAAATAAGTTTCAATCAATTTGAGACTGTGACCACGAAAACCAAAGTCTATCGAGGAGAACTTGATGATTGATTAAGGTTATTCTGGACTTTTATTGTCTAAAAAAGAACAAAGAAAATTTCAATTCTCTGCAATTTTTATTCACGACGTTTCAACTGTTGAAATCTACAGTCGTTATCAAGTGTATAATCTCAAGGATACTTCGTAGAGATCCTGGAAGGGGTCAGAGTAGTACCAGGAGACCAATTCGTTAGTTTTGACGTGGAAAGTCTCTACACTAACGTCCCGGTAGAGGAGGCCTTAAAATTATTCGGAAATATCTGCAAGAAGACACACAGAGCTGAAGAACAGGACGAACCTACCAGTACTTGACATTGTGGACTTGCTAGAATGCTGCCTGCGAAATTGCTACTTCCAAGAAAAATCCCGTTTTTTCTCCCAGGAGGACGGACTACCGATGGGATCCCCATTATCGCCCTTAGTAGCAAACATCTATATGGAATGGTTTGAAACTTTTGCTACAGAGACAGCCCATGAGAAACCTCAGATGTGGTTGAGATATGTTGACGACACGTTTGTCATATGGAACCACGGAGACGAGGAACTTGACGTCTTTCTGGAACATCTGAATAACATCAGAAAGTCTATAAACTTCACGATGGAAAAGGAGACCCAAGACGGTCTACTTTTTCTAGACGTGAAAGTTCAAATAGACAATGATAAGTGCCAAACATCAGTGTACAGAAAGCCGACTCACACTGGACAATACGTGAACTTCGAATCGAACCATCATGGTGCTACAAAGAGAGGGGTTGTTCGATCGCTGGTGGAGCGTGCCTACAACCTGTGTAACACATATAAAAGTCTTACCATCGAATTGGACAATATCAAGACGAAATGGTTACCCAAAAAAACATATAGAAGAGGTTTTATCCCGCAGGGAGGATAAGAACAAGAAACCAGACGAGCCGACACAAGCCACCCTCTGCATTCCGTATGTTAGAGGTCTATCGGAAAGAAAAAGGCGAATTGAGTCGAAATACAAAATAAGGATATGTTTCAATTCAGGTAATAACACTATTCGCAGCCACCTCACAAAGACGAGACCACGTAACGCTGACATTGACTTCAAAAACTGCATCTACCGGATCCCTTGTGAATGCGGTGAAGCTTATCTTGGAGAAACTAAGAGGCCGCTTAGCGTTAGACTCGCTGAACACAAGAGAATCTCTCAACGAGGAGAAACATCAAAGTCAGGGATAGCGGATCATGTCTGGACGACCCAACACAATATAAAATGGACTGAAGCCGAAGTCATCCATAAAGAAGAGGGATGGTATAGAAGTTTAAAGAGAGTGCATATATTATGAACAACAAAGTCTTCAAGCTAGCATAGACATCCGTAATGTGTGGAAACCCTTAATTAGTGGCATGGAACAATTGAATTTGCGATAAGAACTAACAATGCCGGCAAATTACCCCTAGGCTAATGACACAAAATTAGCCATAGCATATATAAGATGTATCCTTGAGATTGTCGCATTTATACACTGTACATTTTAACAGTTGAAACGTCGTGAATAAAAATTGCAGAAAATTGAATTTTTCTTTGTTCTTTTTTAGACAATGAAAGTCCAGAATAACCTTACTCAAAGTGAAACATTGTCAACCACTTTCAAACAAAAATTGATGATTGGTGTCAAATGCACGTGATAAATCAAAAAGATAAATCTGAAAAGACTTTCTGACCGCTTGCAGTGTCACGAGGCACCCAGCTATAGTATAGAAAGAGTTTTTTTGTTTTTTTCGATTTTCCCACGCTGCATCCGACGAAGAATCTTACGATTGCTCTGCTCTTGCATCTTCGCTGACTCTGTATGCGAGTGCAGTAGCCATCGCGGTGTCCTTGACCTTCTACCTTGCGAACGGACTTCTTTTTTTTCAAGGCCGACTCCCAATTCCACTCGGTAATTATAAGAATAAATAATGCCTCGATGGTGTTCAGATCGGATCGGATTTATGTAAACGATGGAAAAGTGGGTACTATATATAGCAGGCTGTGGACATTGGCGCCAGTCCAGTGAAGATGATAAAGGGGTTGAAATGTACCGGGTGGTCATGTCGCTACCTACATAAGTCATATGAATTCCTTCAAAGTGGAAATACTTTGTTTGCTCCAATGCAAATGTTCAAGTCGATATTCACCTATTAAGGTAGTAAGAATAGATGATGTACTGGGCACAGAGATGGTGATTGACTGTGGAGTACCTCAAGGTTCGGTGGTAGGACCAACGCTTTTCAATATATTCATAAATGGAATCTTCTCGTTGACTAATAACAATGGAAATATCATTGGATTTGCAGATGATAAAGCTATCTTCTGTGAAGCAGATAACTGGAACTCTTTAGGAGCTAAAGTTGAAACGGAGTTTTCTCTTAAAAAGTATTGGTTAGATGAGAAGCTATTAAAGGTCAATATCGATAAAACTCATACATCCAATTTTGTTGTAACTCAGCTGGAATACCTCCATTCAATCGCCTAATAGAACTTTTTTTTCCCAAAAAAAGATAAAAAATTTGGGAATCATTGATACCCATATGGAATGAGATTCACATATTAAGTATGTTGTCAACAAACTGGGAACTGAGGACCATTTTGTATAAATTCAGAAAACTCAAAGAACTATTACCACTGAAGCAGCTGAAAACTTTTTATTATTCTCTTGTGGAAAGTCATTTACGTTATAGGGTAACTTCATTAATTCAAATGGAATACCCTGTAGTTCACTAACTTTTTGATTTTCCCAGCAAATTTTAGGCCCACATTGTGTAATAGTGCCTATACCCAAATTTGTTAGTTTTCGAGATAGCACTACTCCGAAAAAACTCATAGAAAGTAACAGTTGGAAATGTGATATTCCACAGAATCACATCTGAAGCATCAAGTCAAGAAAAGGTTCATTAAAATTTAAAAAATAATTTACAGGGTGGTCAAAATTTCCACCTAAAACTAACTAAAACTAAAAGAAATGTAAACTAGTGTGTATGACTATTCTATTATTTTTGGATACTAAAGAAAAAATATATCAAATTCATGAAGAATACCCTATACCTAAAATACACCCCTGGTTAGATATACCTGATTTTGGGAAATATTTGAAATGTAAACAATTCCGCTTCATCTTTTTTTGATTTTTACACCTATAATGCATTTCATACCTACAAAACAACAATTTCTCTTCATAATTGAAATCTGTGATTATGAAGATACAGAAAAAATAAACTTTTAGTATATATGGTCACGTTGAATTGCCTTGTATGTAATGGTTAACGAAAAGAGTTGATTTATTCACTTGTTATTGAAATATTCAATCAGAAGTCGATTCATCATCTGGTATTATTGAAAACCCTGCCAACATCAGTTATCGTCATTTCACTGCCTTGTATCGGGTGACGTACGCCCCCCAATAGGCGAGAATATGAAATTTAAAGAATATTATTAATGGATTAAGCAGATTTGAAAGAAATAAAAGAGGAAAGTTACATTATAAATATAATGGAAAGCACACACAAAAAACACACATAAATATTATTCTATAGACAAACTGATAGCTATAATTGTAACTACATAAGTTTTTGATATAACATCCACATTGACTAAAAACATGATCAGCCATTAATATTCTTCTCAACATATTCAGAACATATTGAAACTTAGATATTCTAGCGGAGAGTAGAAAAAAATGCGTTAAAATAGTATATTCAGGGGTAATACAGTGCGGCTTTTAATAATCCCCCCCCCCCCCTGTTAACTTTTGAACGGTTCGACGTAAAAACATGAAAAAAAAAACCGTTTCAAGGGTTTTACCAATACTACTTTTTGAAATAAAAAAAATGGTGATTGTACGATAGGGGGCGCAGGGGGGCCCATCAACTCAAAATTTTTAAATGGCATGTGGGATCAAGTGTCACATCGTTGAAAACAGAATTCAATTCTCTTTACAACCATCTAATATTTTTTTGAATTTCGGTAATATTTTTTTGTAATTCAAAATCAAAATATCAAATATAAATGCGGATCTGAATACTACTCATACCTCGATAAATTTGAACGGTTGGATGTGGAACAATGAAACCAAAATTTTTTTGAAGGGTATTACTGATACTACTATTTGAGAGAAGAAACATTGCAATTACTTGATAGATGGTGCTGGGGGCACATTAATTTAAAAATTTCGAAAGGTATAAAAATCGAAATTGGGAAAAAATTATAAACAAAATTAAAAAATATTTAGATGGTTGTAAAGAGAATTGAAGTTTCTTTTCAACGATGTGACACATGACCCCACATGCCATTTAAAAAATTTGAGTTGATGGGCCCCCCTACGCCCCCTATCGTGCAATCACTATTTTTTTTATTTCAAAAAGTAGTATTGGTGAAACCCTCCAAACGGTTTTTTTTTCATGCTTCTACGTCGAACCGTTCCAAAGTTAACAGGAGGGGGGGGACTATTATGATAAGTGGTATGATTATTACCGATAATTTTTTGGAATATTAATGAATTGCAATCCCAAGCTGAAAATACAACGAGTCCGCAGGACGAGTTGTATTTTCTTGCATTGGGATTGCCAATAAATTGATATTACAAAAAATTATAGGTTTTTAATCATACCACGAATTATATTTAGGACGACAATATATCGATTTGAAAATTGTTGAATTGCCTGGTTCATTCTTTATTTCTGGCCGTATTCAACGGAATACTCTTTTCCACTGCTTCATCTATGATACCAATAGCCATTTGTCCCCAACGATCGCTCATACTGATTAAGAAATATAACTAGTCAAAACACAAAGATTTGACGTTTATAATTGAAATCATTATTTTCACTTGACAGCTAGTAAAACAAAAACTAAGCAGGTTTATCACCGTGAAAATACAGCGACAAGCTATATTTTCACTGTAATTCCGATTCTCTTGGCTGAATTTCAAAATTTGAAATAGACTGATTGGTTAAATTGTGAAAGGCTTTCGCGGCCATCGTCACTTACATGGTGGTTCTTCTGGTAGTAAGGTGTTTTCAGAGAAGAACTCGACGTTTCGCCAACACGAGTGGTTAGCATTTTCAAGAGTTATTTTAAAAATTTTCGCTTTCTGTAGTCGCTGTCAAATGCTTGACATTTGTTATACGTTGTCTCAATAAATACCTGTGATTTGACGTTCTTACATCTGATTGGTCCATAGCGTTAGCAGACATCATAGAATCGTTCGTACCGTTATTTTGTGGGTAGGGAGCTAATTGAGAATTTTTGAGAACTGGAAGCCAAACCTTGTTCAATTATTGTAGTCCTTCTTCGGTTCTGTTGAAGTTGCTGTGGTGTTTCTGGATTTCAATTGCTTCCCGGAAGAGTCTTGGGTAATACGCAGATGTTGAAGAGATGACTTGGGTTTCTTCAAATTTCACTCTATGGTTATCGTTGTTGAGAGTATGTTCTGCGACAGCGGATTTCTGTGTGTGCCCTAACCGACAGCAAGCCTTGTGCTCTTTGATTCTTGTTTTAACGGAGCGTTTCGTGGTTCCGATATAAACGCTGCCACAGGAACATGGAATGCGATAAACCCCAGAAGAGCATAGTACGTCTCGTTTGTCCTTCGCTGATCTAAAGTGGTCTTTCAGTTTCTTTGAAGGTTTATAAACGGTTTTAATCTCATATTTTCTTAGAATACGGCCGATACGATCTGTAACTCTGGGAACATATGGTAAGAATGCTTTTCTTTTTTCGGTGTTGGTTTGACTACTACATGGTTCACTGGATGGACAGTCATTTGGTCTACTATTGATTCTTCCGTCTCTGATTTCTCTTCTATTTTTCATACACCTCTCAATATCTCTTTCTTTGTATCCATTAGAAAGAGGAGCGTTTTTTAGATGTTTCAGTTCAGCTTCCAGGTATTCAGGTTCGCAAATTCTTCTAGCTCGATCAACTAATGTCTTGATTACACCTTGTTTTTGGAACGGATGATGATTTGAGGTATTGTGGAGATATCGATCAGTGTGTGTTGGTTTTCTATATACCGTATGCCCCAGACGTCTTTCTTTTCGAGAAATGAGAACGTCTAAGAATGCCAGTTTCTTCTCATTTTCAATTTCCATGGTAAATTGAATATTCGGGTGTATGTCATTGATATGGTTAAGGAATTCATTGAGTTTTTCTGGTCCATGGCGAAGGACAAACGAGACGTACTATGCTCTTCTGGGGTTTATCGCATTCCATGTTCCTGTGGCAGCGTTTATATCGGAACCACTAAACGCTCCGTTAAAACAAGAATCAAAGAGCACAAGGCTTGCTGTCGGTTAGGGCACACACAGAAATCCGCTGTCGCAGAACATACTCTCAACAACGATAACCATAGAGTGAAATTTGAAGAAACCCAAGTCATCTCTTCAACATCTGCCTATTACCCAAGACTATTCCGGGAAGCAATTGAAATCCAGAAACACCACAGCAACTTCAACAGAACCGAAGAAGGACTACAATAATTGAACAAGGTTTGGCTTCCAGTTCTCAAAAATTCTCAATTAGCTCCCTACCCACAAAATAACGGTACGAACGATTCTATGATGTCTGCTAACGCTATGGACCAATCAGATGTAAGAACGTCAAATCACAGGTATTTATTGAGACAACGTATAACAAATGTCAAGCATTTGACAGCGACTACAGAAAGCGAACATTTTTAAAATAACTCTTGAAAATGCTAACCACTCGTGTTGGCGAAACGTCGAGTTCTTCTCTGAAAACACGTCGGCCTTACTACCCGAAGAACCACCATGTAAGAGACTGATTGGTTGTTAAGCAAGGATATATATTGTCAAAAAAACATCCGGACTTGTCACGTAAACAACTATTTTCATGTTTCCATACCTGTCATGAAAAATATGTGAGCATTATTACGAATTTTCATAATTACTACGAGATTGACCAACATACTTTTCATTACTTTATTTCAAGCAAGTCTGGGGAATTTCTCTATCGCCAAAGCTGGGCTACCCGGTACAAATTCATGCAGCCACCAGTTTGAAGCAGAAGAGAACGATCAAATAATCTGTATGTTTTTTTATTGGATATAGAACAAGTCTTCCAATACATTCTCATTAATAACTGCTGGTACGTTCTAGTTTATCGATTTGTCGTATCCAGTAAGAATTGCTGTTGATGTTATAACTGGTCTGATCAGTGGTTACGTATATCGAATGAAAGCAAGCGTTACGTCCAATTTCTATTGGAATCATTATTCAAAAACCAAATATGGAAAAGCGTGTTCTTAACAGGGCGATCCTTGACAAGGGGCAGTTAGTCGAAGACCCCATACGACAGCTAATGCATCGTTTTCGAATGCTTTTCATCCAACTTCATGTGTGTTTGTTTGTAGACTTGATAATTTGCCGAATCGGTACGGGGGGTCATATTCAATTCTGTTCTCAACCATATAATCTTTTTTTATTTTTATAAATACATTTTTTCACAATTTTGATTTTTTTGCCTACCAAAATTTTCAAGTTGATATACAGTGAGCACGTAAAGGTTGGAACAAATTCGTTAAACGCTTGACATGGCCATTAGGGAAAATAAGCTGAGACACGTCGATTTCATTTTTCAGTTGCGCATTTTTTGGATTACTCGGATTTTGGATAACGTCATCGCTGTTCGAGTTATGACGTAATTTCAATTTTTTTTAAATGGCATTATCCTATTTTGAAAATAATTTCAAAAAGAACGCATTTTTCAGTGCACGAATGTCATATTTTTCATTATGTTAGATAACCGTATGTTGGAGAAATAAAATATATTTCATTCATTATAATGTAATATTAAGTCTGTTAACGTGAACTTTTGACTTGAAGTATCTCCACGAAATAAAATCTAGTCGTGTTAGATCACTCTAAAAATACCCGTCTGCGGTATTATTATCATTGGCCATGGCGCTTCGGGAGGACTTTCAGATTTTTGGTGGCGTATCCACTTTAAGGGCTGCAGAAAAACCCGGAAAAACCTACAGCCCCACCCCGGGGGGTCGGTTGCACACTTCGAGCAAACACCAGACGACGGGATTGGCATCTAGGCAACTCACATCACACTTGCTTCACAACAGAGTATGATGTAGCCTATCGATACTTGAGAAAAATTCCCTCATGCTCCGGATTTCGATCACAGACGAGGATTTTTAGAGTGGTCAGCTAGATCTCCTGATCTAATCCCACTGGATTTTTTTGTGGGGATACCTCAAGTCGAAAGTTTACTTTAATATACCTAATTATGAATGAAATATATCTCATTTCTCGAAAATACGGTTATGTAACATAAGAAAAAATATGACATCCAAAATAGGGTAATGCCATTAAAAAAATTATAATGTCGTCATAACTCGAACAGCGATGACGTCATAAAAAATTTAAGTATATCAAAAAATGAGCAACTGTAAAAGATAATCGACGTGTCTGAGCTTTTCTTCCCCAATGGCCGTATCGAGCTTTTAACGAATTTGTTCCAACCTTTACGTGCTCACTGTATATTATCTTAACTCAGAAGGTAGTATCATTAATACCATTCAAAATACTTTTTATCCTATTCTTCCACATTAAACCGTTCGAAGAACCCCGCACCAAATACATGGGAAAATGACTTTCAGCCAATTTTGAAAATTTTAATTGGGATATTGCAGTACAAGTCACTAGAAGCTGCACATGCAAATTTAGATTAGTTAGTCCAGTTTCAGAGATGTGAATTTTTGAAAATATTAAAAATTGCTGTTTTACTAAAAACGTTCACTTATCCAAAAGTATTACATTTTAAATAATAATAATAATAATAATAATAATAATAATAATAATAATAATAATAATAATAATAATAATAATAATAATAATAATAATAATGATGATGATGATGATGATAATAATAATAATAATAATAATAATAATAATAATAATAATAATGGCATTGCTGGTTTGAAGAAAGTCAAATGATATGTCAGTCAGTTGGTCGTTAATTTAGAAGAAGCCACATATTATACATGGTGGGTCAAAAATAGCGACAATTAAGCATAGTTTGCCAATCTTTATCATCGGACCCATTAGGGATACTGAGCATTTATCATTAGGAAAATCCCTATTGGGATTCTTTTCTTATACGAGGATATATTGAAAAATTCTTAGCCTACTATAGAACTAAACAAAATTTCAATGTCAAAATATTTTATTACTCAACATATTCCCCTCTTAATTGGATACATTTATTACAGCGAACCTGCAACGTCTCTAGACCTTTCAAAAAAATGTTTCTTCTTGTTCTGCAAACCAGACCTCCACAGCTTTTATTACCTCCTCGTTGGAAGAAAATTTACAACCTTTTAAACTTTTTTTCAGTTGGAAAGAGATGATAGTCGGACGGAGCCAAATCTGGTGAATAAGGGGGGTGTTCTAGTAATTCAAACCCTAAATCACGAATTTTTTGCATGGCAACATGAGATTTGTGTGCAGGGGCGTTGTCCTGCAAAAACAAAACACCTTTGGATAGTTTTCCGCGTCTTTTCTCTTTAATTTTTTCCCGTAGAGTGGTCAGTAATGTCGAATAGTAATCTCCAGTTATTGTTCTACCCTTATCCAAAAAATCAATCATGATTACTCCATGGCAATCCCAATAAAACCGAAGAAAGAACTTTTCCAGCAGATTATTGGACACGACACTTCTTAGATCTTGGAGAACCGGAGTGTCGCCATTCCATCGATTGTTGCTTTCTTTCTGGATCGTAGAAATGTACCCAAGTCTCATCCATAGTAACAAGTCTACATAGTTTTCAAATCGAGCACAGATCGAACGCGATGCTACAACTCTTGCACGCTTTTGGTCAACATTGAAACATTTGGGGATCCATTTTTCTCATGTCCAAATTGACATGAACTATATGATGAACGCGTTCGTATGAAATATTCAGTGCTTCAGATATCCGTTTTAGCCCAATTCGACGGTCTGTTAAAATCATGTCATGAACTGCATCGATATTTTCGGGGACTGACACAGAAACTGGCCTTCCCGATCGGTCATCATCTTCAATGGAAAATTTACCTCTTTTGAAGCTTGCAGTCCAATTTTTCACGGTCGCATACGAAGGACATTCATCACCAAGGGTATTAAGCACATCTTCGTAAATCTGCTCACCTCTTAACCGTTTCAAATTCAGGTACTTGATGATGGCTCGATACTCCAATTTTTCGATTTTCACAATTTCGGTGGACATAGTTTTTATGCCACCATAAAAAAGTTTGGATCAGCTCTCTCATAAGGATAGTTTATTCTCACGAATTAAAAAAAATGCTTACAAGAGGCTTCCAATGGAAATATTTCATTGAAACTGTAGATTATAATCGTTCGAAACATATTTTTTTTGAGACATCATAGAAAAAATTCGAATAAAAAAATCTCTCAAGGGTAATTTGTACTTGAGATTTTTTAAAAAACTCATCTGACCGGGGATTTCTAGTTAAGATGTTTCGTTGAAACATCAGATTATTATTTCGCAAAACGTTCTTTTTGTGCGAGTATTGGGTTGAAACAGTACTTTCGAATACTATCAACCCAATCGTTTTTATATTCAGAAACTCTGCTACTTTTGACCACAAATTCTCGTCTAATATTCGTTTCTGTGTTTGAAATGGAAATGATGAAAACATTTTCAATACCTCCGATACACATCTCAGTCCTAAAATAATCTATAATTCAAAAACGGCAACGGTTCAAATAAAATCACAGCAAACTACATATATCTATGTGAATAAAAACCTATTGTCATCAGACTCTCTAATAAAACTATCAAAAATACTACTATTATGGTATATTTTTGGATGTCAGTGTTTCTTTTGACATTTAATTCCGCCTTCAACATTGAGTGAGTACTCAATACTGTACTTAGATGCTTTATAGTCTTTCAGTACTGCGAAACTTTCCACACACATATTTTACTCCTTCCTCTTAACACCATTTTTCAAATTTCTCATACTTGCTTCTTGACTTACTCGGTTCTATTGAATTTACTGCTAAATTATCTGATTGCTCTATATCAGAAGGCATATCTACTCTGAGTATCATCGGAAACAAAGGAAAGCTGCCAGATATATTAAAGTTTGTGAGACCATTCATGTGCAACAAAAATAAAATAGGTCTCAAAACAGATCCCTGTGGCACGCCTTACTGTATTTCTTCCAAACGGTTCCAAATAGTGTAGTGAAGGTACCCTTCTTTACAAAAAAACTAAGGTTTTCCCATTTTTCTCTGTTGTTCACGTTGTTTTTACAAATTCTAGAAATTTTCTTTACTGGACCTACATTACCGAACGCAGGATACTGTTGAAAGTATTTCATTAATTTTCCCTCCAATTTTTAGGTGTACGAACCATATTGCCAAAGTCTTCGATCTGAGAATCATAAAATCAAGGTTAACAGTTTTGTTGTTCTCATTTCGTCGCGTATTTTCGTAAACAAGGATAACGGCATATCCAAAAACAACCTGTTACGATATCTCGTATGAAAAAATCGACCCGAACATTCATTCAGTCCGAAAATTATTGAAAAGGTCTGTCAAAAACAATTCTATTGGTCAATCAACAATTCCACTTTGGAGGGTTCAATGTTTGGTAACATGGCCATGATTGATTCATCAATGGGGGAAACACAATGTTTACTGGTGTTTGAGTTCGTCAGAAATACATATAATAATAATAATAATATTTTTATTGGTTACCAGCACTATTACATACAAATTATTATTTTTTTAAAATTGTGGTGAACTAATGGCAATTCTGGTTCAGAATGTCAAAGGCAGCCTTTCATTTCTGTTTTTCCACCAGCTCCCAAAAATTGATAAAATAAATTCAAGATGACGAGCAAAGATAAGAAATTAAATAGAAAGAACAAGAGAGAAAGAATAGCAAAACAAGAAAGAGCGAGAGACAGAGAGATACGGGAAGATTCAAGTCTGAATTGAAGGAGGTAATTTTGCTGGTTTTGTGTTCTAGATTTTCAAAATATAGTTTTATCATATATTATCATACACACATTTTTTATATTTGGGGTCAATAGAATGGATGAATAAAACGAGAGAATGAGTTATTCTACAAGATTTTTTTGTAATTGGTTTTGAAATAGTTCATGGATAAAGTCTAAAGAGAACAATCTAGAGTGTTCATATTGTTAATGACGGTATCAGCTTTATTGTTAAAAAAAAAATGTTAAAATTGTCATTTCCGTCAACCGATTGCACCCCTACGCGCAACCCTCGGAAGTCTTCGAGAGACTTGTGTGAGTGAGCTAGGGAAGACGCAGCCCTTACCTTTTAACGTGTGATGCCATGCACGAGACCGGTGAATCGGTGGATCGAACCCACGACCCCACGCTTGCGAGGCGTACGCTTTTACCAGCCGACCACCACGACCCATAAATATATAGCTGAAAGAGAACGACTATTTGTTGAAATGAGAGCGGCCAATACCAAATCATAAACTATCAGGAGTAGCGTTCCACAAGGTTCAATCCTTGGGCCAGTATTATTCCAAATATACATATATAAATGACTTGACAGTATAAGTATCCAGAAGGAATGTATAATGTTTGCTGCTATCTCGGCATGATGTGGAAATGTTCTAATATTGACATAGATACTGATATTGAATATGGAACATGATCTGAAGAAGGTCGAACACTGATTCAACTCAAACCATCTCTGTTTCAACGCAGAGAAAAGTAGCCTCTTACTTATATATGACTCTCTGATATAAGACACAAAAACCATGGATTGATGTTCATGTTTTCGGCTTTCAAATGGTCTGCCTGTCGGAGCTACAGGGCAAGTTCCACGATTCAATTTATAAACTCGTGATTTTTCAGGTTTTTGTGTCAAATCTTCATTATATTAACATATAAATGTATCAATACGCAATACACAAATTACTAACTATACAAAGAAATAAATGAATACCCACAATATTCGTCGATAGAATAAAAGCATCCCTCCAAAAAATATTCTTTGACCTTTCGTTTGAATGTAGAAAGTAAACTAATACTCTCTATATCTGGAAGCAGACAATTGAATAGCTTTGAACCTATTGAAGAGAGTGACTTTTGAAACAACGTTGTGCGATCTTGTTGTAGTTTTATTTTCCATTTCTTGCTGGATAGTGACATATAGAGTTAGTCCCAAAGTCAGACTCGTTCTATTTTACATAAAGCAACCTGCTGTAAATGTAAATGAATAGTAATAGCAAAACGTTTTTCTCTTCGAAAACGAGTCTGCATGAATCTGACGAAGAACATATAACATTGATATTATTTGTTTCTGAGCTTCAAAGCAATGCCACATAAGTATATTGTAGGAGAGAACTGAATTTACCATTGCATGGTAAACATCTAAAAGATTGTTTTTATTTAAGACTTTCTTGAGTTTGTAACAGAGCATACAAACTACTACTGATCCTCTTACATACGTAATTGACGTGAAATTTCCAACTCGAATCAGAATCAAGGTGAATGCTTAAAAATTTCGTAGTCACCGATGGATCTAAGACCACCTGATTAATTTCACCATGGATAGGTTGCTCAATACGAGGATGTATTGATCTCTAGTTAGCCTAGACCAGTTCCCTGCATAAACAAAATATTGCGTTACCATAGCAATGAACAGTAACGTATTAGAAGTTGCTGCAAAATGGATCCCCAAATGTTTGAATGTTGACCAAAGGCATGCAAGGGTAGTAGCATTGCGTTCGATGTGAAAACGATGTAGACTTCTTAAACCGAATTGTTACTATGGATGAGACTTGGGTACATTTCTACGATCCAGAAAAAAAGCAACAATCGATGGAATGGCGACAATCCGGTTCTCCAAGACCTAAGAAGTTTCGTGTCCAAAAATCTACTGGAAAAGTTCTTGCTTCAGTTTTTTGGGATTGCCATGGAGTAATCATGATTGATTTTTTGGATAAGGGTAGAACAATAACTGGAGATTACTATTCGACATTACTGACCACTCTACGGGAAAACATTAAAGAGAAAAGACGTGGAAAGCTATCCAAAGGTGTTTTGTTTTTGCAGGACAACGCCCCTGCACACAAATCTCATGTTGCCATGTAAAAAATTCGTGATTTAGGGTTTGAAATACTAGAACACCCCTTATTTACCAGATTTGGCTCCGTCCGACTATCATCTCTTTCCTCAACTGAAAAAAAGTTTAAAAGGCCGTACATTTTCTTCCAACGAGGAGGTAATAAAAGCTGTGGAGGTCTGGTTTGCAGAGCAAGGAGAAACATTTTTTTTTAAGATCTAGAGACGTTGCAGGTTCGCTGTAATAAATGTATCCAATTAAGAGGAGAATATGTTGAGTAATAAAATATTTCGACATTGAAATTTTGTTTGGTTCTATAGTAGGCTAAGATTTTTTCAATATATTCTCGTTTATTTCTTTCGGAAAAATAGAATCAGCACAGTTTTATTCGTATTTAGAATGAGTTTATTAGAGCGCCACCAGATTGGGAATTTTTTACCTATCGTGTCGAGATTGGTTTGAAGTTCAACAAGGTTGGTTGGTTGATTGGTTAAACACTGAAGTTTACCTTTGAAGTTTCCCTTAACACTGAGACCAGCTGGGGTCTGTTGTATTGTTCTGTCATCAGTTATTCCTAGTTAAATAGGCCTGTGTGTTTCACCAGGTTTATATTGAATAATTACACAGGTCATGATTGGTTAATTGAAACACAACAAATATAGTAGAACACGAGCGTATATTTCAATGCTTCTCATTCAAATACATAAGAACAACTAACTTATTTCAGTTTCATTTTCATCTTCACACCCAAAACCTTTTCGGGGCATGGTAAAAATACGTCATTATATAATATTATGACGCACAAAGGAATAGATAAGTATCCTAAATAAACATGGTCATAAATAAGACCCTTCGGCTTTATTTATTTCTCTTGTTAATCATCAGATGAGAAAGTAGGCTCGTTTTTGCATATCATATTATATCCGTTTAGATACATATTTTAACAGTTTAGTAGTCTAGGTGTTTTGGATTCATGCCTGTTTCTAGGTTGATCTGTCCGAAAATTCTGTTGCGCTGGTTGAGCAGCGCGTCGCATTCGAAGATGATATGAGAGACTGTTTCCTCCTCGTTACTACAGAGTCTACAGTCCACGGTTTCTCTATTTATTCCCATGGTGTGTAGGTGTTTTCTAAGGCCGCAGTGTCCGGTTAGTAGGCCGGTGATCGTGCTTATCTTAGATGTGTTGAGTTTGAGGATGTCAGCAGTCAGTGTTTGGCTCAGGTGCCTCACCATGGCTGTGATGTGTCGATGCCCTTCGATTTGGTCCCAATACGTTTGGTGTTTTGATTTCTTCCACTCATTGGTTCTGGACCGGTGAATGGTGATTCAGATGCTTGTTTTGCAAGTTGGTCTGCTTTTTTATTGACTTCAATTCTCCTGTGTCCGGGCACTCACACAACTGTAACATTATTAACAGTTCATTGAGTCTCTGAAGGCATTACCAGACTTGTTTTGACTTTATCTGTATTGAAATCAGAGATTGTATAGCACTGTGGCTGTAGAAGCGTTTGTTTCATACCCATGATCTAGATTCATCTGTATGCATGTCCTCAAGTTCAGCAAGACTATCAGCAGCTGCTAAAATGGAGGTAACATCACCGAAAATTTTAAAAGAAGTCCAAAAACCGTTCCTTGTGGAACACTAACGTTCATATAGAATAAGTCTGAGTCGGTAGTATCCCATTCCACATGTTTTTGTTTTTGAAATTCAAATAGGATATAACCCGTGCAAGAACTTTCCCTCGAACACAAGAGAAGAACAAAGACAAGAGAAAAGACTAGTGAGCCTTTCGCTAAACAGCTTCTCGTTTTGGATAAGATAGACTTGAGAATTTTTTTGAACTTATTGAAATCTGGGTAGGTATTTTTTGGAGCGCCCATGATGATGACACAGCCTGTATAAGTAAATGGATGTCATGACCTCTCAGTATGTTTGTGAATATTGCTCCATTGGGGGTATTATCCGCACTGTCACCTTATTACCCTGTTACCTGTGATTTTTCAGATAAATCAGCGCCAGTTTCATCCCAACCTGCTCACTGATCACATCATCGTGAGCGTAGTGCAGTGTCTTTTGCTGTTCACGCCAGTTATGTTGGCCTTTTATATTGGTAAGATTACCGATTTACATTTAAATTAATACGATTGCGATGCTGCAGTGACGATCAAACTGGATTTCCTGCACTTTTTATGCGGGGGTCAAGTTTTTCAAGTTGTTTGGACAAGTGATAGTGTTTGTGCAGTTTACTCGATTACGAAATTTGTTGAATTTTTCTTTTTCGATGACGGCCGAAAAATCATAGAAGGTGCAATAATAAGTTATCTTTTGACGTTCAGGTAGAGGATATTTCTCAGAGGATGTCTGACATTTTCGTGTTTTTATATGAAAAATTATAAATAACCAGGCAGTTTAAAAGTACCGACGATGTTTGATTTTTCCTTGTTGAATCATCAATTGGAAAGTTTCTCAATTGATAAAAGATTTTACGTTATTTGAAACTCTAAAACATCTCTCAAACTCCTGAAATGTCATCAAATCAAGTAGAGTTATGAAAATAATCCTTTTATATTATTTCCTTATATTCCAAAAGACAGTGTTATTTGTTATTGGTTGTTTTATGGAAGTTATTTCCTTTATTCTGTTGATGTATATACAGGGTGTTGCTACATTCGCGCGAAAAAAATTAACAGGGACTGTGGCAAGAACCTGAAGGTGTCATTGAGTTTTTGAGATGTTTGTCTTCACTAATTCACCTACGACTTCAGTTTTGAATTTGCCAAATACACGAAAATAGATCTATTACATCATTCACAGATTCAAATAGAACCTAAAAAAAAATAATTATACAACAAAAAATACAACAAAACAAACATTTTTCCATAGAAATATATATAATATACTTATTCTAGAATGCTAATCTCATGTCAAAAGTGTTGTAAAAAGTTCGGATTAGTCCGCAATGCGCATGTGCGTCATCAGTGTTTTTTGTAACAGGCCCGGTTTTAGTAAAATATTATGGTAATGCTGAAGATTAACAAACGTTGTTAAAACCGAATCTCGGGGAATAAGGTATTGGAAAACTCAATGTGCTTATACCTGCTATTTAGCCGATTTGGATACATCCTTTCACATATTTATGATCACAAATATTCAGCAAAGGCTATCCGAAAGCAGAGAACTGTTATTATTATTATTTATCGCTCTGAAGCGACTCATTGATTTTTGGTATCGCAATCACTTTTCAGCTGTAGATAAACTCAACAAAAAAATACGGAACCACCCCTAGATAGGAAAATAAATTGAAAGTACGAGAAACTATGAAAATTTATTTCAGCTAATATTATGAATAATTTAAACTCAAATTTGTATTTATAAAATTGAATGCATTCATATTATAAGAAGCTCAAGGTTTTCTTTTTATAGAACGATTGATGTCAAAATATGTGACTGCATTTAATTTTGGTTAAAATAATTTGAAGAGATTAACATACTATTTCTACGATTATTTCTGGTTGTGTTACCTTAGTGCAATTTCCATAATGGGGGTTTATGGAGTTCTGCATTGGGGTCGCTTCCTAAAGACATTAACCAGAATAATACCTTTGTGTCAAGCTATAATAATAATGAGCTATTTTGAACAAAGCATGGGTACATAGGTCATTATCTACCAAAAATAATTTATTTCAGGTATTTTTCCTTTACTTCCACACCACATCACTAAACAGTTCATTTTTATCTGTGGGAAGAAACGGTTTTATTAGGAACATGATTAATGCAAATTCACGAATTATGAAAGAACCAACGACAACAAATACTACACAAAACGACAAGACAGAATCTGAACAAGTCTTCCTGTTGATGAAAAAGCACTGCACGGTCATTATAATTACAGTAGCATAGGGTACATTATTGTTTGAAATAAGTTTCTTTCGCGCCTAAAATTCGAAGGACTCTATCTCTAAAAAGTTATTTTGGTTTGAAAAGGTCCTGAATGCGCTGACAAATTTCTCTCTTTCCAATGACATGGGTTGTATTGCCTCATGACACAATACTCTAAACTGGAACACCAAATGATTTTCAAACTTGGCAACGATCTACCCAAACTACACTGAAGACGCGCATGAGCACATAGGAAACGGGTCGCATACGCGGCATGCTTTTCGTCGAGAAAATTGGCGGGATTAGCACTTTAGGGTAAGTATACATACTTCTATGCATTTTTCACAATGATAAAAACTACCACATTTTTTCAACACAAATCAAATGTTATGTATAAAATTCCGTGTAGTGATTGTGAAAAATGTTATATAAGACAAACATAACGGTACATAACAACTAGAATGAAAGAAAATGAGCGGGATTTAAAAAAGAAATATAGTCTAAAACATCCCACTTCTCTTTTAGGTCATGCCCAGAAGAATGATCATAATTTTGAGAGCACAGAACTGGTGGGCAATCAAAACTATCTTTTCAACCGTATCGTGAAATATGATTCTGTCAATTATAGGAAAGATACTGAAAATCTAAACAACGCCTATCTAAATTCAATATATCGTGAAAAAGAAATGAAAGGTCCCTTTTAGGTTTTTATATTCATGAAACAATACACCCGATCCATGTTCACTTCAGTAGTAGTTCGAGGTTTGCTTTGCAATGCTCGGCGAACTTTTATTCAATTTTAGTCCTGTCTAGTTATTTTATTTTTATGTCAAGTGTTAAACTTTATTTTGACGAAGGTAAACCAAAACCCTTCACGTAAGTCGTCTACCTTATTAATATTGAAAAAATAATCCAGACTGGTTTCTGAGTTTGGCTGGTATTGTTAGTTAGTTTATTTCAGACACAAACGTTTACACGTTATTTTATATTGAAAAGTTCAAATGGAATTTTTGCTAAATTTCATATTCGTATACATATAAGTTTTGTCCATAATTTTATATTTTAGAGCCCTGATGATGACAAAATATACTGCCGAAACGTTGGCCTGAAGAAAAATACTGGTTTTTCTTTGAGACGATCTAACCCCAACAACCATATTCGATAATTACATAAATGGTCGAAACTTCGTTATTATTTAAATTTATATTTTTTCTCCTTATGAGATAATATTGAAATTTATGCGTACATTGGAGCATCTGAATAAATTTGACTTGATTTAATTGGGAATTATAAATAAAAATAAGTGAAATTGAACAAGAAGTGTGTGAATCGAGCATTTAATTTAAAAACTTTTGGGGAATCCATTTAGATTGTAATCTCAACTAGATGTTTTTTTGCTGTGATATTTGTAGAAAATATAAAGGACCAAGGAAAAGGAGGTATCAATTAGCATTTTTTTTTAAATTTTCTAATGTGTAATTTCTGGTATCAAGGGCTGATTGGAAACTTTGGAGACGAAAGTTTCCTTTAAACTGGCCAATTTTCATCCTTGAAAACCTTTGTTGTCAGTACCTTGCACAAGGGTGGAGATCTGGATGATCTATCTAATATTTGGTCAATCTTTCATATTCCAACTATTGCCAAAATCATGGAAAATAGTCAAGAAGCGTTTGTTAGAATTTTCGAACTTTCATAAAATAATTAGTGAAATTCAGTTTGGTTTTCCGAATAAAAAATACGAACTATGCGATATTCTCATGTCCTAATGAGGTCTATTCAGAGATGATAGCTGGGGAGACAACAGCAGCGGTATTTTGTGATCTAACAAAGGCATTTGACTGCGTTGATCACAAAATATTGTTAAACAAATTCCAACTGTACGGATGCTGAGGTTTGACTCTTACGTGATCAGACTCATATCTTTCTGGGCGATATCAAAAGGTTGGAACAACGGAACTATCGAATAAAAAGAAAATCTCATCAGGAGGTCAGCAAAGATCATTCTTTTCCTGTTATGTTAATAACGACCTCACTAAAACCAAGATGTCTGGTGAATTCAATCTCTTTGCAGATGATATCACTATTATACTGTGGATTTATCATCTTCAGGTGATGTTCACTATCTGAAGTTTTGAAGTCTTAGATAATACATGTCTATTGCAAGTCAACAATAAACCAAAAAAAAATCGGCTCCGGAATGATACAGCGATGTACAAAATGGCGATTATCAAAATAGCGGGTTACGAATTCGCGACATTCAAAGTAGCGATGTACTTTAATAGCGTGTAACAAAACAGCGATGTAATGAAATGTAATTTGCAATGAAATAGCGACGTTAAATAATTACCATGTTACAAAATGCCGCCGTGACATTTGAACGACTCAATAAAATAGCGACAGGGAGATGATGACAGTTTTTTGATACGATTTTACTCAGTATGCCTTTTGGAAGACAGTATTGTCCGTATTTCCTCATGATGATAAGGTATGAATCAAAGAATCGTCGTAGGTTCTTCTTATTAAAAAAATTATTATGATTTTTATTATTATTATTATTCGGGTACGATTTTAATCAGGCTACCATGTGTTTCTTGATGAAATAATAATACTAAAATACCTGAAAAACCATTGGCAGCCCGTCAGGGTGGGTCCGAATGGCTGGTATGGTCACGTGAACTTGTAGTTGAAAAAGGTAATTCTACGCCCACCCTAACGGTAAGCCAATGGTTTTTCGAGTATTTTAGTTCTATTATTTCATTATAAAACACATGGCAGCCTGATTGGAATACTACCGAAACACAATTTTTTGAAAATATTATTATTATTATTTAATATGAAGAACCTACGACGACTCTTTGATTCATGTATTATTATCATGAGGATATACGGACAATAATGTCCTCCAAAAGACATACTGAGTAAAATTGTATCCAAAATGTATCATCTCTCGGTCTAAAACGTTACTAGGCACCCATAAGTTATAATATTGGTATCATTAACGTGACATTTATAAATAACTGTCAAAAGTGGCTCAAAAATGCATTTCATAGGTTCACAAAAAGGTGGTCGTATTCTTCTTTTCGGAGGTTACAAATACAGAAAGGATAAAACATATATCAACTCTGAAAACTGGCGATGTGCTAATACTGGATGCAGACGTAGAATAATAGTGAGGAAACAAGATGTCGAACATCCAATCCCTACTGGTGAACATACTCATGGACCAGACATAGGGAGCAATGACGCTGATATAGTAAAAGATCAGATTCGGCAAAGGGCACGAATGACTCAAGATCGTTCAAGATTAATTATACAAGAATGCGCTCAAAATGTTGATACTGAAGGTGTGGTTGCTTTACCTAGTTATGAGGCCGCAAGACAAATTATTCATCGACAGAGAAAACAATCTGAAAATTCTACTTCATTCAATTTGGAATCCAATATATCTATAAAGTATCACAAAACTTTGAAAGGTGACAATTTTTTATTGAGGGATTCTCGCGAAACAGACACAAGTGGTAGAATTTTGTTGTTTGGGACGAATGCGAAGATGCAGACACTGGCTGAATTTAATATTTGGTGTGCCGATGGAACATTTAAGATAGCACCTGACTTTGCATTTCAAATCTATACAATACATGCTCTCATTGTAAATAAAGCAATTCCGATGCTATGTGCAATTCTTGGTGACAAGAGGAAAGAGACGTACTCCAGGATGTTCAAAAAAAATTAAAGAGTTACAGCCAACCTTAGAAGCTAAATCTGTTTGATTTTGAAATGGGAGCTGTCAATGCCTTCAAAGAAATCTTTTCTAAATCAGATATAAGCGGATGTTTTCTTCATCTTTCTCAAAATCTTTGGCGTCAAATTCAGAGGACCCCAGGTATAGTTAATTTATACGTGACCAGTCAAGAACTCAGAGTAAAATGTAAAACCCTGCTCGCACTGAGTTTCGTACCACCAAGAGATGTACAGTTTGCGTACGAAATTCTTAAAGAAGAAGGATTTCCCGTCGAAATGACATCTATAACAGATTACTGGGAAAATACATATGTAGGAAGGAGACTGGAAGGAGTTCTGCCCGGATATCCTATCCCCATGTGGAACATGTATGATCGGATCAATACAGATATTCCGAGAACTAATAACTCGTTGGAGGCATGGTATAATGTCTTCCAGAGGTCATTGGATTGCCATCGTTCTTCATTAACTAAACTTTTGGACAGATTTCTATTGGAAAAAAACCAAACTGAAAACTTCATCTTGAGATATAGAGCTGGTTTTAGGAGTCTAACAAAAGCAAGTATACTCAGTTGAAGAAACGCCTTAAAACTATCACTCAAGGATACTCATTGCGGTGTGTTAAAGATTATTTACCGGCCATTGCTTTGAATTTATCATATAATAATGGAATTGTATAGGTATATCATGGATTTATGTTGTGTTCTATAGTGTTATCATCACATTCTTCTAATAAATGGTTTCTACTGAATCGATATTTTTTACATCGTTCTAAAATAACATCGCTGTTATGTTATCAATGCTATTTTGTTACTATCGATATTTTGAAACATCGCTGTTTCAAATGTCGCTATTTCATTACTCGCTGTTTGAAATTAGCGTTATTTCAACATCGCCGTTTTAATAATCGCCATTTTGTACATCGCTATATCATTCCGGAGCCATCTGCGTAAGCATGTATGGCGAGTGATACAACTTTCTACCACACCGCTTATATTATGAGTTCTAGATTCCTACAAAAAGTACCAAACATACACAGAATCGCCTCAGAAAATTAATGTCAATATGGAACTGCTTTTCTTTGTTGGTAAGGAAAATGCCTGGCCTTACTGTTTCATTCACCCCCATTGTGGAAATTGCACTAAGGTAATACAACCAGAAATACTCGTAGAAATTGCATGTTAATCTCTTCAAATGATTTCAATTAAATGCAGTTGCGTATTTTGACATGAATCGTTCTAGAACGAAAACCTCGAGCTTCCAAGCATCCAATTCTATAAATCCAATTTGAAATTATTCATGATGTTAGCTGAAATAAATTTTCATAGTTTTTTGTACTTTCAATTTATTTTCCAATTCAGTGCTTCCTTGAAATTCGCACCGACGGACGATTTGGGGTGGTTCCGTAGGTTTTTGTTGGTTAACTACAGCTGAAAACTGAATGTGATACCAAAAATCAGTCGCTTCAGAGCGGTAAATAATAATAATAACCGTACTCTACTTTCTGATGGCCTTTGCTGAATATTCGGGATCATAAATATGTGAAAATATGTATTCAAATCGGCTAAATACAAATAACAGGTATAAGCACAATGAGGTTTCCAACCTTATTCTCCCAGATTCAGAATTAACGTTTGTTAATCTTCACAAGTACCATAATATTTTACTGAAACCGGGCCTGTACAAAAATCACTAATGACGCGCTTGCGCATTGCGGACAAGCCTGAACTTTTTACAACACTTTTCTAGAGTAAGTATATAATATATATTTCCATGACTTCAACCCGCTGTAACGCAGAAACGCAGCGTTATGGACATTAATTGACTCGACAATTCGTAGTGATTCAAACTGCAATCCACCTCGATGTGAAACTTGTGCTAATCATATACCGAAATGCTCGCTATAGTATTCAGATTGACACATGAATGTCCTAAAACTTGTGGACCCCGCATTAGATGCGGAATGTGGTCGTGATTAAGATAGGTTAATTAATTTCTATAATGTTGTTGCTTTGTAAATGGTGGTTTTCGACCATGAAATGGTAGGTTATACAGTGTGTCGCACTTCTCATGGAAACACCCCCGGATCTTCCGTAATAATTGAGGTCAAATGATGAAACTCTCAGGACTGATGGAAATGCTCAAAATGCACCTACCACCTGAATGGGGTTGGCATAAGTGATATACACTGCCCGCCACTCGCAATGGAGAATCATAATTCAGAATTCAGAATCATCTCGTCAATTTACGTCGGAGAAAAGTTTACTTTTTTTCGAAAAATGAAAATTAAAAATTTTCTTCATAGAATATTGCATTTTTCGAATTTGATCGCCTGCGAATATTTCAAAAATACGGTATTACTTTATCTTATAGAAGGCGATACTCGAAATCAGCTCGTCAAGTTACGTCCGAGGGAAGCGGGCAATTTTATGAAAAATGGAAAATGACAATTTTCGCAAATTTCGATTTCCTTCTATATAGAATATTGCATTTTTTCACTTTGAATGCCTGGGAATATTTAAAAAATGCGGAATCCCGCGAGTATTACTACGTCTTGCAGAAAATTTCCTTCTGGATCCGAAAATGTACTTTTTTCTGTCAGAAGGCTATTTCATTTAAAAAATGTTGATATGCGGATGGGTGCATTTTTTCGTCGAAGATTTGCCTTTTTACAGTTACCCCTTTGTTTTGTGGTGATATTCGGAATCAGCTTGTCGAGTTACATCTGAGAAAAGTTTGCAATTTTTCAAAAAACGGAAAATAAAAATTTTTCGAAAAATTCGATTCAGTTCTATATAGAATATTGCCTTTTTCGACTTTGATCACCTGGGAATATTTCAAAAATACGGAATCCCGCGAATATTACTTCATCCTATAGAAAATTTTCTTCTGAATCCGAAAATGTACTTGTTTTTTGAATCAGAATGCTAAATCATCAAGTAAATGTCGACATGTGGATGGGTGTATTTTCTCGTAGAAAAAGTTGCCATTTTCCAGTTACCCCTTTGTCAAATTCAATTTTTGATATTCGGAATCAGCTCGTCGAGTTACGTCTGATTTTTCGAGAAATAAAAAATGAAAATTTTCGCAAAATTCGATTTCCTTTTATATCGAATATTGTGTTTTCGTTGATTGCCTGAGAATATTTCAGAAATGCGGATCCAGCGAATATTACTTCATCTTATAGAGAATTTCCTTCTGAATCTGAAAATGTACTCATTTCTCGAATCAGAAAGCTAATTTATAAGTACATGGGAATTAACGTTTTATTTACAGTGAGGACGTAAAATTCAGGTAAAAAGGTACCACTTTTACTACTTTGTGGCATAAAAATGATTGTGGTCACGTGGCCTAGTGTCAAGAGGGCACCATCAACTTTTTTTTTCAAATGTAAAGGGGGTCACGTGGCTCCTGGTTTTGAAGGTCTTCCGATTCTATATCCGCCACTTCTTTGTTTGTGAAAATCGGCCAAGCCGTTTCAAACTGACGAGCGTTTGAAATTTGCTTCAAATATTTAACAAATAAATTATTTTACCTATTAATTGTAGTAGAATTTCAACTCCGTTACTGATTCTGGCCGAAAAGCCAATTTTTTGTGGTGAAACAGGTGCACATATTATTGGAATTTTACACTGTCGTTTTTGTTTCAGTTTTTTATACCTCAGTTATTTTGCTGGAGACTCCAAATAGCATTTCATTTCAATCTCAGTCTAATATTGACGTTAATGATATCAATACTTTTGACAGTTTTCATAAATTTCAGCATTTATGATTTTCAAATGTCTCGTCCTCGTCCTTTAGAAGAAAAAACCGAAGCAATTTTAATTTACGCTGAAGCTGGGCGTAATTACCATGAAGCAGAAAGAATATTTAATGAGCGCTTCCCAAATAATCCAATAACTCGTACCTACTTAAGGGAATTGGTCAGTAAATTTCAAAGAACTGGTTGCGTAACGAGGGAAAAAGGATCTGGAAGAAAATCCATTTCAGAAGATCAGCAAATCGACGTTCTGGCAGCTGTTGTTAATAATCCGCAACAAACAACGAATACGGTAGCCACGGCTTGTGACGTAACTACGACCACTGTGAAAAAATATCTTTAAAAAACACAAATTTCACCCATATAAATTAAAAATTCTGCATCAATTAAAAGATGACTCAAATAGAAGAATGCAGATTTGTGTGATCATGTCTGATCGCATAACCCAAAATCCCGGTTACATTAACTCTATTTGTTTTAGTGATGAAAGTACGTTTTTTTTTAATGAATGGAATAGTAAATAGCCAAAATATGCGTTATTGGTCAGACGTAAATCTGCACGTTTTTCGAGAGGGTCATACTCACACTCCAGAGAAGATCAACGTATGGTCTGGTATTTTGGGTGACCATATCATAGGTCCAATATTTATGGCAGAAAATTTAACTGGGCATCTGTATATGAATATGCTTCAAAATCAGATCCAACACAGTATTCAAGAAGTACTTGGGGCAAACCCAAATGAATTTACCATGGATGTTACCTTTCAACAAGATGGTACACCTCCTCACTACTACAGACCTGTCCGAGAATGGCTTGACGAGAATTTTCCGGGACGGTGGATAGGCCGACGTGGCCCCATTGAATGGCCAGCTAGGTTACCTGATATGATCCCTATGGACAATTTTTCTGTGGGTGTACATAAAATCTAAGGTGTACATCACACCAGGAACTTAAGAACCGTATAACAGATGTGTGTTACCGTATTACCCCGGAAACATTTAATAACGCTCGGAATGAATTCCACAACCGACTTTTTTTCTGTCAAGAAGTGAACGGTGGAAATTTTGAGCCTTTGTTAAAATACTAGCAATTGTTACTTGAAATTTTGTTGAAATTAAAAGTTATTTAGGTTTTTAATTCATTTTAAAAATATTTGAAGCAAATTTCAAACGCTTGTCAGTTTGAAACGGCTTGGCCGATTTTCACAAACAAAGTAGTGGTGGATATAGAATAGAAAGACCTTCAAAACGAGGAGCCACGTGACCCTTCTTTTCATTTGAAAAAGAGTTGATGGTGCCCTCTTGACACTAGGCGACGTGACCACAATCATTTTTATGCCACAAAGTAGTAAAAGTGGTACCTTTTTACCTGAATTTTACCCGATCTCGATAGCTTGTTCCGTTCAAAAGTTAAGGGGGAGGGAGGACTTTTTACGTCCTCACTGTATTTGTAATGCTGGAAGTGTGAATATATTGTGTTTGACCAAAAATACGGAAAGCAAAATATAAAATATTGACAACTAATAAATATATATTGTCACAAAATTTTATATATTGGCAAAAACACTTTTTAAGTTTGGGTCAACTTGAAGAGTGATCCAATACGAATTTTTTAAATTATTGAGTAATAGCCAAAACAACTTATTTTAATTACTGATCCTTTGATGATAGGGAGAGAAATCTGTGTACAAGTTTACTTGGGTATTCAGGCAGTGATCATTGTTGGAAAGTTCTTCGGAAATTTCCAGTAATTCAACCTGAGGAAATTCTTCATGTCGATTTCATCTAGAATTTTGGAATTTCTTTTAGAGCTGAAGTTGTGTTTGTAAATCTAACACCTGTTTTTTTTATAGGGGACTTACTGATGTTCCTGGCCGGAACAGCCCTAACATGGTCTTCCCCTGAGATTCCTAAACTGACAAACATCCACACAACTCCTTTCGAAAGGACCATCACCGACGAAGAATCCACGTGGATATCATCCCTGGTCACACTAGGAGCAGCTATCGGCCCCTACCTCTTCTGCCGCCTGGCGGACAAAATGGGAAGAAAATACACACTCCTAGCAGCCGGGGTGCCCTTCCTAGTCTGCTACCTCATCCAGGCCTTCGGAAAAGCCGTCGAGCTGTTCTACGTCACCCGCCTGGTCATGGGGCTCACCGTCGGAGGGGTGTTCACCCTAATCCCGATCTACGCCGGAGAAATCGGACACAAGAACAACAGGGGATTCTTGGGAGCGCTGATCAGCTGTGGAGTTTGCTCGGGGCTTCTGTTTTCCTACTCCCTGGGACCCTTCGTCAGCGTGATGACATTCAACTTGGTGCTGGCCGTACTTTCCGCGGTTTTCCTGGTGCTGTTTGCCATCCTCGGTGAGGAGGTCCCACACTACTACATCAGTATCAACGAGGATGATCTAGCCAAGGAAGCCTTGCAGAAACTTCGAGGCGACTTCACCAACATCGACGAAGAACTCAACGAGATCCAAAACAAGTTCAAGGCCGAGGAGCAAGGGAGGTTTTCTGACATGTTCGCCTCCAGGGCGTTGAAAAAAGCCTTCATAACCAGCTGCGGACTGTTGATCTTCCAGCAGCTGTCAGGAATCAACGTGGTGCTCTTCTACAGCCAGAAGATCTTTGACGACTCGGATTCTGGACTGGCTCCCGAGATTTGCACCATCATTATAGGAGGCGTGCAATTCTTGAGTAGCATCGTAGCTCCGATGACTGGCGAGAGATTCGGTAGAAGAACGCTTCTGGCCTTTTCCGGTTTGGGGATGGCCCTTTCAGAAGCTTCTCTGGCGACCTTCAGCTACCTCAAAACTCAGCACTATGACATACCCCACTGGATGGCTTCATTCCCAGTGGTTTGTCTCGTGTTTTTCATCATAACCTACAATTTTGGATACGGTCCTTTGCCGTGGGTGATGCTGGGGGAGCTTTTTCCGTCCAAAGTGAAATCACTAGCGACTTCTTGCGCCTGTTTCGTGAACTGGATCCTGGCGTTCTTCATCACCAAGTACTTCATGTCCATGTTGAGTGTTTTCGGATTATTTGGATACTTTTCTATATGTGCGTGTTGCTGTGTGGTAGCAGCGCTATTTGGGAGATTCTACGTCATAGAAACGCGTGGGAAGAGCTTGGAGGCGATTCAAGATGAGTTGGACACGTGACACTGCTTCGTATGAGGATTTTTAGCGGAGGATAGGTGGAATGAAAGCTTCGTGATTCTCAAATATAGTGACAGTGAAAATTCAGATCTCTCTGAGGTAACGAAAGGGGGATGTCGGATTTCAATTCAGCGGAATTATAACTAGATTGTTTCAAAATTAGCCTCTCCCTGGATACGTTTTCTTGAATTGATAAGATTAAAGGCTATAACAACAAAAGTATCAATAGTGTAGGTATTTATTTCTTTATACTCGTGTATTTTTCAATAAAGATTATTTTTGAATTACGTGTTGAATTTTTTGTTTATCAATTCACAAAAAAATTGGGTGTATGAGCTGGTATCAACAATTTTTCCTTTACAATAATTTAAGGAAATCTAAGGAATAGTAGGCTCATTCAAATCAGAGCAACCTTTTTTAAAGAACCTTGTTGATCCAGTTAAAATTTAAGAAATAAAATAGTAGTTTCATTCTAATCAAAGAAATATTCTTAAAGAATCTTGTTGATTCAGAATACGTTGAAGATTTAGGAAATAAAATAGTAGGCTCACTCAGAGCAACCTTTTCAAAGAATCTTGTTAAATCTGAGTACGTTGAAAAGTTGAGAGATGAAATGATAATAAATTAGAGCAAACTTTTTAAAAGAATTTTATTGAATTTGAGTACGTTGAAAATTTGAGAAAGGAAATAATAGGTTCACTCAAATTAAAACAAAAAGAAAATGAATTAGTAGGCTCATTCTAATTAGTTAGAGAAACTTTTTTAAAGAATCTTGTTGATTCAGAGTACGTTGAAAATTCAAGAAATCAAATATGCTCACTCAAATCAGAGCAACCTTTTTGAAGAATCTTGTTGAATCTGAGTACGTTGAAAAGTTGAGAGATGAAATAATAAATTAAAGCAATCTTTTTAAAAGAATTTTGTTGAATTTAAACTACGTAGAAAATTTAAGGAATGAATCAGTAGGCTCATTCTAATCACAGAAACCTCTTTAAAGAATGATTCAGAATACATTGAAAATTTGGAAAATTAATCAGTAGGCCCACTCGAATCAGAGCAACCTTTTCAGAGAATCTAGTTGAATCTGAGTACGTTCAAAAGTTGAGAGATGAAATAACAAATTAGAGCAAACTTTCAAAAAAAAGTATGTTGAATTTAAGTACGTTCAAAATTTGAAAAATGAAATTGCAGGGTCACTCAAATCAGAACAAACTTATTAAAGCATCTTGTTGATTTAGTGTACGTTGAAAATTTAAGAAATGGAATAGTAGGCTCATTCAAATCTGAACAAACTTTTCGAAGAATCTTGTTGATTCAGAGTACGTTGAACATTGAAGGAATTAAATAGTAAGCTCATTCAAATCAGAGCAACTTTTTTAAAGAATCTTCTTGATTCAGAGAACGTTGAAAATTTAAGAAATGAAATAGGCTTAATTGAACCAGAGCAAGCCTTTTGAAAAATCTTGTTGAATCCGAGTACGAAGAAATTTTGATAGATGAAATAATAATAGAGCAAACTTTTTAAAAGAATCTTGTTGAATCTGGGTACGTTGAAAATTTTGAAACTGAAATAGCAGGCTTACTTAAATCAGAATAAACTTTTCAAAGAATTTTATTGATTTAGGTTACATCCAAAATTTTAGAAATGAATCAGTAGGCTCATTCAAATCAGAGCAACTTTTTTGGAGAATCTTGTTGATCTAGAGTACGTTAATACTTGAGAAATGAAATAATAGGCTCATTCTGATCAGAAAAACCTTTTTGGAGAATCTTGTTGATACAGAATACTGTGAAAATTCAAGAAATTAAATAGTAGGTTCACTCAAATCAGAGAAACCTTTTTAAAAAATCTTGTTGAATCTGAGTACGTTGAAAATTTAAGAAATGAAATAGTAGCCTCACTTAAATCATACCAACCTTTATAAAGAATTTTGTTGAATCTGAGTACGTTGAAAATTTGAGAGATGAAATAATAAATAAGAGCAAACTTTTTTAAAAAATCTTGTTGAAACTGAGTACTTTGAAAAATTGAGAAATGAAATAGTAGGCTCCCTCAAATCAGAGCAACATTTTAAAGAATCTTCTTGATTTTGGGCACCTTCAAAATTGAAGAGATGTAATAATAGGCTCACTGAAATCAGACCTTTTAGAAGAAACTTGTTGAATCTGAATACGTTGAAAATTCAAGAAAGGAAATAGTAAAATCAGAGCAACCTTTTTAATGAATGTTGTTGATTCAGAGTAAATGAAAAATTTAGGAAATAAAAAGTAGGCTCTCTCAAATCAGAGCAAACTTTTTAAAGAATCTTCTTGAATCAGGGTACCTTTAAAATTTAAGAAATGAAATAGTAGGCTCACTCATATCAGAGCAACCTAAAGTACCTTCTTGATTCTGATTCCGTTGAAAACTCAAAAAATGAAAAAGTTTACTCACTCAAATCAGAGCAACCTTTTTGAAGAATCAGAGTACCCACGTGAAAAATTGGAGGAATAATAGGCTCGTTCATATCCCAGCAATTTTTTTCAAGAACTCATATGATCTAGAACAAAAGAGAATTAAAATTCAGATTATTCATGTAGGTATCTGAAAAACTAACTGAGCTACTCAGTGTGAAGGTTGCGAAAACGGAAAAGGTATCATTGAGAGAATTGACCATCATCATAGGACTCCTGTAGACCATAGTATGCTTTGAGCAAAAGTTTTTTTTTTGACTTTCTTCTGAAACAGGTCGAAGCTGTAGGCGGTTTGTGACTGTGTTTAATGAAAAATGGCTCGCAGGGGGAGCGTATTCAGCTCGACACATAAACTTCATTGCTCGTTTTTGAAGAAGAGATTTTTTGTGTAGTATCCCCAGAAAGGTATACTATGTATCTCAGATGTGATTCAACCAAAGAAAAAGAGGACACCCTACTCATTTACAAATTGAGTTCTTTGAATAGCTCTCTTCATGCATATCTACCTTATATACTTTTTTTCTCAGAGTGTAAATAAGACTAGAGAATTTCAGACTGTCATATTTCAATACCAAGAAACTTGGTGGAAGATAATTGAAACAACGTGAGAAACGATTAATTCAAGCCCAAGAACTGAATAGAAACTTTGAGAAAAACCTTTTAATGACAGTGTCAATACAATACATAAATAGTTGAATTCCTATATCCACAACATATATAAGGTGAACAAAATAACATCGTGAATAAAACAATTCCAAAGTTTGCTTCTTCAAAGGTCTAGTCGCAATTGGATTCAATCCTAACGTAAGTGAATCGTAGGTGAATTTGATAGTTATGACGACAGTTTTTTTCAAATTGAAGCACAGTCACACTTTGCTTAAACCATGTTCGATATTTTGCTTTCAAGGATTCAATATTAGACCCTTCCCACATCAATATCATATCATCAGTAAGCATAGTAAACTTTTTCTGAATTAATATACTGGCCAAATCATTGAGGTATATTAGGAACAATATCAGGCCGAGTACGGACCCTTGTGGCACACCACATCTGTAAGTAGTTGGGTTAGAGTTACCATCTTGCATCTTCACAATTTGTTTTTTATCTAATAACTACCTAGAAACAGGCATGAATCTCAAACACCTTGTAAATAGAATGTTTAACCAAGTGAAAGACCTATTGAATACAATAGACTCTAGCAGGTCGCAGGGATAAGGTAGTTTTTTTACAATTCTTTCTTTATTTAGTTGTATAAACTGATACATTTTAAAACTACACATTAACAATTCTGTCTTGAAAACTAATAAATGCAAATCACTATTTTAAAACAAACAGATCAAAATTTGCTCCTATAAACAGATTCATATCAATAGATACAACACAGATAAAAACAACACAAAATCAATTGGAGAAGAAAACAACCTTTGCAGAATAATAAAACAATAAAATTTTAATTTTTGCCTCAAACTACATTCCTAGAAGAGAGAAGAAAAAGTTTAAAATTATATTTAAATTTGATCAAGAAATCTGAGGATTTGGTTTTTAAGGGCAGCTGGTTGAATCTGTTCAAGCCTTCGAAAATTACAGATGTTTGTGTCTGTCTTTTTGCAACCAGTGGGATGTGGAAATCATTTGGTGCTCCTGTATTGTGGGCATAAACATCAGAATTGTAATTAACAATATTCCTGAACTTAACTTGGAGCAGTACCTGATTTTATTTTGAATATAAATATCAGAGTATTGTGCTTAAAAAGGTCATCTGTTCATAACTACTGCATATCCTTCAACATATACTCAACAGATTTTCTCCTGAGCATGTCAATATTATTCTCATAGCTCGATTTTGAGGTTTTCTGAATCGGAATAGTCCATTTTGGGATAGAAGATAAAGTATTGTGGAACAGTAAGTGAAATGAGGTAGTCAACCTTAAACCAACTAACCAATGGGGACATGTAAGGAAATAAGTCATTGATATTGATGATGAACAGGAGGGGTCCGAAAACTGAGCCTTGGGGAACTCCACATCCAACGTCGTCCAAATCAGACACATGACTTGAAAGAAGTCTGACATATTATTCTTCATCATAAAAGTTTGATGAAAATGGAAATTAGATGACCTCTCCGATACCAAAATTTTTACTAAGGGATGTGAAGTCAATCGACAAAACGTTTCAGTTAGCTCATCTAGAGCCGCTATCTGAACAAACGTATACATAAACAGGGTATCTAAAAATTCCTGAAAGTGTTTAAAAATATTTATTTCACTCACAATTTTTCTGCTGTATTGAATAGTTTGCGCGTTTTTTACGTTTTATAATTAATCTAATTTAGCACCGCTATACAGTGAATGTTTTTTGACTTTGGTGATGATTGTAAACAAACTTTAGCAGTTCAAACAAAGAGCAATCGGCACAATTAAATTTCACTCGATATTTGTTTGCGTTCATTTTAAGTACCGTTTTTTGAGAAACACTTTCATGTCAATAAGTGCTAATTGATCTTAAAACCAGGACCTTATCGATTATCACCTTCTAAAAATCGGAAATGATTCATAATAAAAATAAAGTTTGTTTTTCGAATTAAATAAAGAGTTAACCAAAGACGAATGAGGACATCTGGGTATTCCAAGAATCGATTGTTTGGTATCAACACGGCTATGTATTTTATTTAATTAGTATGAAACTAATCATCAAAGTACCTTGGACGAAAATAAATGTTCTAGCTGAGTTGTGTAGAAACAACATAAACATAAGTGGCGCGCTTAATCTATATAAAAATATAGATGACGATGGCATTTGCGTTATTTTTCAGACGAGTCGAAATTCACTCCTATGTCCTTTGACTAATTCTACATCTGACAGGTGACTATTTCTGATAATGGATTTCCCTTGAATGAAATATTCCAAATCCAAAATGAACGGGGTTTTTCCAACAAAGGGTTTTGCTAATGGTAAAACCAACCATCGAGATGGATGACTGCACTGCTAATGTTACGTACTCCTGATATAATTACGATGAGTACTACAAGATCGGCTTTTCTAGAAAAAAGCCACGCAAATCGTTCATGTGGAGTAAAAATAATGAGAGATCTGTCTGAAAGCTAGATAACAAAGCACAAAACAATTGTCAGTTCTAAAAATTGTCCCAAATTTTCTGATATCGTTATACTTTAAGTATAGACAAAGCAAAAAACAAAATGCGCGAAGATTGGTCTATAGTTAACAACCTAAGAGGCAGAATTAATCATCCTCCCTCCTATTTGAATATTGAACCAAATAAACTCAATGGAGTTTACTGTACAGTAGATAAAAACTGACCTAGATATAGTACCAATGACTGACCCCTTGCATTATCTCAAACATGTATCCATATCAGCTTTTATTTATATAACAATGAGGAATTCAATCAATTGAAAAATGAATTTTTTTGTGGTATTGATGAAATATCGGTGATCAAATTAAAAAAATTGTCAGATGAGGCATTGCTTAAAAATTGCAATTATAATTTTCCTTCAACTCGGTGATCTTAAATTTAAAAATGAATTGTAAAATACTTCTAGTATTGATTATGGTGTTCCCCAAGGGTCGGTTTGGGGACCAATTGTTGCTCGGCGGGTCTTGCTATCGGCCGAAGTACAGATAATTCTGAGTAGAACCTTTCTGCTCCCCGCTGTTAGGTCTATCTCGTTGGTACTCCGGGTCTTCTGATGAACTCCTGGAGATTCCTTGCGATGTTTCCCTGTGGGATGATATCTTCTGCACTGCAGTGTCCAAGGATATCCATCCTCATGCAAGCCAGGTCTTCGCATTCGAACATTCCCCTTGATGATTTTGTATTGCAGTTATACCAGTGCATGAAAATTACCGATAATTTTGCAAGAAAGCGTCTTTTCAGTAGTAAAGGCGGAATTATACACACCGCTTTTTCTTTAATTTGTATCTTCACTTTCATTACGCCCTTTCACTAAGATGTTGAAACTATGTATTTTCATGGAACCATTTATGCATCCAAATTAACTTTTATCTTTCTTTATCTCTTATTTAAGACATAACCAACTTTTATCTTTTGAGGAAAAAGAAAATACAAATGTAACCTGGGATATAAGTGACATAACCTTCGCAAATTATAAAGACCTGTCAAAATTAAATAAAAATCGCAGTTCAGTCTATAAATAATAACATTCAGACCTTTAATAGGTATTTATGTATCAAGGGCGTAAAGTAGGCGTTTATGGCCTGCGGCGTGGATGATGGCCCGATGGCGTTAGCCGAGGGCCATCACTCGCCGAAGGCCTTAAACGCATTTTACGCACGTGATACATACAAAATTTTATGCACTAGCGGTTTTATAGCGCGAATCACAAATACTGACTTGAATTGCAATGGTCTACACGTTTCATACAATAATTAAGGGTAACATAATATGAGAAATGTGAAACTATAGTAGCTGAGTGCTATATTGGAGAATCTATTTCAAATAAATAGATCATCACCGAAAAAATTGCCAACGATTATGAACAAATGTTAGAAAGAGTATTGCTGTATTGAACTGAAATGATTCTAATTCGTGTTAGGAATTGCATTAAATGATGTGTGAGTATAGATAATTTGAGAATTTTGTCTACTTTACGGCCCGCCGGGCCATAATGCGCCCACGAGCGGTAAAGTGCCACTTTACGCCCGGCGAACCGGGCGGTAAAGTGTACTTTACCGCCCGCTAGTGCATAAAACTATAAATGTGTACGACGACTGCATGCTAATTGATTTAGTGCATCAATATACATTTTTGGATAATAAATCCCAGATTAGGGTCTCAAAAAAGTGTCAACAAAAAAGAAAGGGGCATTTTGTGCGATTTTTCGCTGACAAAATCTGGAAATGGTCGAATTTCAAGATTCAAAAGGTCATAACTCGAAAAGTATGAGAGGCCCCCACAAAATTCTTTCGGATTTGTGTTCGGGAGATAAAATTACGTGAGTAACACTACTTTCCTTTTTGTTTCTAAAGGAATAAATAATTGTTAATAAAGGAATCAAAACTCTTAAAGTAAATTTAAGTTTAATGACAGTTGATGAAAGTTACAGATTAATGAAAAAGCTGTGTGCATAAATCCGCCTTTATATCCCGACAAAATGCTGAATTTTCAAAAAATACTTTCACCCTTCTGTTACGAAAACTATGTTGCTTTGAAACACCACGAGAGCTTGCTCGAGTGGTGTTTTGTACAGCAACACAGTTTGAGCGACTGGCAAGGTGAAAGTATTTTTGAAAATTCTGCATTTTGAAGGGACATACGATCAGACAATTTCACGAATACATTAAATTATAATGGACTAAATGCGTATTGCAGGAACAGTTCATCATGTGTCATTAATGCCAGTTGAAGAGTTGAACCGACAGACTGACGTTTCTCTATTCACAGAAATTGTTGTAACTATGGAAACGTATAAAGAAGGAAGAAGCGAAACACCGATTTGAAAATACCACGGGCTGGAGACAGTGTTTTCGAAAAGTCCTTTTCTCATTGGTTTGAATTCAAAAAATGATGGCATTTGGTTGGTTTATATAATACGAGGGAAATTGTGAGCTGTAATACCACCAGGGGCGTTTAACCCATAATGCTAATCAGGCTAAAGCCTCAGGCGCCGCAAATATTAGGTGCGCCTGCGGATCCTAGCAAAAAGCCAAAGTTTGAAGTGTTTAAAACGAAATCAAAAGATTCATCGACAGTTAAGCCAACAGCAGTGAACTTTCGGGTTTTGTAGACGTGTCATAAATAAAGAAGCGAATACGAGTTCAAATAAAAAATTGAGTGGTACTCTAAACGTATAATTGAAAAAAATGGATAGCCAAATTAGTTCAACATTTTCGCAATATTCAATAAAATCGAAACGGTTTCCAATCCACATCAATGTTGGTATAGACGTTATAACCGGTATGGGCTATGTAGTCTTCAATTAATTATCCATCATTAATTTAGGGGATGGCTCCAACGTAGAGCGCCGGGTAGCGTATTACCATTGTATACTACTAAATAGAGCAACTGTGCTCTGAAACGCAGTGAACAATGGCTTAGCAAATACGTGTATTTCAGATTGCCAATGTTTACTGCGATTCAGCGCATCGCCCAAATCGTAATACTCTGTTTCGTAGTAAGCAATAGTTTTAATTTTACGGCGTGTTGCTATTGACCATTGCTTACTGCATAACAGTGCAGCCACGCCTTGTGGCGATATCTTGTCTTGTCATTTAGTTAGTTTCGGGACTCAACGAAATATATTTGTTAGACACGTGCTTCTAAATTTGTTTGCTATTCATTGTACTTTAATGGATTTTAAAGATATTTTTAGCTGATATCTGTAGTTCATCTAGTTCAAAACTACACCAGTTTCAATGTAATTCAACTGAAAATGATTTTGATGCCTGTGTAATGGTTAAGATACCATCAGATCTTAATGAAGAGAATAGTGCTTGGAGTGATAAGTGGATTGCCGAGTTTAGTACCAAGACTTGCACATTACGCTTACCTCTCTGCAAAAAGAGATATTTATAGGAAAATATTTAAATGTCAACCTAACAGTTTTGACAAGGTTATTGATAGAAAACGAGAAAACTTCGGAATGCCACGAAAAAGCACACCAGGTTTCATGAAAATCGGCGATAAGGCTTTAATTTTATTCAAACTTTCACACAAAAAAGCAAGTTAGGACATAAGTTTACATGAACTTTTTTTCATAAAATATGACAAGGAATCACCACCTGAAATTGATGACATCATTTAGATTACACCCTGTATATTTCAATTTCCGATGCAGATTTAGAATCATCGAATCCATATCTGAATCCCACAGCAGTAGAATCATCAGATGCCAATGCCCAAAAAGACACCCAATCATGCATGGTTGAGAAAAATAAAGAAGCGGAATCGAAAACAAAATATTATATAATAGCATAATAGGAGATCCATTTTTATGCCCACACAAAAGCGAAGAGTTTTTTGATTATGTAAAGAAAAATGTACCGTTCCAAGATGTCATAGATTTTGAAACAAATGAAAGTTGCTATACGGCAGAACCGTTATGCATCAAAATATCTATTCTTAACCACATTAGTTGATGGCGAAATAGTACGTCAACGATGGCTCTTACATTCAAATTCCATCTCTGCTATCTGATTACAATGTAAAATATTCGGGGGTAAAGCCACAAGAGCTCAGATTTAGCCGGATATTTTTTGTGGTTGTTTTCGAATACTTACTTTCATTGGCAATTTAACGAGAGCTGTTCTGACAAAACCACGAGAGCGCAGCTCGAGTCAGAACAGATCGAGTTAAATTACCTGCATGAAAGTGAGAAAACCACCGGAAAAAATATCCTGCTAGATCTGAGCTCGCGTGGTATTTGGCAAGACAATCCCATGAATATCAATTCAATAAAACTTTTTTTAATAAACTAATAGAACAACAAGTAGAAAAATAATGTTCAGAAAGAACAATACTCAGTAGTAATACTTTCACCTTGCTGTCACGAAAACTGTGTTGCTTAGAAACACCACGAGAGCTTGCTCGAGAGGTGTTTTATACAGCAACACAGTTTGAGCGACTGGCAAGGTGAAAGTATTTTGAAAATTCTGCATTTTGAAGGGATATTCGATCAGACAATTTCACTTTCTTAGTGAATTTATCTTTTTCCACTGGTAAATTTCCTGATAGCCTGAAAACAGGAAAAATCATTCCCATTCATAAAAAGGGCTCTGTTAACTGTATGGATAACTATAGGCCGATAACAATTACGTCCAGCTTCTCGAACATCTTTGAGTATTCATTTTTAGATCGACTCCTGAAATTTTTAAAAAAGTTTGATATTCTCAGCAAAAACCAACACGGATTCAGAAGTGATCATTCAACAAATACAGCTGCAATTTCATTTTTCGAAAGAGTTGCAGAATATTTTGAAGAAGGAGAATGTCCTGCGGGGATTTTTTGTGATCTCAGCAAGGCATTCGACTGTGTTAACCATCAGATTTTATTATCAAAACTGTATAACTATGGAGTTAGAGGTTCAGCTCTTGGTTGGATTTCTTCCTTCTTGGTTAACAGACTGCAATACGTTAACATACCAGGACAAATCAATTCTGAAACTAGATTAGTGAATATAGGTGTTCCGCAAGGGTCTATACTAGGGCCAATTTTATTCCTGTTGTACACCAATGATCTTGATGAGTACCTAACAGAGTCCTATCTAACGATGTATGCTGATGACACATCTTTGATACTATCGGATAAGGACGAAATCAAAATACAACAACAAAGTGAACAAGTTTTGAACTCTATATATGAATGGTGCAGCTTGAATTGTTTATATTTGAATGCCTCTAAAACACAAATCGTGAAATTTCACAACTGGCAAAAAACATGTTCGACATTAACTGTCTGCGTCAACGATGTATTAATAGATAATACAAATGAAACAAAATTCCTGGGTCTGGTCATTGATGAAAATATCAACTGGAAAAATCACTGTGTATACTTGAGCAAGAGACTGAACTCTTTGTGTTATTTGTTCAGGAATCTCAAACAAGTCTTAGAAGAGTCTCAGCTAATATCCTTGTACCACTCTCAGGTAGCGTCTCGAATTATATATGGTATATGTTTGTGGGGCAACTCAACTGCTATTCAAGACGTTTTCATTTTGCAAAAAAGGATATTGAGAGTAGTTTCAGGCGTTCCTTCAACCTACTCTTGCAGAGGATTGTTCGTCAAATATAATGTTCTGACAATTTTTTCTTTGTATATTTATGAATTATGCAACTATATTTTTAAGAACAAAACTAAATTCCCTCAGAACAAAAACTTTCATAACGCAAATACACGACAAAAAGAAAATTTTTATATTCCACATTATAAATACAGGGTATCACAAAACTCACCTGCATATATGGGTTTGATGATCTATAACAAATTGCCAAAAGAAATCAAAAATACTAATGAAAGTAGGAAGTTCACCACAACACTTAAAAAATTCCTTATTAAAAATTGTTTTTATTCGTTGGATGCATATCTTAAAATGTGATGTAATTAATATATACCCAGAACCTTCATTATGTACAGTGCTAGTTAGTATTGTTCTGCTCCACCGTGTCCGATATTCCGCTTTGTTTGACTATCCATATAAATGAATATGTATGATTTATTGAAAAAAAATGAATGTACCTATTAGGTAATTATATTATGCACTTGTCCTCATATACATTTTTTGTGTTTTTTGTTTTGTAGTTGTTTTCTGTTATTATTTATGTATACAATACTGTGACGTATCCAATATCATGTAAATGATCAAAAGGACCAATAAAGATTATTATTATTATTATTATTATTAATACATTAAATTATTATGGACCAAATGCGTATTGCAGGAACGGTTCATCATGTGTCATTAATGTCAGTTGAAGAGTTGAAGCGTCCAACTGACGTTTCTCTATTCACAGAAATTGTTGTAACTATGGAAACGTATAAATAAGGAAGAAGCGAAACACCGATTTGAAAATACCACGGGCTGGAGACAGTGTTTTCGAAAAGTGATTATCTCATTGATTTGAATTCAAAAAATGATGGCATTTGGTTAGTTAATACAATATGGGGGAAATTGTCACTGGAATATTATTCGCTGTTTAATTCTGTTTTGAAATTTACAGTTGTCAAACTGACGCGCAACGCTTGATAAACGAACAGTGAATGCTAGCGTTGCTACGGTAACGTAATTTGTGCGATATCTTTATCCAATTGCATTTCTCTTCCTTCCTATTTAGCCGATAGCAAACTACGATTTTTGTATTCACAAATGGGTATTATGCATGAGTGGGATTGTCATCACAAAAACACTGGGTGGTATGATTAAAAAGAGTATTTGCTTGTACTTCAAGTAAGAGCTTTTACTTTCTAGCATTTTGTAGAGTATAGTATTTTACATGAAGTAAATTCTTCGATGGGAAGTGTTGACTTAGGTTAGAAGTATAAACTACTAGTGAACACTAGTACGTGATTAACCTCAAATTGGTTCGATTGTTGTCGTTTGTTCTGTGGTACTTAATAATCATGAGTGAGAGTAGTGATAGTGTTGAACCAAGTGCCGAGGTTGCTGAAAATGTGGAAGTAGATCTCCAGATGGCATTCGTTATTTTGTTAAAAGATGGTAAAATACTTTCTGACAAACGGCAAACTCCAGCAATCAAAGCAGAAAAAGAGAAAGTACCTGAAACACTCGCTGAAGCGTATACCAAGAATACCTGAGAAAATATCTCCATTTTCGTTAAATTTGATAAAGCTGCTCCTCTCGTTTCAATATGATTTCCTAAGAACTCTCTAGCTACTCGTTCAACAATGTTTTTATTGAACCTGAAAGTACAGAGTTTAATAGTAGCAATCTAGCTAAAATAATTGACCTACCGAAATAATTTTCTATGTTGTACCTCCCCATAAGTTCTACTTTCACACATTTCCCTCCCTTTCCTACCATAATTCATAAAATAAGCCATAACACCTCTTCAATTGAAGATTTGAAGTTGGTCTATGAGTAGCTTCTTAAAAACTACACCAAACACTCCCAAATGGAGGAAATACTTGACAACATTAGTAATTACTGCAGTATTAACTTCTATATAGTAAATAAAGCAAAGTATAGAGTAATTGCTACTAGTACTTACTTTAGTGTTACTTCAAGAACTATGTGGAGTAAATGCTTTGATTTTGTGAAGTAAAAACTACAACATGGAGCATTAACTTGAAGTACAAGCAAGTACTCTTTTTAATCATACCACCCAATGTCTCTAATCGATGGTTTCATTGATTGGACACATTTTTACAGAATCATTATGCTTGAAATTATTTTGGCAAGTCAATTATTTTGGGTAGCATGTTACTCTAAGCACTGTACGATTAGCTTAAATGCAAACAATGTTGAATGGATAGCTAGGAGTTCTTAGTAGGAAATCATATTGAGATGAGAAGAGCACCTTTATCAAATGTAAAGGAAATTGAGATATTGTTAAGAACTCTCAACGATTGAACCTATTTGAGGTTGAATACGTCCTAGTATTTACTATTAGTTAATACTTCTAACCAAGTGAACACTTTCCATCGAAGAATTTACTTCATGTAAAATACTATACTCTACAAAATGCTAGAAAGTAAAAGCTCTTACTTGAAGTATAAGTAAATACTCTTTTTGATCATACCGGGATAGTTGAGGGTCTTGAACAGGGCAATCATACAGCTATTACGCTGTGCGACCTGTCTAAGGCTTTCGACTGCGTCGATCACCACATTCTGTTACAAAAGCTGCATTTCTACGGTGTGAGAGGGGTTGCCCTTTCTCTTCTAGAGACATACCTGACAGATTGTTTTCAGAGTGTATGTTACACAAATGAGATATCTGACTTCAAAGGAATAAACAACGGAGTGCCTCAGGGCTCTGTACTGGGGCCGCTTTTATTCATCATTTACATAAACGACCTTGCCAATTTTATGTCACCGTACAAATGTGTTCTTTTTGCTGATGATACGTCATTTATGTTTTCAAATACAGATTACGAGTTACTGTCAGACCAATCTAGAGAAATTGAAAAAAAAGCAGAAAAATGACATCACATAATCTCAACTGAATAGCGACAAGTCTCAAAGATTAAGCATGACTACATATCAAAGCAGACAACATGAAGGAACTGTCAAGCTACTAGGTATCACCTTAGATCACAGGCTGAACTGGAATGCTCATACGGAACAACTAAAGCATAAGCTATCCAGTGTATTGTTTCTTTTACGACAGTTAAGGCATATTTCAAATAGTGATGCTCAAAAAACAGCATATTTTTCACTCTTCCATTCCAACATGAGTTACGCCATCTCTTTCTGGGGCAACTCATCAGCAGCGAGTGCAAAAAAGCTATTAGAATTTTGGCAAATGTTGGCTCGAGAGAAACTTACCGACCATTATTCTTGAGATCTAAAATTATGACCCTTCCGTCCTTATATCTATGACATAATTACTGAAATGCGTAAGAGAGCAACTAATCTCATAGTACAGAGTGATATTCACAATTATAACACTAGAAATGCTGATTACATCAGAATCTCACGACATAGGCTTTCGATATCCCATCAGAAAAATTCTCTGGATTATAAATTGAACAATGTACTTCCTCATCATCTAAAAATACTGAATTTGAAAAAGTTTCAAAAAGTTATGAAAATATACTTTACAAATGACTGTTTCTATTCTGTCAGTGAATACTCTGAAGACATTTCTAAAAGTTCTTCTAATTATTTTGTTGATAGGAACATCCTCACTGAATTTCAAATTGAGAGCTCTGCTTGTTAAATAGTGAATATAAATTTTTAAATATTTGAAATATTTCAAATGTTGACATGTTCTGTGTTGTCTTGTGTTTTTACTTAAAACGTACATTGGTTTTTGTTATTACACATCTGGTAACCACTATACCTGCTATAAAATACGAGGATGTATTGATATCTAGTTAGCTTAGACCAGTTCCCTGCATAAACAAAATATTGCGTTACCATAGCAACGAACAATAACTTATTAGAAGTGTCAGTGTAAAGTTTGACGTCAAAAAAGTAAACCAGAGTTACGCAATGAATTAAAAGAAAAAATATGTCCACCGAAATTGTGAAATTCGTAAAATTGGAGTATCGAGCCATCATCAAGTACCTGTATTTAAAAGGGTTAAGAGGTAAGCAGATTTACGAAGATATGCTTAATACCCTTGGTGATCAATGTCCTTCGTATGCGACCGTGAAAAATTGGACTGCAAGCTTCAAAAGAGGTAAATTTTCCATTGAAGATGATGACCGATCGGGAAGGCCAGTTTCTGTGTCAGTCCCCGAAAATATCGATGCAGTTCATGACATGATTTTAACAGAGCGTCGAATTGGGCTAAAACGGATATCTGAAGCACTGAACGCGTTCATCATATAGTTCACGTCAATTTGGACATGAGAAAAATTGATGCAAAATGGATCCCCAAATATTTGAATGTTGACCAAAAGCGTGCAAGGGTAGTAGCATCCCGTTCGATTTGTGCTCGATTTGAAAACGATGTAGACTTCTTAAACCGAATTGTTACTATGGATGAGACTTGGGTACATTTCTACGATCCAGAAACAAAGCAACAATCGATGGAATGGCGAGTGGCGACACTCCGGTTCTCCAAGACCTAAGAAATTTCGTGTCCAAAAAACTGCTGGAAAAGTTATTGCTTCAGTTTCTTGGGATTGCCATGGAGTAATCATGATTGATTTTTTGGATAAGGGTAGGAAAATAACCGGAGATTACTATTCGACATTACTGACCACTCTACGGAAAAAAATTAAAGAGAAAAGACGCGGAAAGCTATCCAAAGGTGTTTTGTTATTGCAGGACAACGCCCCTGCACACAAATCTCATGTTGCCATGCAAAAAATTCGTGATTTAGGGTTTGAATTACTAGAACACCCCCCTTATTCACCAGATTTGGCTACGTCCGACTATCATCTCTTTCTTCAACTGAAAAAAAGTTTAAAAGGTCGTAAATTTTCTTCCAACGAGGAGGTAATAAAAGCTGTGGAGGTCTGTATCCAATTAGGAGGAGAATATGTTGAGTAATAAAATATTTTGACATTGAAATTTTGTTTGGTTTTATAGTAGGCTTAGAATTTTTCAATATATCCTCGTACATCTGCATGTAACATAGTTAAATAAAGTATTCTATTCTATTCTACTCTACCGCTCTATGAATAAAATTGTGCTAGACACGCGACATTTTTTCAAATATTCAACTTCATCTGATATATTTTAGTACTGTTTGTAGTGTCATGACGTCGGGATATGACAAAGTTATAAAATTTGTATAGGGATAGTAAAAAAAAGAAGAAGGAAATGTTTTCGCAGTGTAATTTTTCTGTAATATTTCGATAATTGCATTCCTCTTATGAAAAATTTTATGTATGAGGAAAATATTCCTGAAAATCAACACTTGCCATGGAGAATAGTCAAGAGAGTTTGACTGTTTTCACGCGGTACGTTTATAATCTGTCACCCACTCAAAATAATTAACCCAATTTCCATATAACCCATATTTTTTTCAATTTTATTATCGCGTTTCGCCTTGACAGAAATTTTCAAAGATAATGCCAACTTTAATGCGAAAAATAAATCGGAGAGATTCCTGTCAAGGCGACAGAAGCCACTCATTACGTACTCGCAAAGGATGACTAGTTTCCGAAGATGCGAAAAATCCAAATGCCAAAATCCCAATAAACAGGTCTTCGATGGCGGACTTTCATTCACTCGACGAGCGTTGCACCTTCAGTTGTTTTTCAAGCGGTTATACCCGACAGTTGCGAATCGCTGTGGCTGGATTTTGTTATTTTCGAATGGGGATCATGTAATGTTGGTTTGTTTTCTTCGAGAATATCCGATAGCTGGACGATCTACAGGGCGAAATCATGGATTCGAGCAAAAAGTACGACAACCCCTCGCCCGAATCGTCTGCCAATGTTGTGTCAAAGTTGTTTTTCTGGTGAGTTCTCATTTGTTGTTTTCTATAGAAAATAGAGCCAGTATCTAAAATAGCAGTACTCGATATAGAATCGAATTTACCGTTAACAACCAATGTTTTGTACTTTTCGTAAATTGACGCTGTAAAGCTGCTGCTTTCGAGTTTTTTCACGAGTTGCAGTAACTTTTTACTCTCTTCAAAGAATGTTTGTACAGAATTCTGTAAAGATTCGCTCAATAGATGTGTTTTTCAATTTTGGTTTTCAAATAAGTCCCGATTTCGAATATTCTTCACGCAACTATTGCAAGACTGATTCGTCTCAAACATTATTTTGACAGGAGCAGGTCCACAAGGGTATGTTGGAGAGTGATAAAATGAAACAAGACAAGAATAACTTCGACCTACCTTGCCCTTATGACGGTCAACATCTCAAAAAACACATCTACAGGTGGTTATTATACCTCCTTAGCTCTCTCTGTCAGGTACCTATTAGAATGTCTGTCACCGCATCAGCGAGGAAAGTAGCTCTTTCATTTCAGATATTCGCCTTTTTTCCAGCTTGACAGTTTCGAACTCAACGAAACCATCAACAACAACGAACTGAAGCTTTTTTTATCACATACATTACATAAGGTTGGTTCTTCAGAATTATTGTCAAAAATAACAGTACGAATGAATCGATTTAGATCATTACCGTTGTAGACTGAATTTCAAAATTTGGAAACCACTCCTGTTATTGTTTCGTCATCAGTACTTTCAGGATTTACTGGATTGATTTTTTTTTCAATTTCTTCCTATAAAAACGCGAAAAACTACATTTCGTTGACGTATTATATAAATATCATAATTCAAAAAGTTAGCAAAATTCAGGTAATGCACAGATAAAACTGTTTGGTAACAATATGTGGGGAAGAGGAGGACTCCTTCCACTTCCTGTGCGAATGTGGTATTTATGGCAGTCTCAGACAAAACGTCTTCGGAGCTGCCACTATTAAGGAGGAAGAATTGCACTCATTGCAATGGAACGACAATTCGACTTTCATAAGAAGGTCGAAGAGGTTCGAGCGGGTATCCGACATGGGATGAGTGAAGATGCCGGGAATTGCGAAAAGGGCCCACTGGGGCCTAGTCGCTGACGCTTGCGTCCCCCACCCATTACCATTACCATATGTGAAGTTGACGAAAAAATAAATATTTTAAAGTAAAAGGTAAAAGCTAAAAGGAAAAAGGTAAAAGGTAAGCAAAAAGTGAAAAGTAAAATGTGAAAAGTAAAAAGTAAAAGGTAAAAAGTAAAAGGTAAAAAGCAAAAGGTAAAAGGTAAAAAGTAAAAGGTAATAAGTAAAAAGTAAAAAGTAAAAAGTAAAAAGTAAAAAGTAAAAAGTAAAAAGTAAAAAGTAAAAAGTAAAAAGTAAAAAGTAAAAAGTAAAAAGTAAAAAGTAAAAAGTAAAAAGTAAAAAGTAAAAAGTAAAAAGTAATAAGTAATAAGTAATAAGTAAAAAGTAAAAAGTAAAAAGTAAAAAGTAAAAAGTAAAAAGTAAAAAGTAAAAAGTAAAAAGTAAAAAGTAAAAAGTAAAAAGTAAAAAGTAAAAAGTAAAAAGTAAAAAGTAAAAAGTAAAAAGTAAAAAGTAAAAAGTAAAAAGTAAAAAGTAAAAAGTAAAAAGTAAAAAGTAAAAAGTAAAAAGTAAAAAGTAAAAAGTAAAAAGTAAAAAGTAAAAAGTAAAAAGTAAAAAGTAAAAAGTAAAAAGTAAAAAGTAAAAAGTAAAAAGTAAAAAGTAAAAAGTAAAAAGTAAAAAGTAAAAAGTAAAAAGTAAAAAGTAAAAAGTAAAAAGTAAAAAGTAAAAAGTAAAAAGTAAAAAGTAAAAAGTAAAAAGTAAAAAGTAAAAAGTAAAAAGTAAAAAGTAAAAAGTAAAAAGTAAAAAGTAAAAAGTAAAAAGTAAAAAGTAAAAAGTAAAAAGTAAAAAGTAAAAAGTAAAAAGTAAAAAGTAAAAAGTAAAAAGTAAAAAGTAAAAAGTAAAAAGTAAAAAGTAAAAAGTAAAAAGTAAAAAGTAAAAAGTAAAAAGTAAAAAGTAAAAAGTAAAAAGTAAAAAGTAAAAAGTAAAAAGTAAAAAGTAAAAAGTAAAAAGTAAAAAGTAAAAAGTAAAAAGTAAAAAGTAAAAAGTAAAAAGTAAAAAGTAAAAAGTAAAAAGTAAAAAGTAAAAAGTAAAAAGTAAAAAGTAAAAAGTAAAAAGTAAAAAGTAAAAAGTAAAAAGTAAAAAGTAAAAAGTAAAAAGTAAAAAGTAAAAAGTAAAAAGTAAAAAGTAAAAAGTAAAAAGTAAAAAGTAAAAAGTAAAAAGTAAAAAGTAAAAAGTAAAAAGTAAAAAGTAAAAAGTAAAAAGTAAAAAGTAAAAAGTAAAAAGTAAAAAGTAAAAAGTAAAAAGTAAAAAGTAAAAAGTAAAAAGTAAAAAGTAAAAAGTAAAAAGTAAAAAGTAAAAAGTAAAAAGTAAAAAGTAAAAAGTAAAAAGTAAAAAGTAAAAAGTAAAAAGTAAAAAGTAAAAAGTAAAAAGTAAAAAGTAAAAAGTAAAAAGTAAAAAGTAAAAAGTAAAAAGTAAAAAGTAAAAAGTAAAAAGTAAAAAGTAAAAAGTAAAAAGTAAAAAGTAAAAAGTAAAAAGTAAAAAGTAAAAAGTAAAAAGTAAAAAGTAAAAAGTAAAAAGTAAAAAGTAAAAAGTAAAAAGTAAAAAGTAAAAAGTAAAAAGTAAAAAGTAAAAAGTAAAAAGTAAAAAGTAAAAAGTAAAAAGTAAAAAGTAAAAAGTAAAAAGTAAAAAGTAAAAAGTAAAAAGTAAAAAGTAAAAAGTAAAAAGTAAAAAGTAAAAAGTAAAAAGTAAAAAGTAAAAAGTAAAAAGTAAAAAGTAAAAAGTAAAAAGTAAAAAGTAAAAAGTAAAAAGTAAAAAGTAAAAAGTAAAAAGTAAAAAGTAAAAAGTAAAAAGTAAAAAGTAAAAAGTAAAAAGTAAAAAGTAAAAAGTAAAAAGTAAAAAGTAAAAAGTAAAAAGTAAAAAGTAAAAAGTAAAAAGTAAAAAGTAAAAAGTAAAAAGTAAAAAGTAAAAAGTAAAAAGTAAAAAGTAAAAAGTAAAAAGTAAAAAGTAAAAAGTAAAAAGTAAAAAGTAAAAAGTAAAAAGTAAAAAGTAAAAAGTAAAAAGTAAAAAGTAAAAAGTAAAAAGTAAAAAGTAAAAAGTAAAAAGTAAAAAGTAAAAAGTAAAAAGTAAAAAGTAAAAAGTAAAAAGTAAAAAGTAAAAAGTAAAAAGTAAAAAGTAAAAAGTAAAAAGTAAAAAGTAAAAAGTAAAAAGTAAAAAGTAAAAAGTAAAAAGTAAAAAGTAAAAAGTAAAAAGTAAAAAGTAAAAAGTAAAAAGTAAAAAGTAAAAAGTAAAAAGTAAAAAGTAAAAAGTAAAAAGTAAAAAGTAAAAAGTAAAAAGTAAAAAGTAAAAAGTAAAAAGTAAAAAGTAAAAAGTAAAAAGTAAAAAGTAAAAAGTAAAAAGTAAAAAGTAAAAAGTAAAAAGTAAAAAGTAAAAAGTAAAAAGTAAAAAGTAAAAAGTAAAAAGTAAAAAGTAAAAAGTAAAAAGTAAAAAGTAAAAAGTAAAAAGTAAAAAGTAAAAAGTAAAAAGTAAAAAGTAAAAAGTAAAAAGTAAAAAGTAAAAAGTAAAAAGTAAAAAGTAAAAAGTAAAAAGTAAAAAGTAAAAAGTAAAAAGTAAAAAGTAAAAAGTAAAAAGTAAAAAGTAAAAAGTAAAAAGTAAAAAGTAAAAAGTAAAAAGTAAAAAGTAAAAAGTAAAAAGTAAAAAGTAAAAAGTAAAAAGTAAAAAGTAAAAAGTAAAAAGTAAAAAGTAAAAAGTAAAAAGTAAAAAGTAAAAAGTAAAAAGTAAAAAGTAAAAAGTAAAAAGTAAAAAGTAAAAAGTAAAAAGTAAAAAGTAAAAAGTAAAAAGTAAAAAGTAAAAAGTAAAAAGTAAAAAGTAAAAAGTAATAAGTAATAAGTAATAAGTAATAAGTAATAAGTAAAAAGTAAAAAGTAAAAAGTAAAAAGTAAAAAGTAAAAAGTAAAAAGTAAAAAGTAAAAAGTAAAAAGTAAAAAGTAAAAAGTAAAAAGTAAAAAGTAAAAAGTAAAAAGTAAAAAGTAAAAAGTAAAAAGTAAAAAGTAAAAAGTAAAAAGTAAAAAGTAAAAAGTAAAAAGTAAAAAGTAAAAAGTAAAAAGTAAAAAGTAAAAAGTAAAAAGTAAAAAGTAAAAAGTAAAAAGTAAAAAGTAAAAAGTAAAAAGTAAAAAGTAAAAAGTAAAAAGTAAAAAGTAAAAAGTAAAAAGTAAAAAGTAAAAAGTAAAAAGTAAAAAGTAAAAAGTAAAAAGTAAAAAGTAAAAAGTTAAAAGTTAAAAGTAAAAAGTAAAAAGTAAAAAGTAAAAAATAAAAAGTAAAAAGTAAGAGTAAAGAGTAAAGATAAAGAGTAAAAAGTTAAATATGAGAAATAGAAAGTAATAATTAAAAAATAGAAATAAAAAATTGAAAAGTAAGAAAAAATGAAAAGGTAAACAGCAGGTGAAAGGTAAAAGATATTGACAACTGGTTAATGTGAGTGGTAAAGGTAAATGGCAAAAGATAAATAGTGAAGGTAAAAGGTAATAGTAAGGGGCAAAGGTGAAAGGTAAAATATAAAGACAGAAGTTGAACGGAAGAAATCAAGAGGCAAAGGTGAAAGGTAGAGGGCATATGGTAAGGGATAACATATAAAAAGTAAGAAATAACGAGTGCAAGTTAAAACAAGAGTAAAATGCAAATAATTAAAAATGAGAAAACTTAGAAATATAACAGTATCTATAAAGTTGAAACTGAAAAGTAGAAACGAGTGGTGCTTCGAAAAGAAAGAAAGACATTTTTTATTTCATATCGAAACTTTAATATAGGTTCTTCGATCTGTGAAACTCTTTTCTTTCATAAGAAACCATGTAGAGGATTTCCAGAGGCGTTAGTATATCCAAGAAATGTGATGCTGTTCATGTCACATAACATATCTCAAACTGTAAGTATGGAAGTTGAAAGTGGAACCCAAATTCAAATGATAAAAATGAAAAATGAGAAGTGACATCGAAGGCAAAAGGTTGAGCAAGATGAGAGTTGAGGGTCAAAAGTTGAGTTCAAATGTTAGAAGTTGAGGATTAAAAGTTGGGAGTTAGGAGTTGAGCGTTGTGATTGTCAATATGAGGCCCCCCCTCCCTGTTCGAATCACAACATCTCTCATGAAGTACTTGCAATAGTGTTCACAGCAATGGAGAACATGGCAAAAGTATCTGATTGATGTAATTCAATACTAGTCTGGCTATAAGCCAGGGGAGTAGTTGTTTTCTGACAGATACTTCCCAGAATATAGGCGGATGGAAGGAAAAAATTGAAACCTCAGTCGTCAATGAGAAACGTCATTTAAAAAAAAATAAACTCTGTGCTATATTGCTGTTGTGGAACAATAATTTTCAGTCGTGTTTTGGAGAAAAAGACATGTTTGTTTAACGAATGCAGTACTTTTTCGACTCTGCTACTGAGAATAATTAATGTTAATTCGGCCAATAAATGCAACGATGCGTCATGCATACGGTTTCATCATTTTGAGGTAGCAAACGTATGATGTACTTCGGAATAACCAGTGGGAAAATGATAAAAGACAATCACGTTGGGAAATTTTATCATCGAACATTCTTTGTCTAAATCTTTAATTTACATTCGATCGATAACAGTGTCCCAATTTTTTTCAATTCACCGCAACAACTTACTACTTGGAAATTTACAGAGCGGGCCGTTGAAAATGAAACAGCGGCTGGTCCTATTTGAGTCAACGAACTCAAATTGTAAAAACTGGAAGCTATTCCGATATTAGTTTAATCAAACATGGTGTACCACAGGGGTCTGTGTTTGGACCCATCCTGCATTTTGTTATATTTTAATGACTTTGCAAATATCGAGACTGAGGGTGTATTCACTATTTTTGCAGACGACACAACGATCCTATGGCATGATCGAAATTCAAACAATCTTTTTAGCAAATTGCGTATCTCAGGGTGCTATCTTTTAGGTGTTATTTCAAACAAATTGGGTGTGACAGCTGCGAAAGTAGTTTATCAAGCCCTATTTGAGTCACATGTCTCGTATGGTATCCCTTTCTGGGAAACCTGCAACAAACAACAGTCCAACATGACTTTTACACTTCAGAAACGTGCTGTTTGCTATAATGCGGAGTTAGACCTCGAGTACCCCAGAAACACTTATTCAAAAAACAGAAACTCGTCACTCGTCTCTCTTCATTCCTGAAACCATATGTCTGGTACATAAGAACAAAGCAACGTATGAAATAATTCTTGGACCCACCCGCCAAAAGAATAAATCAAGACTAACCATTCCATCTTTGACATTTTGATAAAAAGCTAAATGGTTTGCAATGCTGCTAAATTAAATAACTTCCAGCCAGTGTCAAAAGCATTGATTCCATCAGTTTATTCAGAAAAATGATGAAACATTCACCTATAGAAGAAGTATTTTACGATTTTCAAGATTACCTCAATGAAATTATGAGTGACCCTTTGAATTAAACTTTGATATCAAATATTTTTGAGGCTTCAGAAGAAACACGCTTAGGGTTATGAATATTTCGATTCTCTATCAGTTCTTGAATCTCTCTGAAACTTGTTTTCACACTACATTCCAAAGGAGGATGAACTGTATGGCTGTACCAGCATCCACCTTTCATTCTCATCATTATATACAATTTGTGCTACACCATATCTTGAAAACCAGATTGATCAGCGAATCTAGACAAAGAAATGCGAAAATTATTCGTGTTTTGCCATAAACATACCTATTAGAGTAAAATATATATGGTTGGAGACCATCAATCTATTGTTAACCTTGCCAGATAAAATAGAAAAATGTTTTCTTATTTTTCAATAGTCTGGGGACAAAGGTTGAAAGAAAACTAACAAACTGGTTCATGACCAATTGATGTTATTAAAATAATGCAAAATGACTAATACTTTTCCTTTTCTATAAAAATAATCGAAAATTATACCGGTCTACAAGAAGGGAGATAAATCAGACATTTCTAACTACCGCCCCATAGTAAAAAATCAAATCACCCCTAGTCAATGTAGCTTCTTCAAAGGAAGGTCAACAGTAATAAATTTAGTGTGTATCACAGCTGACATCTGACACTATTGCGGAAAGCTCTCAATGTGATATAATTTATACAGATTTTTTGAAGGCTTTCGATAGGCTGGACCAACGAGTTCTTCTTCACAAACTATCCAATTTTGGACTAACCCTAAATCTCCCCTAAATCTTCATTTCAATCTAACGTTTGAGAGAAAGCAGAATGTCAGCTTCCATGGTCACAGATCTATTGAAATCCTCCTACATCAGGTGTACCTCAGGGGTCTAACCTCGGGTCCTTATTTTTCATAATGAAATTGTTGGTACTCTCACCATCCGTCACTTACTATACGCCGATTATCTTAAGATATACCAGAGAGGACTGAACTCTTCTCCAAGAAAATCTTTGATTTTTGGTGCATTTTGAATAACTTATTCCTCAATGTTTCCTAATATCATGTTATTTCCTTCACCACCAAGCTGAATCTAATTCTTTACATTTATGAAATGAACAATATTGTATTGAACGAAAGTTTGTTTTTGTAGAGGATATTCATTCTTTGCAATTGTGAAATGAACAATATTGTATTGAAAGAAAGTTTGTTTTTGTGGAGGCCATACGTTTCTTGACATAGCTTTTTGGGATTTTTACCTTTCACAGTTTCTATTTTGTCTGAAAATATAAAACAGATTGGACATAGGTATGATGTAAGAAAAACATTCATGACAACCAGTATACTGAGATCAATACTTACACACACAAAATCAAAAAACACTGACAGGTGTTCAGAAAATTGTGTTTACAACATACCTTGTTCGTGTGGTGGAAGTTATATAGGTGAAACAACAAAACCATTGAATGTGCGAATAAAAGAACATAAAAATTATATGAGAAATCGAGAAATATTTGGTTCCAAGATATCCGATCATATTGTCACATCCGATGGCGATCATGTGATGAAATGGAATGACACAAAAAATTCTAATGAGAGAATCAAATCAGGAAAAGAGAGAGTTGGAGGAAACTACCTGCATTCTATAATCGAATAACTGTTTTTCAAAAAAAAGAATGGTGATTGATTGATACCAGAGACTCTGATAACAAATGTTATCATAAAGAGAGACTTGGCAGATTTTATTCGACTTTGTCAAAAAACTGTTTTTTCTTTCCATCTCGAAAACCAATAAAAATAGATTTTCAGAGAGTTTTGATAACGGGGACAGATATGGTCTCCGATACGTCAACGTTTTTTGAAAAAGAGGAACGGTGGAAGGTTAAAATCCCAAATATCTAGGGCAAGGAACAAGAATGTATTGAACCGCCCTAAAACCCACCAAGATCTGGGAGTAACACTCGACAAAAACTTGCCTTCAGAATACATATCGAGCAAGTCATCAAATAAACGTATACAGTGAACGTCAAAAAGTATGAATCAAATGGAAAAAAAGTTTGTTGTTAGAGTACTGAAGAAACATTTCTAGAGAAAAGTTTGTGTACGTCCGACATACATAAAAATCGATTTTGACTCATTTCAGGTGACCACTAGTATGGCGACAAATTGAAAAAAATACCATGAAAAGGCCAAAAGTGGGGTAAGATGGCGAAAAATCGAAAAAATTCACCTGAAAAAGTTGCTTGGAATTTAATTTTATACTCGCATACAGAGTTTCAAGCCCTAAATCAAAAAATTTGGAATTGCAATTTTTTAAAAATATCTTTCGATGTCTTTACAAAAATCACAGGTTTTTTTCTGAATGGCTTGTCCGTAGTGAATCATTTGTATTTTCATGATAATGACAAAAGTCTCTCATTTTTTCCGCACCAGATGGCACTAAATTGAAAAAATTGGTTTCTGCCAGAACCTTCGATGTTACATTGGTTCGTATCTAACAGTTATGCTAGAATTTCAATACTATTGTGATGAAATGGTAATATAGAAACATCATGTTTCTTGATTATAATGGAGATTTAATGATAATGTTGCCTGAGCGTTTCACTTTGCACATAAACTTTAAGCCTCTTCAATTTGACGCACTATTTTCAAGTTTATGTGCGATGTGAAACGATCATGCACGATTATCATCGAAACTTGATTATAATCAGGGAACCAGAATGTTTCTAGATTGCTATATCACCACAGTAGTCTTGGGAAATATATAAAAAATTGGAATTAAATTTTTTTTCGTTTTATTGCTTGAAACTCTGTATGTGAGTATAAAATTAAATTCCAAGCAACCTTTTCAAATTATTTTCTTCGACATCTTGCCATCTTACCTCACTTTTGACCTCTTCATGGAATTTTTTTCCAATTTGCCGCCATGACATGCTCCAGAATCGATTTTTAAGTTATCGTACATGCACAAACTTTTTCCTAGAAATATTTTAAATACTCTAATAATAAACTTTTTTCCCATAAGGTACATACTTTTTTACAGACGTATTTATATCTTGCTATTTAAAAAGTTATTTCTTCATTCATGTTCGGAAAAAAATCAGTGGAACATGTCCTTCGATGAGCTTATACAGTTGTGTAAATATAATAATTCGCAAAGAAATTTCCGCTATATAACATAAAAATAGTGCCATTCAAATTAACGTACCTAGATATCGCACTCAACATGATAGCATTCAATAAAGCTAATTGATTTTCTGGTAATTATACGTGATAAAAAAGAAGAAAATCCAGTTTTTGTTTTCTATGAAAAAAATTGCACGCAATTCTTGTGTATTTTATTGCATTGTCAGGTGTATCAGATTGATTTCAGGAAATGAAATATACAGTGCGTTCCAATTACTTGGATGATACTAACCGGAACTACGTCCAAAAAGTTAGTTGTTCCAATCTCAACTCATTCATTAAGGGACAGAGAAGCATTTCAGTCATTTTTGCTGAGAGCTTTCAGGAACAAACAAAAGATTTGACCTGCAAGAACCTTAGTATATGGTGTATTTCTCAGATGAATCCCACGTATTTTCTAATCCTAGAAATGCTGTCATTCCTCTATTTACAGAAACATAGGCCAGTTCATTGACTCCCAATCCCTTATATTATAGTTTATTACCCTTGTGCAAGACCGTTGACCGAGCTTGGATTTGAACTAACCTCCTCATAGTTCAAAATGTCCGAATCAGCACAGTTAGCATATTTCTATACCTGAAGTCGACACTCCTCAGACGCACAGATGCACCTGGAGTTATTTATTGGTACTGAGAAAGTAATCTATCACAATAGCACTGAAGATACTATTGGAAGGCTCCAGAATTGTTTTGGTACCAGTTATATCTGTTGAAAATATACCAGTTATCAATCATTGCCCCCGGACTATATCAAAAACGGGTTATAATATAGTTGGTGTCTTCGTAAGACTCAAGATCAAGTGTTGGCCTTGCAAGGTCTCGGATTCTTACATGGTACGGTTATTCTTCTTCTTCTCGTAGTGGTTCAGTTCATTGAAATTAGCTTACGGGGTGAAAACGAGGTTACTCTCACCATATAATCTCTACGAATGGATTTATAAAACTTTTGAACAAGATATGAGGCATAACAACGCTCTTTTTCTCTACTGACATTGGCAGGTTTTTGTTTTACTTCTTTGTAATATTTGCTCAAAACTGATAGTCGAATCTGATCCATTTGTTGTCTGTTGTCCTCTTTCAATTTAACTATTCAACTTTGCCCTTGAACAAGACTTTAGCTTTATGCTAGAAACCTTTTTTTTAGTGCCACGCTATTTAACAAAAATTACCATGTGCCTAATTTCATTCTCAACATTATGTGTTCAAGCGATGGAGCAAGCCATTATGAATCCCTCGGTCTCCAACTTTAGCCACTTGAATAAGCCAAGGTCTTCAACGTTTTTGAAGGAGACTCCATGCATTGGCCATGTATTTGTGAGATAACCTCAGTCTCCACAACTGATATCGGATTGCTTAAGGTTTGGTACATCTCTCTCTTCTCCAAGGTATCTTATCCTCAGATTTTTGAGGTTATTGTATTCTAAGATAATATGGATAGAGGTTTCGTCATCTCTATCAAAAAATCTGCATTTTTCTTCTTCGACTAATGCAAGTCTCTTAAGGTGTCCTCTTAACCATTAGGATTCCCGTTACTTTTCTGAGCTTATTTTAAATTTTGTTGGAGCAATCATTTTGATCTCTTTTGGTTGTTGTTTACCAGTAGTATCTTTCCTTTTCATTCTATCCAGTAATAGGATCTTTTGTTGTGTACTTCCTTTTCAACTTCATAAGGTATTATGCTCGTACTTATTTTGCAGAAGAGTTCAGGTCCCTTTTTTGCCAGTACGTCTACTATTTCATTACCCTCTACTCCGGTTTTTTCCGGAACGGTAACAGTGTTGTAAAGAGAAACATTCTCAATTGAAAAAGGGAAAAACCCAAGATAAATTGAAGTTAATTTTTTGTAATATCTAACAGAAAACAACTACTTTCCCGGATAAAGCCACGCTGGACATTGAACTACATCTGATATAGAAATTGTGAAAGGCCCTATAAAACTTGAGAGAAAAAATATGAAAGTGAAAATTAGCATTTTCATTCAGATAGTTGATTATTTATTAAATGTCCAGTTTCGATTGGATCTCTTTCGTTAGACCTCCAATACATTTTGGTCGACAAAAATCTATTTCACTATTCTAAGATCATCAGGGAGGTCGGAAAAATTGGAAAACGTACCCTTCAGAAGCAATTTCACACTTAGATGATAGAATTGTTGGACTATTTCTTGTGCGGTGACACTTTGACAATATTTTTCTGACATAAAACCTGTCATGGGTATGGCATGTTGATTTTATTGAAAATATGAATAGGATGTTCATGAAGTCAGTTGTGGAATCATCTGCGACTGAAAGATAAACTTTAGTTGCTATTTTCCATCGTACAAGATAACCTCTCTTGGAAGGGATTCATGTTTTAAAGAGAAACATTCTCAATTGAAAATTTAATCAATACATGACTCCTCTGGAAATGGAAAAACCCTACGATAAAATTGAAGTTACTTTTTTGTAATATCTAACAGAAAACAACTACTTCCCCGGCAAAAGCCACGCTGGACATTGAACTACATCTAATATAGATATTGTGAAAGACCATAAATAACTTGAGAGAAAAAATCTGAAAGAGAAAATTTGCATTTTCATTCAGATAGTTGATTATTTATTATTATTTCTACCAAGTTCATTTGGTTTCTCTAGGACCTCTCACGCACCATCTTTGAGTTGATTACATGGGAGTTCGTGGCATCAAATGATGGCTGCTTAGCTATCTGACATGATAGTAATATCTTGTCTGCGAAAATTTATCTGTACATTGATCTGAACGCATTTTCCTATAGCGTAGATTTCCGCTTGGAAACTGCTGGGGGATTTGCCAAGACTTTCGGAATATTTGGTTCCAGGCCCAGCTCCTTGTGTTGTTCTGGATCCATCTGTGTACCATTCAATAGCACCTCTTTTGAGTCTCGTGATGGTGTCTTTGTCTCATTCACATTTGTTAATTAGTTTTGTGTTGTAATCTTCCACAAACAACTTTTTTGTCATCTCATCCTGGAGCATATTCCAGATTTGGTGATTTCCAGGGAGGAGGAGGATACTTAACTAACAGCACCTGAACTTTCCCAACACACAACAATGTCGTATTATTATGTTGGCAGATGAATTGGACGTAGAATATTTATTGAATGTCCAGCACGTTTACCCGATATGACGCTACTAGATTTTTTTTCTGTGGCGATATCTAGAAGGTAAAAACAGAGAATAGTCTTGGTATGTAGAATCATTTTTCGGTTGAAATTCGCCAGAACATTTATTTTTATTTTTTGATTTTTATGTATAATACATTAATTTAAAGAAACAGAGTTCGTTGCCGACCGATGATGGGCCCTCTACTCCCATATACGAGGATATATTGAAAAATTATTAGCCTACTATAGAACCAAACAAAATTTTATTGTCAAAATATTTTATTACTCAACATATTCTCCTCTAAATTGGATACATTTATTTCAGCGAACCTGCAACGTATCTAGACGTTTCAAAAAAAAAATTTATTACCTCCTCGTTGGAAGAAAATGTACGACCTTTTAAACTTTTTTTCAGATGAGGAAAGAGATGATAGTCGGACGGAGCCAAATCTGGTGAATAAGGGGGTGTTCAAGTAATTCAAACCCGAAATCACGAATTATTTTCATGGCAACATGAGATATGTGTGCAGGGGCGTTGTTCTGCAAAAACAAAACACCTTTGGGTAGCTTTCCGCGTCTTTTCTCTTCGATTTTTTTTCCGTAGAGTGGTCAGTAATCTCGAATAGTAATCTCCAGTTATTATCCTACCCTTATCCAAAAAATAAATCATGATTACTCCATGGTAATCCCAAAAAACTGAAGCAAGAACTTTTCCAGCAGATTCTTGGACACGGAACTTGTTAGGTCTTGGAGAACCGGAGTGTCGCCATTCCATCGATTGTTGCTTTGTTTCTGGATCGTAGAAATGTACCCAAGTCTCATCCATAGTAACAATTCAGTTTAAGAAGTCTACATCGTTTTCAAATCGAGCACAGATCGAACGCGATGCTACTACCCTTGCACGCTTTTGGTCAACATTCAAACATTTGGGGATCCATTTTGCAGCAATATTTCTCATGTCCAAATTGACGTGAACCATATGATGAACGCGTTCGTATGAAATATTCAGTGCTTCAGATATCCGTTTTAGCCCAATTTGACGGTCTGTTAAAATCATTTCATGAACTGGTCTAGGCTAACTAGATATCAATACATCCTCGTACACCTACTACGTAGGCTTAATATAGCAAGTACCTGTCAGAAAACAGCTATTTCCCTTGCTAAGACCACGACGGGTATTGAATTAAATCTAACAGATACTTGTGCAACGTTCCTCAAAGCATCAGAGGACGCCCTCTGTGACCAACTAGCAGATTTAATTTATCTCCTGTATGTAACTACATCAATAGTCACTGTTATGCAATAAAATTATGATGCTCGTGAAGAGTTGGTCAAAATTCTCAAAACAAAGAAATATTTCAGCAATGACTATAAACCTATCATAAAAACCTTTTCGTACTATAGTAGCTTGCTTTTTTCGAATCTCTATAAAAATCTTTGTTTTAAAGAAATAGAGGAGAGAACTTTGTTGATGGACTGTTTGTTGTTTATCCCAGGAGACAAAAATTGAGGAAGAACTTTTCTGATCAGGGAGAAATGAGTGATGTTACTTAGTTTTTCAAATTTTCAGCTGGATCTTACCATTTTTTAAACTTGGCTATGAGAACGATCTCCAATTGAAGGACATTTTCAGCACAACAGCTAATGACCAGTGTGGTCAAATGGCAGATGAATTGGAAAAGTAAGATTCAACCCTTCAACTGTTTAAATGATTGAGTCTTGAACTGCTTTGGAATTGAATCTGATTTTGATAACTCGTGTTTTCAGGAATTGGGAAACGGAAGTTAAGAGAGCTTCCGGCTCAGAAAAAAACCAAAAGCCAAGTCTCAAGAAAGCCATATTCAAGACATTCGTGAAACCGTATTCTTTGTACGGGGTGATTCTGTTTTTCCAGGTCATCATTCTCAAGTAAGTACAAACATATTAGTCGTATCGAAAATATTTATTCCTGAATTAAAACTTCTATATTTCAAATACCAAAAAATAATTTAGGAGAAAACTTTCGTGATATACCAGTAGAATAAAAAAAGTCAAAATCTGAAATATCGTCTTTTTCGTCGTTGATTGATGACAATTTTTTTGTTTTTGTTCATTTGCAATGACGTTACTTTGAAACCTGTTACATGTTGTGATATATTTTTCACTATCGGAGGAACTGTTTGCGATTCAAGCGTCATTTTTTCGAATTTGCCGTCCATAATTCGTTACAACGAAATTGTTTTGTTTGTTGTTATGCTAATTGAATACTTATTAGCCGTTACTTGCGTCACTCAGAGATATAACAAGAATCCACTTACCGGAATCCAATAATATTATAATTAGAAATCTCTCTAAAAGAAGTATGTTCGCAGAGATAATTTGGATATGATTAGCATTCAAATTGGAAAGCGCTATACAGGGTGTTTATTGAGAACGTGTAGGAGCGTGTTGCTGTCGTCAAAATAAGAAGAAAAGTTCCTATAAACATATGTCCACAAGTTATTCGTTTCTGAGATACAGAGTGTCAAAGTTGAACTCTGATTTATTGTGAGTAATTTTGATATTTGGGTAAAGTTTGGTATCTGGGAATATTTTTCAATGGGAAAATCAAATTTGATTTCAGTTTGTGTAAAAAATATATTCTTGGTAGAGGTCGCTGCGAGCTACTGTTTTCGAGTTGTTGAGATTTGAAATAATCAATGCAAGTGATTTTGAATGACAAGATTTTTATAGGTATTTAAAATAGATTCAATTAGAAATTAGTTTCTTCACAATTACCATAAAATATGATTTTGTCATTGAAAAATCATCACAGGTACCAAACTTCACTCAAATATCACAAATGTTTTGGAATTTATTCACAAAAAACAAATATAAGAATTGAACTTTGACACTCTGTATCTTAGAAACGAATAACTTGCGGATACATGTTTATGGGAACTTTTTTTTTCATTTCGACGTCAGCAACATGCTCCTAAAGTTTCTACAGGTACTTAAGAAATACCCTATACATGTCGAATGGTTCTATAAAACCGTTGTCCAAAATAGTACAGAGATAAATGACATATTTATCATGCTAGGGATGAGGACATAAATTCTGACAAAAAAAAGTATTTGGATCACTCTGCTATTCTAAATCTGTAACCGGCTAAAATTGAAGACTGGAAATGTATGCAACAGGACTACAATTAAGTTTCAGCATTTGTACTTTTAATTCTGAAGAATACCTTGTTGAGTGAAATTGGTCCTAAGATGGAAAAAAAGAAATTTAACTTTCAAGGCTACTAAATATTTAGGACCACGCGATTCATATATGTAAGTAATAAAAATATGATTTTGGCTATTTGGAAAAAATCCTTCGCATTATACGACCTTTTTCTATAACGGCGTGAAGTTGTATAAGATAGTATTGAAATCCAAAAAATTGTCTAAAAATTATGGTTTGCAAGAATTTTACAATGTTAAATTTTTTCTCAAAAATTTTGTTGTATATTCTATACATTTCTAATTTTTCTATTGGCAAATCATCTGCAAATATCATATAGAAGAACCTCATCAAAAATGGATTAACTAACTTTCTGGAGAAGTATGGAATCATTTCAAACTCACAGTTTTGATTTCAAGAATGAAAATCAATACAAGATGCCATACTACAACTAACCAAATATATATATGTATAAGACAAGTGACAAATTCCAATATTCTTGAGTCATAAATGCTGTTGATACCATCAACCAGCAGATACCAATAGAAACTCTCGAAAGCATAGGTGTAAGAGATTCAGCACAACCACTTTTCAAATCGTACCTCACGGAAAGAAGTCAATAAGTTAAATCAAAAGACTTAGCAGCAAAAACGTAGAAGGTGGGGTACCACAACGAATGGTGTTGGGGCCGAAGATAGATTTTTTTTCGTAATGTGCTTCACAGAAAAAATTATATTTTTACGAAGGCAGTTTTTATTCTTTCAGTTCAATTTATTCGAGGAACAACATAAAACCATTTCGGTAGGAAAATTTGACGATTTATGTCAAGAAAAAAACTTTGAACTCGCACTTGTAGGTATAGGAATATTAGTTTCATATTTAAAATTTCTCATTAGAAGAATGCATTTATATAAAAATTACGGAAGTAATTGCATTCGGTTATTTTCATATTTCGTAAATGACCCCTTCTCCTTGAAATATGATAAAAATGCCGCGTGCTAGTCTAGTCTACAAGAACTAGTTTGGTAAATATCTCTTCAAGCACATGGAAAATTATGACCCATTCCCATCCCATTCGATTTGGAATGACCTCTAGAAACTTCTTGAAAAATGTGAAGGTGCGCCAGGAAAAATTGCAAAAGAAATAAACAATTTAGTAAAAAAAAGGGGGGGTTTGTTTTTTGGCAAATATCTCGGAAACTATTAAAGATATCCAAAATTTGAAAAAAGGTCCTGAAAGAGGATGAAATTTCCTAAAAAAAATTCTACCACCCGTAACTCTACCACCAATATTTAGAATTTTAATTTAGAGGCGAAAATAGCGCTAAAAGCGGGTGATGCAAGTCCCGCGTGCGCTGACTGATAAAGACCCTTGAACAATAAAAATAATTTTAACCCATTAAATATCAATATTAAGAAATAAAAAAAAAATATTTATTTTTTAGATACTTAAATAAACAAATATCCATAGAAATTTTTTTTTCTCGTAACATTTATTTATTCATATTATGCTTTTGTTAAGTAAAACTAGCTTTTCCAAGTTTTAAATTTACCTGATAACTGTTATACTAAAAACTTCTAATTTGTTTCACTTCTTGGAGCTATTCTTGAAAGGCTTTAAAAAAGATCCCTATTGGAAAAATAAAAAAATGTTCATTTTCCACTTTGTTATTAACAATCTAAGAGACTCAAAAATGAAAAATGCAATAAAGCTATGAATTTTTTTTTTAATATTCCAATTTGTTCGTTTTTTAATTATTTAAAATAACATAAAAAATGTTTCTTGAAATTTCTTACTCTGATTGTTATAAACAAATGCATTGTTGATAAGATATTTGAATTTACGTTTGGCGTTTCCTCCTAGCTCTCAATCATTGTTATTAAAATAACACATAAACAAATGGATTAATAAATAATATTAATATTTGGTAGCAAAAAAATAGGTAATCAACAAATGCGTTTTGAAGCAATACATTTTTTTCAAGAAATGATTTTGTTCTTAAAGATCATAATATTTATTGCTGATCAAAATTCCAAAAAACAAAAATCATGCATTTGTTTATAACAGTTATTTAAACAATCAGAATAATAATAATTACTTTAAATAATTAAAATACGAACAAATTGAAATATTAAAAAAAAATTCATGGCTTTATTTGTATTTTTCATTTTTTAGTCTCTTAGATTGTTAATAACAAAGTGGAAAATCAACATTTTTTTATTTTTCCACTGGAAATCTTTTTTAAAGCCATTCAAGAATAGCTCCAAGAAGTGAAACAAATTTGAGGTTCTTAGTATAACAATTATCAGGGTTTGTATATAAATTTGAAACTTGAAAAAAACTAGTTAATTAACAAAAGTATATGTGATAAAATAATTACTAGAATTTTTTTTCCATGGACTTTCGTTTATTCAAGTGTCTTAAACGTAATTAATTTTTTTTATTTCTCAATATCGATATTTAATGGGTTACAATTGTTTTTATTGTTCAAGGGTCATCGCACGCGGGACTCGCATAACCCGTTTTAGCGCTATTTTCGCCTCTAAATTAAAATTCTAAATATTAGTGGTAGAGTTCCGCGAGGTAGGACTTTTTTGGATATCTTCCCGAGATATTTACAAAAAAAAACAAACTCCCCCCTTTTTTTACTAAATTGTTTATAAACTTTGCAATTTTTGCCGGCGCACCTTCAAATTCAAGTTTCGTTGAGCTTGAAGAGAAATTCACCAAAATAGTTTTTGTAGACTAGACTAATTTACTATGTTTATTTCGACGGTTCTATCCGGATATAATATCAAGCAGCTTGAATTTTAAATCCTTAATCTGCAGTGTTTATTTCGAGGAGGATTTCTGCAGCACATGCGCACAACGCACAAGTTTTAATTCTAACGGTCAACCTCTCTTTCATTTGTTTTGTATTTTAATATTGTTTATCCACAATCACCTTATAATTGAAGTTTTATCCACACTTATGAACCGTATAAAGTACCACTTTATCCACTAGTGGAATAATGAAATTACTTTATTCCACTAGTGGAATAATGAAAAATACAATCTTGAATATCAATCAAATTTTATTTTTGTAATTGATGACTTGTTTATTTTGTGGAAATTCATGATCACTTTAATGAAACGAAAGAAACACAATTTTGTCTTATTTCCACTAGTTTTTTATATTTACGACCGGTTTCGGGCTTTATCCCATTATCCCAACTAACTAGTTAGTTTTTATACTTGATAATGGGATAAAGCCCGAAACCGGTCGTAAATATAAAAAACTAGTGGAAATAAGACAAAATTGTGTTTCTTTCGTTTCATTAAAGTAATGAAATTTTACTTATTTTCTCCAACTTCACAAATTTTTACAAATGGAGTCGATAAACAATCGAAAATACGTAGCAACCATTCAACACCTCCCGATATTTTTGTATGTTATTTCAATGATTGTTGAGGAGGTGACAGCCGCTGTCAGAGCAAAACGTCAAATCATTTTGTGATGAAACATTTCCGCGATTTTGATTCTAAATGAATGTGATTGTGAATAAAACGTTGTATTTCATGCGTGTTTTAGATACATTTTATTTGCTTAAGAAATTTAAACGCTCGAGCTTCGCTCTCGCGTTTAAACATTCTTGCGCAAATAAAATGATATCTAACACTTATACAATAAATACCTATTATGTTCAGTAGTGCATTTTTTCTGCTTCCACGCCATTAGAAATAAGTGTGTATTAAAAATAATATTACTAGCACAAAGTATAGTGTAGAAATGACACTTGCTTTTTTATTTGGAAAAAATACTCGAAATGTACCAAGAAACATCAATAGAGAAATACCTAACCAATAATTCCTCCAGTTGATTTTCAATTTTGATATTTTCAACAGTTTTAAGAGCAAACACTACCTTGGTAAAACGGAAATTCGTTTTGAGCCCACAGTTTTCGTTTGAAAATTTTTTAATTTTTTTTGCATTACTCAATTTTTTTGTGTAAATTCCGGAACCTCAGTGATTTTTGGTAATGATAATTAAAAAAAAAAAAATTAAATGACATGATGAATTGAAAAAATTGAGAGTTTCCGGAATTCTTATGGGACCACTGAGCCCATACAAAAAATATCTCTTTCTTGAAATCAATGGTTTTTGCAAGAAACGGATTCTACGATCGGGAAATTTATACCTGATTGGCGCTGTAATTGAGAACGGACAGGTGCTGTGATGCCAATGTTCATCGAGTTCATTATCTCCACCCCCACCCCACCCCAACAAACCAGAGCAGGAGGGGATGAGGAAGAAATTCGACTTTTCGGTGATGGTGGCTCTTAAGCTACGTGAAGTTAGACTCCTCTCCGGATGAAAAATGGATTAAGTCGTTTATTTCGTACATTTAAAGTAGCTGACCTCATGCCAATCCATCAAATTGTTTGGATTGAACTATATTTTTTCAATCCGCTTTAGCTTCCAATGTCATCCGTTTATTTCGAGGATTAACGTGGATTTAAGTGGGATTTACCAAGCCGATTGATATTATATCCGGATAGAACCTTCAAAATAAACATAGTTATATGTCTTGAAATTATAAATTGGAGTATTGTTGTTCAAGTTTGACCTTGACTTGACCTTCCAGCGTTGCTGTTGACAGTAATCCAGCGTTGCTTCAGAATCGAGTAGGTACCAACAATTAAAATCAACAGCACTTAGGTTTTTCTTACTTTTAATGCAAAATATAGTATCTGGTCAACAACAACGAAGGACCACCTGTCTATAGGTCAGGAAAGAACCACAAAACAGTTTATTTGAAACCAAAGTTGTGGTAGGTACTTGTAAGTTGGTTTTTTTCGTTTTTGTTCATAATACTTGTGAATAAATACCTTACAGGAAAGTAAACTGCTCACAAACCACTCTTGTATGATGATGAACACTTTGTCAGATTTGACAAGGAATCAATTCAGCATTATAGCACTTTCTCACTTATTTTTCTGAATGGAAGTTTGTAAAATTCACAATTACACTTCATTGTGGACTCGGACTGGTGAAGTAAACTATTTATTTCACTATTTATGAGTTAATTTTCACAAATACCGTGGTTCTTTTTCGGAAGGAAGGATTTCAACTCAACAAAAAGGTAGCACCAAACATTCTGACGTGACATACGCCTACTTTGATATTTTTAACTTGGAAAGCTAAGGTGGAGATCGAACAGGGTTGGCTTCAGATATTTTAGATACAGCTTTCTCAACATGTCTATAGTACAATTTCATTCATAGTCTTTGTCAGTACTATAATATTTCATATACTGGTTGTCCCACGAAGTTTTGGACAGAGAATATATCTCGGAACTCGAAAGTAGTGGAGAATTGTAATTTTGGGAATCTAAATTAAAGCAATTGTTGCAGATTTTTTCGATACTTTGTTACCCAATGGGCCTTTTGTTTTCGGTCGCGTGACATCTGATTCAAAATCTTTTATGGGACACCCTGTATATTTTGGCATTTTTATGTTCCTCCCGATGAAACAATTTCAACGAACTTATGGTCTGAAAGGATTAATTCAAGAAATACAGGTACTTCAATATCCTTTGTCCCCCGTCGATTTTTAATAAAATATGGATGATTGATTTAATTTTGCGTTGTTTTAATCATCACATTAAATATAGGACTGCCCAAATACTAGGGTGATCCTAAACCTAAATAATTTGGCAATTGCTCGATTCAGACGTCGTGGGAGAGAGGATATTGAAGTACCTGTATTTTTTGAATTGATCGTTTTAGACCACAAGTATGATAGTTTGTTGAAATTGTTTCATCGGGAGGAACATAAAAATGCCAAAATATACAGGGTGTTCCATTAATCATTTTGAATCTGATGTCACGTGACCGAAAACAAAAAGCTCATTGGGTAACATTATATCAAAAAAAGCTGCACCGATTGCTTTTATTCAGAACTCCAAAATTACAATTCTCCACTACTTTTGAGTTCCGAAATATTCCCTGTCCTAAACTTCGTGGGCCACCCTATATAATAATGATAATAATATTCCAATGAATTTCACTCGTGCATAAAAATTATCAGGTACTACATTCGAGCGTGTTATAAAAATAGTTGGACTCGGGTAATTTCATATTTTGTCAAAGTTTGTCTCTCAGTCGTAGATGATTCCACATCTGATTTTATGATAATCGTGTTCATTTTTTCAATAAAATCAACATGAAAATAAACTTGTGCAATTTTTAGATAACAAGCTTCCTTGCATAATTATCGGTAATTTGTATGCACTCGTGCAATTATAACCCACAACTTTTCTCAAATTTTCAAAAAAGGTATGCCTAAATGAAATATCGACATTGAAAAATTTATAAGTATTATCACAACAACAATAAGAATCAGCTGATTTCAAACAAACTATATCTAATTTTGATTGGACTATATCATTGAGAAGGCGGATGATTTATTTGATCACCTCTTTCTGAAATTACTATAGTTGAGTTCAATTTCCGGAAATATTTTACCAATAAAAGCAATTCGTCTCATCGGTGATTCTCCTTTAACAAACGAACTCGCTTACTTTTCTGAAACACTACAGTGATGTTGACTATCTGCTGCCCTCCCTTCATCGATATTTTCATGGTCGTTGTACGTTCTTTCAAGTAAACTTCCATCATTCCAAAGCAGCTGGCCGAGACATGTCTAAGGAGAGTTTGTGATTTTTCTAAATATAGAAAATAAAAATGTTCGCAAATTTCTATTTCCTTTTGTATCAAATATTGCGTTTTTTGAATATTTTTTTTTTGATATTCGAAATCAGCTTGTCGAGATACGTCTGAGGAAAGTTTGCGATTTTTCAAAAAATGGAGAATAAAAATTTTTGCAAAATTCTATTTCATTCTGTATCGAATAATCCGTGTTTTTTGAATTAGATCGCCTGGGAATATTTGAAAAAAAAGCCTAATTCCGCGAATTTTACTTTATTTTATAGAAAATTTTCTGCTGAATCCGAAAATGAACTAGTTTTTTGAATTAATATGCTAATTCATTTTAAAAAATTCAATTTTGTGGATGGGTGCATTTTTTCGTCGAAAAATTTCCCTGTTCCAGTTACCTCTTCGAATTCAATTTTTGAGCTGTCAATCGAAATCAGCTTGTAGTGATACGTCTAAGAGAAATTTGCAATTTTTCGAAAAAGCAAAATGAAAATTTGGCCAAAATTCGGTTTCCTTCTATATCTAGTATTGCAATTTTTTTATTTGAACGCCTGGGAATACTTCAGAGATGCGGAATCTTTCAAATATCACCTAATCTTATAGAAAGTTCCCTGCTGAATCCGAAAATGTACTTTGCTTTTTGAATTAAAATGTTAATTCATTCAAAAAATGTTGATTTTGTTAATGGGTGCATTTTTTCGTCGAAAAAATGCCATTTTCCAGTAACCCCTTTGCAGAATTCAATTCTTCAGGTGATATTCGGAATCAACTCATCGAGTTACGACTGAGGGAAATTTGCAATTTTTCAAAAAATGCAAAATAAAAATTTTTGTAAAATTTTTCCTTCTATATCGAGTATTGCGTTTTTTGAATTTGGTCGAGGTATTATTTCAGAAATGCGGAAAACCTCAAATATTATCTCGTCTCATATAAAGTTTCCTGCTGAATCCAAAAATGTAGTTGCTTTTTGATTTAAAATGCTAATTCTTTCAGAAAATATTGATTTTGTGGATTAGTGCATTTTTTCGTTGAAGAAATTTGCATTTTTTCAGTCACCCCTTTGTCGAATTAAATTTTTTCGCAGAATTCGATTTCCTCCTTTATCGAATATGTTTCATTGAAACCGACCCGAAGAGATCAGTTTCTTCCCACCCATATACCTTTGTCAATTAATAATGATTCGTGGTGTTTCCCAAATCTTACAGCACTCAGAAATATTTCTATATTATCTCCGTTTCCACGATTCGAGAAAATCTTCATCGAAAACACTTGGTCTGCAACGATATGCAGTTATTTTCAAATAAAAATAATACTTTCTCCATTTGCGATTTGACACGGTTTTACCTGGCTTCATTACAATTCGCAACATACAAGCAAGGGAAATCACTTTACACTTTATGATCGAGTCATATTTACCCATATCGATAACTTGTTGATTCCACTCATGTAATTTAATTCAAAATACATGTTTTTTGATGGTATTTGAATGCCACGCATGTATTAGATATATGAAAATGAGTTAAAATTTACATGTAGGTAGTTTTTTATCCATTCGTCAAAACTATTTCTTTCCTTGTCAAGGAAATATCAATAAACTCTGTCCCAGGAAAAAATTTGTTGGTTCCTGCTCTATCAAAGTAAGACATTTCCATCACATATAATTAGTTTATGGAACAATTTTGATTGCATTACTCCTATTTGAATCTGAAGATATACTTGTTTATTGAATTAGAAAATGTCGATTTTATGGATGGGTGCACTTTTTCGTCGAAAAATTGTCCTTTTTCAGTTACCCCTTTGTCGAATTCAATTTTTGAGTGTATATTTGGAATCAGCTCGTCGAGATACGTCTGAAGGAAGTTTGCGAGTTTTCCAAAAATGTAAAATAAAAATTTCAGCAAAATTAAATTTCGTTCTATATCGAATATTGCGTTTTTTGACTTTAGTGACCTGTGAATATTTCAAAAATGCGGAATTTCGTGAATATAACTTTATTTCATTGAAAATTTTCTTTAGATTCCGAAAATGTACTTGATTTTTAATTAGAATGCCAGTTTACTCAAAAACTGCGCTTTTCCAGCTTTGTCGAATTCAATTTTTCAGGTGTCATCCGTAATTAGCTCGTCGAGATTTGCAATTTTTTGAAAAATTAAAAATACATTTTTTGCAAAATTCGATTTCCTTCTATATCGAATAATTCGTGTTTTGACTTTGATCGCCTGGGAATATTTGAAAAAGGCGGAATTTCACGAATATCACTTCATCTTTTAGAAAGTATTCTTCTGAATCCAAAAATGAATTAATTTTTTGAATTGGAATGCTAATTAATTTGGAAAATGTCAATTTAGTGCATGGGTGCATTTTTTCTAACAAAATTGGCCCTTTTCTTAGCCCTTAATAATTCTTGAATCAGCTCGTCGAAATACGTCTGAAAGGAGTTTGCGATTTTTAGAAATGTGTTAGATAAAAGTTTTCGCAAAATTCGATTTCCTCCTAAATCAAATATTTCGTTTCTTGACTTCGATCGTCTGAGAATGTTTAAAAAATTCGGAATCCCGCGGTATCTCTTTATCTTATTGGAAATTTCCTTTTAAATCCGAAAATGAATTTGTTTTTTGAATTAGAATGCTGATGCATTTAGAAAATGTCTATTTTGTGGATAGGTGCATTTTTTGGCCCTTTTGCAGTCACCCCTTTGTCAAATTCAATGTTTGAGGTAGTATTTGAAATCAGCGCGTCAAAATACGTTTGAATGGAGTTTGCGATTTTTCGAAATATGTGAAATAAAAGTTTTCGCAAAATTCGATTTCCTTCTATATCAAATATTTCGTTTTTTGAATTTGATCGCCTGGGAATATTTCAAAAATGTGGAATCCCGCGAGTTTTACTCCATCTTATAGAAAATTTCCTTCTGAATCCTAAAATGAACAATTTTTTTGAATTGAAGTGCTAATTCATTTAGAAAATGTCGATTTTGTGGTTGGGTGCATTTTTTCGTCGAAAAATGGCCCTTATCCAGTCACCTCTTTATCGAATTCAATTTTTGAGATAGTATTTGAAATCAGCTTGTCAAAATACTTCTGAATGATGTTTGAGACTTTTCGAAATATGTAAAATAAAAGTTTTCGCAAAATTCGGTTTCGTTCTATATCAAAAATGCGGAATCCCGCAATTATTACTACTTCATCTTATAGAAAATTTCCTTCTGAATCCGAAAATAAACTTGGTTTCTGAATTAGAATGCTTTTAGACAATGTCGATTTTGTGGAATATATGTTGAACTTTGAGCCAATTTTGACATAACATAACATAAATGTTGCATTCAATACTAATAACAACTTACATTCATTCATTAATAATGTAAAGTCTATACAGAATGAATTCAACAAGTCCGGTATTCACAGACTGAATGTGAGGATTGATATGCACCATATATAAGCCCAACAGGCCGTGGTTTCCATCAGAGAAATGGGAACACAGGATTCAAACTATGCCAACTACCTCATTTCATATAAGTGTCAACACTATTTAACACAGAATTTTATACTACTTTTTCTAGATCCCTGCACCCCATAATTTTGGCCGAGTACATACGATATTTCGAAACCCCTGAAAAGTACAACGAAGAACTGGGACAGCATTCAGGATGGATTCTTGGAGGGGGAGTGGTACTTATAGCATTCCTGATAGTGGTAATGATGCATCACGCTCAACTGGGATGTCAAAGGATCGGGATGAGGGTCAGAGTGGCTTGCTGCTCTTTGGTTTACAGAAAGGTAATCAAAAAATATACACAGGTCAATCTAGAGAATTAAATTCAATAAATAGTATTATTATTACCATTATGTCATGATAATCATAACTCATAATACCCATTGATAAAGTTGAGTGATGTGAGAATCATAAAGAATGACTTTATTTTTTCCCATTCAAATCAAAATATATTTTATTATCCAAAGAAATTTGTGACTTGTCATAACACGAGCTATTTTCAAGGAAGGGTTTTATGAGTCATTGTCATGCCACAGTACTGTGGTATCGTTCGCAAAAATGGTGAACAGTCCCTCATTTCTAATAGCCGTCAAATCTTGAAAATACAACAAAAACAATAGAGGTCCAAGAACTGAACCCTGAGGAACTCCAGATGTTATGTGACGGCTATCGGAAAAATCGTCTATTCTAACAATCTGAGATCTTTGACTCGAATATGATTGGATCCATTTGAGACTCTGACCAGTGAACCCATGGATTTGTCGTTTGCGCAATATAATTTCATGGTTTACGCAGTCGAAGGCTTTCGACAAGTCACAGAACATTGCAACACTCAATTCCTTCAGATTAATTTCGGTATGTAATTTGTGCAGAAACGAAAATATGAAATATTCTGTTATTTTTTCATGCTAGAAACAAAATTTTTCTACGACTGTGCGTAAACTGAGCTTTTATGCACTGCTGGGAGTGGGTAAAGTAATGCTTTCTCATTCAACAGACTTCACGCTCATACGAAAAAGTCCTACTTTACGAACTTGTATCATAAATAGCTATTATGTGGACTAATAAAATTGCAGTTATTCAAAAATGGCATCAACCGAATTTTCACTAGTTTCTCAATCAACTTGCCCAGTGTTGGTATCAGTGAAATGGGACTATAGTTTGAAGCATCAGAATAACCAGCGCCTTTGGGAATCAGTATAACAACGGTTGTCTTTAGGAACGCAGGAATATACCAGCAGCAAAAGAATTGTTGATGAGCTGCTACAGTAATTCCTGAGTGAAAATTGGCATATTCTCAAGAACCTTTACCAATAAGTTGTCAATGTCACAACAGCTCTCATTTTCTATTTGCCGAATGGTTGTCATAAGCTTTTTTATGTTCGTATCATACAATACAAAATTCTCTTTTATATCAATGTTGCACAGATAAGTAGGAGCATCAGGGGAATATGGAATATTTTCAGATAATTTTTCTGCTACTGAATAGTAATAATCATTCAGTAGATTTGGATCTAAATTTTCGACATTATTTTTCTTTATGTTTTCCTAAATTCATTTACAACTATCCAAGTTTTCTTGTTGATATTTTCACTGTTGGATATTCTGTTTGGCAGCTTTTATAGTTCTACTGTATATACTTCTGTATTCTGAAAAACAGTTTTACTTATAATATGATTTTTGTATTTCAGCTTCTAAGATTGAATCAAGCTTCTCTTGGAAAAGCTGCCCCTGGGAAAATGGTCAACTTACTCTCGAACGACCTGCAAAGATTCGACCTGGCAGCAAACTTCTTCCATTATATCTGGCTCATGCCTATCCAGGCAGTGATTGGTTTCTACATCATGTACAGGAGTGTCGGGATAGCAGCTCTAGCAGGAATGATTGCTATGATATTGGAAGGTATACCTCTGCAAGGTAAGAATCAAGAGTCGTTTTATCTTCCTTGTTCTTTCTAGTAGGGAAAGTCTATGATCGAGAATGCCTGGAAATACAATTCTGTTCTCCATGGTTCAAAGTGCCTAGTAGTATTTACTTGGGCTTTTTTTGTTTTTCAGGATATTTGTCGAGGATTCAAGGAAAATTCCGATTCCAAATTGCCGAAAAAACGGACCACCGAATAAAACTCATGAATGAAATTATGGCTGGCATCAGGGTTATCAAGATGTACGCCTGGGAAAAGTCGTTCGCAAAAATTGTGCAAGTGGCTAGGGAGTAAGTAACAAGCCTAAACAAGTATTGATTGAAAATTTGATTTTGTGAAGGAAATTCCAAAAAAAAACCATGTCAATAAGTATCAGCAACTTGATAAGGGTTGCACAATGTTTCATATCTCACTTTACTTCGAAATGCTATGATATTCTTTTTGGGGAGGTCATGAGCAAACTAGAGACTCATTTAAAAAAATAATTTGTAAGCATACAAGATTCTTAATATACACTTTCATAATTTTACAATTGTTACTTGAAAATATTTATTGAGAAATATACTTTTATACTTGAAGCATTGAATTGAGTAAACGTTATTATCATCATTATTCTTCTTGCGTAGAGATATAAGTGAAAGGAAAATATTATTCGATTTGATTCAACAACTGTTTTGTAGTCTCCTATTCAACAGGAAGACTTTGTCACTTTATGGAAGCTCTCGAAATCAAAACGAATCCAAAGTTACATGATTATCTACTCATTGACAGGCAGTCAAAAATTTTGTTGTTCTGTCCAACCCGCAAGCAAAAACTAAGTGAAAGGAGAGCATTAATCGATTTGATTCCGAAAGATCCAACATCCTTCGACAGCTGTTTCGTAGTTTCCTACTGATCAGGAAGGCTTTATGGAAGCTTTCGAAATCAAAACAAATCCACTCAAAATCAGTACCATAAGGCAAAAATATAATATTACAAAGAGTACTGAAAACTTGATTGAACATTGGGTTGGTCAGAACAACAAAATTGTTGACTGCTTCAAGTTCAAGTTCAAGTTGATGTTTTTTAGAGTGAATTTTTATTATTATTGCTTAATTTTCGTCCACAGGCAAGAAATCAACGTGGTGACCAAGACCTCTTACATCAGAGGCCTCTCTTTATCCATGATGGTGTTCACGGAGAGACTATCCCTCTACCTCACCGTCGTGGCCTTCGTCTTGCTGGGGAACAAACTCACGGGTGACGTGGTCTTCTCCATGGCGCAGCTTTTCAACACTGCGCAGCTCTACATCTGCATCTTCTACCCCAACGCTTTGGCTACGTACGCAGAAGCTAAGGTGTCGGTAGGGAGGCTGGAAGAGTTTCTCAGCTTGGAGGAGAATGGGTCCAGGGCAGTGCTCAATGGTAAGTCTATATAGATACTGGGCAACGTGCATGGTATTTTCAAGTTTCTGGTTTATTGTCAATCCTTGGCTCGTCTAAAATTATACCCTGAGGCTTTCCACCTAGCTATTCCTGTGGACTATTTTCAGAATTGTTTTCGAAAAGATTGTATCGCTACTATTGACTTCAAACAAGCCAGGCCGAAGCTATTTCCAGGGTGACATTGTGGGGAATGCATTACCAAATACCTAACATGATTAAGAGAACATCATCTGATGAAGTCTGGATAATCAGAAACTATTTTTGAGGTGTCGCTACCTAAAAGGCAGCGTATCACCGCTAGGGCCATTCTGTAACAAGAACAGTGGTAATTTGGAGCTACAGACGAATGCAACAAGACAATTGAGAAAAGCCCATTATATCGAAATAAGATCCAAAGTGGTTGAGTATTTCATTGAGTACTTTCAATCTTGACTTTTGCCAAAGCTGTGAGAGAAAATTTTCCTTGAAACTTTTTTCCTCCTCCCACTAAGAAATGTGGATCAATAGCTACTATCATTTACTATTGAACACAATTCAACACAAAACATATTAGCAACAGTGAATGAAATAAAGACTCAAGTGAAGTGCTATCAAATGGTACACAAATGAATCTAGAACAACAGAAGTAACTGGAATAGGAGTGTGTGAAACAAAAATTGTAGCACTCGAGTTTCTTAGATCTTACCCTAAATATAGAACGCAGTCAGTATACCTGAAAGATATGTGTTCAAAGATCAAAATTTCGATTATAGTGTATCAGGGCTCTGTACTCGGGTCACTGCTATAACAGAAATAAGAAAGCACCTTCCTTTGAGAAGGAAAAAGACACTTATAATTTCGTAGAAGTTCTTCATCTGCAGAGGGGATGGGATATTGGGTGAAATCAAGTTGAAGGAATTCAAGAAGAGGTATTTTACCTCTCATAGGCAGTCAAACGACGAAAACAAGAAGAATTTCCAGAAAATGCCTACTCCAACAAAAACCATTTGCAGTTTAGCCAGAAGACCATCTTCCAACCAAAAGAAACGAGAACCATCATGGATAGTAGCAAATGACAAAGAATGCAAAAAGTATGTTATTATTATTGTCTAGCTAAAATATCAAAGATACAGGACCTTCAAGATCAGTCTGTCTCTAAGACCTCTCATGGAACTTCAATAATGATGAAGAAAATCAGCAAGATCTGAACCAAACCTAAACCCAACCTAAGATTTTGAGACGTCTCTCTACGAACTCACGCAAAAATCAATCAACTTGTTTTCAAGACCAACCTGGTCAATGAAACTTATCTGAGCTTACCCAAACATCCGTAAATGAGCTGTCTCAGTAGAACACGACCGTTCTGACTTTCCGTTCGTGAGAAATGGAGTTCCACAAGGATCCATTTTGAGCCCGGTGTTATTTACTCTGTACACAGTTCTTGAAATCATTTGAAAAAATCAATTTTTCTTTCGATTTTGAGACGCCTCTCCACGAACTCTCTCAAAAATTAATCAGCTCGGGTGGCTCAAAACTGTTTTCTAGACCAACCTGGTGAATGAAACTTATCTGAGCTTACCCAAACAACCGTAAATTAGCTGTCTCAGTAGAGCACGACCGTTCTGACTTTCTGTCCGTGAGAAATGGAGTTCCGCAAGGATCCATTTTGTGCCCGGTGTTATTCACACTGTACAAAGTTCTCGAAATTACTTGGAAAAATCCACCACTGAGAAAAAATTAGAACGCTTGGGTGAAGAACAAGTGAAGGGAGTATGGCGATCAGTGACTTTAGGAATCTGAAGGCAGTTGATTGGAAAATTGAGATGGACCTGAACAGTGGTTATTGTCGAAGTTTAGTAGAGTATTAAAGGACACTAACTTCTCGTAGACATTTTGGATAAACGCAAAGTAGATGTTTGAACTTTTTCTGCGTTTGTTTCCAAATATATTACCAAACATCAACGCAACTGAATTTTTAGGTGTAGTATCAGCCCACAAACCCGGCAGGATCAAGACGGAGAAAGCCACGGCCAGCTGGAGCCTGTACCCCACCGTGGACACTTTGATGGACATCAACTTGGACATCGCCCCGGGCACGCTCTGCTGCGTGGTGGGCAGCGTGGGCAGCGGCAAGTCCTCTCTGCTCCAGGTGATGCTCAAGGAGCTGCCCTTGAACTGTGGAAAAGTCGACATTTCCGGAGAGGTCTCGTACGCGTCGCAAGAGCCTTGGTTGTTCGTGTCTAGCGTGAGAGACAATATACTTTTCGGGAAGCCGTACGTTAAGCAAAGGTAACTACAATAATAATTATAATAATAGTAATAACTTTATTATTCCCAAGAAACATATGCTGTTATATTAAGGAAATATCAAAAAAGAAAATCGTAAATAGATGAAGAAACGAAAAGGAAGTAATAATATAATAATTTTTTTTGAATATTGTTTCAATTTATACTTAAATTTCAAAGAACATTTCATATTTTTCAATGAGCTTGGTAGTTTATTATAAATAAGTATACATTATACATCTTCCTCCAGTTTCAGTCAATTCTATCAGTTTGTACTCGTAGTTCATGAATTTGTTTCGTTCCATGATTTTGAATTGGAATGTTGTCATGAAGATGAATACTGGTATGTTTCTCCTTAATTTTGCTGAGATGAATAAATTGACATACTCTCAATTGATAAAGTGAATCCAGATTCAATAAATTTTTTGGTCTAAATAAGTTCTCAGTAGGTTCTAGATGAGGAAATTCATACATACATTTGACTGATTTGTTCTGAAGTTTTTTGAGTGGTTCTAAAGCGGCTCTCAGACTGGCAAAAATTACTAACAAAATTTTGAAAATGTCGGTTTTGTGCAAAAATATTGAGAGTGTGAGGACAAATATTGTGCAAAGAAAGGGGTATTCAATATTTTGTGAAGCGTTCAAAACTTTTCTGAAAGTTTGGAAAAAATTTGTAGACCTGTCAATATTTTTTAGTATGAGAGCGCAATGTGAGAGGGCTGACAAATATTGCGCCATATTTCATCAGTCTTTCTGGAGCTGTGCTTCCATCATGAAATGTTTAGTCCTCACTCAAATTTTGTGCAATAGTTTTTTGTAGTGTGAGGGTTCCACGACCATTCAATATTTTGTACGAAAATAAGCTCAACATTTGTGCTCAAAATTTTGGGCGAAATTTTTGCCAGTCTGAGGGCCGCTTAATACAGAAGCTCCAGCAGATCCCTATATAGAAACTAAATATCGCAATCTGAAAGGTATGAAACTGAAATAAGTTCATAAAAATTTGTCTGTCTATGTGCCCTGTAATTTTGTGAAGAATACCGATTATGAGTGATATTATTTTTTCGGACCATTTCTATACGTTTTTGCCAATTGAGGATTTCCTCAATACGAAGTACCAAAAATGTTATACAAGTTTTGTATATTATATGATTATTTTAAAATTTTATCGGTGGAAAAGTATTTCTAAATATTTTTGTCGATATGAATATGTATGAGGATTTAAAAAAAAAATCAATGTTAGTTTATGACGTTGTAACCATGAGAGTATTCGGGAAATATCATACCTGATATCACTTTCAATGAAAAATAGAAAAAATTGATATAAATCAGGAACAGCACAGGTCCTAACACAGGTCCCTGTGTCACACTATAATTCACATTTTTATGCTGACTCCCATTTGCTCCAATGCAAACATATTTTTTTCTATTGATCAAAAAGTTTCCGAACCAATTATAAACAAAACAAAATAAATATGTCAAAAGATTTACATAAATCAAGAGACAATATGGCACATTGTTGATCACCATCAACTTTTTTTTGTACAAATGATATTACATCTTGTGGCGCTCTTTCCGTATCTGTGGATCTACGAAATATTGATGATCAAACAAATAATGGACTTAATGAATCGAAAGTTTGATTTTTTTAATCAAATTCGTTTTTTGACATGGTCTTTTTGAGAGTATAACCTTCCATTTTCAGACTGTGAAAGGTTAAGCTTCCAAAAAGACCATATCAAGAAATAATTGACTGGATCTTCTGAATTCGTTTTTACCATCATGTCCCACACATGCTTCATGGGGTTGAGATCAGGCGAATATGCTGGACAATTCATTTTAATAACTTCCGCATAGCAATATATCCTCAATATATAAAGGATTCAGTGATTACCATCAACTCCTGGATTATTCAACTCCTGGCAGATCCAGAACATTTTTAAGGGGGGAGGGGAAATAAGTTCTCAGGTGGGGGAGGGGCATTGGCTAGAGTTGAACTCTAAAGTGACCAAAAAAAGAGGGTGTGTTAAGAAACCATCGCCTTCGCCAATAAATGAAATTTCAGAACATTTGGCAAAACCAACACAGGAGAATACGCTGTGGAGTTTTATCTAGATTTCTGGGGTTGAAATCTACAGTGTTAGCCAAAAGTCATCTCCGACATTTTATGTTTTGAATCGTTATCTTCAAATTATTGAAACTTGTAATTTGAACATAAACAGATGTGACTTTTCTAATGGTAAATGGTGCCGTATTATCATAGATGAAGCTACATTTCAATTGTGACAAATAAATTCAAATATGGTATCCTACGGCAACTGACAAGCTCATTTGGAACGTATGCAAAATACCTATACAATCATAAAGGTCCGACGACAATACAAAATTTTCAAAATAATAATGATATGAATTTGTTAAATGTGTGATAAAAGGCGTGTTTTTAATTTTTGTATACTTTTTTATTATAGATACGATGAGGTCATAAGAGTTTGCGCCCTAGAAACGGACCTATCTCAGTTCCCTTACGGCGACAAGACCCTGGTCGAGGAGAGGGGAGTATCCCTAAGCGGAGGTCAACGAGCAAGAATCAACTTGGCCAGGGCAGTTTATGCAACCGCAGATATTTACTTGTTCGACGATCCCTTGTCAGCAGTGGATACGCATGTAGGAAAGCATTTGTTCGAGCAGTGTATCAAAGGTTATTTGAAGAACAAAACGAGGATTTTAGTGACGCATCAGCTGCAGGTTCTCAAACATGCTGATTTGATCGTAATTATTGATAAGGTAGGTAGTGATATGTTTTTTTTATTTCAACTTGTTATCAATACGCAAGCCAAGAAACCTGGTAGAACTCAAACAATAATAATACCATCTAGTAACAAGTAATTTAAAAAAAAATCAATGCCAAAATAACGTGGTATCGTCTATGAAAATTGTGGAGGATCCTTCAATTTTGTAGTGTGAACGTTAATATAAAGTAGGAATGAGATAGGTCCTAAAACAGATCTTCGAGGTACTCCGCTATATTATTACTGTGAAGTTTCATGTTTTTAACCCTGGATTCTTCATATATTTATCGGTAATCATTTGATTTGGAAAATTTCGCAGGGAAGGATTCAAAGAATTGGCACCTATCAAGAAATTTCCGAAAATGATCTGTCGAGTCTGTATGCAGAACCTACTTCGGAAGAGAATAATGAGACTGAATCGAAGAAGAAATCTAGGATTGACGATATTATCCAAGTAAGTTTGTTTACTGAAAAAAATAATGATGATTTATTGAAATTCAACGTAGATAGAGTAAACCTGAAACTGATGAGATAACATCACATTATCTATTCATTTCAAGAAATTAAATAATAACAAGTAATAGAGAAAAATGGATCATGTGCTCATTTTTCATGGATTGAATTTTCTTTGTATCTATCTGTAATAATCTGTGAAATATAAGTAAATATATAGTGTCCATATATCCAATTGTTTCTATTGTTAGATTTTATTTTCAATAAAAGGGTTGAAAATTGAAAAAAGAAGTCAAATGATGGGCAATAATCATTTTCATTTACATTTCGATTAACAAAATCAAACGAAACACAAAAAGCTTACGGATGCTATAATTACTTTGATACACACATTCCAACAATTTTCCATGGTACCATATTGTGTATTTGGCCAATTTCCTTACAAATTTTGACCCAACTGATATTTCCCATTACCAGGATACACTCGTAGAAGAAGAAGAACCTGAAGAAAATAAGGAAGCCATGGGTAGCGGATCCATTCCCATAGCCAGCTACTGGGAATACTACCGTTATGGAGCTGGTCTCTTCATTCTCCTGTCATTGCTGATCCTTCTGATCGCTGCCCAGGCAGCGTCGAATGCCTGTGATCTATGGGTGACGTATTGGTACGAATAAAGACCATTTTATTACATTTGTCACAATGTCAAGGTTTTGGCAGTCATTTCTGCTATCACGAAGCAAGAAGTAACAAAATGATATAGACTACGATCCCATGCCTATTTTCAAAAATGATTAATAACAGGCTGAATCTTCGTGAGTAGCGTCATTTTGCCGAGACGCCCAATTTTTTCCTCTACGAAAAAGACTCCCCCACTACCAACATGTACCAATAACCATGGAATTGACAATTTCGTAGCGTAAGACTGGGAACACCTACCGTTCAATTTGTAGGACAATATGACCATTCAATTATACAAATATTAACCATGCAACGAAGAAAAAATCCGGTTGTTACTAATGATTTCTTATGACCACGTCATTGGTGTATGTTGGGAGTGGAGGACTCTTCAGTCCTACCATCCGTTGTGTAGGATAAAAGTTTTTTCAAGTACTTTATCGAATTATCTCGAAGTTCAACTAAAGAACTTACTGTTATTAGTGACTTTTTGCATTCACCAAATCGACATGATTGACGCCTGCTCAGTTTATTAGCTAGCACTATCGAAAATTTTCGTAGAGGAAAAAGTTGGGCATCCCGGCAAAATGGAGTTATTCGGGATGATTCAGCCTGTTATTAATCATTTTCGAATATAGGCGTGGGATCCTGGTCTAATAGGTTTAATCCACTTTATGATTCAGTGTCTTCATATTAGTGTATTTAAATAAAAGCTTTTCTATAAAAAGTTTTTTTAAGTTCATTTATTTTGTTCATGTACTTTTTGTAGCTATAACATTTTATTTATTATTTTTATCTTTATAGGAGATTTTCTCCTGAGACTTTCTATGAATGCTAATATGTTTGCAATTATTAGTATTATATTTTTCAAGTTGTCGATAAATGTTTCCATTTACACAATAGAGTTTATCTATATATCTATTCTGAATCCAACTCCCATTTTGTTGACTCACCCAGTATATATCAAAAACGTTTTCAATCACGTTTGTTAAAAATAAAAACAAAGATGACGATCAATGTCCATCCACATATGATTCTTCAACTTTTTCAGGACCAATATGGACGCAGTTATCTACAAAAATATATCATCCGAAAATACTACTCTTTTCCAAGACAGAGTTTCCATGGTAGAACTAGACCCAAAATTGGTGTACAAGTTGGACGATACCGGAGGCACTACCACCGAAATGCTTATGGATTACGAAGATGTGACAGAACCACCTACAATCCCTTTGGAGGCACAGGAATATTACATTATCGTATACTCGGGGTTCATGCTAGCTTCCATTTTGTTGACACCGGCTAGATCTGTTCTTTTTTACAAAGTTTTCATGAAGGCGTCGAAGAATTTGCATAATAGCATGTTTACGAATGTTTTGGCTGCGCCTATGAGGTTTTTTGACACCAATCCTTCAGGTAAATAAACGTGTTTCTCATGGTCTTCTGGATATTTCGTTCTGTCAGGTTTATAAGAAAGATATTTCAAAGTAACTTCCTATACACTGGCCCTATAGGTAGGATCTATTAAATTTTTGGATTTTCAGACGATTCTAGATATACTTCAACTGCAATTTCCTATTCCCATCTTTAGCTGTTTCGGAAATATTAAGTGCTTTCAGATTTATTTCAAAAATTAACATTAAAAATAAATATTAAATTTGATTACAGAAATTCGATACAACACACGCAAAAACTAACAAGTTACAGATAGTTTATTTCCCGCGAACGTCTTGGCAGCATCCTACTCTCAAATACAAATTTCCTCTGACGTTACTCAACATCCCAAGCGTGGCCATCTTATCGGAAACTTTTTGAATCAGCTAAATCAAGGGGATCAGTTCTGTATACAATACTTCTGACATATCCCCATAAGACGAAGTATGATGACCTCAGATCAGGGGATCGTGCTGGCCATTCCATTGATCCTCACCTCCCTATATACCGATTTGGAAATATGCTGTTGAGGTTCTGACGGATATCAATTTGGTAATGGGGCGGTGCTTCATCTTGCTGAAACCATATCGTATTCGCTGGGGCATATAGGTTTGCTGGAGCAGTGCTGAATAATTATCGCCATTTAAATTGCCATCAATGAAAATGGAACATATGATATAGTTCCCAACGATTCATGTTGGGACACAGTAACATTTTCTTGGCATTGAGTATGCTTTCCTCTTATCCAGTAAGTGTAGAGGTGCATACTCATCAGAAAACAAAACATATTCTGATTGGATCACATTGTTATCTAACATTGCAATCATTTGTTCAAAAAATTTATTCTATAAAAATTGTCTTCCTTGACTTTTATAGGGATGCATTTAATTTTCTTTTAATGATCAAAATATCGATGAATGGCTAACATCGAGCATTGAGGCAGCCAGTCGACTAGACTTATGTGGGTTTTCCTCAAACTCAAGCACAATATCCAATTTTACAATATTTTACAATATTACTATTTGCATTGGCAGCAGCTTCTTTTATTTTCCTCACGTATCCAAGCTCTCAAAACTGCTACTCTATTTTACTAATTATCCCTTGGGATATAGACGGCAAATTTAAAAAATTTGTGCTGTTGAACAAATTCCAAAGACTATAACACTGACACTACTGTCATGCAGTCTGACAACAATTTGCCAAGGCCAGGCGTTTCACACAAAAGTAAACAAAATTTTTTATAGGTTTTTTTATTTCGCTGAGATGGTTTTTGCTCAATTTCTCATCATCATAACCTTACTGGGAAATGAGTATAGAATTATGAATTTCTGTAAACAAGATTTTCTATTTTAAATATTAATTTTTGCAATAAACCTGAAAACACCAAATACTTCCGAAAAAATTGAAGATGAGTATAGGATATTGCACATGGAATATGTCTTGAATTGTCTGAAGAATCCAAAAATTCAATAAAATAAAGGGGGTTGTATTTGAATTAGGACAGTTGGTATTGGCCGCTGTTACATGACACACCCTGTACAGAAAGTTTTTGTTGAAAAAAATACGCTACTAAAAATACCAATCGACTTGTCTTTTTTTCGAACACGCCCTCGTTTATTCATTATCGAATTCATTCCATTTGGCTGATGGACATTGTACATTAATAATAACATTTTTTCATTAAGAATCAGAATTAAAAAAGGGATAGCTTTAAATCGAATAAATCAGAACTCAGGATGAATCCCCATGTGTGATTTTATGACGCAAAATCTACAATCAAACAAATACCTGGTTTACATTGGACAAACATTTGAGATATTCAAAGAGAGAATAACAGAACATAGAGACAGTTTTGTGAGTGGAAACACAAATACAAGTTGCTCTACCCATTTATTAACAAAAAGCCATACTTTTCAGCATGATTACACAAACATTTGATACCAAAAAAAATAATCACTCTTCGTATTTGTCTTGACTCATCAATAATTTTTCCATTCCAGGTAGGATTCTGAGCAGGTTTTCGAATGACATGGGCATAATAGACGAGCTGCTTCCGAAGGCTTCGCTAGAAGCGGTTCAAGTTTTCCTGGTGATGGCCGGAATACTTATGTGCGTCTTTATAGTGACCCCTTGGATGGTGATCCCAGCTGCCATCCTGGGTTTCTTGTTCTATTTCATCAGGGTGGTTTATATCAAGACAGCTCAGGACATCAAGCGATTAGAAGGAGTCAGTGAGTAAAATTTTTCAACAACGTTTCTGCAAGAGATGAAACTGGTCCGGACGATTGTGCCTCAGGGTTCTATCTTGGGGCCGGTTTTTATTTCTCTTATACAGTGCCCGTCGAAAGTCCGTTCCCCCCCCCCCCCCCCTACTAATTTTTGAACCACGTGGTATATCGCAACTAAATTTGGAGGGCTTTAATAGGAAATGAAAACCCACTTTTTCATAAAAAAATCAAAGCTGAAAGTTTTAAAATGGCGGCTGAGCGCACGATTATAAATAGCTTCTCTCACGTTGATGAAAGTCTGTTCATCTATTTCTTCACATGTATCTATTATTCTGCGTTCCAACTCTTCTATTGTTTGGCATTCATTGGCGGAGATTATTGACTTCCGATACCCCCAAAGGAAAAAATCTAGAGGTGTAAGATCCGTAGATCTTGGTGGATCTTGGTGCGATCAAAATGGGATGCTGAAATATGATTTCACGATTTTCAAACTCTTCCTGATTATACAACACAATTTTCCTTATTCTAGGTTCAATTTCAGTTTCTAAAAGATTTTTGTAAAGAACTCCTGTAAGATTGCCTCTGATAAAAATCGGCCCAACAACGCGATTGCCTAAAATCCCCGCCCATACATTCACCTTTTCAGGAAACTGGGTATATCCCTCTCTGAAAATATGCGGATTAGTATCGTGCAAGTATCGTACATTCTGTTTGTTGACTTTTCCATCAAGGGAAAACGTGCATTCGTCTGAGAAACATACACGTTTTAGGAAGCCCCGTTCTCCTTCAAAAACGCTTATTGGATTTTGATTTGATTAAAAAATTTCTTAAATATCACCTAAAAAAGAAGAAACCGAACTTGACTCTGGCAGAAAAGGTGCTAGAAATGCAATTTCTCCTCTACAATCCACTTTTTCATACGAGTTCTAAAATTTCGAGAGTGTTTCTTACGGTTTGGAAGACTTCCACAATTCGTTCAGTAAGAAATTTGATGGAAGGCACTGGTTCTGCAACATAAACTAGTCCCTTCACATGTCCCCATAAAAAAGTCCAGTGGGTTGCAATCTGGGGACCGAGGAGGCCAACAATTGGACATTATCTGCCAATCCACCAATTGGTAAACACAGTCGTATACCAATAACTGCTATTCATAGTCTTAACATTGTATTGGTCAATTGAACGATTCCATCACGATATAAATGTTTCCAAAACCGATCTATGTCTAAATCTGTTACAGGTAGGGCTCCAGTTTTTTCGCACATCCTAGCCTCTCTGTACGGCATGCCTACGATACGCGCTTCCAAGGCTCAGAAAATGGTCATATCGGAGTTCGATTCGCTGCAAGATCAGCACACTGGCACGTGGTTCATGTACATAGCTAGTAGCGAAATTTTCGGATTCTACCTCGACGTCATCAGTATGATTTTCATAACCGTGGTGACGTTTCAGTTTCTCATCTTTAGAACTGGTAAGTTGATTATATCTACATTCACTATTATTATTATTATTATTTTCTCGGTAATGAAGTTTCTATACAATGCATTGGATTTTGTCGATAATGAGATGCTTCTGTCAAAAATAGAATAGTAGGTAAATGGTTTCAGGTGGATCTATACGCTGTAGGAGTTGGGTTCCCCAAGGCTCTCTTTTGGGTCACCTGATAGAATAATGAGTTTATTGGTATAAAAAGTGGTGACATACAATTTTTACAAATGAACAGAAAACCACAAAATCAAAGACTGTCTATGGTGTAGCCTATTGTATATTTTCGTCGATGTCATGGTCTTCTTCTAAAATATGATTGGCATATGTTGAATGTGTTTTAATCATACGGTGTCCACGTACGCGGCTTTCGAATGGTCTGCCAGTCTGGCCTACATATACTTTGGAACAAGATCCACAATTCAATTTATAAACTCCTTTTTTCAGACTTTTGTGTTTTATCTTTATATTTTTGATAAAACTTCCCAACGTGTTATCTGTTCTGAATGCTACTTTTAAATTTTGTTTTTTCATAAATGAAATGAAATAGTTTTTCTGAAACGGGTCCTGAATAAGTTAAAGTTCTGTAATTATTGTCAAGGTTCCTCATAGTGGGGTACACTTCTTGGATAGCCTTTCTATGTAATTTTTTTTTTGCTAAAAAAATTACATAATTTTTGAAAAAAACAAAATTTAAGAGTAGCATTCAGGACAGATAACACGTTGGGAAGGTTTATCAAAGATAATAAAGATAAATCACAGAAATCGGAAATATCAGAAGTGCATGAATTGAATTTTGAATTTTAGCATCAGTGGTAATAGCATACAAGTGCTCAAATATTTTGTGAAATCATCGACATATAACAGAAAAATCAACGGACCCAAAACTGATCCTTGGGGAACCCTTAAATCAACATCATATAGTTGGGATCTACAATCATCTACTTCAACAGATATATTCTGATACTCAAGATAAGATAGATAGATAGATAGATAGATAGAAATATAAGTAGAAAAGTTATTGGGTATAGCCCGCAATTTGTTGTGCAACCGTAGACACGTATTTCGAGCTTGAGCTCTCATCAGTACGGTAAAATCAAGTGCGAAGATGTACAACACTTGGAAGTAAAATTAGAAACAAAGGAAGTCAACAACAGGAAGCCAACCACATACTTGTGGCTTTGGTTAGAAGACCTTGAGATAGATAGATACAAATCAGGATGGATTCAGCGAAGGGCAATATATGAAAATATAAATAGAAAAGCTATTGGGTACAACCCTCAAAATGTTGTACACACGTGTTTCGAGTTTAAGCTCTCATCAGTACGGTAAAATCAAGTGCGAAAATGTACAACACTTGGATCTACAGATAGAAACAAAGAAAGTCAACAACAGGAACCCAACCACACATTTGTGGCTTCGGTTAGAAGACCTTGTGCTCATAAAACAACAACTAACGTCCAAGTGTTGTACATCTTCGCACTTGATTTTACCGTACTGATGAGAGCTTAAGCTCGAAACACGTGTCTACGGTTGCAGAACATTTTGAGGGTTATACCCAATAGCTTTCCTATTGATAGATAGATAGATAGATAGATAGATAGATAGATAGATAGATAGATAGATAGATAGATAGATAGATAGATAGATAGATAGATAGATAGATAGATAGATAGATAGATAGATAGATAGATAGATAGATAGATAGATAGATAGATAGATAGATAGATAGATAGATAGATAGATAAATAGATAGATAGATAGACAGATTAGTAATACTTTACGATTGACGATTTTCAGACGCCGACAAGAGCGGTGACGTGGGTCTAGTGATCTCGCAGAGCCTCATCCTCACAGGGATGCTGCAGATCGGGGTGCGACAGACCGCCGAAGTGGCGAGCAACATGATCAGCGTGGAGAGGGTCCTGCAGTACACCAAGCTGGAGATGGAGGCCAACGCCGAGAGGCAGCAGCCTCTGAAGAACATGATCGAGGACTGGTCGCACTTTGCCAAGCTCACGTACAAGAACCCCGAGAAAAACTGGCCGCAGACTGGTAAAGTGAGCTTCAAGAAGGTGTTCCTGAGGTACGATGCTGACGCGCAGCCCGTGCTGAAGGATTTGAACGTGGAGATCAAGGCTGGAGAAAAGGTATGTATCTATCCCTATGAGATGTTAGAGAAGTAGTAGTAGTACTTTATTATTATGCCAAGAAACTATTTTGTTTATAGTATGGATATTGAAAATTAATTACAAAATGAATATCCAAACTTATTTGACAGTATTTCATAAAATTAATCCAAGTATAATTCATAGCAAATAAAAATATAATTAATGCTACCTAACCCTCAGATTTTTTATCCAGAATAGTTAGATTGAGAGCTAAGAGACAATACTGAATGAAAAAAAGGTAATGTTGAAATTGTTTCAATTACGAGGATCAATGAATCCAATTAAGATTCAAGAAAGAAAATATTTTATTATTTTACCCGTGAAAATCGTCACTTTTTTTATATTTTTTATTTCAGATGGAAGTGAATTGTAAATTACTATACCATCATGGTATATTGATTTTTTTTCCAAAGTTAGTTCTGTAATTTCCCAGGCTTAGGCAGTTTGCTCGTCTTGTTTCATGATGGTGTATACTATTCACTTCCGTGAAATTTAAATTAGAAACTTTCTGTTCAGTTCTAATGGAATGAATGAATGAACAAATTTTCACTTTATATAGAGACTTTGATCCAGTAAACTCTTTGGCTTATACAAGTTTGCGTTTGGTTCTAAAAATGGTAAGTTATAAATACATTTTAATGACTTATTTTGGAGTTTTTCAAGAGGTCTCAAGACTGAAATATTAGCAGTTCCCCAAATGGAAATCAAATACTGTAGGTTGGAGTAAATAAGACAGTACTAAATATTCTTCAGGTATTTGAAAGGAACGAATATCCTATTTTTGAACAGAACACCAATGACTGGATTAATTTTCAACCATAATTTTCTCAGTATGTTTATTCCAGTTTTTCGTCTATATAAACACCTAGAAATTTAGTAACTTTTGTATATTTAATATATTCAGTCTGAAATAATAATGGATCAATGGCATCGTTCATGTTTGCATTGTTCATGTTTTTTTTCGAAATATACATAAAAGTGGTTTCACCGAAGTTTCACAACTTGCAACCAAATTGAAATCTCTATCAGATCACTCTTCATATTTTCACGTATCTCGTTAAGATCGTTTGCAAAATACATTAACGTAGTGACATCCACAAAAAATTCAATTTTTCCTTTCAGTTCCAAATTTGTGATAGTCTTGATATAAATCAAAAATAAAACGGGCCCCAAAACCGATCCTTGTGGTACTCCACACTTTATGTCCATTAGTGAACTGCTGATACCATCAACTCATACATATTGTTTTCTATTCATAAGGTAATCTTGAAACCATTCATGAATGTTTTCTCTAATTCCAATGGAGTATAATTTTGCCAACAAAATTTCGTGGTTGACGGTATCAAATGCTTTGCACAAATCAAGAGACAAAAAACCGCATTTCTGGTTGTTATCAATTTGAATCTGAATATCTGAAACAACATCCGAGATTGCTGTCTCTGTGTCTCGTGACCTGCGAAAACCATATTGATTCTGACTCAGTAAACTATTTTTCTCAAGAAAATTAAAAAGCCTGGCATTAATTATGTTTTCAAAAATTTTGGTAAACACTGGTAAAACTGAAAATAGGGCGGTAATTATTAATGTCATCTTTTTTACCACTTTTGTATATTGGTGAAACTTTAGCATTCTTCATTTTTTTTTTGGGACATTGCCAGTATTCAATGACTTAGATATTAAATCAAGAAAGAGAGAGAGAGAGAGAATATGCTTTATAAAAAATTTTGTTGACAAAGTAAGAGTCTAAAATTGAACTGGAATTTAGGTAAAATGCAATATAAAAAATGAGAACCACCAACAGCAATACAACTGAAAAATTATGTTTGTTAAAAAGTCTAGAAATGTCTCATTTCAAAACTCATAGAAACTATTACGTCTAGAGCATATTACAACATTTTAAAAACGAATTCAAAATAAGATGATTCGTGGCGCCATCTAGCAAGAGGGAGCCCAAGCAGGAAAAGGATTCTGAGAATCTTTAAAGAAAAGAAAACATGCTGTAATTTTCAATCCTAACACCGGGCAGCTCTTCATTGTCAGTAGATATTATCGCATGGACAAAGTTTTTAATAAAATATACAGTAGTTATAGGTAATAATATAAAGATAAAATAGTCAGAATTTGAAAAAGTATGTGGCCGGTCAATAGAAAAAATCTAATTTAGCTTTCAAAAATTACCCAACTACAATCACAGGTCGTTAAAAAATACGAATACAAGAATACATGTATGTATATACCGTGTCCCATTCATACAGCCAATATCTCAGTTATGCTGTATGAATTTTTTTTTGAATACACACACCCTAAACCCATATGACTTTAAAGTTTCTGTAAAACTATCCCTGAGAATCACCTTCAAGCACAGTTATTCAAGCGGTACCCTATACATTTTTTTTACTTGTTGAGTGTCATCAGCAATTTTATTCTAAAGTTTGTACCACACTTGATATTTTGACAAACGTCAAACTCACAAAATCAGAAATTTTTAAGTAATAATAATAATAACTTTATTATTGCTAGGAAACATATGCTGCTTATATAAGGGAAATATCAAAACTGAAAATTGATGAACTTACAAAAAAAGTAATAATATAATAAATTATTGACGAATCAGATTTATTTTTTGAAATATTGTTTCAATTTATACTTGAATTTTAAAGAAAATTTCATATTTTTCAATGTGCTTAGTAGTTTACTCTAAATGAGTATAACCGTAATGCAGTATAACTTTTATTCCAATTTCAGACTTGATTCTATCAGTCTGCAGTTCATGAATATTTCTTGTTCCATGATTATGGATTGGAATGTTGTCATGAAGATTTAACATTTCTTTTTGAATCTGCAAAGATGGATAAATTCAAGAAGTGAATCCAAATTCAGTAAATTTTTTGGTCAATATAAATTTTCAGTAGGTTCTAGATGAGGTAATTTATATTATACATTTGAAGTTTTTCAAGTGGTCCTAATACAGAAGCTTCAGCAGATCCCCATATAGAAACTATATTCTGCAATCTGGAATATATGAAACTGAAATAAGTGTTCATCAAAATTTTTCTTTCTATGTCACCTCTAATTTTGTAAAGACTTTTGATGATGGGTGATATTTCTTTTCGGATCAATTTCTATAAGTTTTTTCCTACCGAGTTTTCGAACCAATCATAAACGTGCCCTCTGACACCAATTTTATCCAAGTTTGTCAATAAAATGCCATGGTCAACAATCTCAAAAGCTTTATATATATCAAGAGACAATATGGCACATTCTTTACCACCTCAACTTTTTTTTGTATCTCTGGATCTACGAAATCCATATTGATGATGAATCAAGTATTTTTTATGTATTAATTTTAATTAACAACATTTTCTAACATTTTGGAAAAGATTGGAAGTATGGATATAGGCCTAAAATTATTTAAATCTGGTGTTTTGCCATTTTTTAATCAGTGCTACACTTTTCTCTTATATAGACAAAATGTTTTCTATTTGAGATATAATTTTGGAACCATTTATAAACATGACCTCTGGTACCTATTCCTTCACTAAGTTAATATTGAGTTGTATTGTGTTATGATATTGAGTGATAACATCTAAGACGGCTGATTCAATATCACTAGACTTTCGAGAGCCATATTGTCCACTTTACAAAAAAAATATTTTTCTATGTATTTCAACAATCTGCTATGAATTACTTTTATATAATTTTTGAAAGAACTTAAAGAAAAGAGATGGATCTATAACTTATCATTGGATATATCTTGCCTGTTTTGAAAATAGGTTTTACTTTGGCTATTTTCGATTTTTCAGGTATAAATCCTGATGAAATGGTTAAATTTATTAATTCACTCATTACTGGAGCAAGTTCTGATTTCATCATCTTTACAATTTTTATGTTGATAATATCGAAAATGGATAGGGAATATTTACATTTCAACTAGTAGGGATATTATTTGTGATGTGACTTCAACAATAATGCTCATTACATTCTTAATTTTTGTGAATATTAGTACTGTGGATAGGGTTATTAGAAAATGAAGAATCGTATGAATTTGTCTAGTCTCAAGCGATTCACCCTAAATATTGAAATATTCCTTTTCCATAGGTGGGCATAGTTGGCAGAACTGGAGCTGGGAAGTCCTCGCTGATATCTGCGCTATTTCGTCTGACTCCCATCGAAGGAACCATCTCAATTGACGGTACTGATACTGCAAAAGTGAGACTCAGTGATTTGAGATCCAAAATTTCCATAATACCACAAGAACCGGTACTGTTCTCAGCCACTGTTAGGTACAACTTAGACCCCTTTGGAAAAGTCAGCGACGAAGATCTCTGGCACGCATTGGAAAATGTAAGTCATCTCTAGCGACTTCGGATTTTTTTTTGAAAACTTATTCCTACTCATTAATCAATCTTGAGCCTATTGTATTGTCAGCATCATTATTATTTTAGGTTGAACTGAAGAATTCCATTGAGAGCCTGGACCAGAATGTCAGTGAAGGAGGCTCCAATTTCAGTGCTGGACAGAGACAGCTGCTGTGTTTGGCAAGAGCAATAGTGAGAAACAACAAAGTTTTGGTGCTGGACGAAGCCACTGCCAATGTTGACCCACAGTACGTATTCATGATTTAGCAACATTTCAAACTAATGTAACATCAAGGGACTGAGATAAGGGTTTTTAACAAACAACTAGCAATTGTAGGAACACTTTTCTTTGATTCTAGTCGAACTCAGCACAATTGGTACTTTTCTAGACCAAAGAGGGGTTCACAAGATCCAGCAACTTTTGGTATTGTGTCATTCACCAAATTATCGAAAATGTTTCATATTCAATATTTTGGCGAAGGGTAGTAAAAGGGGAAATTGGTCCTTCTCTAGACCAAAGAGGGGTTCACAAGATCCAGCAACTTTTGGTATTATGTCATTCACCAAATTTTCGAAACAGTTTCATATTCAATATTTTGTCGAAGGGTAGTAAAAGGGAAATGAATTCGCATTCAACGAATAGTTCTATATCATTGAAATATAAAATGAAAAGAAGAGGGCCTATGACACGTCCTTGGGGAACTCCAACATCTATATTGAGTTCTTGTGATACAAACCCGTTGAAACGTTCTCTTTGTCTACGATTACTGAGATAGTTATTTAGCCAATGATATACCCTACCCTCGATCCCATAGCTTGATAATTTTTTCAATAATATTTTTCGATCGATCGTTTCAAAGGCTCTTTTCAAGTCCAGGAAAACACTGACAACATATTTGTTATTGTCCAACTCTTTTTTAAATTTACAAAGCGTGAGTTGTAGAGATGATTCACAGGAATATTTTTTTCGAAAGCCTGATTGGTTATTTATTAATATTTCATTATTCACAATGTGATCCACTAATTGATTATATACAGCTAATTCTAAAATGTTTTGGTATTATGTCATTCACCAAATTTTCGAAACAGTTTCATATTCAATATTTTGGCGAAGGGTAGTGGTAATGGTACTTCTCTAGACCAAAGAGGGGTTCACAAGATCCAGCAACTTTTAGTGTTATGGCATTCACCAAATTTTCGAAAAGATTTTATATTCAATATTTTGGCGAAGGGCAATGGAAGGGCAACAGCTACCTTCCAAGCTCTGCGTTGTCCGTAACAATAGTAGGTCCCTACGGAATAAAATCGATCATTTGCTCAAACCATCATTCAAAAATGCCACCATTCATATCTTCGTGATAGTCACCCGTTTGTTTCGATACAAAAGTCAAAAGTCCTCTTTTCAAAAATCCAGATTCAGAACTACCCATATGAACGATTACTATTCTTTCCCCCTTGACTGATGGTGGATTCAATTCCGCTGACAATCCTCCGATGAAGGCTTGCCTTCTGCTCCTAATACTACTGTCTTGCCAATACTGAGATACAGTATATCCCTCGTTTATACACGTTTCTTTCAAGCAATGAATGCGTCGATCTTCGATTCGGGATCGTTCAATATTGCGCATATAGTTTGTTCTCCTCCGCATTATGCTATGCCTGTTCGGCGATATTTAGATCAACACTTCCCTGGTCATTGGATTGGTAGGCGAGGTTCTATTGAATGGCCCCCACGATCACCAGACCTGTCTCCCTTAGATTTCTTTCTGTGGGGTTAATTGAAAAGCAGAATTTATGCTACACCATTAGCTTCACTAGCATATTTACTGCGACGAATCACTGAAGAATGTCGACAAATCTCCCCAGACATGCTCCAAAATGTACGAGAACTTCACTAGCATATTTACGGCGACGAATCACAGAAGAATGTCGCCAAATCACCCCAGACATGCTCCAAAATGTACGAGAACGTTTTCAACAAAATCTGTATCATTGCATGTTTACAGGGATCAAAGTAGACGTTTTTAGAAAAGACTTTTCTAATTTATTTGAAGTAATGGCTTTATAACCCGCCTTGGTTTATTTTGGCTTTGTCAGCTAACTCACTACTTTTTTTCAGTACCGATTCTCTGATACAAAAAACCATCCGCGACAACTTCAGGCGCTGCACAGTGTTGACTATCGCCCACAGACTAAACACGATCATGGACTCCAACAAGGTCCTGGTGATGGACGCAGGCCAAATCGTGGAATTCGCCCACCCCCACAAACTCCTCCAGAAACCCGACGGACATTTCTCCAGAATGGTGAGGCAGACGGGTTCCTCCATGGAGGCAAGTCTGCGGAAGATTGCCAAAGATCACTACGAACAGACTGAATAAACTCAAATTTGAGAAAAACTTTTAGTTAATATTGTTTGAACTGATTTTTTGTGGAGTAATCGTGATGTAAGAATTATTTCTGGGTTTCTCACCTCCCATGATTAGAAAAAGAAGAATTTATAATCGTTTTAAGAATAGTTAGTAGGCACCTGAGGATTGAATGAAGAAGCAAGAAGAAGACGAGGTATGTTTTTTGTCAGAGACCATAAAAATAAAGTAATGAAAGTTGGTCTGATCAAGAATAAATTGTGACTTGTCAACCATTAAGATAAGTTGAATCAACAATTTATTCATTTGCCATCAGGCAAGTTAATATAAGTTTTTGGAGGTTCTCTGACGAAAAGCTGATCTTAGATTAATAATTCATATTTATATTTATTTTACGAGTTGTGGTAGAATCCCCAAAAATGTATAATTTTCAGTAATTTATTGATTTGAAGTTTGATTTTGTGGATGAAACTGTTTCGTGACATAATTTTTTGGGTCTTTTAGCCTTTCACAGTATGCAAATGACTTTGTCAAAATGGATCTCATTATGTTGATTTCATTGAAAATATGAACAGGAAGTTCATAAAGTCAGTTGTGGAATCATCTGCGACTGAAAGTTGGAATTTAGTCGCTATTTTCCATGGTACAAGATAACCTCTCTTGGGAGGGATTCATGTTTTAAAGAGAAACATTCTCATTTGAAAATTGAATCAATACATGACTCCTCTGGAAATGGAAAAACCCTACGATAAAATTGAAGTTACTTTTTTGTAACATCTAACAGAAAACAACTACTTCCCTGGCTAAAGCCACGCTGTACATTGAACTACATCTGATAGATATTGAGAAAGACCCTATATAACTTGAGAGAAAAAATCTGAAAGTGAAAATTTGCATTTTCATTCAGAAAGTTGATTATTTATTAAATGTTCAGTTACCATTGGAGATTCTTGAAAACTGGACATTTAATAAATACCTAATCAACGATCTGAATGAAAATGCAAATTTTCAATTTCAGATTTTTTCTGTCAAGTTATATAGGGTCTCTCTCAATATCTATTAGATGTAGTTCAATGTCCAGCGTGGCTTTAGTCGGGGAAGTAGTTGTTTTCTGTTAGATATTACAAAAAAGTAACTTCAATTTTATCGTAGAGTTTTTCCATTTCCAGAGTCATGTATTGATTCAATTTTCAATTGAGAATGTTTCTCTTTAAAACAAGGATCTCATTATCTTCAAACCTAATTAAAATAAAGAGAAGCATCAAGGTTTTTTGAAAATAGATTTGAACAAATTTCTTACAGATTGGCAAATTCAGAATACGATACACTTCCCTGAATTTACTTTTTAACTATGACTGTGAAAGGTTAATGCTCTTAAAAAATTAGTTAAAGAAATATCAGTAATTTATTTCATTTGGGTTCAGATCTACGTTCAGATAATTTTTTTTCTTCGTCCGATTTGCGATTTGAGCCATAGAAAAAAACAACAACAGTATATGAAGGATGGTTCCTGAAATATCTTTGTACGATTTTTTTGTGTTGTAATGTTTACGCATAGGCTACAAAATATAAGTTATTATTTGACTCTGTAGTTGTTTAATAGTATAAGTTATTCCATTTTTATTTGAATTATAAACAGATCTCGAATATACAATAATAAATTGATGGTTTTTATTTCCCTATTTTGAAACCAACAATTTTTTTAATGCAAAATGGGAAGTATGATTTTTGTTTGAGAACGACGAATCGGTATAGAATTAACTTTATAATCATATATCACAATCATATTTCCAAACCATTCTATAAAAAAACTTTCTGCATTTCCCTCGTAACCGAACATTTTCATGAAAGGTTTTTTATGTTATGGTTTCCACGTATAAGATAATCCTGTTATGTTCTCGTGGCTATTTTCAAGATTTTCCTGAAACGTCACAAAAAGCGTTATTATCTCGTGTTCATCAAAGCCTTTTTAAAGACACAACTAAACATTGTATAAGATTTTTGTCCAGATTAAATCACTGTATATAAAACATTGTTGGACATGTTCCTGGGATATCATAAAATACAATTTTTCCTTGTTCTTTTTGAAGCCATTTCGAAGAATTTCGAAGACACGACATTACATTTTCAAAGCTTTTTGCCTACACTAAAACACTGTAGATAAAAAAATTCAGAGATGTCCCTGGGACATCACAAAATGCACCTATTTTCGTTTTTTCAAGACACTGATTGTATGAACTAACAATGGTCATATATGCAGATAATTCTTAAGTGAATTCAAAAAAAGGGTGATGTGCCGATTTTAAAACATCTGGAAAGCTGATTTTTTGAATTAGAATGATAACTCATCTAGAAAGTGTTGATTTTGTGGATGGGTCTATTTTTACGTCAAAAAATTGTCCTTATACAGTAACCCGTTTGCAGAAATCAATTTTCGTGGTGATATTCGAAATCAGCTTGTCGAGATACGTTTGAATAAAATTTGCGCTTTTTTTAAAAATGGAAAATTCATTTTTTCGCAATATTCGATTTCGCCTGGTATAAAAACGACTGTTGCAATTTGAAAAATTCAGAAATTTTTCTTGAGATGGGTTGCCTTCAAAATAGATATCTCTAATTATGAATATTATGATTTACAATCAAGTCTGGATCTAAGATCTCTTGAATGTCGTAGAATTGATCGTATTTTTTTTTCATAAACTCCTTAATGCACTAATTAACTCTCAACAATTACTGGAACTAGTGAATTTTATTGTGAATGATGGAAGAACATGTAACTCTGAATTTAAAAGTGCATTTGAGAATTTTTATCGGGGTAATATTGACTTCTTCGATTCATCGCCATCTTCATTCAAAAGGAATACTAAAACGTAAACATTGAAGAAATCATTTAAGTGTACAGGCACTTGAATCATATCTTCCGAAAAAATTTACCGCCCCAATATGATTACAGATTAGATTCAAGTAGTTTTAAGTAGATTTGAATATACTGTTTATCACTCCAAATTTTATGAATTGCTGTAATTGGTTCATCCGTAAATAAATAAATAAATAATCTTCACACTCGTAAAAGCCAAATGTAGTATTTCCTGGTGTACACTTTTGGTCAATGGAGATCAGTTTGCACAACCTCTGCCTCAAAAATTGCTTTCAACTTTTACTTTTCAACGCACTTGGACAAATTTTCATGCTTATCTCTCGAATGCAACAATTTTTTTCAATCCTTCCAACTTCAGTTTCAGTTTTTTGTTTTCACAAAAGGGGTGCATAATTTTCTGCAGTTGATCTCCTGAAAAACGCCTTTTCCAATATGCTGGCTTTTTCCTGTTCAACCAAATAAACCCTACAGGGTCCTTGAAATAGATGTGTTTCATCTTTATTGAATTGGAGCAATGATAAGAGTATTGAGAATAATCAATTTCTTGACATTTGTATTGTTATACGAAACAATCGGTCGACCTTGAATAGTTTGTTAATAGAACACTCGGCAAATATTGATAACAATTTTTAATATTCGCACTATACCGGGAGCTTACAGAAAAAATGAAGTACAAACCGGTTCCAGGTTTTCTAATTCAATGAAAATTGAAGTAATAGCTATTTGTATTACTAGGGAGGAAAGTGTCACTTTTCCTCCCGCAGGATGTAGTTTACTGCCCGACGCGAAGCGGAGGGCAGTAAACATCCAAGGGAGGAAAAGGCACTTTACTCCCATGTAATACATATTATGATTTTTCCTCCTACCCACTCAATAAAACCTTTTTGTGACTTTGTTTGCAAATAGACCTATTCTTACTTGATGGAAAGTATAGACAATACAGTCATATGTATCTGAGAATCTGCGGTGGTGTAATGGCTAGCGTCTTGGGCTTGTAATCTGAAGGTCCCGGGTTCATCTCCTGGCAACAACAACTTTTTTTTTTTTTTCAAGAACTTTATTTTACTTTTTTCTTGTTAGAGATTTGAATTATTTGACATTTAGATAGCTTATACATTTCGGATTGCTATTGAGTGATTTTATCATAAGTAATGTTATGTGCCTATTTGAATGAAGTGTCGATCATTTTTTTTCTAAGAGCTGCGCTTGTAGAAAAAGTAATGTGTGCATTTCGAGCACAAAGTGTCATTGTCGTTCTCCAAAGATTAATCTCTTTGTCGAGCAACAATCAATCACTTTGTGTTCTAAATACACAAATAGCTATTAAAGAACTAGAGTAGAAGTAACATTCATGTTTGATTTTTACCAGAATACAGGATATATAAGATGTTGTAGAAATTACGGAAACAATTTGATTATAATAGATTCACAAGTTTCATCGTTTACAACTTACTTGAAATGAGGGGGAGGAAAAGTACTTTCCTCCTTAGGGAGGAAAAGTATGAGTTTCCTCCCTGGTTTGAGGGAGGAAAGTGTCTACTTCCTATAGGGGTAGGAGGAAAAAGTATTTTGTACAAATGTAGCCTTTTTATTAATATGTTCCTCATTGAAGCATATTTTGATTTTTTAATATTGATATCTCACCCTATATTTCTCACATCTTATTCTGCATTGCTACTTGTCCCCTCTGACAAATATGTCATCATTAACATTTTCACTTGTAACTTTAAAGTGTTTTGATATTTCTCGTATTTTTATGTCTACTGCAAATTATTTTCCCAAAGTTTCTGTCACCTTATTCTAAGTCGACCTGGTAGCATTTCGAAGTTTATATATTATTTACTTTATAATAATCCCAACTGTTCTATATCTTAATTTTATTTCGAGATGAAATGTTTTTTCAAATTGAGTTATAGCCTGTATTACTCAGGGATGCCGGAGATTTTCATCCATGATTTTTTTTTATAATGGGTTCACGTGCATGTCAGGTTTTATTAAAAATGAGTGTTTCTTGAAATCAGCAGCTTTTTTTTTGTAAAACTGCGTGGGATGAAAATTTTGATACACCCTATGTGTATATTCACCTTCGCGCTAGAAGTGGAAACACTCAATCTCGAGAGCATTTTCAAGATAGATTTTCTGATTTATAAAGTCGCCTCTGAAGAACTCATTCAGTCTTCAGTGAAACAGTTGGTGGGAAAAGTTTCGAAAAGTGGTTGGAAAATGTTCAACCCTGTTTTTGGATCGGTGTTATCAGGTACTTGTGATTAATTAATAAAACACTTCAATTTGCCTGATTTGGAATTTGCGGGTATTCATGATTACCTACTATCAATATCGATAGGGCAATGACATTTAAGATTGAAAAATTTAGTAGTTTTCAGTGCAAGAATAAACTACATTTTCTTTGAAATGTCGACTATACCTTTACTCAATGTTTATAATTGTCAAATACACTCAAGAAAGGAATGCAATGAATTATAGAGTACACCAAGGTTCAGACTTAGGTCCGTTCTTTTTTAATTATGGATCTACATCCTTATAAACATTTACATCAATGGCGAAAAGTGACACAACCATTCTGTAAATTGGTAAAAACAAAAAATTGTATGATCGAGAATATCAATAGTCAGTAGACAGTGAACATCAACGACATAAAATCGTGTCGTGTTTGTTTGTAATTGATTAGTTTGTTGGTCTAGTCAGACCATAATTACAAAGCATTGGACATTCGTGTTTTTTCACATAGAGTAGACGACTATATATGTAGATGAAGGGTAATGTTGAAATATTTTTTTCTTTGAAATGGGTACACATCAGTGTGTGTGTGACGAAGGCCATATAATATGCAAATGATAGATTTCTGATTTTTATATTTGTTCTTTCACCCCATATGAGTACATAATAGACATCCTTCAAACAGTTTTCATCCAAATCCTTTTTTAGTTGTAATAATTCTTAGAAACGGCAGTTTAATCTTTTGCATACATTTTATATGAAACTCAGTATTGAATCTATGTGTAATCCTAAACATTTGTTTGCCTCTGATGGACTTTTTGTCCTGTTAGTAATTTCAATATTCAGAGGTTCGTATGTATATTTCGTGCCAAAAACTTCAACCAAAACTGTCTTCTCTAGATTGACTATAATCCTTAAATCGACTGGCGCAACGCAACAACGTTACCCTAGTCTGGATACCAGGTCATACAGGCCTAGAAGGAAACGAAATAGCGGACGCCCTAGCAAAAGGGGGGGCCGAAACAACGTTCACTGGATCAGAACCGGTAATCGGTTTAGTATATAGCACTGCCAAGAATGTCATAACAGCTTGGGCAGACAATAAAAGACTCGAGTACTGGCGTAGTCTACCGGGCCTAGCCTATTCCAAAGCATTTATTGCTTGTATAAGGAAAAAACAGGACTCTGACGAACTGCTAGAACTCAGTAGAGCGCATCTCAGAGTTATAGTAGGTTTGCTTACTGGCCACTGCAAACTCAAAGATCACATGCATAAAATCGGACTTGCACAAGATGCAGAGTGCCGGCTATGCATGGAGGATGATGAAACGGCTGAACACATTCTGTGTACATGCCCTGCAGCGGCCAGAACTAGATTCTCAATATTTGGCGATACGACAGTAAGGCCAACTTGGTAAATTGTTCTCCCAATGCATCCTCGATTTCAAGAGATTGGATAAACTGGGAGAAATATAACCATAGGGTGAGCCACAATAGGCCATTGGCCGTAGTGGAGGGCCTGATACGGGCCCACTCACGTTCAAACCTAACGTAACCTAATCCTGTTTCTGCGACACCAATTTGTAAATCTACCACTAATAATATTGAGTTCACTTTAACAGTACTATCCGCTTCATCTAACATTGAATCATTCGGAAATAGTGATATCGAACTTACACCCAAATATTGTGGGAGATCATTTATATGAAGTAAAGATATTAATGGCCCTAGAACTAAGTCCTGTGGAACAACTATGTTCACCTCACACATGAGTATTGTCCCATTTGCTTCTTCTCACATATATACTCCTGTATTTCATGTAGGAGAGTACCCAAGCTAGAAATTTTCCACGATTACCTAGTGTGTACAAGTTATTAGCGAGTAAATCGAAGTCTATGGAATCGAAGGCTTTAGATATGTCGAAGAAAAGTGCGGCCACAAATTTTCCTCCATCGACACTACTATGAATAGTTTCTAAGAAATCTTCAGTAGCACATTTCGTCGATCTTCCTGGGCAAAATCCATTTTGATAATATTATATTTTTACCAATACCAATCGTTTATTGTAAAACCTTACTAAAATCTCTGGGAACGGTCACAGTAGTTCGAAAATTGTCAGTATCAACCATACCTGTAATAGGTGTTGTACTTTTATAACCAAGGACACAATACCATTTTTCACCTACAAACCCTTCATTTATCTTGGCTTGACTATAAAAACACACCATTCTCTTCCAGGCGCCCTCCTAACCTTCACCGCAGGCACCGCACTGACCTGGTCCTCTCCGGTACTACCAAAGCTCGAGAGCCTCACAGACACTCCATTCGACCACCCCATAACCACAGAAGAGTCTTCCTGGATAACCTCCCTGGTCACTCTAGGAGCAGCGATAGGCTCGTTCATCTTCGGGTACTTGGCAGACAAATTCGGCAGGAGGTACTCTATCCTTTCCATGGGAGTACCCTTCCTGCTGTCATACGTGCTGATGGCCACCGTGAAGAACGTGACGGCATTCTATATCGCCAGGCTGATCGGAGGACTGGTGGTGGGCGGTACTTTTGCGGTAGTACCGCTGTATTTCGGGGAGCTATCCAGCAAGGCGCGTAGAGGTGCAGTGACGTCAGTTGTCAGCTGCTCCGTTGTAGCAGGGTTTTTATTTTCCTACGTTGCTGGGCCCTATATGGCAGTCACCAACTTCAACGCCCTACTGGCGGTGTTTCCAACATCTTTCTTGGTGCTCTTCTTCATCTACGGCGAAGAGACAGCGCACTACTACGTGATGAAGAACGACGACTACGCCGCCAAGACCACGCTGTCACGTCTGCGGGGCAAGCGGAAGAGCGTAGAGGAGGAACTTAGGGAGATTCGGGAGAAAACGAAGGAGCAGCAACTGGGAAGCCTCACGGACACCTTCACTTCCAGAGCCTTCGTCAGAGGCTTCACCATAGCGGTGGGGTTGCTGGTCTTCCAGCAGTTTACGGGAATCAACGGGATCCTCATGTACAGCGAGACTATTTTCCGATTGACTGGGTCGAATTTACAACCGGCCGTCTGTTCGATAATCCTAGGGTGTGTCCAATTTGCCAGTAGCCTAACCACACCTCTTGTGGCGGATCGGTTTGGGAGGAAGAGCATCCTGATATTCTCTGCTGTTGGTATGGCCATTTCCCAAGTACCACTGGGTGCCTACTGCTACATGAACGATGCTGGGACAGATATGGATGCTCTGAAGTTTCTACCGATCACCACCCTTACTGTATTTATGTTTGCCTACAACTCGGGGCTGGGCCCAGTGCCTTGGATCATGATAGCCGAGGTTTTTCCATCAAGGGTCAAAACAATAGCATCGTCGACAGTGACAGCTATCAACTGGGGGTTGGCGTTTTTGATCACCAAGTACTTTAGTGATCTTATTGAGTTGTTGGGCTTGGGGCAGTCTTTCTGGTTGTTTGCGTCCTGTTGTGTTTTGTCTGTGTTTTTCGTGTGGTTTTGCGTGGTGGAAACAAAGGGAAAGACTTTGGAGGAGATTCAGGACGATCTGAAAAGGTGAAGAGTTGGTACTTTTCTGGAAACCCGAATAAACACTGAAATAAACTATGGAGGTATCTTCTGAAATATCTGTATCACTTTCGTAGTGTATGCATGAATGTAGCTGTATAATATGATTATATGCTTCTCTTGGAAATGTATTTTTAAACTTTTTTTATACTGTTTTATCATTATCGTATATATGGAAGATTTGTATTGTTATTGTTTAATGAAATGTATTTTGTATCATGACTACAACACTATGTACATTTTATTTCACTATAATTATAGGTATGAGATTTTTCTAAAAATTGAAAATAAAAATTCGATTTCCTTCTATACCGAATATTTCGTTTTTTGAATATTATCGCCTAGGAATATTTCAAAAATGCAGAATCCCGCGGGTATAACTTCATTTTAGGAAAAAAAATTCCTACTGAACCCGAAAATGAACTTGTTTTATGATAATTCATTGAGAAAAGGTCGATTTTGTTGATGGCTGTATTTTTTCTTCGAAAAAATAGCTCTTTTCCAGTCACTCCTTTGTCGAATTTTATTTTTGAGGTGATATTCGAAATCAGCTAGTCGAAATACGTCTGAATGAAGTTTGCGATTTTTCAAAAAATATTAAATACAAACTTTCGCAAAATTCGATATCCTTTTACATCGAATATTGCGTTTATTGACTTTGATCGCCTGGGAATATTTCATCTTGAAGAAAATGTTGTGCTGAATCCGAAAATGTACTTGGTTTTTCAATTATAATGCTAATTCGTTGAAAACGTCGATTTTGTGGATGGCTGCATTTTTTCATCGAAAAAATTGTTGTTTTTCCAGTCACTCCTTTGTCGAATTCAATTTTTGAGGTGATATTCTAAATCAGCTAGTCGAAATACGTCTGAATGAAGTTTGCGATTTTTCAAAAAATATTAAATACAAACTTTCGCAAAATTCGATATCCTTTTACATCGAATATTGCGTTTATTGACTTTGATCGCCTGGGAATATTTCATCTTGAAGAAAATGTTGTACTGAATCCGAAAATGTACTTGGTTTTTCAATTATAATGCTAATTCGTTGAAAACGTCGATTTTGTGGATGGCTGCATTTTTTCATCGAAAAAATTGTTGTTTTTCCAGTCACTCCTTTGTCGAATTCAATTTTTGAGTTGATATTCGAAATCAGCTCGTCGAGATATGTCTGATGAAGTTTGAAACTTTTCGAAAAATGTAAAATAAAAATTTTCGCAAAATTCGATTTCCTTCTTTATCAAATATTGCGTTTTTTTAAATTGATCGCCTGGGAATATTTCAAAAATGCCTAATCCCGCGAATATCACTTCATCTTATAGAAAATTTCGTGCTGAATCCGAAAATGTACTTTTTTTAGAATTGAAATGCTATTTTATCGAAAAAATTACGATTTTATGCATGGCTGCATTTTTCGTCGAAAAAATGGCCCTTTTCCAGTAACTCCTTTGTCGAATTCAATTTTCGGGGTGATTTTAGAAATCAGCTCATCGGGATATGTTTGCCACTCAGAACTACCTGCACTTCGGCCGATGGCCAGCCCCGCCGAGCAATAATAATAATAATAAGTTCGCGCAGTGTTCGATAGCTCCCGAACGCAACTTTTGCGCTTACGAAACACGATATCGAGCATTTTTTCCACATCGCCACCTCAACCTAAAAGCAATTTAAATTCCTCGCCGTCGTCCACTGTTTGAAAATCAGAAGAAACACTCGCAAGAACATCGAGAAACAACTTGTTTGTGTCTTTCACTCGACTGAAAGTAGGCCGCCACTTCTCCAGAGACCACCATCAACATTGAGTCGCTGACTATCAGAGAGCGCGGTGCCTCGCGCTTCGATTTTGTTTCTTTTCTGCCGTTTGTCGTTTGTTTTAACAGATGTAGCTTGATTTTTGAGACGGAAAAGAGTACTTTTGTTGATTTTGTGCAGTAAAACCGTGTTGACGAGCATTTCCGAGATTAAACATGGTCCTGATTGAGAGGAATACCGATACGGATGAAACGGTAAGTCTGATCTGTCCGTGGAACACGAAGTTTGAGATTTATAGTCAGGAAACTGTGTCTGTAGCTCGGAAGGTGTTTCCTTCATACTTAACTAGATTTTTTTAGATGTAAAAATGCTTGTTATGGTAAAAACAGATTTTCCATTGCGAGAGGCATTGATAATTCACATGCACATCTCAAAAACTAATAAACAAGCTGGCAATCGCAAAATTGAACAAAATATTTTATTTCGCAAAATTCCTCTAAGTAACAATACACCATTCAGTGTGAATTTACAGGCTGATTCTAATCACCACAAAAAATTGAAAATACAGCTGAACGTTTCTATACACCTACACCAACGTAGCATTACGAAAATAAATCTTCTAATTTATTGTTAATTGTCAGCGGAGAAATTAAAATGTATTTGGTATTGCGTAGGAGAAAATGTTCATGAATAATATTTGTGCAGGCATTCGCTGTTTGCTTCATATACAGGGGTTTCTGAAGTACTTAGACCAACTCTCGTAGTTTTTTCTATGGCGAATTTTGAGCCAATTCTAGGAAAATGTTCAAAAAGTACTGGTATGATAATTGAAAACCAATATAGAAGTGTTCGGTATCTGGAACGCTTTCAATAGCATCCATGTCGAACTTTAAATCTGAAGCTCAAAATTAACCATATATGCGAACGTACAAACACACACAAAACATGTGTTACACCCTGTATGACGAACAATCAAATACACTAATGAAATGGTATTCAACTTTTTGTGTTATTATTTGTTATTGTTCATCTATCATCTTTAGAAACCAATCGACAAGGACAAGGTGCAGGAATCATATAAAGTAATACTCATAGAAGTCATTTTCAGTAGAGGAATGATTGGTTTTTTCAAGTATCGATCATCAAGACCCAAACTTGTCGATTTCTTGTTCAATACTTCACCTTGGAGTTCGAGAAGAATAATGCCTCTATATTGGTAAACGTTACTGTGTTAGTTTTCTATGGTCAACCTTTGACTGTCTCTCTAATTGCTTTAACGCCCTGACTCAATGGTCAGAAAATTCTAGGGCGGTACATCCTCTCAGGTAATGTCTAAGGCACAATATTCGACTAGAGAGGTGATCTGCTCCAAGAGCTACCTACTTTTGCTACCAAGATGTATCTACCTCTTCCCCTAAGGTTCCCAAATATTTGATGGATTTGCAGTCTGGGATAGTTACTTATTATTATTATTATTGTCTTGCGGAGCTGGCTATCGGCATAAGTACAGGTAGTTCTGAGTGGAACCTTTCTGCTCCCCGCTGTCAGATCTATCTCGTGAGTACCCCGAATCGACTGATGAACTCCTGGGGATTCCTTACGAGGTTTCCCGGTAGGATGATATCTTCTGCACTGCAATATTTCCGAAGATTTCCGTCCTCATGCGAAGATTTCCGTCCTCGTGCGAGCCAGAGCTTCGCATTCGAACATTATGGGTGTGGTTGTTTCTTCTTCCTCATCATAGAACCTGCATAGTGTGGAGTCTTGGTATTTGCCCAACATGTACAGGTTTTTTCTCAGGTGGTAGTGCCCTGTTAGAAGTCCTACCACCTTTCTGGGAGAATTCAGGAGATGTCTTGAGAGTCGATCGGTTGGCCCCGTCATCATCATCATCTTTCCGTGAGTATTTCTACAGGAGGATTGATGATGGTTCTTAAACCATTCCTTCGTTTCCTGCTTAATGGGCCTTATTCAAGTGCACCTTGAAAAGCCATATTGATTGTTGATCATTGAAAAGTTCTTCACTATTGAATATTTTTCAATGTTTCCCATTCACGTGACCCAAAACATTCAACAACAGTTTTCCAAGTTTCATATATCATAAGCAGGTGATTGAGGAACTGTTTATAAACTTGGATATTGAAAATGTATGGAGGTTATGCATTAATGTCTCAAAGTATTTTTAATCGACTATACCCAACTAGTCAAAAGTGATTGAAACAATGTCGCTTTAATCACTCGGCTAACTGGCCGATGCAACACTCGGATTACTGTGAAAATATTATTTCGAAGAGAGCAAAACTTTTCTCAGAAGAAAAAATGTTACAAACAAATCAACTTGTTGCGAATTTTTTCGATTTCATTGTATATACGCGAATTATAAACATCGTGTTCACTTTTAATACTATCTGCGGGTCAAATATTTGGGAAGTTATTCACTTATACAGATAAGGAGTGTTCGTAGTGATCCAATGTAAATAAATACTACGTTTTTTAATAATAATAATTCCACTCTCCTAATTACAGAAGCTTTGAAATAGAATCTGAAGCAAATACAAACTTCTGCGCATTTTTTTCAGTAGAGGTATTAGCAACGTCTAGTAATAATCACCAGCCATTTTTGTACCATTAGAAAACTGATTTCAACTACTCCGTAGTGATCTTTAAAGACTGGAGCAAGAACTTTTTCAGTAGATCGTCAACTAGTGAAAGTCTTATCATTTGGAGAACAAAAGTGGTTATCAATATTCAGGGACCTGCAAAGGAATTGATATTCCCAGTCATCCAGTTTTGTCAAATTTACATTTTTATAGAAGGCAATCCCATTTTTTGCTGTCTTGGGTATTAAATATATTCTTGGAAATCTCTTCATCTCTCAACTCGTGCGAAAGTAAATTATTTGATGATGGATAAATATGTTTTAAATGGAAACCTTATAATACGTTTGACGCAACTTCTAAATTTTTGTATGATGATATTTTCTATTCACACTCATAGTATTTTTTACTAATTCCCCCATTTTAAATCTAAAAGCATTCGCAGAATTGCTCTATCTCTAACCGCTCTTGAGTAGAAAAATTCAAATCGAGTTGATATGGGGTTCTTCCGTCAATATTTTTGTTCGGATTTTTGAACTCAGTTTCGTTTCTAATTTGTAATTTTGTCAATTTTGAAAATGTCATTTTCTGAAGAAACTGAAAATCACTCAGTATATCTGATAGTAGCTAAGTAACTTTCAAGACTAGCCTTAGTTGATGACAAATTTACTTTTTTACTGAAAAATTACAAGTAAAGATTTTTTCCCTTTTTTTTCGTACTTTTTGAATGACACTGTATACTAATTCGACCATTCTGAATCGATAGGGATTCGATAGGGGTTCTTGCCCAATTTTTTTGCCCGGTCGGACTCAGTTTTCTACGAATTTGAAAAAAAAAATTTTTTACCGAATTTCAAATCGATTTCGATTCAATTGAATATTTCACATGCATCTTACGGATACTGCAATTTAAAATTATCAACCTTTTATTCCCTCTTCCGGCTAAATCTTGTATTTCAGCATATACAAATCAATAAATTTCCTCGAATTTTCTGACTCAATTTCACGAAATTCCATTTATATTTTGTATATGCACACCGTTTTTCAAATGGATATATCCAATGATAGCAATGGCAATGTTATACTTTTCATACCGTGATGCAAACAGATTATCTTTATGTTAAAGAGATCCTTCATTGTAAAGTTCGATCTGATGCCAGATGAAGAACATGGATTTAGAAAATCCAAATTAACCACGAAAGCAACAACATAAACATATATAAATATATTAACAGGGTTAGGCAAAAAAAGATGTTCAATAGGAATATATCGTGACTTGAGCAAAGCGTTTGACTGTGTTCCACATGATCGATTTTTAGAAAAGCTTTGGATATATGGGATTAGATGAAACACATATATATGGTTTCGGTCTCATCTTGATTGTAGAAAGCAATATGATAGATAACCTTCTGTCTAAGAAGCAATATAAGAAAGCAATTCAAAAAGTGTATCCCTCTCTAAAAGACCACCAAAGGTTCAAAACAATAACTTATATCGGTGCAACAAGTAATAAAACAGGTAATTTCTTGAAAGAGCAAGGTTTTAATATTGCTTTTGAGACATCCAATACTTTGGGCAAACATATCAAAAACAACAAAGATAAAGTGGAAAAACAAGAAAAGTGTGGGATCTCAATAGTGGTCCCAAGTTTTATCAACAGTAAAAACACAAGAGTTTTTTTTTATCGGATAAATTTCTTTTTGTAACGAAATAATTTTGCCAATCAGTAATTTTACGAGAAAAACTGACATGACAAAATCGCGAGACCGAAGAAATTTTGAGTTAAAAAGAAATGTATCCTTAAAAGAAAAGCTCGAGTATTTTTTGGCAAGATAAATTAACGACCGAATATAAATTGTCTCCATATTGACGCTTTAGTATTTTTTGTAGATTGCGGAATTGCTTTTTCTATATTTTTTGTTATTTGTTGAGTCGAAACTTCCCCAAAACGACTCATGTTGTAATGTTTCAGTATCAACTATCAACAATACTTAAATAACTGACAGGGCAGACATTAAAGTGACGTAAGCATACTAGATGTAGACGCTAAAGAGAAACAGGCGTTTTTATCGGTGATAAAAAACGATGCACCTTTTTTATCGCTGTCAACATGACAAAAATGACACATTTTATACAGGAGTTAATTTATCTTGGTAAAACTGGCAGAACCTTCAAAAAGCTCCTAACCGAACATAGAAACAGCTTTGTTAACGGAAAAACAAATTCAACCACGCTTTCGACCATGATTTTGAAATATTTCATGTTCAAAACAAGGGTATGAAGTTGCATATTTTAGAAAGTACGGAGATTAATTAATGGAAAAATTCTGAGAACCTTCTCAATGACCAACTAGAACTGAATAATTCCCCCCTCATCAGTATGTTTTCCTGGAAAGGCTAAATTGAAAATAATCAGTAATATTGGTACTTATCGGGGATTTATTTGGAGACAGGTATACACTTGAACCCCAATCAATTGACGATGAGTATTTGATAGAACACAGCAGAGATGTATTATACCGGTTGACACAGCAGACATGTAGCAGCCTGTAGTTTTTTTATTTGAAGAGATAAAAATTTGAAATTTGCGGAAGTTACGTAATCAATGATAGCGCTTCATTTGAATCTAACGACAACTTTTTTCAACTACCTGTTTGATCGGCAGTAACTCCAACTTCTTTTTTTGAATGACACCCTGTATATTCATCCAGCCTTTCTTATTTGTCTTGAAATTCACTATTCAACCGTGTATCACAAAGTGGCATTAGTTTCTCAAATCGCAGATGAATTGCATTTTATTGAAAAACATCAAGTTGGCTGTTACCCGAATTCGATAATCTTTCGATGCTTGGTAGGCTTGGAAATCCACAGAGTATCAGTTAAACGATACAATTTCAGTTTTTTTCATACCTGATCACTTCCTACAGATTGTCAATAATTTCTTTAATAAAAAGAAAAAACATCTGAAAATAACTCACGATATTGCGAAAACTGAGATAGGAACATATTTTTTTCAATTTGGCTACTTGTGAAGAAACTATCTGCCTTTCTCTTTGGCCATGTAGCCATATCATGATCTTTCCATTTGGAAACATAAAATTAAAATTGTTCCCCTGATCCACCAATTCACAAGTCTATTAGTCTAGATATTTGCAATTATATTATGCCCAGTAGGCGGTGTACACAAAATGTTTTGTGTTTGACAGGTAAACATCATTTGATTGCAATTATTATCTCCATCAGTTTTATGCTGATTGAAATTGCATCGTTCAATTAGATACTAAATATGTATTCAAAGAACGAAAAGGTCGATATGTTGTTGATATTCGGAGAGTGCAAGAGAAATTGTAGAGAACAATTGAACCCATGTCGAAAGATTTCCGGAAAGACGCCATCCACCTGATAATTATTTCGCTAGATTAGAAGAGCAGTTCTTTTCAAAACTCTTCTAGCGGTCTCTCGATTCACGCCGATTTCGTCCTCAATTTGTCTCAGTGATATCGTCGGATCTGCATGTACTATGGCCAAAACGTTTACTTCCATTTCCTCGTCGACAATGTATTGGAGATTGTTTTGATTTTCCGGTTCTCTTATGAACTGCTCTTCTACTCTAGCGAAATAATTATCAGGTGGATGGCGTCTTTCCGGAAATCTTTCGACTTATAATTGTTCAGCCTGTCTACAATTTCTCTTGCACTCTCCGAATATCAACAACATATCGACCTTTTTATTCTTTGAATACATATTTAGTATCTAATTAAACGGTGCAATTTTAATCAGCAAAAAACTGACGAGATAATCAGTAAAATCAAATGATGTTTACCTGTCAAACACAAAACATTCTGTGTACTCCGCCTACTATGCAAAATATTATTGCAAATAATAATAATAATAATAACTCGTCTTTATTCATCAGATGCAGGAACAAATAAAAAAATATATATAATAACAAATAAATAAATATATAAAATGATAATATGAAATTACATTAATACCTAATCTGCAAATATGAAAGGCGGAGTATCAGCAGAATGCTGTTTTTCAACTCAACCCGAAAAGTGCCTAAATAATGGTGGATCAGTGATCGTACATAAAAAAGAAAACAACAAAAAATTTAGTTTCAATAATAAATAAATATAGCATGAAAATATGACAATAGTGTTTGGAGCAGTGGTCAGGTGGCAGTGCTAGTTTCAGAAACGAAATGTTATAAAGATCTACCTAGATAGAATGATAATCTTCAATCTCTTCTTGAAATTATTGAGAGTGTAAGATCTAAACTCCCTAGGAAGTGAAATATCTAGACTAATAGACTTGTGAATTGATGGATCCGGGGAACAATTTTAATTTTATGTTTCCAAATGGAAAGATCATGATATGGCTACATGGCCAAAGAGAAAGATAGATAGATTATCGAATGCGGGTAACAGCCAACTTGATGTTTTTCAATAAAATGCAATTCATCTGCGAATCGAGAAACGAATGCCACTTTGTGATACACGGTTGAATAGAGAACTTCAAGACAAATAAGATAGGCTGGATAAATATACAGGGTATCATTAAAAAAAAAGAAGTTGGAGTTACTTCCGATCAAACAGTTAGAAGAAAAAAGTTGTCGTTAGATTCAAATGAAGCGCTATCATTGATTACGTAACTTCTGCAAATTTTAAATCTTCATCTCTTCAAATAATAAAACTACAGGCTGCTACATGTCTGCTGTGTCACCAGGTAGATTTCAATTTGGGATATTTCAATCCCATTGAATTTGGTGTAATCATCGTGATGACTAGTATGAGAGATTTTGTGTAAATAACAATTTCACAATGACGACATTCTCTTCTTCGGTGGATCCAGATTTCTGGCGATGAATAGGATATCGATTGGTTCCACTCGACCTAACGAAAAACCCAGTAATCATTCCATCCGAATTCGTTTCAAAGTACCGGAAAATAATAATCACGCAGTACGCAATGGAGGTACAATACCGACACGCATGATTGACAGCTCAAAAACGAAACAAACAAAAAAACTGTAAACCCCTCGACAAACCAACTTAGCGTGAACGGTTCGAAACCGATCGATTATATCTGCTTACGTAATAATAGTAATAGTAGGGTCGATTGCTACGCTGGGATTTCCACTGACATGGCTTAATAATTTGCTTGCATCTCTAGATCACTTTCAATTATTTGTATCTCATTTGAAAACGTCAGATTTACGTGGGTTAGGTATGTCTTGACAACAAATTTCAATTTCCGGGATACGTTTTCCTACGAGACTAGTTTGAATCCGCTTTGAGATTGAGATTAGTTGTAGAATAAGATGTCACAGTGAGCTGAAAAGTTTTGTAGACACAATGGAATCAGATGAGCATAAAGAGACAAAACAATGATGTGAGTTTTGATGGTAATGATGAAGGGATCATTCTTAAAATTAAATCTTTCTGAAATCGCTCAATAATGCCTACTTTCCCGGAACAATTTCAGACCCCAAAATACGTTAATCTAGTAGTAGTAATAAGAAAAGGAAGAAAAAATATAACTTTTGTCCAGTTTCCACTAACACTTTACTACTTTATTACGACCGGTTTCGGCTTTTACACCATTTTCAAGTAACAGTAAAAGTAAAAGCCGAAACCGGTCGTAATAAAGTAGTACAGTGTTAGTGGAAACTGGACAAAAGTTATATTTTTTCTTCCTTTTCTTATTTCATCATGAACTTCCACAAAATAAATAGATCATCAATCAAACAAGCTAGTAGTAGTCCGTTGCTAAGCAAAAAATCTTCCCGGATTGAAAACAGTCCGGGAAAAATTTTGCCGGCCTAGGCCGTCAAAATCGGTCCCTACCGGTTTCATTCATACGTATAAGACAATAAATAAATACACGCAAACCACCAAATCTTATTAAGAACATTCATTAAATTTATTACTACACATACGGAACATTTATTTTGATATATTTATAGTTATGTTGCAATTTGTACAATTATAAACACTGAACTCTACCTCTGAAGAGCCATTCTCTTTGTCAAATCTAAATTTATCTTTTTTCTTCTTCGGCAATATTACTTATAATATTAACCGATTTCTCTTGGTACTTGCCTCTCTAAATATTTTAGCTGCCATCACTACTTTATTTGTAAAAGATTCCTCTATATTTTATTCTTTGACAACGGTTGAAGATTTCCATCCATCATGTCTCTATGAAGCAATTAAATCTGCCCCCGCATCAACCAAAATTGTCGCAGAGGACCGACGAAAACAATGTCCTGTGTATTTATGTATATAAGGCAAATTTAAGAGTTATTTATGCAACAAGTGCAAAAAGTGAATGTTTATTGCACTCGACGTGAAATTGTCCGACGAGGCCGTTAGGCCGAGTTGGACAACACGTCGAGTGCAATAAACAATGTTTGCACGAGTTGCATACAACATTTTTTCTACGTTCATGCAAAAAGCAAAAAATGATTTATTGAGGTGCGGCACTAGGTGTAGGAAAATGAAAAGCGCAACTTGAATACTTTATTATTAATATCGATTTTCATTGAAACAGGAACTAATTCGTTACGAACAATTCAACTCAAACTTTATTTTTACCCTCAATGTTGAAAGTGAATGAACAATTGGTGCAATTTTCACAATGAATATTTCGTAGTGAAGTACCTATTGCCAATCTCACAGAATATCTGCTAAATATGTAGTAGGTTTAAACGTTTATGTTTGTCGTGATGACAGCATGTTGAAGTAGAATGACAGATGAGTGCAATAAAAACTTTATTGCACTAGTGCAATAAAGAACTTCTTTTTCCACTGAATATAGTTCAATAAAGTTTTGCTTTTTGCATGAATGTAGAAAAAAAATTTGCGACAATTTCAAGCATTTTTTTTGAAGTGTTTTTGGTTTATTCTCTATTTTTAAGTTCTTAATTGATGATTGGTATTTCTAAGTCACGTTGATCGATTTGTGAGTACGTTGAATCTTTTGCATGATATGATATATACAGTGCGGCTTTTTTTAGCCCCCCCCCCCCCCTGTTAACTTTTGAACGGTTCGACGTACAAACATGAATAAAAAACCGTTTGGAGGGTTTCACCGATACTACTTTTTGAAATGAAAAATATGGCGATTGCTAGACAGGGGGCGCGGGGAGGAATCAATTCAGTGTCACATCGTTGAAAAGAGAATTCAATTCTCTTTACAACCATCTAGTTTTTTTTGAATTTCGTCAATATTTTTTTTGCAATTCATATTCGAAATATCAAATATAAATGAGGATCTGAAAACTAGTCATAGCTTGATAAATTTGAACGGTTTGTTGTGGAATAATAAAACCAAAAACATTGCGAAGGGCATTATCGATACTACTTTTTGAGAGAAGAAATATTGCAATTACACTACAGATGGCGCTGGGGGCACATCAACTAGAAAATTTCGATAGTCATAAAAATCGAAATTAGGAAAAAAATCCTCAAACTAAATTCAAGAATATTTAGATGGTTGTAAAGAGAATTGAATTCTCTTTTCAACGATGTGACACTTGACCACCCATGCCATTTAAACATTTTGAGTTGATGTGTCCCCCCCGCGCCCCCTGTGGAGCAATCACCATATTTTTTGTTTCAAAAAGTAGTAGTAGTGAAACCCTCCAAACGGTTTTTTTTTCATGTTTGTACGTCGAACCGTTCAAAAGTTAACAGGGGAAGGGAACTAAAAAAAGCCGCACTGTATATGTTAATTGTACATAAGAATAAATTCTTGTTGACAAACACAAGTAAAATTATGAATAACATGTACTATACAAACTCTTATTTAAATTTGATTTGTCATTGTTATTGTTTGTTTATTAATTTAGCCAATTAATAACAATGCAGGCGAGGTAAAGATATGAAGGTTAAAATAAGTAATATGTCAAATATAAAGTTCATTATTTCAAAACTATAAAAGTGGCCATTAAAATGAATCATAAAACTCTGACTATAATATGACTTATCAGTTGGTAGTTTTTTTTTGTCATATTTGTAAGAATATTGTACCTTTTTTTTAATTTCACAAAGTAATTTCTTATAAATTTTCACCCTATTATAGATCAGAGAGTTTTCTGTTAGATTTGTCATGGGAATGGGGAGCTTCAAACTATTTTCGTTTTGACGAGTATAATTAATAGTAAATCAATAGGGGATATCATTTACTTCGTAATCTAATCTATTCTTGAGGATTGATGAAACCGTTTCGGATATAAAAATTGAAACAATGGTTAGGATACCATGTTCAATAAATGGTGATTTATATGAGTCCCTGAATTTTATTTCACAGTTATCTAATTGCTCGCTTCTGTAGTTGATCACTGACTGAAAAAATTGGTTGTTACAATCTCCCCAAAACGATATACCATACCACCCTCAAAACATAACAAACAGATACCAATTTTTCACTCAAGTTTCTTATGTGCTCTTAAAATTTCAGATTTGTTTCCGAGTAAATCCCCAAAAGTTTTGCTGTATCCTTATTTACTTATATTTGACTAACTATATTCACATCCGATATCACAGTTTTGAAAGAAATCGTAGAGTCTTTCTTTATCGTGATGGTGCCATAACATTAAATTTGTGAATTGTAAGGTCATTTATATATAAAAGAAAAAGTATTGGACCAAGTACAGAGCTCTGGGGCACTCCACACCTTATATCAATTGTATCTGAGACAGTGGTTAATTTTATATACTGCTCTCTATCAGAGAGATAAGATCTGAACCAGTTCAGAAATCTAACCAGTTTTTTTATTTTATTTATTGTATAAATAATTTCCAGTCAGAACAAGTTCTGGTATAAGGAAGTTTGAATGTACATCAATGATAAAATAAAGTAATCTAATTCTAATACATTATCAAATAATACAAATAATTCATAAAGTTTTGTAGTATTCTTATGAACATCATTTGTAACATTTCTTTCAAATTTTTGGAAAATGAAATTATCGTTTTTGAATTTTTTATTTGTTCAGGTAATTTATTGAATGTTTCTATAAGCTGAAAATTGGATTTGCTTTTCCTTTGTTGGAATGGATATTGTCCAAGTGAAAGTGGTTCAAAATCCGAGTATTATGACTATGTAATTTGGAATTTTTCTGAATTGTTGTATTACTCTTTTGAATATTTTTGGTTAATTTGAATGCAAATTTACTTAGCTTTTTCAAATTTAATAAGTTGGTTCAATGTCATATTATTGGTGTTTTTGTACAAATCTGAAGATGGTGTATCCCATAATTTACCAAATATTACTTTTATTGCTTTATTCATCAATCTATAAATAATTTCTTTTTGTTTTTGACTGCATGATGACCACACTGTGATCATATATCTGATTCGAGAGATAATATGTGCGTTATATATTAACAATTGAATATTTTTTCTTAGAAATTGTATTCTTCTGATAGCTCCTATGAGAGGAATAATAGAATTTTTTATTTTCTCTATATGACTCACAAAATTTAAATTATTGTCAATAATCAGACCCAAATACTTGTGTTTCTCATTTTCAGCAATAGTTCTATTTTTAATTATAATGTTTAATTTGATGTTTTCCATATTCTTTTGTTTAAATTTCATTTAGTTTTTTCTGAACTAATAGTTAAATTAAGTTCATTCAACCAAATTTCAATTGTTTTAATATCTTTTTCCAAATTTGTTTTTAAGGTTTGAACATTTTTAGATTTGTGATAGAGTACAGTATCATCAGCAAAAGAAAAATGCGTACCAATTAGGTTGATATTCATAACGCTATTGACATAAATCAAATAAAGAATTGGTGCGGAACTCCAAATGTTGATTCTTTTTCGTAACTTTTATATTGGTCAATAAGTGCATATTGTACACGATTTCGGAAATAATTTTGAAATATATTCAATGCATGTCCCCTTATACCCAGGTTATTTAAGATGTCTAATAGAATTGTATGATTGACAGTGTCAAAAGCTTTTTTAAGATCAATGAATATTGCAACACCATAATTACTTGAATCTAAAGTTTCGTGAATACTACTCATAAAGTCAGTAACTGCTGCTTGGGTATTGGAATGTTGTTGGAATGCATATTGAAATTTATCAAAACCAATATTAGCATTGATGAAATCAACTAATTGGATTTTCAACACTTTTTCAATAATTTTAGCAAACACATTCAAAAGTGCAATTGGACGATAATTTGAAATGTTTTTTCTGTCACCTCCTTTATAAATAGGTTTCAAAATTGTTCTCTTCAAATAGTCTGGAAAAGTACCATTTTCTATACATTTATTAATAATTAAGGATAAAGGTAAGCTTATTAGAGCAACAATATCTTTTAAATTGTTTGATATCGACAGCGCATTCGACACGATTTGTAAAACTACCATCTTCGAAAAACTCGTAGATTTTAACCTAACTGGAAACATTCTCTCCTTTCTACAAAACTTTTTAACCAACAGATCCTTTAAGGTTGTCACAAATGGGCAGATATCTATACAACATTTCCCAGAAAATGGAGTACCACAAGGCTCGGTTCTTAGCACCTGATCAGTATCAATGATATCTGTTAATCAATAATTTCACCTGTCAAATATGCACTATACGCTGACGACATCATCCTATACTGTCAAGGCAAAGTTACGGTCAGTACCTGCACCTTACTACAGAAGGCTCTAGATAACATCCACAATTGGTCTCTTAAATCCGGTTTCCACTTTTCAACAAACAAATCCAAAGTAATCCAGTTCAGCAGAAGACTCAATCCTATTTCTCCACAACTAGTTCTCAATGGGGATCAGCTCGTTGTGGTTGATCAACATAGATTTTTGGGAGTAATCTTTGATAAAAGGTTCACATGGAGACATCATATTCAGGAGACAAAAGCCAATTGTTTAAATCGGATTAACATTTTAAAATCATTAGCACATCACCAATGGGGAGCAGAAGAGGAAGTACTAATAAGGACTTATAGATCATTAGTCCGCTCCAAACTGGATTATGGAAGTATTCTTTACATGAGTGCCTGCAAAACATACCTCAAATATCTTGACACAATCCAAACCACAGCATTACGAATATGTCTAGGTGCTTTTAGATCCAGTCCGACGGAAAGCATTTATATTGAATCTTCTGAACCACCTCTTTTCATACGACGAGAATACCAACTACTATCCTACTTTTCCAGGATATCTGCCCACCCACAAAATCCAGTTTTCAAACTAATTGATTCTATACAACCAGCTCCCGACAATAGACCCAGAACGCCACTCTCATCTCCACAATTACTATACTCTATTTCAAGAAACACCAACCTCACAATCACAACTCCCACAAAGCTTTCAAAAACTCCTCCGTGGACCAAAAAACCGCCACTATTGAACACATGCCTAAGTAACTACAATAAGCGCGATACGCCTAACATAGTCTTCCTACAAAAATTCAGAGAACTGATAAATAATCAGCAGTTCGACAAAATCCTTTACATTGATGCCTCCAAAGAAATTAATGGTACCGGATGTGCTGTTACTACACTAGATACAACAATAGCAACACACAAACTACATGACTTATGTAGCATACACACAGCCGAACTATATGGAATACTACAAGCTTTGAGGACCCCAATATAGGATAACAGTAAACTTGCAATTTGTACAGACTCCCTCTCATCAATACACTCCATCAAAAGCAGCTACTCACAACATCCCTTAGTTCAAGATATCCTCGACACCTGCGACCACCATCTTACTAGAGGTATCAACGTGAATATCATCTAGATTCCTTCCCATATAGGAATTACGGGCAACGAACGTGCAGACCAAGCAGCGAAACAAACTTGTTCCTCCGACTTGCCAGTACAGCAAATCCAACTCCACTAAGACCTAAAATCAGTAGCTCGACAAATGATGACACAAACCTGGAAAACACATTGGAATACAAGTAACACAAAACTACGTACAAATCAACCTACAGTTTCCGTGCAGCAGATACCCACATTGACAAGAAAGGACAAAAGTGTTATCAGAAGACTCAGAATAGGTCACTCCCGGCTCACCCATGGTTACCTGATGTCTTCACAGAATCCCCCTACCTGTGAATTCTGTGACAGTGAAAGACTCACAATTCAGCACATACTTTTAGATTGCCTGCACTACGCCAGACTCGCCGCAAACATAATCTCAGTGGAACTCTCAAAAACATTATTCGATCACCTAACCAGTTTAAGGCTGTAATACAGTTCCTCAAAGACTGTCAACTGTTTAATTCAATTTGATTTTTATTATGTAATCAAATATATCATAGATCCCGTGTCAGTAGCCATTAGATGCCGAGACACGTTAATTTCAATAAAAAAAATTGTTTGAAGTAATTTGATCTTCACCAGGTGCTGCATGCGATTTGAGAGTCATAATTATTTTATTAATTTCTTCATCTGAAACTGGCTTAAAAAAAATTGACTTTTTATATGGTGACAAATTTTTCAATACAGTTTTGAATTGTTTAGATAATGTTTCAAATCTAACCTCCAAAAATATGAGATATTCATTCACAGCTATTTTTAGAGAAGTGTTTACGGCTCAAAGTTTCAATCAGATCTTGAACGGTTTTGAATAACACAAATCTTTTCTGATTTACGCGAAAGTCTAACATTCATGTAGGTACATTAGATTAAATAATGTCCAACAAGTACTATTTATTATTACTAACGCACTAATTGTTTTTCCATTTTCTCGCAGTGACTCACGAGAAAATTGTATAGTAAACTTTTTATAGCTACAAGAAAATTTGTTGTTTTTCGATAAGAAACTAGTATTTAAGTCCATTGATGCCTTCGAGCCGTCTGATTCATTCATTCATTCAAGTCATTCATGGTTGTTTTTCAACTTGTGGCCGGGAATTTCATATGTGAAGAGTTCGAATCTCTGTTCCGAGAATTTTTGGTGAGTTTGCATAGGTATTTATAGCTGCAACTGAGTAATACTATAAACAAATCATTGCATTTCATGATCAAGGTAATGTTAACAAAAATAGTACTGCGTCTGTTTGGGTATTCTCTTTTATTTCCCATTCTCTTTTAGAAACGGGCATTTCGAAAAATATAATGCTTCATCCAGGCGTCTATGGTCATGAACCTGTCTAATTGATTTCAAACATGTGTCATCAGTGGAACTATGATTTATTCATCAATTTTTGTCTTTTACATACCATGCATAATTTTTATTTTGTGTTTTGCGATGACTAAATATTATTATTATTATCATTATTATAAATCGGTCTCAAAAATCGGTCATGAACAATGTGCTCTTTGAACCTTACTTTCATGGCCCTGCTTGTTTGACCAACATACTTCTTCCAGCAGTCAATACAGCTGTCTTATCTTTGGGAGTTCCCAAGATTTGTTGTGGTTTATGCGGAGTTTTCTATATCACCCTGTGATGAAATTAATAATAAACATCATGTATAATTATTGTTTTGCTTTGAATTTGTCATATTTGGCATTAGTTAATTTTATCTGTGTTTTTGCGAAATTAAGCCTACAAATCTTAAATGTTTTTCTATTACACACCTCTATCATTATAATCTAGAATAATAACAATAATTTCTTTATTTTCTCAAATTAGTTTACAAACTAGCAGAGTGGGAATACAAATAAAAGAGAGAAAAGCGTCAGTAAAATTGAGAAATAGTCGACATGAAATGAGATGGAGAATAAAGATAGATATATAAAATAAAAAATATGAATAAATATAATGTATCATCATATTCAAGTCACAAACAATACCATATTGAATATGTATAATAGTTATTGATTGTATAAGTGTTTTAGATACCATTTTATTTGCGCAAGAATATTTAAACGCGAGAGCGAAGCTCGAGCGTTTAAATTTCTTAAGCAAAAAAATGTATCTAAAACACGCATGCAATACAACGTTTTATTCACAATCACATTCATTTTTAGAATCAGAATTGCGGAAATTTTTCATCACAAAATGATTTGACGTTTTGCTCTGACAGCGGCTGTCACCTCCTCAAAAATCATTGAAATTACATACAAAAATATCGGGAGGTGTTGAATGGTTGCTATGTATTTTCGATTGTTTATCGACTCCATTTGTAAAAATTTGTGAAGTTGGTGAAAATAAGTAAAATGTGATTGATATTCAAGATTGTATTTTCCATTATTCCACTAGTGGAATAAAGTAATTTCATTATTCCACTAGTGGATAAAGTGGTACTTTATACGGTTCATGAGTGTGGATAAAACTTTAAAAATGTTACTTTTAAGACAACACTAATAAAAGTCACCCACTTGTTGATGTGTTATAATGGCCATGTCATAAAAAATGTCACATGTGACATCGAAATTGTCACCCTTTGTCAAGCGCCAATATGACCATTATTGTCGCTTTATACTTGTCACAGTTGCAGTCGCTGTAAATTATGGCCATTTTATACTTTAATTGTTGCCATTGCTGTAGTTGCCAATTATTATTACTTCAGCCTTCAACTGTCACTGACGCCGTAGCTGTCAATTGTTGTCAAATCAGCTTCAACCTGTCGGCAATGACGTTAACTGTCACAAATGCTGTAAATATTGTAACTTCGGCTTTTAACTGGACCCAACGCCGAAATTGTCAGTTGCTGCCACTTTGTCCTCAAACTGACGACAATGCTGAAGTTGTCAATTATTTTAACTTCAGTCTTTAACTGTTACAATTGCTCTATGCGCCAATTATTGCCACTGACGGCACTGCTGTAATTGCCAATTATTGAAACCTCATAGTTAAACTGTTATCAATACAGTGGTTGCCAATTATTGAAACTTCAGCCTCTATCTGTCACCAATACTGTGGTTCATTATTCCACTAGTGGATAAAGTGGTACTTTATACGGTTCATAAGTGTGGATAAAACTTCAATTATAAGGTGATTGTGGATAAATATAACTTATTCCACTTCACTCAATTTTCCCTAAATTTTTCCACAGTAAGTAAACTATTGAGATTTTTTATAGTTTAATCTTCTTCCTATGCCTTTTCTAATCGAAAAAGGTATACCCACTTAACAATGCTAGGGGCAACCGGTTTTGCAAATTTCTGTGCAGATGCAGATTAGGAGGTCACTTATGCGCCAGATGACGTTGTTCAGAACTTAAAAAAACCGAGTATGTGGTAGATCTCGCTAAAATGAATGACTTTTTCTCCACGAAGATATATCGAAAAACAATTCATTGTCACGATACAAGTTGTAGAAAAACCGACATTTTATAAAGTTTCAACACCCTGTATTATGAAAACGAATAATTTTTCAATGCATCTTGATGGAATAATAGTGTATTATTCAACGAGCATATTATGGTGGCTATTATTCACGTGGATGAAGTTTATCCAAGTGAATAATAGCCATAATATGCAAGTAGAATACTATACTTTGTCCACGACCGATAAATAATACTTTGTAAACAAATTACAATTTTTATCTCTATACGTGAGTAACATGGAATTTGTATTATAACTAATTGAAAACAAATTCAACTATTCATTAATATTATTAGTAATATTTGTAGTAACACAATGTTCAAAATTGATTGAATGCAATAAGTCTGAACTTTTATTGATGTTTATGTTATTCATAAACGAGCTTTCTTAGGAACTGCGGTGGTGTCAAAGTTAGAGATTCTGCTTACCAAACTGGCTTCGATTTCGGAGTATGGTTATTTTGTTTTTTTAGGCCATTTGTTTCCCTTTTTTCCTTTTGTTAGAGATGTAAATTATTGGATATTTGGATATCTTTTAAATTTGGGATTTTCTCATAGGTAATATGTGTCTATGTTAAATGAAGTGTAGATCGTTTTTATATCTAAGAGCTGCGTTTGTAGAAAAAATCATGTGTGTGTTTCGAGTACAAAGTGTCATTGCCGCTCTTTAAAGATTGCCGCGCTTCGCTTCGCGTCGCGCGGTAACTATTTTTGTCGAACGGCAATCAATCACTTTGCGCTCTAAACACACAAATAGCTATTGTCATATTGATGGTAGTGAATAATGATTTCATTAATCACTAGTGATTAATGGATATCGTAATTCTTGAAGAAACACATGCATTATGAATATTTTATGCAATAGTCGTGGACAAAGTTATTTATTTTAGCGTGATCTATCACATACTCAGTTTTTGTTAACTGATCCCATAAACTGCATCGATACAGAAATTTGCAAATTTCTCAAAAATGGTTGCAACTAGCGTCGTTGAGCTGGTATATCTTTTTGTTTAGAAAAGGTGTGAGAATAAGATTTTTTAAAAAATCCCAAAAGTTCACCGTCAGCGTCCTCTAAGTGCCATGTACAAATTAGTACCAAATTTTGATGTATCACCTCAAGAAAATACCGTTCACCAAATTTTGTGATGAAAAATATTTTTTTGCAAAAGTTATTAAAAATAGTTGGGAGAAAATTTCCACTTCAACACTCTGTATCTCCGAAAAAAAAAACATTAGCGGACACATATACAATGGATTGGTTTTTGTTTTATTCATTTGCAACTTATTTTTCTTAGACTATAAGATAACTCTGTACAAAGTAATTCCAGCTGATTTAGCATCTGATATCGCAAAACTATTAAAGAAAGAATAGTAAATAAAATTTGCTTTACGATTAAAAAATAAAATAAAAATAATTGTCCATGGGTTATTTATAGTTTTTCTACTATCCAAGGTCAAGCCGTTTCTGAAGCGAAATTTTTGATATCTCTGCCAGCAAAATTAGCCGTGTTTGATAAATATTAACCATGCGTTGACCTGGTGGAAGTGGTTTAATGTTTGAATTAAATAACAAACAGCCGAATTCCAATAATCTAACATACGGATAAACAAAATATTTGTGTTTACAGCTCCTTTCAAAGAATCAGTCAATTATGTACAGAACATGTGAGTCATATGCGCAATTTCCGTAATAATTTCTGCAATATATCTCCAACGAATAAAATGAATTTTAATGTTTTTCTGTACTCCATTCATCAGGAGAAACCTCGTAGGTATTTTGAAACTTAATAACAAACACTTTCACTCGGGAATACCAATAAGGAAATAACATGTTCACCTACCATAAGCAATCTAATAATATAATCATTTGAAGTAGTACATTATTGCTTTACACTAGATTTCAATTAATATTAGGAAAATCCTACATTTACGAAAAATTAATTGCAAAATTCGTTTAAATCGATAGTTTCTAGTCTGAAACCTCCATTTAACAAAGAGTTCCAATATAATTTCTTCATTTTAAAAAAATATCACATTTGAAAGTGTGCCGCTGACGTCACGTTCATCGAAAACACCCCCCACCATAATCCACGTTCCGAAACAGGTCATACCGTTCTCCTTAAAAATATAGCTTCTAGCTTGATATGAGCCATTGAGAAATAATTAAAACTTTGTCACTTGATCAACTCAGAGAAAAAATCCACATATTACCTATTTTACGGACCTTTCTTTTGTTGAAAAACGGGCATTGGCAACACCGCAAATCGTAATAACGTGCTCATTATTCATCGGGTGCAATCAAATCAGATGAAGCAATGTCTAGGATTTAATTTTGACTTTCATCTCTTTGAATTTGGTTTTTCAAGTATATTTTTCTGAACCTTTACTAGTACCTAAAACTTTTGGTAAAGGTAAGCTTATCAAGCTCATTTCCGAAACAAAAAGAAGAGTGGTGTTACTTACGTAGATTTATCCCTTGAACACGAATCCGAAAGAATTTCGTGGCGGTCTCTTATACTTTTCGAGTTATGACCTTTTGAATCTTGAAAATAGACTTGATTTTCTCAGCCAATACTTGCTCAAAATGCTTCCTTCTTTTTGTTGACACTTTTGTAAGACCCTTACCAACTCATATTCCACAATTACAAGTTTTACACAAAAATTCAACCTTCTTATAAAGTATACCTACCTAACCCTTCCAACATCTCTAGAATGAACGCCAATGAAGAAGTGAGGTTAAAAGTACAGTGTATTATAACAAAGTCAATTTTTTCGGAAAACGTTTGGTTTTAGCGCTTGTAATTGCAAAAAAATAGTTGATTAGGGAATGAAAAAAGTGTAGACAAAAAGAAGGAGGCATTTTCTGCAATTTTTTTACCGAAAAAATCGTGTTTGAAAATGGTCGATTTTCAAGATTCAAAAGGTCATAACTCGAAAAGTATAAGAGATCCCACGAAATTCTTCCGGTTTCGTGTTCAGGAGATAAAACTACGTAAGTAACACCAATTTTTTTTTTTGTTTCGAGCATGTTCCTGATAAGCTTACCCTCACAAAATTTTTTGATAGTTCAAGGTCTTTTTGCAATGGCTAATATTTTAAATCTTTCTTTGAACTCTGCTTTGAATACAATAATAACATAGCGTAAAGTACTCACTTGGAAATGTTCTTTACAATAACATATATTTCCGCTTTTTACACAGGCTTTATTCACTGCTCCGAAACACATTTTAGGACGCGCTTCATCTTTAGGTGCATAAAAAATTGTCTTTTAGAATTTTCACTGTTGTTCAGACAACCGGGTACAAAGCACTTTTTCGACGTGTTCACAGTTACTGCAGCGATACACAGAAACAGGAATTAAAGAAAACTGTAGAATACAAACAACAAAAACTTTCGAAACTTTGAAAGTTAATGCGGTAACTTCAAATAAGAAATCACGTAGGGCCTGTGCGTGTGCAGCATAGATATTTCATGAAACTGCTTTACTTGCACCCAATTTTAATGTAGGCAAACAGTTAAACAGAGACAAACGATTCTTATTGGTTTGCTCCGTGAAACAAACGAACGAACCCATGGTATCAAATGACAACTGTCATACGACACATTGAATTTGAATGAGAATTTGAGATTCCATGGTGCACAATTTGTACAACGTTGCCAAGTCAAGTTTTGACGAACGTGACGTTACGAAACCACTTTTTTTCTGATTATAGAGAAACTAGCTGTCAGAAAAAAAAATTAAAAATTCCCGAGTTATATTCAAGGAGACTAAAATTTAACAAGGAGAGTTTAATCCCCGTAACACAATGGGGACACTAGTAGAAAGATCTGAAAGAACATTTGTGACGAAATGTGACGTAGTAGGACGTGTCATGGCCGCCGTTCTCTATAGACAGTGACGGACTAGCTGTTGGTAAATGGGAGTTACTGCTGACAGTTTTGTTGCTTGTTTCGAGTTCGACTCTGTACTCATATCCAAGTACGTCACTATGACGCGTTGATGCTACAAGATTCTGATTGGCTAGAGCTTATTAAACTCTCCTTGTTAGTTTAGTCTCTTTGAGTTATATTAACGTATATACTTTCTCAATACAGTGTTTTCTCATATCTCGTGGAAAGGTCCTTTTAGTTACACAATTTGCTTTTGATGTCAATCAGAACCGTTCCAGTCTGGTCTTCAATATTGGAGTCAAGGAATGTTTGTCGAAATTATTACAAATCAAATTCCAATATTTGCTTTTTGAAGTTTGAAATTGTGAAAGAGAAATAGCACCTACCATAATTATATTTTTTAAAAAGCATGCGAGAAATCTCAAAAAACTATATTTCTGAAAGTGGTGAAGCCTATTTTTATACCTTTAGTATGAAGTATTAGTAAATTTCATTAATTTTGAGGCGTTGTTGACATCACTATTACCGTGAGCAGGTGGTTCAGATGAGGGAAATAAATAGTAGAACGAGGGCTGTCACTTGTGGTGTGCCACAGGGAACAGTCCTCAGGCCAGTTCAGCTTACGATTTATCTGAACAACCTCCTAAAAATTAATACTTCAGGAAGTATAATTTCCTTTGCAGATGGTACGGTTATATTCTTCACAAGAAGCACGTAGAAGAAGTCAAAGGTAATACAGAAAGTGGTTTGAAAAAAATACTGAATTGGTTCAACGCCAATCATCTTATAGTGAATCTTTCCAAAACTACTTTTCACGAGAAATATTTACCCAATTATGAGCAACTGTCAATTGACCACCGAATGATATCACTTATGACACCTTTAAAATATCTTGGAGTCTAGTGGACTCTATGCTGAGATGGAATATACAAATCGAGGGTATAAAAAAAATGATTCGTTCTCTGTTCCACAAATTTTCCCAACTTAGGCAGGTTTTGTCCATACACCAACTTAAAATATTATATTATGCATTTGTAGAGTCTATTTTACAGTATGGCATCGTAGGATGGGTGGGGCTGAAAACCATATAATGGACACACTAGAAAATACCCAAAAACACATTTTGAAAATCATGGTTTTCAAGTCGTATCGAATCGATTGTATGTAGAGCTGAATATACTGGATATTCGCCAGTTGTTTGCTAAATCAGGCCTTATATACAGGGTGACCCAACATTAAACTGCCAAACTTTCAGGATCATTTGTTTAGGTAAAAAATAAACTTTTTTCCTAATCATCATTTTACTCCACTGTTTTTTTGCCTGTTCAGTTTTTTTCTGGATTAAGCCATTATACATACATTCTTTTTGTTTATTTTAGTATCTTCCTTCATTTTTGAAAAACAATTTAAATATCGATTCCTTGTAACAAGAACAAAAATTTGCTGAGAAATTAAGATTAGGACACATTTTAATGCATTTATTGTATTTTATTAGTAAACAGAAAAACAAAAATTCATAAAAATGACCACCATTTTTTCCAATGCAGAGTTCGCACCTACGAACGATGAATTCTGCACTGCACGGCACCTTGCTGGTGTGATCTCTAGAGCTGCTTGAACAATCCTTTCTAGGAAATTACCTTCGTCGTTGGGCTTAGCATACACTTCGGTATTCATTGTACCTTATACAAAAATCCATAGGGGTTAAGTCAGGAGATCGTGCAGGCTGAAGAACTTTGACTCCCTGTATCTCGAAAACGAAGGACACATGATTATAGGAAACAAAAATCCTATTTTTGCCTGAAAAACCGATCCTCAACGTTTGGCGGTTCAACCCTGAGTCACCCTGTATATTACGAAAACAAAAAGATATACAGTGAGATTGTTTCATAACCTTAATACTAGAGCCATTAGTTTAGGACAAGACTATTTACCACGAGCAAAAAAATCAATTGGTCAAGCATGTTTTGTCTACCTGGGACCTAGATTACTAAATATCTTGCTAATAACAATAAAAGCAATGGAGACTGTGCATGGCTTCAAAAAAAATCCAAAATATTGGATATTATCGCAGGACAGAAATATCCAAAAGGATATACCTAATTGATTTCCCTTTCCGAAAAGAATATATTTGAATTGTGCTGGTATGATAATTATTTATTTACGTATTTTCTCTATTTGAATTGCAGATATATTTTATACAGCTAATTTTTTCCATTATTTCCTTTTTTCGTTGTGTGAAATTACATGTTGGAGTGTGTATGCATGTGAAATGTAAGAATTTACAAAAAAACATCGCTTTGGAAAAGAATGATATTTTTGTGTTCAATCGAAATGAGGAACTTACCCATAGACAGGTTTTTGTAAAAAACTTTTTTGGGTCTCATGGATATTTGCTATGTCATTTTACCTGATGTAACTGTTGTATTGAATTTTTATTGGCAAATGAATTTAAATGTATCATTATACTGAAGTTTTCTACTTACCTCCATCTTCGTATCAAAAAGTACGAACTCAGCTGTAACGTTTATGATTTTCAGTAATTGTGCTTGAATATATCAGGAATTTGGGAGTCTTGGCATGATCCTTATAGTTTTGTGAGGGGTTATCAGATAGCCCAAAAGAATCTCAGAGATTATCCACGACAGATGTCAAAGTGAATACGGAAATGGCGCCATTCTAACAGAAAATGGCTGATGAAATCGTGATTCATTTTAATTGGGGAATATGAGAATTGAGAATATGCTGCATACTATAATTATTTGATATTCAAACGCACCGCAAATTGATTGTTTCTGATAATAATTCAGCATATTATCAGTTATTTTCTCAACAACCATTAAAGAATTATCCAAATCGAAACCGTGCAAATGTTCAAGATAAACGTTTGAATCAAAATGTTATACAGTCTAGTTTTGATCATAAAAATTTGGGAAATGGACAAATGACAATAGACATTTGTGTACTTACAAATAAACTTTCAAATATATTTCTATTTTCAGAGGTCTGATGTACAAAAAACCACTGAATAAAAATATTGGTTTTCACATACCTACAAAAAGTGAAACGCAAAAGTGAAAAAAGAGGATTCATCACACACTTTTTTATGGTGTCTTAAAGTAACACATTCTAAAAAATAATAATCAAGCACACAATAAAAGCAAAACTTTTAGTTCCCTCTTCCTCTTGGATTAATTCAAGAATTCACTCACTGATGGGATTCCATAAAATCTTAATTTTTAAAAGTTGTGTAAATAAGGTAATTCCTTTCTTGACAAGCGTTTTAAATCACTCGGTTCTGTCATGAAAATTTCCATAAGAAAATCAAAGCTTTAAAAAATGATCCCTATATTCAAAAAGTGTGATTCGCAACCATAGAGACATCTCCATTTCGAGCCCGTATTAAAAATTATTGAAAAAACGGTATACATATACTGTTCTAATGAATTATCTTGACGAATATAAAATAATAACTCCCTGTCAACATGGTTTTCGGGTTGAATACTCTACTAAAATGTATCAAATAAACTAGTTCGAGTAATCTACGACAAGTTAGATATTGGGGAGCTGGCGATTAGTATTTTTATTAATCACTTAGGAATGGATTTTATCCATCACTAAAAATAGGCAATTCATTGTAAATGTTGAAAAAAGTCGGTCTGAAATATTGTGGAATGCCACAAGGAAGCATTCTAGGGCCACTGCTCTTCCTGCTGTAGGTGGATGACCATCCTTTCCACATATCGGAAATAAGTTTGCTCATGTATGCTGATAATACAACGGCCCTTGTATCTGCAGAAACCACAGATGACCTCAATAAGAAAACAAATGTGATTTTAGAGCAATTGTCTGCTTGGAGCAAATGAAATTAGGAAAAAACTGTATACTTACAATTCATAGGCCCTTACCAAGGGAAGGAAACAATGAATCCCACAATGAACAACGTACAATTAGCTATTGAAAATACTACAAAGTTTACGAAATGAAAAGCTCAAATGAAACATATTCTTCAAAATGAAAATATTAGTCAAATTGGGTAATAATTGAGAACCCATAGCCAAACCAAATACTTGTTGATTTAATTCATTTTCAAACTGGTTATATATTGTTTCACGACGAAGTTCGAAGAGTTCTATGATTGTATTGACACTCATATTTTTTCTAGTATTCAATGATAATATGTCTCCTTCCAATTTAGTTATGACAATTTCTAGAGTTTGTCCATTGGGACGTTTGTGGACAAGCTCAAAACTCACCAGAATATCTTTAAAACGAAGTGGAAGGTGACAATGACTAAGATTGGAATGTTTGTGCTAATATTCCCATTGCCTAGTAGATATCCAGCTTAATTATGTGAATTTGAATGTCATTAGATCTGAATCTATCGAGGCTGTTGATACTTTTGTTTCGAATTTTATGAGGAATTTCTAATAATGTTATTTGAAATTCCTTCAACAATTACTAAACAACAGTTGATTCAGTGTCCAATTCCATTTCTACGAAACGACAAATTCCTTTGTAACTTTCATATTTTTTGTGATAAGCCCAGCCACTTTCGATTGATTCTACGCTTGCACCAAAAAAAGTAATCGAAGTAATCGCTTCGGTTTTCAAATCAGAGATTTCGACAACAAAGTAACGAAATCAACGTAGGTAACGATGAAAATAAACTCTCGTCACTGCCTACCATCCGTCGGTCGGCCACTCCATCATTAAAAGTTGTGTTTTCAAGGTAACCCGGCTTGGTTTTCCCAAAAGAATAACGTAATCACATCTCGGCAACAGCGACAAGAATGTCGAGCAACAGACTTTTATTTCCTTATGTATCTGCACGATTTTTGATTTCATATTCAAGACCGACATTTGCGGGTTGCATTAGCATAAGTTTATTCATTGTTCTGATGGTAACAGAGTAATTGGATTCTTTTAATTGCTAATTGAGTTGCTGCGCGTTTCTAACAGGGATAATTAGTAGTGGGTACTTTTACATTGCTTTAATTTCCGTTAAATTATTTCCGAGAAAATTAATCAAAATTGGTAACTTGCCCAGGCACCATTCTAGTGGGTCTCCCTTTGTCTACTGGTCCCCAATGCAAAACTCACCATCTTCTGAGCTGCCAGTTAACACAAACATCTCTGCGATATCGGTTTCTTGTTTATAAATGGGCTTCAAAGTGAGGTATATTTGTACCAACTGACGCCTGACGCCAATGATCTCAATGAATTTTACTGAAAAACTTAGAATGGAAAATATAGAAATTGCACCAGATCCCTTGCTTTACGAGGATATATTGAAAAATTCTTAACCTACTATAGAACCAAACAAAATTTCAATGTCAAAATATTTTATTACTCAACATATTCTCCTCTCAATTGGATACATTTATTACAGCAAACCTGCAACTTCTCTAAACCTTCAAAAAAATGTTTCTTCTTGTTCTGCAAACCAGACCTCCACAGCGTTTATTACTTCCTCGTTGGAAGAAAATTTACGACTTTTAAAACTTTTTTTCAGTTGAGGAAAGGGAAACTAGTCGGACGAAGCCAAATCTGGTGAATAAGGGGGGTGTTCTAGTAATTCAAACCCTAAATCACGAATTTTTTGCACGGCAACATGAGATTTGTGAGCAGGGGCGTTGTCCTGCAAAAACAAAACACATTTGGATAGCTTTCCGCGTCTTTTCTCTTTAATTTTTTCCCGTAGAGTGGTCAGTAATGTCGAATAGTAATCTTCAGTTATTGTTCTACCCTTATCCAAAAAATCAATCATGATTACTCCATGGCAATCCCAAAAAACTGAAGCAAGAACTTTTCCAGCAGATTTTTGGACACGAAACTTCTTAGAATAGAATAGAATAGAATTTTATTGGTGTTTTTGAATATTTCTTTCATTACACAAGTCAGCAAGTTTGGAACATGTCCTTGGGTAAAAATATCTAATTATAAATATATAGGAACATAACAAATAAAAGCAACGTGTTGTATATATAAAAAGTTACACAATAAATTATGATGTAAAAATAAAAATAAAATGGATGTTTTCCATAAATATATCATGGTGATGGTATTTATATTAATACTTATTTTATTCGGTTAAATCACTTGACAAAAATTCATCCACCGAGTAAAAGCTGTGTTTCAGTAGGAGCTGTTTGACAGCTAGTTTGAATTTATATGAGCTGAGCTTTTTTATTGATTCTGGTATCTTATTGTATATATTCAAATTAATTGTGTTTTTTAATGATGTACTCAGACGAAATATAGGATTGATGAGCTGATCGTTATTTCTGGTAGAATAGCTGTGTAAATCTTTGTGTCTGTTATAGCAAAGGATGTGGTTATGTATCTCAATCAAACAATAATAAACATATAGTGCAGGAAGTGTCAATATTTCCAATTCTCTGAATAACGGTCTACAGGATTCTCTGTAGGCAGTTTTGGCGATTACCCTGACTGCTTTCTTTTGCTGTATGAAGGCTCGATTTGCGTGGCTAGAGTTACCCCATAAAATTATGCCATAACTCAGATGAGAGTGAAAAAGTGAAAAGTACGTCATTCTTAGTACGTTTGCGTTAACAATGTTCCGCAATTGCCTAAGAATGAAGATTTGGGTTGACAACTTCCTACATAGAATGTCAATGTGTTCAGCCCATTTAAGTTTGCTATCTAGGGTGATGCCCAACAGTTTAACTGGGACGTCTGTTGAAAGGAGCGTGTTGGAAGAAAATATTATAGATTGCGTTTTGGTCTCATTTTGAACGAGGTTGTTGGGGGTGAGCCACTCACTGATTCTGTTAGATGCGTCAACATTCATCTGATTTCTTAGGTCTTGGAGAACCGGAGTGTCGCCATTCCATCGATTGTTGCTTTGTTTCTGGATCGTACAAATGTACCCAAGTCTCATCCATAGTAACAATTCGGTTTAAGAAGTCTACATCGTCTTCAAATCGAGCACAGATCGAACGCAAACATTTTGGGATCCATTTTGCAGCAATTTTTCTCATGTCCAAATTGACGTGAACTATATGATGATCGCGTTCGTATGAAATATCTAGTGCTTCAGATATCCGTTTTAGCCCAATTCGACGGTCTGTTAAAATCATGTCATGAACTGCATCGATATTTTCGGGGACTGACACAGAAACTGGCCCTCGCGATCGGTCATCATCTTATGAAATGAGGAGAGTACGCAAGGTATTCTAATCTCTGAAAAGACACGTTGGTCTTAAAATAAAACATAACATTTTGTTCGCTCTCATAGAGATGTTGAAAGTCATTTTCGAATCGAAAATGATCCCTTCACTTCACTATAGGTGTGGAGATTATGATCTTCCAAGATATAATTGTGGGTTATCAAGTTAGAGTTTCTATTAAGAGTCATCTGACGACATTTGTTGAGGTTTAGGTAAAGGGCAGTACTCTAAAAATCGGCCAATGTCCCCTTGAAAGAGCACACATTCATCGAAGTGTAACACTGTATGAAATATTTTCAAATCATCAGTATACATAAGAAAATTCGAGACTTTGAAGCATTCAGGAATGTCATTTATATAAATGTTGAATAGTAGAAGTCCTAGGTGTGAACCTTGTGGTACACCAGAAGCTATGTTTACTGATCTTGCGAAAGATAGTTACCAATACTAACAACATGTTCACGATTACCAATGTAAGATTGAAACTTATGAAATCGATGTTATTCCTTCTTTCAAATCCTTACCGGGCATTGAAAATTCCCGAAATCTCATCGAGCAACCTTGCTGCTCCAAAAACTCAGAATTGCATCAGAAAACACTATCGCTTTCGTCGTGGCATGCACTATATCGAATCGAAAGATTATCAAACATATTCAGTCCGGCGTAATGAGCCTTTCGTTTCGTAACAGAGCGCAATATTTCGAAGACCCAGAAGAGAAAGTAAATAATTTATTCGACGTCGAAGAGGACCTACCTTAAGAACGGTTCGATTTTACTTTTCGTTGAGGTTATTTCATTCCTGCAGCAACGCTAATAACTGTTATTTATGGTTATTTGGTCGATTTCGTGGAAGCGCATGTACAGTTATATGCACGACTGTGTCTCTCGAAGTGCTGGGATGGACGTAAAACTGAGATCTGGCTTGTCTGGACAATATACAGGATGAATATCAAGAAACTTGGCGAATATTTACAGGCCTGGATCTGAGATACTTTTTAAAAAATTACGCGACGAAACGGAATCGAGTAGCACACCGGGGTTGAGCGATCTACAGAATTTACATCTATTACCTATGACTCATAAAGTTCTTAAAACGACTACACCGAAGTATCTCTTTGAAAAATTGAATGATCTTTGAACAAGCAACAGACACGTTCTTGTTAATTCTTCTCATTCTTCTGCAATTTTCACAAGAAGCTTTTCACACAATGTTGCCAAATACTATAACCAGTGAGTTCAGGCTTTATACTCTGAGCAATTTCAAAAAAAGACTAAAACTATTGATAGAAGATACCGCATCTTCTCTCAAAAGTTGACGACATATCCAGGTTTGGCAAGTTATTAATTAAAAGTTCCCCATTTGAAAACCAATTTATATACAGTGTGACCCACACCCCCCCCTAAAATTTGAAGTTGTAAACCGATTTTAATATTTTTTTTTGAAATGTCAAGTACTAAAAGTTCTACCTTGGGACAGAATTGGAAATGTTTATTCCAATTTTCAGGGCATACTACGATATTTTCTCTAATTCGAAAATCGGGATTTTTTATTAGCGATTTTTTTATTGAAAAACTACTACGCCACTTGATTCAGATTGCCTCTAAACAGGTGTGACCAACATTTCATGAAAATTAATTCATTAATGACAAAGTTATGACAACCCAAAAATTCGAAAACTCACACAGCCAACAGTCACAAAAAACACCCTATATCAACAGATATAGCCATGAGAATATTTTTTTTATGATTTCAACAATAAAGTGCCGCCACATGAAAAAAAAAACAAGTAGCGTAAATTTTTTAATGAAAATAACGGAATTACATTCAAGTTTTCACGCAAATTAACTAAAACTAAGACCTAATAGATTTTTCATTTTAAATCTTAGTTGCCATGGAAATGATATTACAGTTTGAAACTTGTGAAAGATTTAAGTGTACTATTGTCAACAATATTCACCTTATTATTTTGTGTCATGGCTGCAAGATTGAGCGTAAGAGAGAAAATTGAAATTGTACGCCTTTCGGGAGATGACGTTAGAAGTGCTAGAAAGGTTTGTAGAGTATTTAATGAGAGACATCCAGATCGTTCTCGTATTAGCTGCGGTATGGTAAATAAAATAAATAAAATATTCAATGAAACTGGTGCAGTATCAAAAATGATGTTAAAAAGTAATCCTGTACAAAGACGAAACAGAAATGACAGGAATGATCAAATCAATTTAGATTATTTCGGAAGTAATCCTATACCAGTATAAGGAATGCCACTTTAGATTTGAATATTCCACGAGAAACTATTCGGAGATGTCTCAAGGCGAAGAATATTAAACCTTTCAAGCCAAAATTTTTACACACACTGCAAGAAGACGACGAAGCAAGACGTCTGGAATATTGTTTATGGGCCCAAGGGGAATATTTAAATAATAGAAATTTTCTACAAAATATTTTATAAACTGACGAAGCCACTTTCACTACAAATGGAGTACTGTCATTACAGAATTGTCGCTATTGGGCAGCGGATAATCCTAACTGTAAAAGCCAGTATTCCCAAAAATCATCGTCTGGTGTGGGATATTGAACAAACGAATTATTGGTCCTTTCTTTTTTAAGGAAAACATTAATGCGCAGAGGTTTCTAGAATTTTTAAACACAGAGTTTTGGGATGCTATTCACGAGCTGTCAATCAATGAACGATCAAATTTAATTGTCCAGTTAGATGGGTGTTCAGTTCATTATACCAGAGCTGTGAGGCAATGGCTTAACGAACATTTTCTAAACCGATGGATAGGCCGTGGTAGTGCGTTTATAGAGTGGCCACCAGATCTCCAGACCTCACAGTTTTGGAATTTTTTCTCCTGGGACTCCCCACACAAAATGTTTACAAAAACCGCTCAAGAGATAGAAATGAACTTTGTGCAAGAATTCGACAGGTATGTGCAGATATTACCCCCTCAAGAACTACTACAATATTAGTTAGAATTAATTGTTGCATTGAATCGAAACATTTCAATAATTAGTTATCATAGTTACGTTTATTAAATTTTTTTGATTTATTATTAGTTGAATTGTGTGAATGTAATTTCGTTATTTTCATTAAAAAAATTTACACTATCAATTTTTTTTTCATCTGGTGGCAATTTATTGTTGAAATCATAAGAAAAATATTCTCATGGCTATATCTGTTGATATAGGGTGTTTTTTTGTGACTGTTGTGTGAGCTTTCGAATTTTTGAGGTGTCATAACTTTGTTATTAATGAATACTTTTACATGAAATTTTGGTCACACCTGTTTAGAGGAACTCTGAATCCAGTGGCGTAGTGATTTTTTCAATAAAAAAAATCTCCAATAAAAAATCCCGATTTTCGACTAAGAAAAAATTGGAATAAACATTTCAAATTCTGTCGAGTGGATTTTTTTTGTTTCTAGAACGTTCAAGTTAATAATTAAAAATGTGATTTACGTGGATTAATTTTATTTTCATTGTGATTTTAGGAATTTTAAAGCAATTATTTCTATATTTCGAAAATGAATTTTTTGATCAAAATCAGCACTATACCATAAACTCGTTTCACCTTTTACCGACCGTTTTCTTCAATTCGCCTAGCTGCCAAGAATGTCGCAACAGTTGTTTTTTTTTTAAATCCCATTGAGTAGCCCTTTGGAAATTACATTAATAATATTTGAATCCTTTGAGCTCTTTTCCGTTTGAGATGAAGTCTTACACACCCTGTATGACAAGTTGTAAGCAAATTCTGATGTTGTGTTATTATGAAACGATACTTGATGACCCCAATTCAAAATGATTGAAATTCTCGACGTATGACTGCATAGTTCGAAGAAATGTTCAGAATGATTTGAATTTGGAGACACCTTCAACAAAAGTATTACACTGAATTAAATGTAATCATTATTTTATATACAGCGTGTCTCACGGTCGATGGTAGGTTAGACGTTTATGGTAAACGCAAAGCAGGATTTCCCTGAAAATTTCACATCTTACATTTTGTTACCTGATCTATCGATCTAAAATATTTTCAGCTTTGCGGCGTTGCCACGTCTATCAAAAAAAACTAGCAACTTTATTTTTTTAAATAGAACACCCCGTATATTAACTCATATTTTGAATCGCTCTTTCATTATAATACTTTTTTGTTAATAATGTCCTAAACCTATCTCTATCTGTTTTCGAAATAAAAAATAATTTGTGTTAAATATGGTCCAAAACATAGCCCTAATTGAACTTTAGTACATCAGTACTCTCAATTCATGAAAAGTTGATATTTTGATTATAGGTTGGACAAATTCGAAGTATTTACTTAACACCAAGAAATCGACTCCATATCATACAGGGCGTGCTAAAATTACTGTTATTTCCATAATGCATAAAAGTGGTCAAAAGTTCATTTTTTCAAATGAAACCCCCTGTATATTACTCGATAAATTGAAATATGATGAAAAATGCTTCAAGATGATACATCATGTCCCTATACCTAAATCATCAACTTTTCTTAATAAAGCCGTTTTTGTGGAAAAATAGTTATTTATGATACCTACAAGTGATGGAAGTGGCATTTTATTTTGTGAGTGGGGAATATTGCGAAACGAACGTCAGCGAGTGGAGCAAATCCATGTATCATACACATTTTTGTGTACAACAGTTACAGCTAGTAATAAAAAAAAACAAAAAAATTAATGAGGTCCATGGGATTCGAACACACGATCTTTGGATTACAAGGCAGATGCTTCAACTACATACACCAGCGCACATGTTTATTTAAATGTTATTATTGGTTATTCATAAAGGACTTTCTACAGTTGAATTGAATAGTAGGTACTTCGTCAGTTACTTCACAGGGAATAAATATTACCAATTGCACAAACTGCCAAATACATGTGTGAACTTTTCTAAATAATTCTTTCTAAGTAGATGTTCTGATTGTTTCTATTAGAGAGATTTTTAATGACAGTTCGGACAGTTGTATAAAATATTTAAAGAATTTGATTTTAGGTGGCCGTGGAAGTATCAAGCTTATGACAGCTTGGTGACTTTTATAAGTAATTAACTAATGGTTATTGACGGTGTTTTAAAAAATCGCCAAAAATTAATGCCATAGACTATTCAAACGAAGTTCTTATGAAATTATTTATTATACACGGGCAGTGTGATCAAATCATTGCCAGAACTTGCAGAAAATTCAACCAAATGTATCCTGAATTAACACCAATGAACGAGAGGAAGTTTGTAAGATTACAAAATAATTTTCTTAACTATGGCTCAAAGTTAAAAGCGCCTTCAACATTACCAAAACCTGTTACTTTAAATGAGGAAAATACTGTTAACGTCTTGGCATATTTTTATGCATATCCAGAAGCTTCCGTTCGCAGTGCAGAAAAAGATTTGGGTGTATCACATGCTTCAGTACAACGAATTTTGGAAAATCACGAAATGCATCCGTATAAATTTACCAAAGTTCAAGCTCTCAAAGTAGAAGACTTTGAACACAGAGTGCATTTTTGCGAATCCCTTCTAATACATATACAGAAAGATCGGGAATTTTTGTCAAAAATAATTTGGAGCGACGAATCAAACTTTACGAGGGATGGCATTTTTAATAGAAGGAATAAACATTTTTGGGCTGATCATAATCCTCAAGAAAAATTTTCCCTGAATGTGTTTTGTATTTTGAAGGAAAATAAAATTAGCTTTTTCATTTATGAAGACACACTGAATGCAGAGAGATATCTTCATATTTTAAGGACGACTGTTACCGATTTCCTTGAAAACTTGCCTTTAGAGGAATATAGGAATTCGTGGTTTCAACTGGACGGAGCGCCAGCTCATTGCACTCAGGAAGTTTCCAGGAAACTTCACCAAATGTTTGACGATCGTTGGTTTAGGCGTTTAGGGCCGTGGGATTGGCCACTGAGATCACCCGATCTCACGCCACTTGACTTTTTTTATGGGGTGTTTTAGAAGAAAGGGTGTACAGTACTCCAGTGCCTACCAAAGAAGAACTGCGACGGCGAATAGTGCGGTGTATTGAAGAACTAGATCCCCATGAAATTGAAAAAGCAACGACAAGTCGCGTACAAAAGAATATTTTAAAATGTTTAGAATGTAATGGACAACATTTCCAGCATTTATTGTAAAAATGTAATATTTTGTTTACAATTTTGTTATTTTTAATCCTTCTAATTCTGTTTTTTTCTGTACTATCACATGTTATATTCCAGAAAATCGTACTTTTTACCTAGAAATGCCTGGTTTTTGGACAGTTGTTCCCTGGAAACTTTTAGCCATAGTTAAGAAAATTATTTTGTAATCTTACATACTTCCTCTCGTTCATTGGTGTTAATTCAGGATACATTTGGTTGAAATTTCTGCAAGTTCTGGCAATGATTTGATCACACTGTCCGTGTATAATAAATAATTTCATAAGAACTTTGTTTGAATAATCGATATTTGCATTCACTTTGGAAGATAATTTGAAACACCGTCGATAACTATTCGTAAATTACTTATAAAAGTAACCAAACTGTTATAAGCTTGACAAATCCACTGTTACCTAAAACCAAATTCTTAAAAAGCAATTTTATTAAGAAAAGTTGATGATTTAGGTATAGGGACATGATATATCATCTTGAAGCATTTTTCATCATCTTTCAATTTATCGAGTAATATACAGGGGGTTTCATTTGAAAAAATGAACTTTTGACCACTTTTATGCATTATGGAAATAACAGTAATTTTAGCACGCCCTGTATGATATGGAGTCGATTTCTTGGTGTTAAGTAATTACTTCGAATTTGTCCAACCTATAATCAAAATATCAACTTTTCATGAATTGAGAGTACTGATGTACTAAAGTTCAATTAGGGCTATGTTTTGGACCATATTTAACACAAATTATTTTTTATTTCGAAAACAGATAGAGATAGGTATAGGACATTATCAACAAAAAAGTATTATAATGAAAGAGCGATTCAAAAAATGAGTTAATATACGGGGTGTTCTATTTAAAAAAATAAAGTTGTTAGTTTTTTTATAGACGTGGCAACGCCGCAAAGCTGAAAATATTTTAGATCGATAGATCAAGTAACAAAATGTAAGATGTGAAATTTTCAGGGAAATCCTGCTTTGCGTTTACCATAAACGTCTAACCTACCATCGACCGTGAGACACGCTGTAGAAGACATTAATTTGTGAATTTTACCAATGCAGGAATTATTCCTTGCATTTGCTCATATTAGACAAAATAAAATTCGCAATTTTTGTGAGATAGTTCGTATCATTTATAAGAAGTCGTGTAGGTCTTTTATTCTATGTGAAAAGAGCATCTTATTTTCATCTACACATTAGCCTATATCTTAATTATTTATTTGCAACACAGTGTCATTCATTCCATTTTCTTTGAAGCTGTCTTTAATTGATTTGCGTTCAAGATGTTGTTGAAAAAATGCCATTTATAAAAGTGTAAATCCTTTTGGTCCCAGTAAACCCGGTAGTGAAACAAATGGGAAAATGCATCTCATCTCAGTTGACACATGATTCACAGATGACTAAAAGCATGACTGCAAATAGAAAATCCATGAGTCCCTTGTTTACTGCTCAAACATGATCTTCCAGGTGATCAGTGAAAATTTCCCGACCGCATGCCTAGGTGCTAATTGGTTTTTCATTGAGCAAATCACTCGGAAATAGCTTCGACGGAGAATTATAATACAATCAGTCACATATTATGAGGTAATATTCTTTGAATATAATAGTAATTTCCATGAATATTTACGAAAGATATTGTTGTTTATGCAATCCTACACATCGGAAAATGTCCTTGCCAAGGAGATGCATAGGATACATGGTTTAGATTTTTTCGTCTTAGTGTGAATTTTGAAACATTTACATTTGATGAATGACATAGGAAAACACACCATCCCCTATTTATTTTTCGATTTTTTCAAACAAAAGATCCCTTGACTGAAAGATTAGACTATGGAGGCACTTCAGCCAAGCATTTACACCTCCCTGATATTCATTCCATAAAGTCATCTTGACTAAAGTGGCTTATTTATTTATTTATTTATTTATTTATTTATTTATTGAGTACATCATTCTACAGCCAGGGCCTTTTCAGAATGAGGCAAAAAAATGTTGAGGGCATTTCGCCATATTAAACAATAAAAGAAAAGTAGAAAATCACATAGTAAAAAATATAACACAAGCAGAAAATCCGTGTGTGAACTGAAAAAAACTCAGTGAGAAAAATGTTCACACACGGCACTACAGCAGTGATAGAAAGAATTTGATATATATATATATATAAAAAAAAGAAAAATCATGTCAGAATAGCCCGCTTAATGTCGATTGGTTTACAATGAAAAATGTCCACATTACTCTGAATTGACAAGTGGTTTCGACATATAGTATACAGAGGCGAGAAATGAAGTACATTCGTTAGTGGAGCGGGAAAGTAAAATGTAGAAATATTACGTCAGGTAGCCGAGGCACATCTAAATTCATTTATGAGATCAAAAATGGACAGTCAATTCGTGATACAAGGATTTTATGCAAAAATATTATTCCCAAATATTCACGACGTTTATATAGAGAGTTGACTTGATATCTTGAAAGCAGTTGATCGTGTGGAACGCCACGATTTGGATAAACTCCATCACATCTGAAACTCATGTACTTCAAAAATCGCCTCTGAATATTTTCTATGTTATTTATATAAGTGCTGTATCCAGGATTCCATACAACGCTGCCATATTCAAGTTTCGATCTCACAAGTGCATCGAAGAGGAGTAAGTGAGTTTCAGTTTCAATAAACCATTTGGAATTTCTAATAATGAAACCAAGTATTTTTAAACCGTTTCTAGCAATGGTACTTACGTAATGTGAAAATGTTAACTTTGCATCAAAGACTATTCCTAGATCTTTGAACTCTACCACTTTCTGCAGCTGATGGCCATTTACGGTGTAGGTGGAATCAATTGGTGTTTTTTTTACGAGTATACGTGACGACATTACACTTTGTTATATTCAGAGGTAATGAATTGACTTCGCACCATTCATTCAATATATTTATGTCGTTCTGAAGACAGCAACTATCACCCAGAGAGGTGATCTGACGAAACAGTTTACAGTCATCTGCATATAGGAGGATTTCCGAGTCAATGCCCATACAAATATCATTTATAAAAATTATGAATAATAATGGACCAAGTACAGATCCTTGAGGGAAGATGACTTTATTTCTACAGAGCTGAAGCCATGGTACTGAACTCTCAAACGCCTTCCGCTCAGATAAGACTCCAGAAAAAGAATGAAGTTGTTGGTCAAGCCAAATGATGAGAGTTTTCTAAGAAGTATACCGTGATCAAGCCTAACAAAGGCCTTGGAAAAATCTGTGTAAATGACATCGACTTGAGAGGACTTGTCCAAGGCATCTGCAATGAATTGAGTGACGCATGTTAAATTACTTGTAGTTGATCGACCCTTAATGAAACCATGCTGATTTTCTACGATCTGACATCTGACATGCGCAAATAAAGCATCATATAAGACCATTTCAAACAATTTACTGAAGTTACATAGTATAACAATCGGTCTGTAATTCTCAACCATATTTTTGTCACCTTTCTTGAAGACAGGGCAAATTTTACCATCTTTCCATGTATTGGGAAAACGAAGTGATGCCAGAGCCAAGTTGAAAATAGTATATAGTGGTTTAGCGAATATTAAATCACAGTCTTTCAAGAGAAACGATGGAATGCCATCGGGACCTGTTGTCATTTTTGATTTGCATATCTTCAGCGACTTCAGTACGTCATTTTCAGTGATTTTGGGTACAGATAAGGTTGGTATATTAGTAAAATCGTTTGTTTCAGTTGGCTTCAACTTCATCGGCAACACCGCAGAGCTTATTTGAAGAACTAATAAAAAACGTAGGAGAATGAATTCGTAGGAAAAGAACGACTATTGATACCCCTTACACTCCCGTGATTAAGTAAGAACAAATAAAATAAATAACATTAGTAGTCATCCATAGGCATTACTCAAGGTGTCCCTCAAGGATCAATATAAGGTCCTCTCCTACTTATAGTATTTGCCAATGATGTCATATCATATCTGAATGAACTCGAGCAAATTACTGCATCCTATTATGCAGATGAAAAAACTTATTTCACCACATCGCCAAAGGACTGTTCGGTTTCAAAAAACTTGGAATATATTGGGAGCATTGCATACAAAATTTTAAAAATTGGATTAAAAAACATTTACTCCTCAAAAACTGCTACACTCTAGAATAATTTTTCAATTAGGGAATAATGTAATTCGATTATGATTTTATAAAGTGAACATATTTTCACATTTTTATTTATATATGTATCTTGTGCTTTGTTATATGCCTGAACGCTTTTTGACATTTTTCACAATTTGTTTGTATTTTTGTACAAATCAACTACTGAAATAAATATATTATTATTATTATCAAGTATATGAGAAGTATCCAGCACGTGTAGCTCTGTGTGACATCAAAAACTTCCTGATTTTTGTTTCAGTACTTTTCAAGATTATTTTATGTTATATTCTGGACCCTCACAATTATATTTTCTAGGTATGAAATAGAAACTCAAAGAAGGCAAAGAATGGAAAAAAAGTATGTATTTGGTTTATTTTTTTTAAACTAAAAATAAATTGAAACTGTTGGCGATAAAATATAGACGAATTTTATTCTATTTCATTACCTGAAAATTATTTAAAAGTGAGTTAAGATTTTTGTCAACTCAAAAAATGTCTCAGAGGAATATTGTCCTCAAAAAATAAAATTCTGGATCTCACAGAGAGAAAAACCACAGAAAATAAATGAACATACTCATTAATAAATAAACTATAAAAAATAATAATAGTGAACTTGCTGAACGAAAAAGAAACAACTAATAATAATATTAACAATATCTCTGACAAGTAGACGCAGAGGGCAATTCTCATAAGATAATATCTTATATCTATACTCTACCTCTTGTTAAAGAAAACTCGAGTTTCCTGCAGCATCTTCCATCAACAAGATACTCTTTTTTTGGAGTCCAATATTGCGCTCAGAAATACTTGAAGCTATGAATGCTCTGAAGAGATCCGGTTCTAGACAAAGTTCTTGAAGTCATCTTGAAAAATATATCAGTTCATTGGTTGGTTGGTATTATATTTTTGGAAAAAACCAGTATGGATTCAGAAGTAACAGATCAACAGCTGATGCCGTTAGAAAAGTGAAGAAATCTGACTGTTGAATGGATTGGAAACAGAAAGCTAGCGGCTTTAACCTTCTGCGACCTCTTGAACTATTCAACTCATATTCTCAATCGGTATTCTTGGATGATGAATTTTCTTCCGACAAAATTGTCAAACACGGAGTTCCTCAGGGATCGGTATTGGGGACAATTTTATTCTTGATTTTGATCAATCATTTTAGCCAATGCCTGCTATCATACAAATTTGTTTTATTTGCGGACGACACAACAATCTTAACATCCGACAAGATAGTAATTAACTTAACAGAGAAGAATAGTGATGCTTCAGAACATGCCTTAGTGGTTTAAATCCAATCAATTGAGACTTAATATAGACAAATTACAAAAAATAAATTTTTCAGGAACAACACTGTTGATGACAGTCGAAGTGGTAAATTACTTGGTTTGCCTATCGACGCAAACTTATCGTGATCAGCTCACGTGGAAGAATTGTCAAGAAAAATTATCCAAGAATATTTTTTCCTTGAAAATTCACGGAACTTGATGCTTTGAAGAGTGCACATTTTGCTTTGTTCCACTCTCATTATGGGCTACTTTCATGAGGGAATTTTCGTCATTTTGTGAAAGTATTCTTCTTGCAAAATAAGGGTCATTAGAATAATATTGAATGCTTACCACAGGGAACATTGTAAGCCTTCATTTATAATGATCGGTCTCCTAATAAGAATAGCATTCTTACGTAAAATGCTATTGATCTTTGAAGATTGTGACACTACTACAATCAAAGTGCTGCATGTTGATCCGCGGTTGCATAGAAAACTTGCATAAGTGGACCCAATCACGGATTCCCCACCGAAAAACTAACCATTAAAAACTACAGCTATCACCTCGAGCAATGACAATTACCAATTGCGTAAAGAACACACTTTGAATAATGACGTAATCGGTTTTACAAAATTTCCTAGTAGCGAGATGAGAGCTCTGCTTTATCTGCGACGGCGAAAAGGATAAAACACTAGAGTCGCATCCACCTTGGCCATGGGATTGGAGGCTGTCGAAATCTAGCCGGCCGCGTTTTAGAGTGAGACGGACAGAGGAAGCACGTTGACGAACGAAAAGGATGGTGGGACGTGTCTCAGTCGGTATTGGGAGCGGATTGGGCCCGATTTAGTGCGTACAGACTAGTTACAGGTGCGTGGACAGTTCGTAGGTTGGCGGTTGTCGGTTTCGAGAATGACAGGATTGGAAGGTAAAGGGATACATTTTTTATTTTTGGTCGATCAATATTTTTATTTAATCTGTTTGGATTTTTTTTTCCATTTTTGACGATTTATTTCTCTATTTTTTCATACTCAATCGTGAATATTTTGGTTGTGTTTCAATATAAATATTATCAAAATCCCATGTACCATATAGTGGTGTGGAGTTGTTTCATATTTATAGTACATTGTTACGACATTAATGTTGTTAATCACTTCGCCAATTCTTTTTTGTTTCTTACTAAGGTTCTTCCATCTGTGTAAGTTTTTCCATTTTTCTTCAAAATTTCTGCAATTACCCCATCCCATGTTTGTCTTGGTTTTTCTCTTTTTCTTTATTTGTTCTGAATTTTCTTCTGCCATATTTGTTTCAACGGTCGTTCGTTACTCACCCTCTATAAATGACCCCACTAGTTGAGTTCCTTCTTTTCAGTACACTTCAATGTTGCTTGTACTTCTAAATCTTCCCTAATCTTCGTATTTCTTAGTTGTCCATTATTGTTATTCCTTTTACTCTTCCAAAATACTTCATTTCAATTGTCTCGATTCTGCTTTTTGGCTGTAAGAGTTCCCAGTGTCAGAATCGGTCTATATGTCATTTCAAAAATATTAATTTTAGTTTTCTTATAAAGATGTTATTCATTGAGTAATATTGATTTAATGTGTTTTGTATTATATTGCTAATTTCTATTTCTTCTTTTATATTTCCATGTATTCCTACTCCTGAATGTTTCTAATGTTCTGCTTGTTCTATATATACTCCATCAATTTGTATTTTTGTCGTTTTTCTTTCTTCTTGAGAAATTACCATCACTTTTGTTTTGTTTTGTTCTTGTTTATTCCCATTTCGTATTCTTCAAATATTTTATTCCATATATCTAAATTATTTTGTAGACCTCCTTTATTCTTGGTAATTTATCAAATCATCTTCGAAGGTACCCTTTGATATTTCTATTCTCTGTGTAGTTGTCTGTATCCAATACGTAGTTTTTTTTTAACTTTTTGTGATTTTTTTTTCATTATCCCATCTACAAATACGGTGAACAGCGATGGACTTAGTCCTCTTCCTTGTCTTAACCCTTCTCTTGTAAATTTTTGTGACATTTTGTTATGTTGGATCACACAATTACCATAATTTTCATATATATTATCTATTATCTTGATTATTTTGTTCTCAATTCCTCTATTCTTTAGGATTTCCCATAAATTCGACCTTGGCACCTTGTCGAACGCTTTTTTTGAGGTCAATGATTCCTAAACATACATCTTGCCCTTGCTGTAGCGTTTTTTCTACGAGTATCTTCAATGTAAATATATGGTCTTATATACTTCTGCCCTACCTAAAACCACTTTGAGATTCTCCTGTCGTTGTCTCTACTATAGTGAAATTAAAAATATTTCAGAATCTTCCAAAGAAGCACTTGCAACTCTTGTCTCATTAATTAGTTTCTCATTTCGTAACGGCACATTTTCTACATTACTAAAAAAATCGTAAGGTAATTCTTTGCACAAAGGCGGTGGCTTTGTCATTGAAAAACCCATCAAAAAAGGCAAAGTGAATTCCTCATTTCCTATAACATCCCCAAAGAAAATCAATTCAAAGTCCAAACTAAAAAGAACACTCAAGATGCAATTTTTTCCGTCTCGTATGAGGTATGTTTTGATATAAAATCCGGGAGTGTAGCAGCAGCAGTGTTTTGTCAAACAAACACAGTATGTAGCTATCAACAATCACTTTTTACAGCATGCTGAAATAGACATAGGTGTTCCCCAAAGATCCATACTGAGGCCAATTCTGTTTCTATTCTATATTAATGACTTGGATAAACTTTTAGTATCTGCATCTTTCACAATGTATGCTGAGGATACGTCGTGATCGTATCTGATAAATGCAATGAGGTGTTGATCTTCTTGAATGAATCATTCTCAAAAATTTATTTGTTTCTCAATACTTCGGAAAGTCAAGCTCTGAGGAGTCACCACGTCCAAAAAAAATATAATGTGCTGTGATTCCAATACAACGAATCGAGTCCATCGTTTTCAACTCATTTCGAATAGATAAAAATCTCAACTGCTCATTCCAATTACCTCAGAAGTTCCAAAATGTAATTTACATACGCAAAACAATTCGCAATATTTTTCCTATTACAAAAACCGATAATCAAAATTATAGATCTTTGACATACTTTGGACAAAGTTTGTTTTTCGGAAATCACTGCCAAATAAATCCCATGATAGTTTTGACAGAGTGCTACCCTGTAGCACTCCTTCAGAAAACTGACTTTCTTTAACCATTTTATGCTAGATGTCAATGAACTGCAGTAAGTGTTAGTTCTCATACCATACTCATGCTATGTTCATGCATTTTCGTGTTTAATATCCATACTCATTTTCAAGATATATTCAAATATTTTTGAAAAATAAGTCAACAATCTGATGGGGAGATAAATTGACATCATTTCACAATAAACCCTCTCAAAAAGAGGTTTGAATTTGCAAGTTCCAAATAGTCAACGGTTCCATTTCCTGAAAATGAGTTTATGAAAAAGTGAAAAAGAAGTTCAACTATAAGATTCACATGCATTTATTATGTCGATAGTTTCTTCATCAACACCATAGTGTTTCTTAATTTTCGTATGTTTAAAGGGAAACATTAAAGTTTCACTACTCCTTTTTGACATCTCATTGTCATCACTAGTGCAATCCATCTTAGTGGTAGGGTTTTTGTTGACCATAAAGCAATCTAAAAGCAAACTGTATTATACAATACAGCTTCCAAAAATAGAACGCCTCCGTTCAATGTGGATCTCTTATATGACTCAATTGTTTGAGGAACTATAAAATTAAGAGATATACACACAGACCAGATTAGATTCCGATTGTTTTCGTTCAAGACAGGCTAATCCCGGTATTTGTTTTGAAGCAAATTTCAATGTGAGATATTTTTGCAGCGTATTTCAAATGTTCTATGGATGTTATCGGTACTAAAGGCTACTGTTCACAGTCACGATATCCAACTATACGATGGTCCTAAAGATTGCGATTTTTCAAAACATGGAAAATAAAAATTTTCGCAAAATTCGATTTCTTTCTATATCGAATATTGCATTTTTCAACTTTGATCACATGGGAATATTTAAAAAATGCGGAATTCCGCGAATATCACTTTATCTCATAGAAAATTTCCTTCTGAATTCGAAAATGTACTTGTTTTTTTGATTAAAATGATAATTCATTTAGAAAATGTCGATTTTGTGGATAGGTGCATTTTTTCGTCGAAAAAATTACCATTTCCCAGTTTCCCCTTTGTCGAATTCAATTTTGGAGATACGCCTGAAGAAAGTATGCGATTTTTTGAAAAATGTAAAATAAAGTTTTTTGCAAATTCCAATTTCTTTATTCTATATCGAATATTTCGTTTTTCGACGTTGATCAACTGGGAATATTTAAAAAATGCGGAAACCCGCGAGTATATCTGAAAAATATTACAAAAATCTTATAGAAAATTTGCCATAAGATGAATCTTAGAAAATTTTCTTCTGGATCAAAAAATGTACCTGTTTTTTGAATTAGAATACTAATAAATTCATTTAGAATATGTTGATTTTGTGGATAGTTGCATTTTTTCGTCGAAAAGATTGCAAAAACAATATAACATCAAAATAGTATTGCTTATAAGAAGTCTATTAGGATTCCTCAGGGACCTATAATGTGGCTACTTCAATTCATGTCACCAATCAATACTAAAATATTAAGTCAGAATAAGTTATACTCGACCATAAGGAGGAGGTTGAATTGAAAAATCTGTTCTGAAGAACAATTCTTTGCAAGGTGAGGTATAACAGTTTTAGAAAAAATTTTAACAACAGTAGTCTTGCTTATAAGAAGTCTATTAGGATTCCTCATGGACCTATCTTGGGTCTACTTCAATTCATGTCACCAATCAATACTGAAATATTAGGTCAGAATAAGTTCTACTCGACCATAAGGTGAGAGTTGAATTGAAAATTCTGTTCTGAAGCACAATTCTTTGCAGGGTGAGATATTAAAAGTTTTAGAAAAAATTATACAGGCAGAAAAGCGAATGCAAAAAAAAAGTTTCATCAAGATATTCTTGAGAATTAAAATTTCAACAGAAACAGGAATGTATTTGTAGAACAGGCTATGAGTAGATTTAGGAGTTCCTCAAGGATCAGTTTTAGGTCCCTTGATTTCTCTTTTTTCTTTGGTCTACCTTCAACAGTCAACCTTTTATTTAATGAATGAATATCAGGTAATGATCTTAGAGGCTAAATAAAGATTATTATTGATTATTATATGAAAGCATAATTATCAAAATTCATTGTGTTTGAAGTAAAAACAACAAGTTCAGATGTCCCTATACATCCATGTCTGAAAAAAGTTGTTTGGTCTCTCATTTGCTGAAACACCTTGTACAAAGACGGATTTTTCAATCATCTCCAATGGCCATACTTGTGATAGTTTTTATCAACTTCAATGACCTTAACGTTTTCTACAGCTGCTGATTTGAACAAAATATCTAAGCTGGCACTTTTTTTGCATAAAAGTGTAGCTCCCATCAACAAAAAAATTATTCAGCGCTCGACTGTTTATTTCTTCAAGAAATTCCCTTCCGAAATTATCGAAGCGAATTGACTTATATCTTTTTATTAATATAATCGAAGTTTAAATTTAGAAACGAACGTCTAAACTTTGCTCTAATCTAAATATTCGTCTTGTAGCATGTGGCATACAGACGTCACGTAGTCGTATGTTCATTTTTTCTCGGTCGTCGTACTTACTATATAAAATTCGATGGTTCCCCCTTGATCTAAACATAACCATATTTCTCCGAAATTTTTTTCACAATCAACCAAGTACAGTTTATTTACAATCATCCTGCTACAGACTCCTTCCCAACTTTATAATAGTTGAGATCTTAGCTAGTAGGTCCTCACTAACAGAAATATGACATTATCTAGTGAAATAAATTTCAACAGGAATATTGACTGGTATATCAGCAAATTCTGCTACAATTTCGAAAAAAATTTGATGAGTACAGTTAATGTATTTGCAGACATGAGAGGACTTTCATACGCTATTTGAAGGCTCACCTACTTTCCCTCGTCCCTTACGATGATCTCTAAACATTACAAGATTTCCTTTTTCGTGGAAAACATTTCAAAAAAATACACGAAGGCCATTGCTTGCCGATTTGGAAACTGTTAGTTAGCGTATGGAAATTGCAGTTCCTATCCAGTGCTTTGTGCGACAATCAATACCAAAAAGGCAATTACCAGGCTCAGTACAAGTCCAGTTCCCTTTTTGAAAGAACTAAAAGCAATTCAACCCCATTTGCTGAGTCAACTTTTCACAATCTTAGACCAAAGATGTCTTTCCTGTTTTATCATCTCCCAAGACTGAAATATACCCATTACACATAGGTTCTAGTCCAAATATTGCTGCTATTGCAACATTTATTTAATGGCATCTGTCGTCTCATAGCTTTCTACTTATTTATTCTGTTGCATACGTCAAGGGATAGTTTTGCTGCCTTTGCAAATTGCTTCAGGATTTCCTTTCAGTTTCAATCTGTCTAGAAAAATTAATATACTAAAAGACAACAGAGTTTTTAATAAAGCTAGACTATCTGGAGATATAAATATTAGCGTTTCTTCTAACTCTTCTCATGCAATTATTAGCACAAGTAGCTGTGGCTACAGTTTCAGCTTAGAAAGTTGTAAGGTTCAATCCTACAGCCTTATTTATCCATATTCCAACGTATAATCTCATCTCTGGGCAATCTGTAAACCTTGCCAGGGCTTGTCAATCTATTTTTGGCCGTTATATCCCATGTTCGTCCCAAAATAGTCTTCAGAATCATTACTATATGTACGTGTGCCGGCCACCTCGAGAAATTGAGAAAATTTCGATGGATGTCAGATCTGGATTGTCCATGTTGATTGTCGTCCATCATGATTGTCGTATATACCTACTTTTATTCTTCACTAAACTTAAATTTGAAAGTGAGTTGTTCAAGATTTCAGTTTATTTGTAAATCGTCCATTTAGACCATACAGATTTTATTTAATATGTCCATCGGGACTCCATTTATGACCCTTTGGAATGTTGAAGGTGAACTCTTGAGTCCAAAAGGCATCCGTGAGTACTCAAAGTAACTGTTTTCCACGCTGAAAGCATTTTAACTGAACATTTACTAATTACTAATAAATTTCTATAAGATAAAATAATAATCACGGGATTCAGTATTTTTGAAATATTCCCAGGCAATTGATTAAAGTCGAAAATTGCAATATTCTATATAGAAGGAAATCGTATTTGCGAGCATATTCTAACTAAAATAAAAAATGTCTGAGAGTGATTATGAGGAAGTATTGATGTTATATTATTAACATTATACGTCTTCAACTCATTGTCAATTGTCCGTTCCAAGATATAAAGTGTTACCTTCCAATTATCATAAACAGACTCCATCACATGCTGGTAGATGAACATTAGTCTCATCAACGTTTTAAAGTGAATTAGGTGACCCAGGAGAACATGGATTACCTTCTTTGCTTATTCTCTTAATTAATTCAGAAATCAGCTGTATGTTGGTCAAACAAAACAAACAACAGACAACAGATTGACGACAGTTGCATTAGACAACATCTCTCGTTAAACGTATTTGTGTAAAGAAGAGTAGTTTAATAATCCCATCTTGAGTTGGGACACGACAAACCAGGTAGATTTTGATCTTGAGTTTAGGAGAATTGAGACACGTTCTTATTATTATATGAACGACATTCATTAAAACTGAGGAACATGAAATTGGACGTAAAAACCCAAGAAATAACCCCCTCCTCTCAGTTGGTTGAATCATTTATCTTTATGCAAATAAAAGGATGCTCATGATGATAGTTTATTTCTTCCTAGGCATAATTTGCATAAAAATGATTGAAATACAAAGGTAAAAGACAGTTTAATTTGCTTCGGATATGATGTTGGTGTGATAAATGATTTATTGAAGCTATAAAATGCTCGAGATGTTAAGTTCTTCAGTTCCCACTCTGAAGAGCTATAGACGTAGATATCACCTCGAGTGGTATTCCATTGCGGAATTCAATAACCCAATGAATGGCACCATTTGACATATTTATCATTTCATTAGACAACAAAAGTATAGTTTGAGACATCTCTCGACGGGGGGAAGATTGAACATAAAAGAATTCGACTCATTACCGACTCATATTCGGGAATGGCAGATGTGAAGGGAGGTGTCCCATAAGGATCCAGCCTTGGGCACACTCTATCGCTCATATATGTGAATGAAATTTTGGGCAACTTTCCTGATTAACATTCCAAAAAACTTCTGCATGAAGTTCTCTAGGCGCTGCTGTTATATGTCTCTTTATATACAATCGATTTTTGATGGCCCTATAGGAAGAAATATAGGGGCGATAAGTCGGGTGCAAGTGGTGGCCATTCTATTGCTCCTCTTCGGCCAATCCATCTGCCAGGAAATACGTCTTGTAGCCACTGTCTAACTGGACGAATGTAGTGTGGTGGAGCTCCGTCTTGTTGGAAGTGAATGAGATCTTCTTGCAAAATCGTTTTACCAGCCGCATTAATTTGATTTTCCAGACTAGTTGTTATTTCTTCAAAAAATTTAAGAAGAGCTCACCAGTTAGATTTTCCTCAAAGAATAAAGATCAAAAAATAACATTCCCTATAAAAACCAGCCCAAACGTTCCCTTTCTCTGGATAAGGTGTATGACCTTTCCTAAAAAGTCGCAGTTTTCATCGCTCCAGTAGCCACAATTTTGTTTGTTAACATGCCCATTGAGATAAAGCGTACACTCATTAGTAAAGCAAATATTGTGGAAAATGCTTTGGTTTGCATTTATAAAATCCGTCATTGCTTCATAAAATTCAATTTTTCTGTTGAAATAGTCGTCAAAAAGCTTTTGAAGAATTTGCAATTTTTACGGGTGAAATTTATGTAACTGTAGTGTCGTACCACATTGCATAGTGATGTGGAGGGTTCTGCAGTGAAGGTGCCTAGATTCCTAGATGTGCTGCTTCATCCAAAACACGTAGATTACATTTTTTTGTTAGCTACTAAACCAGTTTCAATAAACTCAGCAAATAATTCCAGGACATATTTATGATTTAAATTACTATTGGAATATCTTTCATTAAACTTTGTTGCCGCTCTTCTTGCGCATCTTTGATATTCCACATGAATATTAATAATTTCAGTTCTTTGTTGTAGTGTAAACACCATTTTTTCAAAATGATTAAATGAACTAATTTTACAATAGAGTAATTTTGGCAAAAAGAAATGGTCTTAAGAATGATAAACAGCTAACAACATATCGGATAAATATTGACAGGTTTTGCTCGCAGTACACAATTTACTGTTGAAATTGTTTAAACTATTCAGAGGACCACCAGAGCTGGCTTCAGAGTTTTGTGCGCCCTGAGGAAAACAATACAATATGCGCCCTTCCCCACAAAAAAATACTTCAATACAAGTACTGGTTTATATAGATTACTTTATTCATAATAATAATTTTTTAACTAAATATTATGCTTATTCATTATTTTGTTGGATATTAGAAGAAAAAATACTTCCAAAATTTACCGTTTTGTAATACGACTTCAGTTTCATTCATTTTCGATATATACAGTATTTACCAGATTTCTTGCGAACTGCTAGCGAGAAAGGTCATGTATGTGGTATTTTCATTTGAGATTTTAGGAGTTGTGTCTGCCCCCGCTAGTGTGTTGATTTAATTTAAATGACAACCAACCTACAAAATGTACCCTTCAGAAATAAGTTCAAGGTGATTTGCATATTCTTAGATTTTCTATAAGTGCCAAAATATAAAGGGTGGTATGTTTTCAAATTGTCACCCTGTATATGATATTCAATAAACTATTTTTGCTTTGCTCTGCTCATGGTAGCTATCTGTATAGGTATCTACTATCCATGTATCTCCAATCTGTAGCAACAGGCACACATACACACATCTTGCATTTTTCTTTATTTTCCTGATCATTTATGCATTCAATCATTTTTCAGATGCCTCAAACTGTACCATCAGCGGGGTTCACCCCTCCTTGTGACTACAGCGCCTTCGCAGACAACTTTGATCTATCCCTGCTACCAGGAGGCGATCAACCCGTGTCCCCCTCCACGCTATTCTACGCCCAATTCGAAATAGAGAAGCCGAAAATATTCGCGACGTTCTACCCCACATCCCCTTCCGATAACTACCCCACCTCTCCCCAAGACGCCTACTCCACTCCACCCCAGGAAACGGAAAGCGAAATAGAGTTGGGTCCCGACTTCCAGACGCTACTGGTGCCAGAGGGTAGCAGCAAGTCGTATCCCCATATATATTTGGAGGTGCCTAGTCCGCATAGCTCGCCAGTTGGGGCGCTTTCACCCTTCTCGCCGCAGTCACAGGGGCTATTGTCGCCCAACGAGAACTTCACTAGTTACAGGCAGTCCGGAGAGGGTAGTTTTTACCCGAGTTCTCCCGAGCAATCTCTGTACACAGCTTCCCCCAACTCTGTGTACTCTACTTCGCCCTGTGGGGAAGATTTCCTTCAGACGCAGTACATCAAGAAAGAAGTGTATTCCAACTCTGCTTCCCCCTTGCCAGAATTCACCCCCTTTGGGATAAAAGAGGAGAGCTTCCTGCAGTCTAAAAGTCCCTCCCCTTACTCTCCTGAGCAGTTGTGTCTGACTATTGACGACACAGACGTACTGACATTGCTGGATAGCGCAGTTGTACAAAAACAAATAAAGAAGGAAAATACCGAGGACTTCCGACAGACCTACAAGGACACAGACACGCTCCGGCAGTTGTTGGAGAAGGACCTGAAGAAGCCTGACAGTGAGAAGAAGCCTAAGGACCACCAGCTGTTGAGGGAGGTCCTGGAGGATACCAGTTTCCAGAAGAAATTCAACATCAAGCAGATTGATTTCGGGTTTTTGAGTGGCGATATAAAGATGGAGGTGCCTGAGCAGGATGATTTGTTGAGGAGCTGTAACGAGGAGATCGCCAAGGGGTGCATTGAGCCTGTGTTGAACCTGGCTATAGAACAAATGAGAAAGGACGTTGACAACACGTGTGCTACGTTGGGAATTTCAGCAGGTGAGTGAGTTTGTAGATGTTTTAATTTTTTTTTCAACACCAGCATTTCAGGAAAAGGTTTGTGTAGGCGGAAACTCTCAAGTTGCAGTGAGTTAGATGTGATTCTATAACACCTAAATGTGATTCGATGAGGGCAAAGTATGCTGTTTTGGTGGCAACATAATCTAGCACATTTGAAATTACTCTTATGGTCGATTTCACCAACTGATTCCTAAAGTTAGGAAATACCTAAATCGGATTTAGGAATACCCAAGTGCAATTTGCGTTTCACCACACGTTAAGTAATGATTCAGAGTAATAGGAAATGCCTACGATATGTATTTCCTATCACTTTTAAGCATTACTTAACGCTTGGTGCAACGCAAATTGCACTTGGGTATTCCTAAATTCGATTTAGGTATTTCCTAACTTTAGGAATCAGTTGGTGAAATCGGCCATTATTGCGTTTAATTTCTTAATCAACCTCTGGACATGTTCACCAAATTTCAGTTGAATATCTATTTGTAACCCCAAAAACAAAAGTTATTATGTTTGTTTTTTCAATGTACAAACACAGCAGGTTTGAGTCGTACCAGTTATTTGTTTTGGCAATATCTGTGGTGATTGTTCCACACAGGAGGGCCATATTCTAATTATGCCACAATGTTGTTGTGTCGTCCTCACAAAGTGTCATATCTCCAGTTATGGCCGTTTTTGTAATGTTGTTAACATAGAGCAGGAATAGGACTGGTCCGAGAACTGAACCCTGGGGCACTCCCCATGAGAATTCCAGAGTATGTTGTTGTCTTGACTGTCTTATTTCGGTCTGTTAAGTATGTAAGCCAGTTCAAACAGGAACCTCTGAAACCATAATGATCTAGCTTGCTGAGCAGCATTGCATGATTCACACATACTTTTTTTGGCTTGGAATCCGTACTGGTGATCTGTTAGGATATTATGTGTTTCCAAGGACGTTGAAACATCTTGTTTTCAACTATTTCTCTTTTCTTTCTCACACCACTTGCAAGCCTCTATATGGTCTTTAAGGGAGTCTTTTTAAATAACACTTTGAATAAAGTACGTTCACTCGACATTTTCGGAGTGTCCTTCAGGATATTTGCGTACTAACAATTGATTTTTTTCATTCTTTTGCGTACTCGTTCTGTTTGAATAGAAATTATCGTTATTAACACATTCATTCTCGATACTAGGAATTTACAATTGATGCTGACACATATTTATTAGCATAACCATTAATAATAGGTACAGAAACCTTTTTTTGCAGTTACACTGTGTTCGTTTACCATAAATTAATACATTGTGATGATAGAGTTTACGTTTATCTCTATTCACGTGTTGTTAGGTAATATTCAAGTATCATTTTCTTTTGATAACTGTTTCTTAACCAGATGCTTTTTACTAATAATAGGTATTTCTTTCCTAGCAAATCCCAAATCAAAGTAGTCTCTGCGTTACTGAGCGGTTATTTTCTGGCTTGAATGATACATCAATGTGTACCACTCCAAGTTGTCAAATCAAGATTCTAGGAATTCTTCACAAATTGGTCGAGGCGCCCATTCTCATGTGCTACGTAGCCAAATATTGACGAACAAACAGTATTCTGTCCCATCTTATAAGAGTTCCGATAGGACTTTTTATTCAATAATTTTTTTGAGTGACCGATGTTTATTTCAAATTTCTGCAAATAAATAATTAAATTCAGAATTTTTTAAAATTTAAACACAAAATCAGCCTCTTTGTACGTCCTCAGTCAAAGAATGTTGTCCATAATACTTTTCAGTAACACTTTGACACGTGTTTCTATATGATCGTTGTTGACTGGGATAAGATTAAATCTATTAATAGTATATCTGCATAAAAAATTAGCCACACCCTACGAATACCTTATTCTAATTGATGTACATATCTGAAAATGCCCAACAATAAATAAGATCAACATGCCAGAGCACAAAATTGTCCTTGGTCTTTGGCACACCCAACTTTTTTCATCTGAAGTGTGCAGGATTACCTTGATTGGTTCATAAGTTCAGAAAAACCCAGGTAGATATTTCAGATGTGTCAGTGGGTTTGCTTGAAGGAACCATGTAATGTTTCCAACGGATTCAGATAAATCTATCACTTTCAAGGATATGGAAAACGATGATATTTCACTAATGTTCACCTAGAAATTGAACAAATATCTATCACTCTTGGACGCGATATTAGTTAGGGAAGTAATTGTTGTTTGCCGAATATTTGACTCAAGTTTGAATGATTTCTTTACTTCAATCAATGAGGGAGAAACAATTTCTGCTGTTTTCGTGAGTTCGATTGATTAGATAAAAAAACAGAAGTTGATATTGGGTGTTCCTCACGAATATGTGCTTGTCCCACTAATTAGTTAGGGCCAGTTTCACAGGTTCCAGTTAGGGTCCAGATCAATTAACTAATGGTTAGAATGTGAACCTATCAACGCCATTGAAAGAATGTCATTCACCGTCTAATCTTTCAGTTAGTTATCTGAAGGTTATCTGGGACCTGTGAAACGGGCCCTTAATAATCTAACTTATATAATTTTAGTAGAAAGTTTCATTTGCTGATGACACTACTGAGAAGATAATTTTGGATTATTTTCATTTCATCATTCAAAAGGTATACAAACAATAAACTATACAGTGCGGCTTTTATTTTGCCCCCCCTGTTAACTTTTGAACGGTTCAACATACAAACATGAAAAAAAAACTGTTTGGAGGGTTTCACCGTTACTACTTTTTGAAATAAAAAATATGGTGATTGCTCGAAAAGGGGCGCGGGGGGGCACATCAACTCAAAAATTTTAAATGGCATGGGGGGTCAAGTGTCACATCGTTGAAAAGATAATTCAATTCGCTACACAACCATTTAAATATTTTTTAATTTTGTTGAGACATTTTTTTTCCAATTTCGATTTTTATGCCTTTCGAAATTTTCGAATTGATGTGCCCCCAGCGCCATCTGTCGAGTAATTGCAATGTTTCTTCTTTCAAAAAGTAGTATCGGTAATACCATTCGAAATGTTTTTGGTTTCATTATTCCACAACAAACCGTTCAAATGCATCGAGGTATGAGTAGTTTTTAGATCCGCTTTTATATTTGATATTTCGAATTTTAATTGCAAAAAAAAATATCAACAAATTCCAAAATAAATTAGATGGTTGTGAAGAGAATTGAATTATCTTTTCAGCGATGTGACACTTGACTCCCCATGCCATTCAAATTTTTTGAGTTGATGTGCCCCCCTCCGCGCCCTCTGTCGAGCAATCACCATATTTTTTTTATCAAAAAGTAGTATCGGTAAAACCCTCCAAAAGGTTTTTTTTCAAATCTGTACGTCGAACCGTACAAAAGTTAACAGGGGGGGGACTAAAAAAACCGCACAGTATAACCATACTATACTTGTTTCCAAAGGCTTTTAGAAAAATTATCAAATTGAAAAAAATTATTCTCCAAACTATGTCGTTATATTCCAAAAAAAGATCAGTTGAGAACATTTGAAAGACTAAATATCAATGTTTGTCGTTTATATATATATATATATATATATATATATATATATATATATATATATATATATATATATATATTGATCAGTGTGACCAGAAAAAGAATGCCACGAATACTGTGTAATTCAAAGCAAACCTGCCCATATAAAGTGTCTCACTCACTCTCATAGAAATTTCCGTAATGTTGGATGTAGAATGTTGAATTTTATAGAAGCAATAGATTTTTTGGTGCATCTATTCACCAAAAAATCAAAAAATTATTTGAGTCCAAAAAATTTATTGGGTTTGAATTTTCCACATCGACTGTGAATATTATTGATATATTGATGAAAAATATGCAATTGTCTATTGGTACTTGTGAAAAATCCACGTATCTATACCAATGAAGAAAATACTCTTTTTTCAGAGATACGGAAAATTTCCATTACATTTTTTGTAGATCTGATTGAGTACAAAAAAAACTATTTTTATGCATTTTGTCGATATCCCGTTTCGATTTCGAGTTTTAGGTGTTTTAAAAAAATAGCTGTTTAAAAAAAATTGGAGTTTTTAGATAAAAAACGTCAAATATTTCCAATTCCATATCTCCATTATTTTTCAAGATATGGAAAAACTTTGTGAATACTTTTCATAGATCTCACCGAGGACAACAAAATTGTTCATTTACAACTTTCCGATATCTCGTTTAGTTTTCGAGATTTTGGCGATTTTATAAAAAAAGTACAAATTTTCTACTTTTATTAAATATTTTTCCACTTTTTGTTCCAGCCACACCCTCGTATTTCATTGACAATTTCCCCTCATATTATATAAACCAACCAAATGCCATCATTTTTTGAATTTAAACCAATGAGAGAAGAACTTTTCGAAAAAACTGTCTCCAGCCCGTGGTATTTTCAAATCGGTGTTTCGCTTCTTCCTTATTTATACGTTTCCATAGTTGTAACATTGCAAACTATAGTTGATTGATTATGGTTATGATGAATTGATTGTTCATGTTTATAATACTTTTAATGCTTCGTGAAATTGTCTAATAAAATTCCACTCGTGATTGAATTTATCTCATAAGTCTGTCTTTTATTTCTGAACTCAACTGAATTGTATCGAGAAAACACCAGTCGTCCTGCGGACTCGTGGTATTTTCTCGAAGCAATTCAGTTTTGTTCAGAAATGAATCGACAGACCTATCGCGAAAATTCAATCACTTGTGGTGCTACTACTGAAAACAAGCATTTCCTTGCGGGTAGAATTTTTTTTAAATATTTTTTTGCGCTTACTTATGTGGGTGGCAGACGAGTTTTGTTGTGGAATTCATGTGGCGGGCGATATTTTCTAAGCTCACTAAGTTTCAACTGATACGTACAATAAATTTCGCGTGTGCGGCTATAAATTTTTTTTGTTTATTTTTTGCTGCAATTTTAACCCTCCTGTAACCCCCTGTCGCGGGGATGAGGTGACAGGCCAGTGTATTACTATTGTACATTACACACATAACACACCCGAAAAAATTAGGCTTGCGGAAATGGTGTAATGAAATCTGTCGTTAACTCCCGGACCAAAAGGAATGTGAGGTTTGACAATGGCCTTTTGGCTCTTCTGCGATTCATGAAAAACCTCCACGTGTCACTTGTTTCGAAAACGGTAAAACCAGTGACACTCCCTCCTGCAGGAACTACATTCGAACATTATATCTGCACAACTCACGGTTCAGAAGTTATTAAACCCCGGTAGGCTAATTCCTACGAGTCGATTCTTTATGACAGATAATGGTTATTAGGCAACTTTGATTTTTTGTCGGAATCTGCGCTGATTCGACCTCCAAATATCTGACAATCCCGACCCTGAAGCAGAACAATTCGTGTGGGTGAATGTAAAGTTGTTTACAAATAGACTAGTGGATAGAACTCGAAGGTTATGATTCCTAGGAGTGCCTCAGATCCAAATCGATAGTGCTTAGTGAATTCGACCATCTAGCTATGCTGAAATTGATAACGATCTGATTAAGAATTGATCCAGTTGGAATTATGTTTGCTGATAAACCAGTCAACAAAGACGTTAAACATGTATACATGTATCAATTATCTTTCTCTCTCCTCTTGTCTTTTACGATGTTATTTTATGTCCTTCAAGATAGAAAACAATGGATAGCCATTATATTAGCTACTTCATTTCGAACCTCATCTAATAGCGACCCTGATTTTTCAATTTTATCATTTGTTTAAAATTTTATAAATTTTCAGAGGTACTGTAGAACGGGACTACTTGATAAAACTTTCTGGAAAATTTATAATGTCAGCTCCAAATTATGAATTTTTTTCGAGAATAAAAATCACTCTGAAGCTCTCACATCAATAAAAAAAAATCCACCTCCCAACACTTTTCGAAAAAAAATATATAGTTCTCATTTTCAAGTAGTTCCGTTATAGGGTTACTTGAAAATTGGACTGCTAAATACTTCTGTTTACTTATAGACCTGGTATAAGGGCTGAATGTAAATAAATTGTTCAAAAATTGTTGTTGTTGTTGTTGTTGTTGTTAAAATTGTTTTTTCCGTTAACCAGCTGTCGTCCCCTTACGAACGGCAATGTAAATAAATAGAAGTAATGAAAAGTTTTCTGCTTTCTGTATCATTAAAATTGGTAATAAAACACAGATTTTATTGCAAAAATGTAAATCTTGATTTTTTCATAGATATTCATCTAGTAATCTAGAACTCCTATTTAGAATTGATTCAGAACGATTTAGAACTACTAACTTCAGACTGTCTGGCACTGAGCAAAACTCTCTGAATGTCAGATTTTTTAATATTTTATCACCAGCTGTAAAATCATAAAATTTTAGCCAATTCAAGAAATGGGTAAAAAATCATTCGCTATTACAATATTGTTTCTTCTCAATTGAGGAATTCCTCTCAACCATAAACAAATGGTACTCACCTCAACTTCATAAACATATCAACTAAATATCAATAAACATTTTATAACAATGAAATGATATTTTCAAAAAAAGGAAGGAAAAAAAGAGTAGGAAAAAAGGTAAAAAGGAAATAATTTTTTTTTCTAAATATTATTATATTTGTATATTGTAGGTATATGTAACTTTTAATACGCAAATTTGAAAATATTAAGTATATGTATATTATAACATAGAAAATTCAACAACTGCAAAAATTTCGACACAACGAAACTTCAACGAAATGGTTTTGTTTTTTTAATCTGTTTTGTTCTTCAATATCTTTTGTATCTTGACATATATAAACGTTGGGTTGATCGTGACTGACCAGTTGAAAGAAGAACTTCGAATTGTACAATTTTTGTTAAGTGTTAAGGGTATGAAGTGGCTAGCTTCCTTTAAACTCACGATAGTAAGTACCCTTAACATTTAACAAAAATTTTACAATTGCTCATTTTCACAATTTTTTCAGTAAGTCCTGAAGATGGAAATAAACATTTTCGATAGCTTGACATAATATCAAAGAGTTTCATTCTTACTCCCTGGCATCCTCAAATTTGACTGCAGCCCCACAGTTTTTTGGTTTCGAAGTTCTTCTTGACATATATATATATATATATATATATATATATATATATATATATATATATATATATATATATATATATATATATATATATATATGTATATTGTATCCATGAACCTTTGTATCTTGACATGCTTCAAACATATCATTTATGTAAAGGGTTAAATAAAATATATCTATCTAATCAAAGAAACGCTGAACATACATTGTCAAAAACTTTTTAAAAAACATCAAAAACTCTAAAACACTCATAAGAAAAACAAGGACGTTGTTAAAGCTGACTTCATTCATTGTTTTCTGCAAATTTTATCTGCCTCTTCCTCAAAGTTACAGCAATGGTTATTTTTTTATTTAATTTTTCTCAACGAGACCAATATCTTCCACTGCTGGATATATAAAACTATTATTCTTTACTCTGTTACTTATTCTTAGACTTATTCTTGGAGAAGGACTATTTTAGCTACAAACTCTCTGAAGGTTCCATTCTCGGTTTTCAAATTCGCTATTATTAGTCAAGACATTTTAATTGATCGGATTCAACAGGTTCTTTATAGTATTCCTCTGGAAGGTTCATTCACAATTCATTCTTGATCAGTAGGTTCGTCATTGATATGACCATTGACCAAGTCTGAAAAAGTTTCTACATCGTCATAATTATCATATGTAGTCCAGAAATGTTTTTGGTTCCGTAAATTCCGTATCTTTCTTCTTTCATTTATCTTTTAGATTGTCTTTCTGCAATGAAGGGTTATTTGCAATATCAAATGTAGCCGTTTGGAACAGTTTCCATTAAATGAAGAAGAAGCTACTAAGCTTCTTCGAAAAGAAAATGTACTCTAAAGTTTGTGGAGATCGTATCGTTTTCTGTGTAGGTTGTCCAATTTTTCACTCATTTCCTACCTTCTATGCTCAAATCCTTCGTTATTACATCGATGTTTTTGAAATTCACTGACCCAACGACTTTTTATTTCAGATCCATCACAGTGGGACGCAGCCAGTGTGTTATCTTGGATCAGATGGACCTCCCGACAATTCAGCTTACCCGAACCTCTGGCGGAACAGTGGGACATGCCCGGTTCAGCCTTGGTGACGCTCCCAGAAGAAGATTTCACGAGAAGGGCACCTCAGGTGAGTCAAAACGATTGTAATTATGAGCGGAATCGAGAAAAATTAGTGTCTAGCAGTTTGCAACCCTCTCAAAACTTTCAAATCATCAGCGAATGAATGACATTTAGAATACTTCATTAGTGATGGTAAATTATTGATGTAAAGTATAAATAGGAGCGGTCCTAAATTGGAGCCTTGAGGAACTCCAGAATTAGCTTCAAATTTACCAGATGTTTCACTAACGAAGACCTATTTTGTAGATAACTACAGATCAGTTTGATAAATCCATCGTTGAGCCCAATACCATTCAATTTTGACAGGAGTACATCACGGTCTACCGTATCACATTTTTCAAATGAAGTATTTATATAGAAAAACCAATTGAACAAAACATACCAATACCTACTATATTAATAACTAAACAAAATTTTCTCTGATTTATTACAACCCATGTCAACAGCACGCTATCTTTTTCCACAACTTATATTGGCATTGGTTCTTATTGCATGAGGAAATTAAATAATGCTCAGCAAAAGTATAAATTGGTTATTTTTGCACAATTACAGAAAGTTTCAAGTTATACCAATATCATGGCAACATTAATCTTCAATTGCTTGGAGCAACATCTGTATATACAGTGCTACGCTAAATTGGATAGCGTTTAACTAAAAGGTACCAAGAGCCAACTCGTCAAATCTGAGAAAAGGGTACCATACGAGTCCAAAACCTGGAACCTACTTTACGTAAAAAAGATCCAAGTGATTTAGTGAACGTGGTACCATCTATTGATGAAAGAGCCAAGCGCAATTTAAATAATAATTGTAAAATTTTTAAAAATGATTTAACTTTTACAGGTCATTACTCAATACCATAATTTGGCGCTTGGTACCTTTTAGTTAAACACTATTCAATTATGGAACAAATTCATTATTTCTGAATATAAAGATATTTCGGAAAAATCCTCGGACAGGTCGATTTTCTTTTTCGATGGGCCAATTTTTGAACCTCACCCAAAATATATAGAGTTATCCGCAATTGAGTAAAAATGACTTTGGTGATATTTTTAAATGGGACACCCAGTATATTTGTCCATATTTGGTTAGGGATCGTCATTACAAATCCAGCGATACCAAGTTTGATGGGATTATGTCAAACGGCTGCGGAGATATGGCCAAAAAACTTCCTCGCATGTCTAATGAGTATGACTGACTCCACACGATTTAGAAGGTAAAAGTCTCTGTCGCACCCATTGGGTATATGGAGAAGTTTTTTGGTCATATCTCCGCAGCCGTTTGACATAATCCCATCAAACTTGGTATCACTGGATTTGTAATGACGATCCCTAACCAAATATGGACAAATATACTGGGTGTCTCACTTAAAAATATCACCAAAGTCGCTTTTCCTCAAATGCGGATAACCCTATATATTTTGGGTGAGGTTCAAAAATTGGCCCATCGGAAAAGAAAATCGACCTGCCCGAGGATTATTCCGATATATCTTTATATTCAGAAATAATGAATTTGTTCCATAATTTAGCGTCGCACTGTATATTTTCTAGTGTTTCATCGACTATATTTACATCGTCAAAAAATCTTTGTTTGAAAATTGAATCAATGTATCGTCAGCAAATAGTTTCTGTTGAATCGAATTGCAATAATTATTTTTCTTGTTGCTTTGAAAGGCGTAATAAATATTTTGAATTGCAAAAATATTGAATGTTGTTGGAAGGGTGAGTTTCTAGGTGATCAAATCAAAATAATTCTCAATCTAGATACTTAAAGCATGGCCGTTTCTATTCAAAAATGGTTAGGTTACGGATTCTTTTTGGGCCCCAGGTAGCACATCATATCGGCTGAATCTTGGTTCCATATTGGGCCAATATAGATATATTGTAAATGAAAAATTAATATTGGTCCAATATGGGTGAATATTCAAAAAACAATATTATATTAATAATATTGGTGGAATATTGGTTGAACTAGTTTTGAATGTAGATTATCACACGAAATATTGGGTCAATATTGGTTGAATAATTTCTACCAATATCGATAATACAATATTGGTTATATATCGTTTTCCACATCTAGAATAAATATTGCAATCCAAATATTCTAGTCATATCGATTATAGGGGAAAAAACTATATTGTATTTTCAAGTTTGTTAGAATATTGGTTGAATATCATTTCCACTTTATTTGACAAATTGTAATAACTCATATTGAGTCAATATTGGTTGAACGATATTTACCAATATCAATAAAACAATATTGTCTTCACATCGTTTTTAACATCTAGAATAAATATCGCAATCCCAATATTCCCCTAATATCGATTCTAGGAATAAAAACTATATTGTATCTCCATGTGTGATTACACATTGGTTGAATATCATTTCGCCAATATTCAACAAATCTTATTAATTAATATTGGGTCAATATTGGTTCAATAATATTTATCGATATCGTTAAAACAATATTGTCTTCATATTGTTTCCTACATTTAGATTGAGATGAAATTTGAATATTGGCCGAATATTCAATGAAACATATTGAAATTATATCATGATCAAACTTGGATAAAAATCCGCTAGGTGGCTCTACATATAGAACGTCTTCTAAAACCTACGATAGTATATTAAATACTTTCCTTAGCTTGTTTTCAAGACAGCTCACTCAGCGGTTATAGCGATCAAAAGGCAGACTCTGGTGTCACCTTCATCAACTAAAGGACATTTAATAATTTACCAAGGTATATTGACATCCACCAATATATTCAAATGATATTGTACGAATATCGATAAATATTGTACCAATATCGATAAATATTCTACCAATATCGATAAATATTGTACCGATATAGATAAATATTTTGAGGCCATTATTGCTTCAAGAATATTCCACCAAAACTATTTCTAAAATATTCAAACAATATTCGACCAATATCGCAAAATGTTCACATTTTACTTCTCGACAATATAACTTTTGAATATTGTGCCAATATTGTATCAGCTATATTGTACCAATTTCGCCGAACATTTTGATGCCAATATTAGTTCAAGAATATTTCGCCAATATTATTCAAGTAATATTGGATCAATATCGCCGAATGTTCACATTTTTTTTCTCGCCAATATTGCATTTCAAATATTTCGCCAATATGTTCACAATATTGTATCAATATTTTACCAATATAGGTGTGCTACTTGGGGCACTGTGGAGAACTGACGTGTAATCTTATATCCAAAGACCAAAAGTACCATAGAAAGTCCCATTTTATTCGATTGTCACTAGACTTCGATGTGGTATTGTTCAAAAATTGGTGGAAACAAACTATTCACGTACTCGATGTAATAAAACAATCAAAGTGATGAATTGATCAACTTTGATGGCCAAAGAGATCATTTTGTGTTGAGAATTCTAATAATGTGCATTCTCACATCGAAGTATAATTTGAAACTGTGTCCACTCATGTCAAATAGCTTTAATGGGGCTGAGTAACAGGTTGATTGCAGAAAGAGTCATCGAAGTCTAACGGGAATTCTGTCATTATGCCATTTGGTCAACGCGAGACTGCTACTTTAATGACTGTTTCTCCTTTCGATGATAAACTTGTATAGGAAGATAGCTCTGCAGATGTTAGTAGGTGGAATGAAATACGTAATTCGTTGTTTTCTACAAAACTAACGATAGTAACGATAACAATGTTTTTACTTCGAACCAATGGTTAATAAATTCTTTTTCTCAAGTAGGTACTGAGATAGAATGACCTTCCAGAAAGAAACAAACTGAGATTAATAGGACAAAACCGATACCTGGAATGCAAGAAATAGAAATAGTCATCGACTTGACCTAGTGTTTCGACATTTCCATTCATATTAATAAATCGAATGAGTAATCTAGAAGGTGAACCGACTATAATAATACTTCTGGATAATTTTGGTCTAACGTGACTAAGCCTTGCGGCGTACAAAATCGAAAAAAATCGAATATGAGGTAACTTGTTGTAGCAAACCGTGAGAAAATCTCGGTGTCGTACCAAGCTTCGAAAGTTATCGATGATGTCATCTTGGCTGTGTTCTTGTAATGAAGTGTAAATTGTTGAGGTAACAATTCCATTATTCTGATGTTTTCGCTGCTAGAAGTGTAATTTTGGGAAGAGATTTCATAGCCAGGACCGTAATCCGTTTGGTGAGATGAAAGTCCATCCCACGAAAACTTCATATTCCAAATATTTTTGAAATCGGGCAGGGCCCACTCCAGTACGAAGGGAAAATGTCTATAGACTTTTTCGACGATTTCTATATTCTATAAAATGTACTCTGTTGTAATAATTTTATATAGAAAGTGACTAGTAATCATCTGATGAAGCGGAAGACGATTTGGTTGAGGCGTACTACTTAAATCCTATTTTTGAAAATTTTGGGCCCCAAAATCGATCATTGCAAAAATTCATCGACGTCTCTATGCCTAATTTTGTGGTCCTTTTCTTTGTTGTGGTTTTAACTTCGGGAAAATCCGAGTGGAAGAGTTTTTTAGTAGGGCCCGGCCTCAGGGTGGACCAAATAAACAAATTGAAAAACTCGTGGGTCAGGTTAGTTTGAAAAATCGAAAACTGCACTTGGGTACAATCTTAAGCTTCCAAATTTTGCTCGGAGCCTCTTCTGAGGCCAGTAAGCCTAATTAGCAAAGGGAAGACTTTCTGGCCAAATTTTCACAAGCATAAGAATAATAAACATTTATGAGAGTGTTAGTGTCAAACATAGATTTTAAAGTAGTTAATAAATAGTAACATTGATTGAGTTTTTAAGAAATAATGCCAGTCTGATCAGTCCAAGAGAGATTACTATGGAAAAAGGTCCCTAAAACATAATTTGAGATTCAAACACCGAGTAATTGAAAGGTAGTGGTTTGTAAATAGTGTGATATTCAATACATAGCGTTTTTGAGATTTATTACTACTCTTTTCTTAGAACACGAATTATTGAATTCCTAGAATGTCTTATGTATTTTTCGAATGATCAGCGATAAGCATACAGGTATCATCTGCAAATATTAGCACCTTTGCCTGGGTAATAGAGTTAGAAAGATCATTTATGAATATTAAAGAAAATAAAGGACCAAGGACACTTTCTTTTGGTGTTCCCAAATCCACGACAAACTCATTTGACATGGCATCTTCAATTTTAACAGAAAAGTTTCTGTTATCCATAAAAGAGGTAACCCACTTATTGAGGTAACCACGTATACCTAAGCTGCCCAACTTTAAAGATTCAAAAGCTTTCTCGACACTGTCGAAAGCTCTAGTTGAATCGAATAGTATATACACGACACAGCATGCAACATCCAATGTGTCATGAATATATTGTGTACAGTCAACAATACTGGTTTCTATTGAGAACCCGCTACGGAATGTTGGAAATTTTTAATTTTTGAAAAGGTGTTTAAAAAAGCAGAACACCATTTGGAACCACTTCTTTAATAATCTTTGAGAAACACTGATCAACGATATAGGTCGGTTATTTTCGATGTTAGTTTGATCATCTATTTTGTGTAATAAATTTATAGTACTTATTTTAAGGCTAGTTGGAAATATACCTTGTGGAAAAGAAATATTTATAACATGTGCCAAAATTGGAGCAATTATTTAATTACATTCTTTTATTACAGTAATGGAAACTTCATCCATAATAGTAGATTTTTTATTAAATAATTTGTTTATTACTTCTATAACTTCAGATTTAGTGACAAATGTGAAAAACATTGTGTGTATTGAGGAGTCACTTGTTGCTAGGATTATTGCCAAAATGGTGGATATTTTTTCATCAAGATTTTTAGTCAGGTATTCACCGAAAGCATTAACCTGACCAAGTGGATCGGTTAAAAATTTGTTATTGTATCTAATTTCTTCATTATTTTTTTGTTTGCCTTTAACTTCGTTTACCAGCACTCAGGCAGTTTTATTTTTGTGATTAGACTCGTCAATTGAATCATTGTAATGTTCTTGTTTTTCCTTTATATAATTTGTTTATTGACTTACTTTTTCTATCCCCTGTATTTCTCATTCATATTATCATCGGAAATCATCTTTCACGAACAACGTAAATGTATTCGTTGACACCTGAACTCAGTAGAGAAATTAATTTTGTGTTTGGTATCTTATAGACAGTTTTCCTAGAAATGTTTTCAAAGCTCTTAAATTGAAACACCAAAGAAAGTATTCCATAAAATTATCGAAAATTGCACACACATCCAGTTCAGTATTAGTACCGAAAGGTACTTTTCCAAGTTGACTTTTGAAATGGTTGATTGTGCTTTCATTTATGTTTCTAAACGTATATACAGTGTCCGGCATAAAGTTCGCAGCATTTGGAAAACTTTTTTATTATTGATTTCTCAAAAAAAAAACATTCTTGATGAAAACCTCTGCTTCATCCCAAACCTAAATTTCAAATACCATAATTGAATTTTATAGAGATAATTCAGTTGTATTTACTATTTGCAGCAAGATTTTGCGAAATTCCGTCACATATTTTAATAAATGAGATTTTCTGATAGAAGCGAGGAGGTGAGGATATCCAGGGAGTGATATCGTCATTTCTAACAATATGCCATTCATCTAGCATAGTATTCCTCATATCGTACAGGCTATGAGTTGAATTTCTGGATCAACATTCGATTCTGAACAATATTTTCCCCAGATTTTGAATTCTACCGTGAAAAATAAAGTAATGGGATCAAAATTTTTTGAAAACAAGGCATGTTTTTCAATATCGCTCGTATATGGTAGTATGAAATTCAATTTTGGTATTTGCAATTTAGGTTTCTAATAAAGCAGAGGTTTTCATCAGGAATAATTTTTTTTGAGAAACCAAGACCAAAGTTGGATGTTATAAATGTATTTGGTATATTGGATATTACATAATCTATATAGGAATAACTAGTAAAATTAGCTGTGGTGAAAATTCTAGTATATCCAGTTATTAAAGAGGACACATCAAAGGAGTTAAATTAATATACTGAATAATTTGAGGTGAAATATGCATACAATTGCCCTTTTATGTTAATTTCATAGAGTTTAGAGATTCTGGAAAGAATACTAATCGTTCTATAGTTACCCATATTGAGTCACCTTTTTTAAAAATATGAGATACTCTAGCAAGTATTAAATAAATGAATATTTTGGAACCTTCGGTGTGAATACAATTCAAGAAAAAGAAGAAACTACCCAAACACCAAAACTACGTCACATAGTCACACTCGACGCGCGTTTCGTCAACAAAGCTAGCATCTTCAGGAGCTAAAAGCTTACTGTAAGTAAGTTTTGGTGTTTGGGTAGTTTCTTTTTCTTGAATACCAAGTTTTAGATTCGTCTGAAAAATGCCTTTTGATATTTGAGAGCGTATTTGCTCAAATTTGTGATGGCTTCGTACAGGTTCCATCACAGATGGATTTTGCGTGAGTGTCGAGCAGTTTGCGAATCTCTAGTCGGTAATAAAATCCAAAACAACAACAACACCGAACGTCGTCGATGCAGAACAAGCAACGAGTCATGTAAAATCGCATTCCTGTGCATTTTTAATGGTCAACTGGGTCGAATTCGAAAGACTTTCTCTTGGCGTGGACGGTCGACGAACGATGTGTAATCGTAGAAAATGGTTCGTTCTCCTTCCTTCTGCCCACTGCCCCCCCAAGATGGCAGACGAAGGACGCGAGATGACATTGCTGCCGGCCAAACGCTTCGGAGGACAGTTTTTCTCGTTGACACTGTTGAAATCGGAAACAGACGCCTGAAAATAATCAGAACAAAGCAAAGTATGTGGAAATGACGAAGAATATAGTATGCGGTGTGCCTCAGGGGTCAGTTCTCTTCCTGCTCTACACTTCTTGAAATTATCAAGAATGATTTGTGTGAGGTGAAAAGATGGTGTTGACTTAAATCAGTTAGCTATTCATATGGCCCTAGATCTGGCTAGAGAGGTAAAATACCTTGGAGTGATTCTGGACTCGAAGCTAACTTGGGGGCCACATGTCGATCGAGTAGTCGAGAAGGCGGTGGTCGCTATATGGAGTCTGCGCCGGGCAGTGGGAGGGAGGTGGGGACTCAAACCTCACATCCTTCACTGGATCTACACGGCGGTAATCAGACCCAGAAACCTATATGGAGCAGTGGTCTGGTGGTCGAGAGTGGACCAGATAACCACAACCAACAAGCTGGGAAAAATTCAAAGACTAGCTTGTAGGGGAATAACCGGCGCGATGAGGACGACCCCCTCGGCAGCCCTAGACGCCCTGATGGGTCTGCCGTCGCTTCCAACTTGTATAAAGAAGGAAGCGATCCCGTCCTATCTGAGAATGCGTGACTCAGGAAGCTGGCGAGGAGAGGGGTACACAGGGCATACCGAAATCGCTGTGGTAGCGGAGAAAGAAATCCCACTATCCGCTATCAAAGTGATACAGGCAGATGATAAAATTAGGTGGAAAAGGGCGATCTCGCCAGAGATCCCAGACAGGAGAGAGTGGGAAGAGGAAAGGGTGATATTCCCCCAGAAAGCTTGGTCTGTTTTACAGACGGGTCCAAACTGGTGGAAGGGCAAGCCAGAGCAGGAGTTTATCTGGAAAACGGAGAGAAAAGAGCATATGCGCTAGGTTCTCTGAAAACAGTTTTCCAAGCAGAGGTGTATGCCATCCTGGAGGCAACCAGAATGGAAAAGGTGAGGTCCGGCCCAGAGAGACATATATATGTCTGCTCGGACAGTCAGGCCGCCATCAGAGCTCTGAATGCAACCAGAACCAGATCAGTACTGGTTCAGGAGTGCAGAGATGCCCTGGAGAGTCTTGCGACTGAAAAGGAAATAACGCTGATGTGGGTCCCAGGCCATGCAGGGATTGAAGGTAACGAGCAGGCGGACCAGCTAGCCAAGCAAGAAGCCGGACAACCCTACTACGGGCCTGAACCCGCACTCGGCATAACAAGGAGACAAGTAACAACGGCACTGAATGAGTGGGCCGTTGATACATTAGGAAAAGAGTGGAGAAGGATAGACGGATGCAGGCAGTCAAAGCAGATGATATCGGGGCCCGACATGGCAAGGACGGCCAAGATACTGAAGCTAAGCCGCAAAGAACTCCGACTGTTGGTGGGAGTTCTTACCGGCTACTGCGGCCTCAGGAGGCACCTGGCTCTCATCAGAGTTGAGGCAGACCCGCTATGCACGGAATGTGGGGAAGAGGAGGACTCCTTCCACTTCCTGTGCGAATGTGGTATTTATGGCAGGCTCAGACAAAACGTCTTCGGAGCTGCCACTATTAAGGAGGAAGAATTGCACTCGTTGCAATGGAAGGACATTTTGACTTTCATAAGAAGGTCGAAGAGGTTCGAGCAGGTATCCGACATGGGATGAGTGAAGATGCCGGGGATTGCGAAAAGGGACATAGTCGTTGACGTTTGCGTCCCCCACCCATTACCATTACCATGTGGAAATGATGAATATAGTATGCGGTGTGCCTCAGGGGTCAGTTCTCTTCCTGCTCTACACTTCTTGAAATTATCAAGAATGATTTGTGTGAGGTGAAAAGATGGTGTTGACTTAAATCAGTTAGCTATGTACATGGCAAAAACCAATACATAGATAGATAGCTTCATTGATGTTTTGTGCATCATTATGTAGATGGGACAGGTCATATTACTGAATGTTTAGTTATATAATAGATAAAATAATTGATTACGTCATTTGTCTGGAAAAAATAAATAAACAATAAAGGACATGACAGAACATTGTTCACATGTCAGTATAACAATAACAAATAATATCTATATAATGAATAAAATAATATAATAAATTAATATGACAAAAAATTATAAATAACAAATAATAAAAGATTTGACAGGATATCATCAGTATGAAAATAACATAAAAGTATAGTAACTTGAACAATTTATCAGTGTGGGGACATGGGATATAATGTCAAACAAACAAAAATATATTTAAATGATATATTCGTTACAATAAAACTGATCGGACATTGCCAACTTCAAGTATACATTTATTCACTGTGTAACATCGTTTTTCTGACAGAAATAGTTTTAGTCCCTTTCCGAAAACTTGAGACGACAATGTCTTCATATCTTTCTGCAGCATGGAGTCTTTTCAAACTTTGCATGATGGTGTTTTTGGGTAGTTAGCATGTTGTTATTCCTGATATGTTAAGTAGGAACTTCTGATCTGGACTCTAGGTGCCTTCTATTTTCATGGATATACTAAAGTTTTCAGAATGAACATATCTGCAACAGTTAATTATTATTTTGACAAAAACTCTCTTTACATGACGTATTGTAATCTAGATTGAAAATTAAAGGAGTATCTCACTATTAGTCTTGTTGTTAGGAATATCATTCGCATACAGTAGAAATATCAGTGGCCCGAAAACACTGCCTTGTGGTGTCCCAGTTGTTACTGGATATTTATTTAGCTACTGGAATATCATTCCATTTAAAGCTGGATTCGAAGAGGTGGTCATATTATGGAAGACACTGATAATACAAGATTTGTGGGTATTCAAATAGAATGCTGATTAAAATTCGATGAATATATTTTAATTTTTAACAAAAAACTAAACTGTCTTCTGGATATTATGCAGTAAAAGTCACATGAAATGAACTTGTTCTTTCTTCCTCCAAGGTTGTGTACCATTTTTTTGTAGAATCTCTCTTCAGATATGGAATCCCATTCTGGGGTGTGTGTAATATAAATCTCATAGACTCGGTTTTTACCAAAATTACAAAAACGCGCAATAAAATGTTCATGCAAAGCAAAAGTTCTTGAATCATGCGAACCCCTTTTTGTTAAACACAAAATGTTAACCGTATTTGCAATTTTTGTTATGGAAACAGTGTGTCTAATAGACGAGGAAAGTGTGTCGTCACAACTGTCATTCTTGTCAAAAACTGATTCGAAACAAAGAATTTTAGGTGACATTCTCTGTTGATGATTTGCTGCTTTGCTTATTAGTTTGTGTTTGGTTGTTTGGATTCTGTTTTCTTAGGCCAAAGAAGTTGAAAAAACTTTACGGAAACAATATCGGACAAGCTGATTTATATTCGACGGAGGTTTGTTTGGAATCAGTATTTGACAAGAATGACATTTGTGACGTCGTCACTTTCCTCGTCTATTGAAAAACATCTTTACAAATTTGACACTACCTCTACACATGACGCTACCATGGACGAATATACGTCCATGGACGCTACACGTCAAGGTGGTAACACTGAACTCCCGATTCCATCACTGACATAGTGATTTAAGAAGGCTGTAAGATGTTTTATCACTTATCAAAACACATCAAAGAAATAAGATCCCTGGAAAAATTCAAGAAGAGAGTAAAAGTACTGAATTTTATGATGCATTTTAACTAATTTTAGGTCCTAACTTTGGTAACAAGATTTTATATCTTAGGACATTAAAGGATATTCTCTCTCTCTCTGTTTCTGTGATTTCCATTTACACTCTGAATTTCTTTGTTACTATTTTAAAACAAAGGGGCACGTACACAACCGTTTCTTAAGTGGATGGAGGTTAACCTAAAAAAACGGATAATATTTTGGAGCCAGCACTTCACAGTGAACCATGAGGCACTCCCTAATACCTTTCCACTAGGTAGGCACATACTTTATTAATATATCGCGTGCAAGGGAGACCTTCATCGCAACCATTAAGAGCATTTCGTCTTGTATCTAGTAGTGATATTGCGAAACAAGTCATGCAGCTATAAATCATAATTTTTTCAAAAAGTGACAGATCAGTGCGCTGCGAGCAACAAAGCAACAGGCGTGTGTCAAGCCAGCTATTCAGGTTAAATGTTTTGCATTCGCATAGGAGAGGCTACAGGGTTGGGCAGAGATATGGACTGGCGATAAAGGTCGAGGGTGCATGTTGAAATTTTCACAGCAGGTGCAAATGTCGAAGGGGAAATTTTCAATAACAACAACAATTTTCTACAACAAAGATCTTATTGATAACCAGAAAGATCTTTGCTATATATCTTCTAGAAATACATCAATCAGTTTTTATTTAAGGGTGAGTTACGTTGTTAACCACCGCATTTTACTGAACTGAAATTATTCTGTAATTTCTGGGAAAGGACCACGCACAAACCTTATGGGAAATGGCTTTCGGTGAATTACGCTGATTTTTTGGTATGATGAACTTTTCGATGTCCTGATCAAAAGTCTCCATGGGCACGACGAAAAATAATGGACAGTTTTTGAGAAAAAAATTGCTCAAAGTTGGCAAAATGGGGAATTTGGTAGTAAAACGGGAGAAATAGACCGTGTTATTTTGCAACTCATTGCCTCTTGGAAATTGTAGCATGCGCTTTAGAAATTCTTTTATGAGTCATGTGTCTTCACAGCACCGTGTTTGCCAATAATGTCAGTCTATATAGGGTGACGCATAAAGACATAAGCGAGGAATAAAAAAATAATTTTTGAAACATGAAAACAACAGATTGTGGAAAGTTAGTGGATATGGGATATGGTTATATAGAAGATAATTCAATTGATATATAGGAGGTGTTACAGGGGACAACAATGGAAGTCACATGTATTACAGAATATGTACGAAAAAACGTGCCGCAAGATTTATTGAAGGATAACATTGGTGAGAGGTACTTTTCAACATCCTGATCGAAAGTCTTGATGGGCACAATGGAATATAATGAACAGTCTTCGAGAAAAAACGGCTCAAAGTCGGCAAAATAACGCCTGAGGAAATGAAAACTAGAACCTGTCACAAATAAGCAATGTTTCATTATTCTCATTCTTTCAATCATCTCATCATTCCTTTTCGAAATAATGTATTTGTCATAATCCTACATGAATTTGTATTCATCATATAACTGAACCTACCATTCCATAATCGCATTCTTACATTGTCAAATAATTTTACCTACTTGATCCGCTACTGAACTAATTGTTCAACCGGTATCTTCAACTAGTAATCCCATTGTGGCATGTTCTGCACATTCCTAAATTCTTGCAAGAAAGCCACCAAATTCCCTTTTTTCATTCTACATGATCGAAAATCGAACTGCAGCCCAAGAATTTGTTTCAGGAAAAACCCGTTCTTATGCAAGTGATGTACTTATGCAAGACTTAGCATTATCTCTGATATAAATGCTTTTCAAAAAAAACTCGGCACTTCAGAGTTAACCGATTTAGATTGAGTCTAGCTGCATCCTGTGCACGATTCGCTAGTGTTTCAAAATATTCAGCTTGAGAAACGTCTTCTTTCAAAGCGGTTATCTCTTCCAGTACTACCCTATCACAATTGAGACACAGTCTTGTAAAGCTGTCAATAGGAATATCTGATAGTCCTGATTCTTCCCTTTGTTGAAAAGAAATCTACCGTTTTTCTTCACTTTTCACACCATCTAATTTTGCAATTCGTTGTATATGGAAAATATTGTTTCATATGAATCAGTGTCTTCGATTTTGAATAAAAGCCACAGGACTTGAGAAGTACGTCTCACCAATAAATCTTGCGACACGTTTTTTCGTACATATTTATAGTGTTGTAACTTTATCAATATGCCCATTTCAATTTCCATCTGTAATACAAATAATAATACATTATTTTTTCCTGTATCAGCTCCTAATTATCAATTGAATAATTTTCTCTATAACCATATCTATATACATTCACTAATTTTATCACAATCTACGGTTTTCATAACGTTCTGAAAATTATTCATTCATTCCTCGCATTATGTCTTTATGCATCACCCTGTATATACTGAAATTATTGGCAAACGACACTGTGAAGACACAAGACCCATAAAATGATTGCTAAAGCGCATGCTACAATTTCCAAGAGGCATGAAGTTGCAAAATCTATTTCTCCCGTTTTACTACCAAATTACCCATTTTGGCGACATTGAGCAATTTTTTTCTCAAAAACTGTCCATTATTTTATGTCGTGCCCGTGGAGACTTCTGATCAAGACATCGAAAGGCTCATCATACCAAAAAATCAGCGGAATTCACCGAAAGCCATTTCCCATAAGGTTTGTGCGTGGTCCTTTCCAGATATACTAAAAGTTGCAAAAGAGGTACCCATTCACAAGAAAGGATTAGAAAAAAATCTAGCCAACTATCGGGGCATAACTGTACTTTGCGTTGTTGCAAAAACTTTCGAAAACTCTGTTTTCAATTCAATCAATCAAATCAAAATATACTTTATTATCGGAGAATTTGAATCTCATTGATAAAATCACAAAATAAATGGCATGGAGCAGGTACTATAACATTGTTACAATTATAAAAAATACATATTTACGAAAACAGAACAACAATAACAAAAGGGAACAAACATTTATCAAAACAATTAAACAATAAATATAATAAAAGCAAATAATCAAATAAGTCTTTACAAATATGTACATACGAGTATAATACATATTACCTCTTCCAATCTTTCTCAAGAAACTCTTGGACACTATAAAACACCTCATCGACAAGTAATCTTTTGACTGATCTCCTAAAATGAGAAAGCGAAACGATGTCTTTGGAGGTAGGAGGGAGATTGTTGTTAAAATTGTTATTTCCGTGAACCGATTGCACTCCTACGCGCAACCCTCAGAAGTATTCGAGAGACTTGTGTGAGCTAGGGAAGACGCAGCCCTTACCTTTTAACGTGTGATGCCATGCACGAGACCGGTGAATCGGTGGATCGAACCAACGACCCCACGCTTGCGAGGCGTACGCTTTTACCAGCCGACCACCACGGCCCATATTATATAATTTAATTGCACCATAGATCAGGGAATTCTTCGTCATATTTGAAGACGGAATTGGAAGTCTCAAATTGTTATTTTTGCATCGTATGATGCTTTGTTTTTGTGTACTAGACACACCGTTTCCAGAATGAAAAATGACGAAAGGGTGAGGATTTTTACTTGACCGAACAGTGGTTTACAAGATTCTCTGGGTCCAACTTTGCAAAGGTATCGAACTGCACTTTTTGTAGAACAAATATACTATAGAAATTTTGTTGGCTGCAGATACCCCAAAATGGTATACCAAATCTGATATGTGCTTCTATAAGAGCGTGGTATACCACCTTCGCAGTGGCTGTTCACAGCATAACACCCAGATGGTAGTTTTCCATTCAAATACTTCACATGGTTCTCAAAATTAAGGTTGTTATCCAGATGAATTCCAAAGAATTCACTTGTATACCTTTGCTCAATGAAAACTTCGTTACTTGAAGGGATATCTGGTAAATTACACTTAAATGATAAGAGCTTTGTTTTATCTATATTTAACGACAGCAGATTGGAGTTGAACCACCTTTTTTACGCTGGATATATCATTGATAATACTGGAATGTAGGCTGTTGATGTCGGCTGCATGCCACAAGATGGTCGTATCGTCTGCAAATATAGCCATCAATCTTGAGATCAGCCAAATCGTTGAAATACAGTAAGAAAAGAATGGGTCCCAGTGCAAAGCCCTGAGGCACACCATTTTGTGTGTTTCTGTTTGTGTGGTTTCTGCGACTTTCATGTAAAACTTCGTTTAGACTATTCTTAACGAAATGGGCAAACATTTATATACTTGCGCTGTTTTCTTTGACCTATCACGAACATGTGATTGCTTGAATCCAGAAATATTATGAAATAAACTGGAAGCAGTTGGAATCTGCGATCCCGTGAATTCGTGGATATTTTCTTGTATTACCAATCGTCAATTTCTCTTCTCTGTCGGAAATACTTTTTCAGACATTTTTCATAACATCCTTGGAGCACCTCAAGGGTGAGTATTATGACCCTTAACTTTTCTTCTGTACGTTAACGACATGCCAGAGCATTATTGCTATCAACAAGATGTTTTTATTTATGTCAATGACACGACAATGGTCATATCTGCAGTAACCCAAGAATAAAAGGTTAAACAAATAATCGTGTAGTTCAATAAATGATGTGATCAAAATGGTAGCTCAGTCTAGAAAAAACAGTAGTTTTCTAATTCTCATATGGCGGCAGTAAAATAATAATAATAATATTTATTCTAGTAAGACCATTTTCATTATTTTGATATTGGAATAGTCAACAAAGATTGGTAATTTGTACAAATATATAAATAGTAGGTCTTTAAAATATTAAAAGTATTCGTAGACATTGTAAGAAGTAGAAAAAAATTGTTAATGAAGATTCAAAATTAAAAACAAAAAATGCATTAGTAGAGATAGGAAAATATCCAATTAAAAGAAAAACACTTGAATACTTTCACACATTAAAAACTCTTTAAGACAATAGAACAAAGACTTATCGAAATAAAATTGGGAGACAAAAATACAATAATGGAATCATTGGGAAATACACTATTTCTTGGAACATTAACTTTTTTTTTTTTAATTTTAAGAAACACGCAGAAAATATCTGTAAAAATTAAACAAAGTATACTTTATGTTGCATTCCTGTAAAAACGACGTCAACAAAATCCCTAATTGAAATTTACTATGCTCAAATGCAGATACTCAAGCCTCAGAATATTGCCCTTTCGACAATATATGTATATAAACTGACAATGCCCATGGGACTTCCTACATATTTTCTCACAATTTTCATACCTCCATATTTTGAATGATTCTAATACCGAAAATAAAGAAAAAATTTCTTATGTTTACAGAGTGGGATGATTCTTTTCGCCCAGCTCGAGATTTGGAAAGCCGCCTACTCAGACGAAGATTTGCGAATGCAGTGGCGTCCAGAAACTGCATCCAGCAATGCATCTAGCGGAGATGTGTCAGATGGTAAGTACTGCCTATACAAGGCATAGTGGAAAAAAGGCGTCAATACATTTCACAGTTAAAAACAATGTACATAAAAATACACTATAAAATAGTTATGTCGCCAGCCATCAGGAATCAATTTTAGGTGGCTTTGCATCAGACGTTTTCAGGGATTCCAGTAAAACAGCTCTTGAACGTGTTGTTTTATTGAAAATACGAGTATGAACAAGATGTGAATGAAAATAGAAATTTTTACTTTTGGATTTTTTCTTTCGAGTCGAGTCTTTCCACAATATACAGTGACACTCAAAAAGTACGGAACGAATAGAAAAAATCTTTATTTGTAAAAAAATTGTCATCAACTGAGGCTGGTCTTGAAACCTACTTAGCTCATAGCTCAAAGAAAAAAATCACATGGGGTTAGATCGAGAGATCTAGGAGGCCATAAGTTCACTAAATATCGTCCGATTCATATACGAGGAAAAAAATGAACAAGAAAGTCATTAACTTCAACTGAAGAGTGTACTGGTGCACCACTCTGATGAAAATAGATTCTTCTGCGCAGGTTTAAAGACATATTGTCTAGTAAATCAAGGAAATGAGTTTGAAGTAACAGCAGGTACCTCCTAGAATTTATGTTTTCTCTTGAAAATACTGCACCAATGATTTGGTTGTTGAATATACTATACCAGACATTGGTTTTGAATGGATATTGGTCACGTGCCTGCATCTACCACAGATTTTTCTTCTCCTGAGGATCGGACTATTAAAATATGTGTCAAGCTCAGATCAATGATTCCAAACTACTTAACGAAAGGAAATCGGCATAGCTTGGTAGCTGAGGCCTATAAGAAAAACATTTCCTCATCAAACTTATGAATAAATTTAATTTCAAACTTATCTTGGTGCTATTACATCATGATATATCCGTCTCCGATAGCAAAACCTTTGTAAGCATCTAAAATATGTCTAAGATATTATATTTCCTTATTGAAGATGTCGAATAGTTCTGCGAGACTTTGTTCTTTGTTGTTTTGCCTATAAAATGTTACTATACTAATAAATAATTGTAATAAAATTATTCTGACTTTAATACACTTCACGATTTCACGATTAACAATGATTTTTTCGACTCCATAGGTCAAAACACCTGTGAGTGCCGAACCGTAACTTTCATTTACTTGAAATCGAGTAAATCGACTCAAAATGACTGGGTAGATCTCCTGAGTGACCTTCGCGAAAGACTAATAATAACAATAGTGAGGTGCAATTATATTTAAAATCGATGTGGTGTGGTTTTAGCTATATAGTTTATAGTTTCTCGATAGGAAATTGTGAAATAACCTTCGTCGGAGAGTTAATTAAAAAACAATCACGCCAGCGTCGTGGGAATTTAATTTTCTGTAGTGCGGTGTAAAAAATTTGTTTCCGTGCGTGTGGAACTTTTCTCTTTGTGGTAATATCGCAGTTATTTTCAGTTCCTCGTTATTAATCACTACTATTTTTTTTTAATCAAAAAATATGCCAATCACTTAAACAAAAATGGAGCAAAAATAGCAAGACTATGCAAACTTTCATAAAAGTTGTATTTTTGTGATCAATGAAACAATAAAACTTTGCGCCCTCGTATGCAAAGTCGGCAACATTGTAAAAAATGTTTATTATAAACAGTTCTTGTTATTTTGTTGAGAAAAAAATTCGCAAAATGACGAAAACAAAGAAAATATCATCGTTTACCGTTCCCCAATTTTTCGACTATTTCTCAGTTTGGTATCCGAGTCAATTAATTATTTATTCATACTTTTCTTGATAACTTTTCTTGAAACTTTTCCTCCTCTGCTGATGACGAAATATTATTTTTAATATTTTTTTTGTCTATTTTACACTAAAAAAACTAGTTTGCAACCTGAACTGATTGAGGAAATAATGCAAAAAATGTTTTGTATTGGTCAGGAACGTAAGGAATTAATTCCCAGGAGTCATATCAAATTTGCCCCCACCACAGAGTTTGGGAACTTTGTCAAATTTGAAAAAAATAAATAAAAAAATGTGAAATTATTATTTTTCTATTTGACAAAGTTTCCGAATTCTGTGGTGATGGCAAATTTTTTTTGTTTTCTAGAAAATTACCACCTACGTTTCCCACCAACTCAAAAAACGTTTGCAAGCTGCTTAATTAATTTTTAACAGTTGAATGCTCATCCTGCTACTATCAACGTACAGGCCCAACAGGTGTCCCCGTGGGACCCCATAGCAAATTAATACATGGTTATGCCCTAAGGGTATTTTCAAATATGTCAAACACTAGGTTGGAGTTATAATATTCACGTATTCAACTAAAAGTTTAAAAAACATTACAAGACCTTCTGAAAACATAAAATAACAATATAGATTCACCTACGTAATGTTTACATTTGAAGCACAAAAAACATTATATTCAAAAAGTATTATTTTTTTTTTATTTGTAATAAAAATTAAGTTAAGCCTGCTCGGAACCTTATTAGAGTTCATTTTGTATTTGTAATAATTTATTATTAGCAGTATAGAGTAAATTATTATTATTTTGATCTGGTAGATATAAGACGTATGTATTAAAAAGTTTGCACCTAATGGAAAATATTTTTATTATCCATTTGTAAGAAAATTATATTCTTCAAAGAAGTTGGTACATTGCAAATATTGGTGGTATCAGATTTCTAAGTTTCCAATCGGTATACAGGGGAGAATGAAAAAAGTTATTTCGATTACGAATAAAGTAAGCTTATTACCGATAAAATAGAGAAAGTTTATTGAGAAATATGTAGCATTCATCCCAGAAATCGCTGATAGAAACTGATAACAGATATGTCTGAAAACACATTCAAATATCATAGATTCACGTATGGAAATGCCATTAGAAATTGAAGGAAGATGTCTCTGTAATTTTCTGTCTTTTAAATACTGATGAATATCATATATGGCTTTACGAATTTGCGGTTTCACTATCCAACTTGGATTTCATAAATTCTCTTCTATATTTTTTTATCAGTATCTATGAGACATTTTTGGCAGGGAAGTGATGGTAAGGATATCCCTAAGGTGCATTTGTATTACTAGTATACTCCAAACCATAAAAAATGGGGAAAAGGAAGTATCTAGGGGCTGTGATTCCAAATCTGTATATTGGCTTCAATAGTTAACAACTTTCCAGCATAATTTTTTTTGAATTCATCCAAATTAAGGGTACTTTGATCATGATCAACATTCCTATTTTTGTTCTCCCCTATATACTGTTTGGCAATTTATAACTTTGATACCTCCAATAAACATTTTCTGCAATGCAGCAACCTTTTTGAAAAATATTATTGTCTGACAAATGTTTGGATAATTATCGTGTTTCATAAAGAAAGTATTTAGCATTTGAAAATAATTATTCAAAATAGATGAACAAAATAGTTGAAATGGTTCTCAGGCAGCTTTCTTGTTCGATCTTCTTGCTTATATGTCAATAACATCAATATCAGTTGGTAGCATGGTCGTAGGAAAAATAGTGTGTGTATTTTTAGTAGTGTAATGTACCATTATTGTATTCAGGCTGTATCTCCAATGTACCCAGAATAGAATTTGAAGGAAATTTGTTTGGAAAAATACTGGAATTTTTCAAACAGTTCATTCTCAATAATAAATTAACAAAATACGAAATCTTGGTGAACCCGAATTAGAAAAGAAAACGGTTAACAACTGGAATACTTTCGAGGTAATTCATATTTTATAACCATTTCTCATAACGTGCAAGAACATGTCGGAAAGTATTCTCATAGTTGCAAAGGTCAATATTAATATCAAGAAATCTTTCTTCGCGCTACGTGCAGCCATATGCTTTTATAATATCTTTTTTTTACATTTCAACATGGAATATGCTAAACAATCCAAGTTGTTAACCTTCACTGAGCTGGCGACGCTAGATAGTAATGATAATATTATACAACTTTTCAGAGATAGGATTGTTCTTGGCTCGATTGTGATCACAGATGCAGAATCTTGAAATGTTTTGGATGCATTGGAAAAGTAACCAACAAGAATTTTTTATGCTCAGAAGTACAAAACTGTGCAATGCTTCACTTAACATTACTTGTTTATTTATTAATTCTTCTTACTTTTGCCGTCAAACTATTTATCTCTTTGTGGGTGTCCCTTAGGATTAGGTTAAACTCGTCTGGCAGATTCACTCACTCACTCCATTGTACAGAGTGTCCTCATCAACTTCGACATATATGAATATAATGAAATTAGAAATGTAAAATGTAAGTTCGTAGTAAATTGAAAAATGTTTTCTTTTCTTTTCTTCACAGTAAATTCATAAATTATTGTTTTTTTCCAAGAATTTTGTGTCATCAAATCCAAAACAAGTAGGATAACATTAAAATTGATTTGTGACGTAGTTTTGATGTTTGGGTAGTTTCTTTTTTCTTGAATTTCCAAAGTATCTGGAACCAAACTACAACAGTTAATCCTGATTTTGTATCGTCTAGGAATCACTCTGTATTGAAAGTTGCCACGTATTCACGAATAACAACCCCGAATTCTAGTGGAAATCAAACACTATCACTGAATTTTAATTTCGACTTATAATTTTTACGATAACCTCGAAATGAAAAAAAAATAAATTGATGAGTTAGGAAAGCCGTCCGCCGAAATCTATCTGCCCTGGTCTTCGGTCTCCATCAAGAATCTCCCTCACAGAAAAAACGATCTTCTCCGGGTCAGATATCAGACCTTCTTTGTCAAAGAATTTTCTTTGCCCATTCAATGAGTTCGGTAGTCATAACAGACTAAAATTTAACGAGAGATTGCAATATTGTCGGCTTGGCTGCCGTGCTTCTGACCATTCAAACATTTCTTAGGGACCATAGAATGAGAGAAATCGTTCTTATAAATATTGAATTGGAAAGGGCCCAGAACAGATCCCTGGCGCACCCCGTAAATTATTTTGAACGTCAGTCAGAACAGTTATCACTCACTTAGTCTGCTTTGTAGGGCATAAAAGATATCAGTGCAAAATCTTTGATTATTTTATCATAATAAATCATCATCAAGCTTGACGAAGTTTTATTTGTTACAGAAGAAGAAGAAGAAACCCCACCTCCGGTAGCCGACCCTGCCATCAAACCCACTACGTCCAGATCGGGCTCCCACATCCACCTCTGGCAGTTCCTGAAGGAGTTGTTGGCGTCACCCCAAACACACGGTTCTTGTATTAGGTGGCTTGATCGCACGAAAGGCATCTTCAAGATCGAGGACTCTGTCAAAGTGGCCAGACTGTGGGGGAAGAGGAAAAACAGACCTGCCATGAACTACGACAAGCTCAGCAGGTCGATCAGGCAGTACTACAAGAAGGGCATCATGAAGAAAACGGAGAGGTCGCAGAGGCTGGTCTATCAGTTCTGTTACCCGTATAATTTGTAGGGCAAGCAGAAGTGTACATTGTACTTCATTCCCAATACATTGTACATTGTATTTGATACATTGTACATTGTATTTGATATATTGTACACTGTACTTGATATATTGTACATTGTACTTGATATATTGTACATTGTACACTTCGTACCAAATACAATGTACGCTGTACTTAGTATTATGTACACAGCTGTACTCTGTACATATAATTTATAGTTTGTGTTGCACATGTAATGTTAGAAATTGTATATTTGTTTGTACATAGCCGTATGTAAGATACGTAACTTATTTCAGGGTAGGTGTATGGTATTGGTGTGGGTGTAACGGTTCGAAATGCATTTTGCAATCAAAATGTGCAAACGGCAAGCAACGTAGGGTATTACTACGTCTGATTTGCCGATATGCTAGTTAAGCATACTATTTTCTAAAGGAAGGTAATTTCCGAGAATATTCTAAGTTTACATAAAATATAATTCACCGGTTGATAGAATTTTCGGGAAATAAGCTATGGCCTTTTTCGTTTAGTCAGCAGCTGAGCTCGAGTATTTAACTCTAGAAGCTCGTTGTTGATTCGAGAAACGGTTTGAGGTTAAGTTTTCTTTGAAGTTTTTTTCGGGTCCGGTGATATTTGGTCCCATATATCTATGATATATTATATAAGTAAGTTCTGTGAACAAGTTACTCTTAAGGCTGTACATTTTTCTTTATTGAAAACATCATATTCAGTAGAACGATGATAATTGTAAATGACTGTATGTTTTTTTATAAGTCTCGAAGTAACAATATGGAACAATATCTTATTTATTACTACATTTATTAATAACAAAGCAACAAAGTATATTGCTCATGTATATATTCATTATAAGTATTTTATAGTTACTTTATGATATCCAAAGTCACACAGCAATAAAATTAAATCATTGAATAATACTTTATTTGGTTTTCTTCCATTCATTTATGTCGATTTTGTACGAGTTCTCAATCACTACTGATGCGGGTAGTTCGTTTGCTGACCAGTCTACATAATTTTAATCTAATATTGTTTTACAATATTGGAATAGCCCCGCCATCTATTGCTAAGTAGTGGAAGTAACCGATTCATGCAGTTACTGAAAAGAAACCTGTACTTGAAAGAGTACTTTAAATCAGTTCAACCAAATCATTGTAATGGTTTTACATACCAAATAAGAGGGGGTTCTAGGAAAAAGTTGATTTTTAGCATTGTTTAAATAGAACATAGTCAATGCCTGTGGAAAAGGTATTGGACACAAACGCGAGTGTCATCTAGCGTGATTAGTTACAAACATGCATATTTGACGTCATTTTAATGCAGGTCTCTTCAAAAAACCCTGATTTTAATGCTTTTCCTTTGTTTTAATCAAGTTCCGACATGACTTGGAGGCCAGATCACTGAAGTTACGACATGACTTGGATGCGAGCTCACTATCGCCATCTACATGTCGCATCCATTTTGATCCAATTATAATCCCGTAAGGTTGACTATCTTCTATATAAACATTGTTTATATAGAATTAAGATAGTTAGTCAATGCCTGTGTAATTGGTGTTGGACGCAAATGCGAGTGTCATCTAGCGTGATTAGTTACAAACATGAAGATTTGACGTCATTTTGATGCAGGTTCCTTCGAAAAACCCTGATTTTAATGCTGTCCCATTGTTTCAATCAAGTTACGACATGACTTGGAGGCCAGATCACTGAAGTTACGACATGACTTGGATGCGAGCTCACTATCGCCATCTACATGTCGCATCCATTTTGATCCAATTATAATCCCATAAGGTTGACTAACTATATTCTATATAAACAATGATTTAAACATTGTTTTTAGATATGCTTAACAACCCTGTTATCTATTGCTCAGTAGTCGAAGTAACTTATTCATGCAGCTACTGAAAAAATACTTGAAAAGTTTCTTTATATCAGTTCAATCGAATGCTTGTAGATGGCGCACCCATTCGTGCGATTTGGTCATTGCATAAAAAAGAAATTTGGGTGAGGGATTGGATTTGAACGGTTGAATCTTTCTTATGAAGTATGTCTAGTGTGCAACAGCATAAGAACAATTGTTTCATAATCTTAGGGTTTTGTTGCGCTCTTTCAACGCCTAGAAACTGTCAGCTTTAGACTTTTTTTCAGTGCTTTTCCAACCGCTGCGCACTGTATCAATACTTTTCCACCATATCCACTGAAATGAAATTATAATTTCATTTCAGTGACCATCCAACGTTTATCGTTTTTCATTGGCTGTGATCTGGGACTCTCTCTGAGTTTGAGTCCTGAGTCATTTATGTCCAATGTGACATGTGATATATGTCTTTCGTATCTGGTACTATCGTTCTGTGGTGTCTGGTTGTCAAATAGCAGCTTGATTAGTTGTGAAAATTGTATATTTCAATAATTCGTTGGAAAAAGTTCACAAAATGAATTCGCAACCCACAAAAGAAGACATAGAAGCTGTGTTTCATAGGCTGAGGTCAATAGGAGCCAATAAAGTATGTAATAAAAAAACGTATTGGATGTTTTAGCTATCAATTTTACTTGATGTGTTCAATGACGTGTCTACAACATATTCAAAATAATGAGTTTTCCAGGTTTTTCCAAGCAAAATTCCCAATGACACCAGAATATACCTAGTTTTGTCTCATATGTTGTACCACTTTGATGTGTTCACCTTCAGTTGATGAATGAATGGCCAGATCCGACCTTGTTCTAGGCTTGTTTTGACCTTGTTTTAGGCATGTTTCAACCTTGTTTTAGGCATGTTTCAACCTTGTTTCAGGCTTGTTTCGATTGTAATGCCAAAAACCCAACATGGTCTAGTGTAACATACGGCGTCTTCATCTGCATTGATTGCTCTGCCGTTCACAGGAGTTTGGGAGTACATTTAACTTTTGTGAGGTCCACTCAACTGGATACAAACTGGACTTGGATGCAGTTGAGGCAGATGCAATTAGGGGGAAATAGCAATGCCGTAAGTGTGCCATGTTTATTTCAGTTCTTAAGCTCATTGTGAGCATAGATTTGGCAAGTCACCATGTTTTTTTTCAGTTGCAGTTTTTCAATCAACACAATTGTAATACGAACGATGCCCAGAAAAAATACAATTCCAGAGCAGCACAGCTGTATAGGGAAAAATTGAGTCAAGCTGCATCCCACTCATTGAAAACTAATACCGAGGTAAGCTGAATGGCTTTTCTCAAACTAGATATCTGTGAAGTTGTGTAAAGGAATTCTGTTACATTAAATGAATCAGTAGTTGTGATAGACTACAATATTCCACAATCTTCAATGATTTTCACATTATGGAATTATTCTTTTGTTTCTAGTTGGTTTCCACGAAATACAGTGGGTTCTTCTTGAAGGAAAACCAAAAGGTAGGCGTGGAAATACCTCGCCTTGCTATGAAGCTTTTATTCCTTTTTGATTAACCATGTTTTCAGTTTTCCATTTTTTGCATTTAAATAACTTCAAGGTGTGAAAAATACAGGGAAAGATTATTGGTCGAAGTTTCACTACTTGTTGTGCAGTAAGATGATCAGATTAAAATGGAAAAATTTGTCCAGAAAAATTGAAAAATGTCTAATTAATAATTTTGGTATTTTTTACTCTAATTTTCCCATTATATTATGTTATAAATTGTATGCTTTTCCAGATTTTTTAATTTTGAGTCTTCCAGATTTATTTAAAAAATACAAAAAATAATTTATAATCTGATCAACAAGTTGAAAATAAAAATTATTTCGTTTTTTGTTAATTATCCAAAAACTATTAATATTAGAAAATGTTGAAAAAGTTCTGTAAAGAGGAAGAAATTTCCAGACTGTATATCACAGAAAATACTTTTTGGTACAATTGCAGTTTAGGGTAGTAACCCCGATTTTGGCAAAGAAATTTTTTGGGGTCATTTCGAGTTCCCTGAACACAAATCTAAAGTCAAAACTCCTTGCTCTCACTCAATTTATTGTTTGTGGCCCATCAAATGTTGGATAAAGGATATTTTCAAAATCGAATTTCTTCCACAAAAAGCAACCACTTGGTGTTTTCTTTCATATCAGCACAACCTACACACTCTTATCTAAGCATTTTCGGTTCATTTTGTATATTATTTTGAATTCTTTATTGAAAATAAAAGATTTGACATGGCACAATAAAAAATAACTATTGTCTGGCGATAGCCAGGATATTTTGGGGAAAAAAGATAAAATAGTAGTAGAAAAGCGCGCGCTCGCGTATTTCTTGTTATGGATCTTCACCAAGAAATAAGGGATGAACCTTCCTAAAAAAGTGGAGAAAATAAAATAGTGGAAAAGCGCGCACTCGGCCGACAATTCGCAATTCCGCGCGCGCGGATTTGCGAAATGTCAGCCGAGCGCGCGGAATTGCGAAATGTCGGCCGAGCGCGTGTTTCTTGCTATGGATCTTCACCAAGAAATAAGGGATGAACCTTCCTAAAAAAGTGGAGAAAATAAAATAGTAGTAGAAAAGCGCGCGCTCGGCCGACATTTCGCTTCGCTCGCGTATTTCTTTTATGTACCTTCACCAAAAAATAAGGAAAGAACCTTTCTACAAAAAGTGGAGAAAAAAAGATAAAATAGTAGTAGAAAAGCTTCGCTCGCGTGTATTTCTTGCTATACACCAAAGAATATTGCCGTGCTAAGACCATTGGCGGTAACTGACATTAGTCTATATAGTAGGAAAAAGAGTTTTGAATTTTTATTTCGATATTTTAGTACATGTTGAATTTGTACATTCATTCAGGTTGCTTTAATTTATTTACAATTAAAGCATCCCAAGTAAGGTACAAATTCAAAATATACTAAAATATCAAAATAAAAATTCAACTCTTTTTTCCACAGTATACTTAGTCAGTCAGTTACCTCTGAAGAACGTTTGTTTCCACTCAATGTCAGTAAATTTTTAGCCTCTGACAGGGTTTCATGAGAGGTAGCGCGAAAACTGTCAATGTGAATTTCAGTAAAATCGGTAAGACCAAATCTACTGGGCCCTGGTCAGTACTATCGGAACACGACCGTTTGTTATCCATATCTGTCATACTGCAATATTACTTACTGCCAATTAACGAAATCCATCTAATGTATTGTTATGTTAATTCAAATCTTACATTTTCCATACAAGACAAGGCGCGTTAGGTAAATGCAGATCTGACAGCTCTATTCAATCTGCTTGCTCTGTTTTCCACTACAAGTATACCACGCCTACAGATTGAATCAAGCTGTCAAATTTGCATTTCCCGAACTCGCAGAAAGTTGGAAATACTGCAAACTGTGCCAAAAATGCGTGAATTAATGTGTCTAGATTGTGCTGATATAAAGCAAACGCAAATTGGTTGCTTTTTGTGGAAGAAATTTGATCTTGAAAATACCCTTTTGTGACATTTGATTGGTCGTAAATCAAAAAGTAAGGGAGAGCGAGGTTTTTTGTCTTCAGATTTGTGTTCTAGGACCTCGAAATAACCCCCAAAAAGCATTTCGTCAGAATCTACCCTAAACTGCAATTTTTCCTAATTTTTCTATAACATTAAATGTTAATTAAAATTTTGAATAAATTATGGTATCAAATGGACAGTTGAAAGAATAAATCCCATTTGGTAAAAAATGTGTAAGTCTACCATCAAAAAGTTGTACCTACTATTGTTAATTATCATGTTTTTACAGTCTCTGTTTTCATAAGTAACGACGTAAAAGTTTAAATAATTGACCTACTTCACAGGATAATAGTTTATTATTTTGTTTATTATATTTTTATACCTAAAGAAAAATTAAATATCCAAGAAATGTTGTTAAATAATCTTTTTTGGCGAATGTTTTATTCCATGTTTGAGGAAAAAATCAGTATAAACCAAATGAAAACAGATATTTTGAATTTTTCAAAAAAATCCTGATTTTTTTGCATCTCCGATGTGGATCATTCAGGGAGGATTTTTTTTAATGACCGTTAATTCAGGGTCTCAATATATTGTAAGAACTTTAATCTTTTCGATCGAAGTTTCGACCACTAATTTCGACTCGCCCTGTACGTAACTAACGTCACTTTCACAGCCTAATTTCTCAGTTGCATGTCCATCCTCAAGCGCCCGAGAAACCGGAAGAGAAGGAAGCTGACTTTTTCTCGGAACACGAGAATTTCACCAGCCAGGAAATAACAGTAGCACAGCAGTTGACAGTTGTATGTGGTTTGAGTTAATTTTTTTTGTTATTATGTCATTTCAACGCTGGTCGTAATTTAGGGCGGTCGTTATGTTGTTACAATTACAGTGTTTCCTGTGTTTTTTTTTTCTATTTGACTCTCAAAGGTAACAATTTTCTTCATTCCATTTGTTGAAAGAGCATGTCAGTTGGAAGATCTCTGGCAGAAGCTAGAGTTTTTTCATCAAAATGATCAGCATAGTCATAGTTCCAGATTTTAGCCAATCACACTAGTTTTCCTAGTGTATTAAGACTAAAACTAGTTTGGTGTTACTAACTATCTGAAAGTTCACTAAATATTTCAAACTGGTCAGAATAAAGCAATATACAAACTGAATCAAGAAATTTTGGGGTTCCTAACAAATTTTTCGGAAAATATCAATATCAGACTCAGCTTATTTAATTTCAATAAAAGACTCCTTGTTCGGATTAAAAAAACCTTTGTCACCTCCATGGCTCAAAAGTTTTCTTTTCATTATAATTTTTCTTCGTCAGATGATCTAGTCTATATTTTGGAAACCTAAAATTTTCTTCTGGCCTTTACCTAAACATTAAAGCACCATAAGACTCTGGGATCAATCACTCAATTTTTTTGTCTCTCAAGCAACCTGAAATCACCGATGACGCTAAAACAGGCCTCACGCTAAAACAGAATCCTGAAGATGGTCCGAAAGTCGACTTCTCACTTGCCAGCAGTGTCCAAACGGAACCCCGAAAATCTGCCATTACTGCAAGGAAACCAGCTGCCAAAAAATCTGCTGTAAGTGAACGAACAAAAAAGGCTTTTATTATTATTTTTGCACAAAAATATTTTATATTATTCGATTTTTCACCAGAGCTATTATTTCAGTGTTTGACATTATTTTTGTTCTTACGTTTTCACGAAAAATTAATCAAAACATAATTGCTGACGATATTTCATCCAAACGTAAGTCAAAAAATCAACGAATTGAAGAAAAAAATTAAGAGCACAAACAACAAAAATATCTCAAAACTTTAAAAACCACATTAATCTCAAAAAAGAAATCAAGTAGGGCCTGTTCGTTTGCAGCATACGTATTTGATAGAACTGCTCTACTTGTATTAAATATTAAAGTAGGCAGACGAGTTAAACATAGACAAACGATTCTTATTGATGCTCCGTGAAACAGACGAACGAACCCATCTGGTATCAAATGAAAACTGTCATACGACACATTATATTCAAATGAGAATCCACGGTGCACAATTTTTACAACGTTGCCAAGTCTAGTTTTGATGAACGTGATGTCACGAAACCACTTTTCTTCTGATTATATAGAAACTAGAGGCCAGAAAAAATAAATAAAAATTCTCGAGTGATATTAGCGTATACACTTTTTAATTACAGTGTTCTCTCATATGTCGTGGAAAGGTCCGTTCACACATTTTTTAATATCGCCCTGTATATCCGTCAAAAACGCAACAAGGCATTTTTCAATACCAGATATGAAATGGCCTTGATCCATAGTATGGTACTTATGGTTGGGCAATGTACAATTCGTCGTGAGTCACCCTGTATACTTGACTAATTCTAATTTCCAGTTCGGCGCGAAGAAATCCGGCCTCGGCGCCACGAAGGTGAAAACGAACTTCGCCGATCTGGAGCGCGAGGCGGAACAAGCCGAAGAGTCGCGACTGCGCGCCGCCGAAGAGTCCGTCAAGATGGCGGCGCTGACGAGCAAGGAAGAAGAGGAGCGCGAGGCGGCCGTCAGGCTGGCGTACAAAGAGCTCAGCGATCAGCAGCAGAAGAGCAACGATCAGGTGCGGAAGCAGGACCCGAAGAAGGCCGATCAGATGGAGAGGTTGGGGATGGGCATCAGCACCAGGGGGTGAGTGTTATAGCGCCTCTACACCATCGGCCGTGATGGACAAATACAGAATGGGCCATGATTGTCACCATCATGGCGCAGCTGTCATTAATGAGGTCTGTGTTTGCACATGGATGTTGAAACGATAGCAGCTATCGCTATTTATTTATTTAGTGGATATAACCACCGACAAGTTCGTCTCCGCTCATGGTCAAATACAGGCGATAACACCCTGTAGAGCACTACATACGTAACGATACTCAGACGAGACAGCGCACATTTATTTCGCCAAGAGGCTGCCCTGATGTCAAAATAAAAGCCCCGAAACGTCTCAGCATCGAAACCAATACTCGAGCGGCTGAGTAATGATTTAATACATTGTATGGTACTCACGAAACGTGTTTATAATGCTTGGTAATTCGCTGATTTCCTAAATTTCAAAATGTGTGTCATTGAGATCTTCATATCTCAAATGTATCCAATTTTATATCTGTTTAATTTTCACATATCGTTTTTCGCCTGTATTTAGTTATGAAAATTTGGATTTCAGAAGTGTTCTCTCACAGACATTCTACGTCACTGACACAATCCGACAACGTTGGAATCGTGGAGGCATTTGTTGATTAACTATTGTCAAGTCACTACTGTCGTTTAATGTACGATCTGTCAGAGCTCTTACTGTTGATGAAAAAGGCTGCTGATATTATATTAACTATAGATTCTTGAATAACCGTTCACCGATATGGGACTCTTTTTATCGGTTCGACGGAGCAACCAGTATGAAAAAGTGGTAGCAAAAATTACCAAAATCTAAGTATGTTGTATGCTCGAAAATGGAAATAATCCGAAACTTACCTTGGGATGCTACACAACATTCAAGTCACAATTTTTTATTTCATCATTACTGTCGTCAATAGTAGCTACAGCAAAGTATGGTTTGCTTAATAATAATAATGAGGCTCTGAGGGTATGAAAAATACAACGAAAACTACAGTGGGACACCATAGTTTTTGTGCTTCGTACTTTGTGCTCAGGAACTATTCCTACCTTTTCAGCTGCATATAAACCACATCATCATCATAGCCTGATCAAGCAGCCCTTTAAAGGATATTCATGCCATCAGAATGAATTCCGAATAAACAGAACTTTCTTCAACGTTTTCATACCTTTCATCTCCACTCTCGAATAGTTTGGATTGCGAGATAAAAATGCGTGAATCATTATATAATTTACGGAAGGCAAATTTCCACTGCTAGTTTTAAAAAAGTTTTTCTTCATTTTCACAAGTTGTAAAAGTGATCTTCCAATAACAATTTCACGACAAGAACAACATAAACAATGTCAGCAAATGTCAGCGGTTCCATTGTTGTCAGATTCATATCAGTACCACCAACTTTGGTCAACAAAAAATACTAGAATCTAGTGAAGACATTCTACGTCACAAGAGCATACATATTCTAATTTTTCCTATGTTTCAAAGGCTCTAATTTTTTTATAACTGAATGTTGAGTTGAATTTTTCATAAGGTGGGGAGCTAATGCAAAATGGTTTCAAAAAATAACATTGATTTCGATTTTGGAATTTTAGGAAAATAGCGAATTCAGGACAGTAAAAGAAACTCAGAAAATCTATACTTTATCTTAATTTAATTTGATCTAAAAAATGGACATATACGATTGTTGACCAAAGTAAGCCATAATAAAATTCATCTGGTATAAGAAGAAAAATGAGTTGCAACAGCTAGAGATTATGGTTCACAACACACTATATTAATTTATACGTTTACTAAAATAATATGCGAGACTCAAAACATCATATGTATATAAATGATGAACCATAATCAAGTTATTTTCTTATTGATTCTAAAAATAAATCGACATCAGTTTAACTGAAAATTTGTTTCGCACAACCCTGTACATTATAGTGACATAAAAAATCTTGTGGGCTAAATTCTGCTTTTCTTTACTAATAGAAAAGAATCTTCAGTTACAGTTATTAAAAGTGCTCATGGACGCTTTCATAATTGATTCATGAAAACATTAAACAATGTGACAAAATAAACTGTTCAACACTAAGGTAATATAACTTTAAAAATTTCTACGGCAGACCAGAATGTCAGCTGAATTGAGAGGGTAATTTATGGAATATCACTTACATAAGAGAAACATCTTGAGGGTAATGCCCTCTTTCAGCTGTTAATGCCGACGCGTGGCAAGGGGGAACTTTATACTTGTTGAAAAACGAAGATACACATTGGTTTTCGATGACAGGCTCTTCCCTGAAGGGAAATTTATGGCGCAACCGAGGATTCGGGAACTTTCTTCATGACTTTTGAAACGTGCTTTCGAGCCTTGATATAAATGGAGTATTTACTTGCTCGAAAAACTAGTGGATTCGACTACAATTGCTGACTCGTCGCAGACTTTCCAACGAATATTTGGCAATATTGAGTCTATCTCTTAACGACTAGCACACTGCTACTTTTGATTAGACACGAAAATGGACATCACGAAGTGTCGATTCTGATTGTTGTTCTTGAACTCTAACTAAAAACTCTCTAACTCAGGACTGAACGAATTATGGATAAGGGCCACAAACTATATGAACGGTTGATGAACGGTTGATTCTTAACTGCAACTAAGAATTGAACATCGCGAACTGTTGAATCTGACTTGCGAACTGAGAATTGAGAATCGCGAACGGTTGGTTCTTCACTGTTGAATCTGAACTGGCCAAGAATACGCTACGGATTATTTTAAATCCTCGAAAAGCTGTTTATCTTATTTTAATGATCAATAAACTTGACAATAGCGGCATTGATTACGGTTATTAATAACACTCTAATAGTATTTTTATCATATATTTCATGATGTTAGTCGGTTCCACGTCGTTCTTAATGCATTCAAATCGAGTTTCATTACCAGGAAGTGTCAAGAAGCGCATATTGTAATTATATTTATTAGTCCTATAAATATATCCTTTTGGATATCAATGAGATTAAGCCGGCAGGTAGGAAGGGGTCAATTAGTGTTAGTGAGAATGTATCAAATTCAGATACGGCAATTAACGCACAAGACTACCTAAGTCAGAATAAATACAATCTCCGCAGACGGAATCTCCAGTCATCTGAGATTATTCATGATGTATAAGCCTCTGAAGAATCTAACCACTCGCGATAGCGAAACGTTAGGAAGAAATTCCAAAAAACGACGGCCTTCAAACCCGAGTGAAAATTGTGACAATGAAAACTTCGGCCGCGAAAGCCTTAACCATTTTGTCAAGATGTTTGTTGTCCTTGTGGTGCCAAAATATAGTGCAGACATCAGCTAGAACAGTAAATGAACCTGAAATCTGAATATTCAATAAGTCAATAATATACAATAAATTAAAATCGGCCCAATCATGGAACCTTGCGGAACCCCACAATTAATAATATTCCTTCCTTCGCAGCGGGATCAGCCACTCGGCCGTCAGCGACATGCAGACCATCGAGCAGGAGAACTTCCAGACCCCGTCGAGCACGCTCTCCTCGCTGGGGAAGCTGCGCCTCTCGGACGACACTTTCTTCGACGATTACGCGTTCGGCAGTCCGTTCAGCATGGACCGCAACACCAACAGCAAACTCGACACCTTCCTGCTGTCCGAATTGAACAGCCTGAAGTCCAGCAAAAAGGACAGCTGGGTGGTCGTCGACGATCCGCCGGAGAAGCCGAAGAGCACCAGCTCCAACGGTAGGTTCATCGACCTTTAAGGTTCATATAAAGTCAAATATTTCGCGTTTCTGAACTGTAAGATGGCACTGACAAGATATGTTTTTCACACCATAGTGACAGCGATCTTTATTGATATTTCCAAATAAATTACAGTTTTCTGCTGGAAGATCTAGCGAATATCCAACTGTCAACCATACTGCTAATGCATTGTTGCCAAATCTCAACATTATTCGGAGTATCGGGTATTAATTGTGGTAATGTGGTTCAATGCATTATGTATCTATATTGTCAAGGGGGTTGTGAGAGAAAAGGTGAGCCGCCATCTTCTCTCTTCTATTATTCGTTCCATTTTGAAGGGGACTAGTAATGATTGTGTCCATACCCTCTCTACCGTTTGTAATTTGGTGGTTTATTTCATTGTTTTTCGGAATTATGAGTTTATTGTTATGTTTTTGGGCTACATTTTCAAGGTTATTTCTTTCTTTACTTCTTTTTTCCAGCTCTTAGTGTAGGCTCATTGTTCAGTGGTCTACAAAATATTTCAGTTTTGCAGTATCTCCGTTTTTTTATGAATGTAGACTTCGCGGGCCTCATTGCTGTTGAGTAGCGACCTCTACAGAGTCTTGTCAGTGAATTTAGTGAAACTAATAGGGCCTCTAGTTTTTTATTCGTGGAAACTTCGGGGAAATAATTTTTCGAGATCAGTTGAGTCCTGTCTGTGAATTTGATGGAATTCACAGTGCTTCCATAATTTTGTTTGGTGGAGACCTCGTTTTTCGAATACTGTGGACCTCTGCTGAGTCCTGTCTATACGAATTTGGGTGAATTTGCAGTGTCTTCACTCTTTTGTTGGCTGGAGACCTCGGTGACCTCGTTATTCGAATTCAGTGACCTCTGCTGAGTCCGTGAATTTGGCGAGAGTTGAGGTGCCTCCGGTTTTTGTTGGGTGGAGAGCTCGGAGACCTTGTTATTCGAATTCAGTGTTCCTTGCTGTGTCCTGTCTGAAGATTTCAGGAAATTAGTTGCGCCCTCTGAATTGTATTGGGTGGAGACCTCGTATTTCGAACTTGACCCCTGTGCCGAATCATGTCTGCAAGTTTCGGAAAATTTGCGGAGTCTTCAGTTTTGTAATTTTTCAGAAGCAGTGATGTATTTTCCTTGTCTGCAAATTTCGGTTGATTTGCAGAACATCTAGGCTCACCATGGATAGGGACCTCCTTTTGTTCTAAAAGGGGTTATCTTTCCAATCGTTTTTAGTGTTTCCAAAGGTGGGGACAACCCATCCCACAACAATTAACCCTGAGAGTCCCTCTACAAGGTCCTCGGAGGAGATCGGAAACTTTCGATATTCCTTTGTTTTATATTTTTTCATAGTAATATTCCAGTAGGGTCCTGTCTCCGTAGCTCCGACACGTTCATGGGGTGACTATTGGGTCCGAGAATCATGTGCTCCGAGCAACCGGACGTTCCCATTTACACAATGGTTCGGTTGTAAAATAAAGTGGTGGACTTATTCAATTTGGGATTAGATTTGATGTGATCGTTACCACAGTTTTTTATGTTTTTAACTAGAAATTTCCTCTGATTCGTAGAAAGGGAACGGAAAAAACAGAGCAAACCTCCCAGGCAATTGGAATCCGCTTCGAACTCGGATGAGGCTCAGAAAAAGTTCGGGAACGCCAAAGCCATTTCGTCGGACCAATATTTCAACGATAAGGGCACGGACTACGAGACCAAGGCGAATTTGAGCAGGTTCCAGGGATCGTCCAGTATATCGTCCGCAGACTTTTTCGGAAATGGACAAGGTGAGTTTTCGTATATGTTGAGATCAGTATTACTTTTGTTTTATCGTTTTCCAATATACATCAAAGCTGTGCAGAGCAAAATATCAACTGACAAAAATGGTCAAATTAGTTATATTCTGAGAATTTCAAGAAAATCGAAGAAAAAATTACCCCTAGAAAGTTGTAAAAACCACGAAAAATACAAGATCGGCAGATTTAATTGAAAGTCGCACTATGTACGTGAAATTTTACCTCTAAAAATCACGAAAAATACTCGATCCGGAAATTTACTCGAAATTGGTACTATTTACGTGAAATTTCACCCCTAAAAATCACGAGAAATACTTGATCGGCAAATTTATTCGAAATTGGCACTATTTACATGAAATTTCACCCCTAAAAATCACGAAAAAACACGATCTGCAAATTTATTTGACAATCGCATTACTTACGTGAAATTTCACCCCATATAAATCACGAAAAACACACGATCGGTAAATTTACTCAAAATTGGCACTATTTAGATGAAATTTCACCCATAAATATCACGAAAAATACACGATCGGCGGATTTATTACAAATTTGCACTACATACGTGAAATTTTACTCTTAAAGATCCTGAAAAATACAAGATCGGCTGATTTATTTGAAATTCGCACAATATAAGTACGTGAAATTTCACCCCTAAAAATCACGAAAAATACACGATTCGCAAATTTATTCGAAATTGGCACTATTTACGTGACATTTCACCCCTAAAAATCACGAAAAAACACGATTCGCAAATTTATTCGAAATTGGCACTATTTACGTGAAATTTCACCATTAAAAATCACTGAAAATACAAGATTGGCAGATTTATTTATCAATCGCACTTTATATGTGAAATTTCACTCCTAAAAATCACAAAAAATGTACGACCGGCAGATTTATTTGAAATTTGCTCTATCTATATACGTGAAATTTCACTCTTAAAAAACAAGGAAAAATACAAGATCGGCTGATTTATTTGAAATTCGCACTATATACGTGAAATTTCACACTTAAAAATCATAAAAAATACAAGATCGGCTGATTTATTTGAAATTCGCACTATATAAGTACGTGAAATTTCACCCCTAAAAATCACAAAAAATACAAGATAGGCAGATTTAATTGAAATTGACACTATATACGTGAAATTTCACCCCTAAAAATCACAAAAAATACATAATCGGCAAATTTATTTGAAATTCGCACCATATACGTGAAATTTCATCCCTAAAAATCACGAAAAATACAAGATCAGCTGATTTATTTGAAATTCGCACCATATACGTGAAATTTCATTCCTAAAAATCACGAAAAATACAAGATCGGCAGATTTATTTGAAATTCGCACCATATACGTGAAATTTCATCCCTAAAAATCACGAAAAATACGAGATCGGCAGATTTATTTGAAATTCGCACTACTTACGTGAAATTTCATGCTGATTATGAAAATGGATGGGAATGAAAGGTCGAAAATTTGAAATTGCAGAAGTTCCGTAAAAAGCCTATGAAAGCTTCATGAATCGGAATCGACTTAAAATTCATTCGAGTCCGAAAATCTGAAAAAAATTCGGGAAAAAACAATTTCAACTCGATTTGAACTTTTCAATTCGAGAACGGTTAAACCAAGTCTCTAAGCACTGATTTCACAAAAAATTAAACAATGAAATGGAAAATCTTAGAATATTTTGTTGGTCAAATGACGGTTGACAATTGACATGAACAGTGTGAAACCTACTTTACGCAACTTTTTCGTCGCTTTCCAGATACTAGTCAGCAGAGTCACAACACGCCGGCCTATGACATGGAAGACGTGAAAGAGAGCGTCAGACAAGGAGTCACGAAAGTAGCCGGTAAACTAGGTAACTTCGCCAACGGCTTGATGACTTCGTTACAGGTAAGATGATTGGCGCTTCGCCTACTCGATTTATTACTTTTATTGCCTTTTTTTTCAGGATCGTTACGGTTACTAGCATCCGACTATCGAAGACGAGTTGGAAGAATTTTTGCATCTACACACCTCGTGAGCTCGTTGCAGAGTCGCCGTTCATGGACTAAATTCAGTTTCGATAAGGTTTATTGGAGCTGAGTGCCTTGACAACTAGGACTATTTCGTTATTTTCTAAGGAGGAATTATTCAATTGAGGATTGTATATCACTAGTTGTGGTCCATGGATTCCTTTATGGAATACTACATGGTTCAGTTGACAAACAAAATTGATTAATATACGATCTGCTATATAAACTATACATGAGGGTCGAAACCGGCCCCAGAATTGAACCTTGAGGTATCCCGATAAAATTATCCTTGGACGCGCCTTATACCGTGGTTTTGGGCTCTTAAGAAATCGATTCTGGTACCGTCTGCTTCGGAATAGATTTTTTCAGAGCTGTTATTTATGTCTTAATGCCAGTAATTTGTTGATGTAAATATTTAAGTGTTTTTGAGCGTTTTGTATTTTGTGTCGAGTTCGGATTTCGGCTTCTTTCTGAAGGTCCAAACCATCGGGTTTTGGATAGTGGTGATTCTGTTCCGATCCCTTGTTTTTGCAGTAACCGAAGATAGAAACAGTGTTCTGGTTTCAAGCGTCCTCTACTGATTTCAAGCGTCCTTCTCTACTGGTTTCAAGCGTCCTTCTCTACTGGTTTCAAGCGTCCTTCTCTACTGGTTTCAAGCGTCCTTCTCTACTGGTTTCAAGCGTCCTCTACTGGTTTTAAACGTCCTTCTCTACTGGTTTTAAACGTCCTTCTCTACTGGTTTCAAGCGTCCTTCTCTACTGGTTTCAAGCGTTCTTCTCTACTGGTTTCAAGCGTTCTTCTCTACCGGTTTCAAGCGTTCTTCTCTACTGGTTTCAAGCGTTCTTTACTGGTTTCAAGCGTCCTTCTCTACTGGTTTCAAGCGTTCTTCTCTACTGGTTTCAAGCGTTCTTCTCTACTGGTTTCAAGCGGTCTTCTCTACTGGTTTCAAGCGTTCTTCTCTACTGGTTTCAAGCGTTCTTCTCTACTGGTTTCAAGCGTTCTTCTCTACCGGTTTCAAGCGTTCTTCTCTACCGGTTTCAAGCGTTCTTCTCTACTGGTTTCAAGCGTTCTTCTCTACTAGTTTCAAGCGTCCTTCTCTACTGGTTTCAAGCGTCCTTCTCTACTGGTTTCAAGCGTCCTCTACTGGTTTCAAGCGTCCTCTACTGGTTTTAAACGTCCTTCTCTACTGGTTTCAAGCGTCCTTCTCTACTGATTTCATGCGTCCTTCTCTACTGGTTTCAAGCGTTCTTCTATACTGGTTTCAAGCGTTCTTCTCTACTGGTTCCAAGCGTTCTTCTCTACTGGTTTCAAGCGTTCTTCTCTACTGGTTTCAAGCGTTCTTCTCTACTGGTTTCAAGCGTCCTTCTCTACTGGTGTCAAACGTCCTTCTCTACTGGTTTCAAGCGTCTTCTATTGGTTTCAAGCGTCCTTCTATACTGGTTTCAAGCGTCCTTCTCTACTGGTTTCAAGCGTTCTTCTCTACTGGTTTCAAGCGTCCTTCTCTACTGGTTTCAAGCTTGCGTTTATAGTCAAACTTGCGTATTTAATTTCCATTCGCTGTAATTCATAACTAAAATAGCTAATGTTTCTGAGGGCGACTTGCCATTCATGTTCTCATATTAATTAGCGATTATGGGCGTGTAGATAGGTGTAATGAAAAATATCGTTCATTACTCGTCCATAAATGCTTTTTCCGTGCTTGCACGACTTTTTCCGTGCTTGCACGCACGGAAAAGTCTATTTTCTGAACTCTTAATGAAATACACTATTTCAGTGCATATATTCATTTATTTTTATTCATAATTCACGATAAATCGTTCTGCTATTGTGAGTTATGGACCCATTTGATTATCATTTATGATTCATTTTCAATTAGTTGTTGCTGCAGCAGAATTGTACTGAAAAGGTAAGCTATCCGAACCGTTATCTCTAAACTTTTTATGGTTTTTGGGCTTGTTGGTCATGGCCTTTCGGTAATTATAGTTGACGTTCCGTCTACAGCTGCGGTAGACATTTTCAAAGGCGGTGCCGGAACTGAAGTTCGTTAACATAGGTAGGGACTGGTTGTCACTATTCAATCAAGGTTATAACTGACCAGTAACAGCTATGGTGGCTAAGCCCTAGCCCTATATTAGACATTTCAATGGTTTAAAATACTATCCGACTGTGAGGGTTCCGAATACTCATCCCACTGCCTTTTGTTTTCGTTTCCAAGTTTTCATAATTATGATTTTTGGTATTGTTTGTTGTTTAGTTCCGATATCGACCTCAAAATGCAAAACGTTCTAGGTACTTTCTGTATAAATAAACGGATTCCTTTATACTTTCAATCTAGGTGCCCCTACATATCTGTGTAAGACTATAACCATTTTTGTGATCGTGCGCATCTTTATATGAAGCTTCTCAACATTGTAGGAGGCAACAGGTTCAACACTCGATAGTTGCGAGAGATTAAAAGATGACACTCAACATTAACCACACTTTTTATTCATTTACGCAAATGAAAAGAGGTTGCAATGTTGATGATGTCAAGGTTGTCGAGTTTATGAAATAGGTTGATATATTGGATATTTAGGCAATTCTTCTGTATTATGTAAAATATATATATTTTATTTTGTACAAAGTTGTTTCATTATGCCTTTCCCGGGATACGTCAATGGTTTGCACTCATGAATATGAAGAGTGTGTCCTAAACGAATATTGTGCTACAAAAATGAGATTTACGTTTCTCATTTAGACATTACGTACATCAATTTGGCACTCTTTCAACTTGGTTGGTTGAATGGGTGAAATGTTGCATTCGAGGGCGCAAAAAAAAAGTTGCGTTCCGTAAAAAAAAAATTGCATCGAGTTCTCCGAAAAAAAAAATTGGTATTCGGGTGTTTCGAAAAAAGAGTTGCATTCGAGTGTCTCCGAAAAAAATTGCATTCGAGCGTTTCGGCAAAAAGATGCATTCGAATGTCTCCAAAAATAGTTGCATTCGAGTGTTTCGGAAAAAAGTTGAATTCGACTGCTCCGAAAAAAAGAGTTGCATGCGGGTGTTTCGAAAAAAGTTGCATTCGAGTGTTTCCGAAAAAATTTCATTTGAGTGTTTCAGAAAAAAGTTGCATTCAAGTGTTCCGGAAAAAAGTTGCATTCGAGTGCTCCGAAAAAAAAGTTGCGTTCGAGAGTTCCGGAAAAATAGTTGCATTCGAGTGTCCGAAAAAATAGTTGCATTCGAGTGTCCGAAAAAAAGTTTTATTCGAGTGTTTCGGAAAAAAGGTGCATTCGAGTGCTCCTAAAAAAAAATTGCATTCAGGTATTCCGAAAAAAAGTTGCATTCGAGTGTTTCGAAAAAAAGTTGCATTCAGGTGTTCCGAAAAAAAATTGCTTTCGAGTGTTCCGGAAAAAAAGTTGCACTCGAGTGCTCCGAAAAAAAAGTTGCATTCGGGTGCTTCGGAAAAAAATTGCATTCGAGTGCTCCGAAAAAAAAGTTGCATTCGGGTGCTACGAAAAACAAAAGTTGCATTCGACTGCTCCGAAAAGAATAGTTGCATTCGGATGTTTTGAAAAAAAAATTGCATTCGAATGTTTCAACCATTCTCTTTCAACTCTCCAATCTCACATTTCTTCTTCCTTTTTCGCGATGTCCCAAATACATAATTAAACCATTTTTGATTAAATGTCAAATTCCTTAACCACTGGTCAATCCGAAAACAGCACATCGGTATTATCGATTTTATTTTGATGTGTGACGTTAGTTTTTCTTCAGATTTCATAGATTTTCAATAAAAAATCACTATTTCAGGAAGAACATTTTTGGCTAGCAAGTAAAGAAATGTACAGGTTGGGAAAGTTTCTTGTAGTATTCAAGTATTCAACCAAATTCAGTAAAACATGGATCTATTACAAATTTGAGATGCATTATTTGCCACACACGGATCACTGTTCACAAGTCATTCAGTTAACGAATACGGTTTTTCTTCCACGAAATCCGACCCGACGGAACGAATTTCGAAAAATTATATCTCGAGAACGTTGAGAGCTAGAAGATTGGATCCAACGCTACCTCTATACCCCGTCTCTCCCCTATCCCCCTTTCTCATCATCCTCCTTTTCCCGCTCCCCACTCGCTAAATAACCTGTCCTTCACGCCCTCGACCCGCTAAAACGCAAAAAACACAATCCGGCTCGAAGGACCAAAATCCAGCTCGAAGGACCAAAATCCAGCTCGAAGGACCAAAATTCGGCTCGAAGGGTAAAAAAATTGCTATTTCGAGAATGGTGAAAGCTAGAGGGATGTGGTTTTCACCATTGGATTTCTATTGAAAATACATTCATGAAGTCAGAAAGAACCGATTTTTTTTTCGGGTAGTTCGGACAGTGAACACGCCTACTTTCTCTTATTTTCTCTTCTCTTCTGCTTCCAGGAATAAGGTCCCTGCTGTTTTTCTGCAGTTCCCAATAGTTGAAATACTTGTACAGGAGCGCCAGAATATGTCTTTGGAACCATTAATTAGCATGAGGGAGGTAAATAAATTATTGAAAGTCATTTTACAGATTGAATTTATTTACAAAAACTAAAACGAGTGTGAAAAAGCGGTGCTTGAAATAAGTACAAGACCTCTAAAGTTTGTAGCACTAAGTGATGTGTAGGTATTGATTGGCATGTTTTGTTACTGAAGCAGTTGCCAACTTCACTTTTATTAGATCCTTGCTTCCGACTTGCATTCCTACAGTCCTACACTTTTTTTCCAATAACTTCCGAATAATTCCAGCTTCCTCCAGCTTGAATTTAACCAGCAATGCATTTTCCTTGGAGATACCTACATATCATTTTCCGGAAGCAAGGATTCGTGTCCATTATTCTGATGAGGACTATAGTCTTCTCCGTTCTTTCCTGATTCCAGCTTCAGAAACAGCATGATGCTGAATATTATTCCAACGACGTGGACTAAACCGATCCCCAATGCTACTGCGCAGAGCAGCCAGAAATTGCTTCGGATATTTTGGATAACGATATCCATGCAACCCTGAAAACACAAAAGAGATACGCCTGAAATAGTTAATTCGTTCACGCCAAAAAATGTAATGAGTCAATTACCTCTGTATTGATGTTAGACGGGTGGTCTCTTTTGCCACATCCGACTGTAACTGTTTTGCAGCAAGAATCAGGTACCTTATTGGTCACAGTTTCATTCTGAATCCAAGGGCTATGCTTCTCCCAGTCCAAGAAACTGGCAGCGCCACAGCAGTGTAACTAAAACAAAACATCGAAAAATTAACAACAACATTTTTTGTCTGATTCCCGTTTTATTTTACTACTATCTACTATGTAACTCGAAAAACAAATAAGTTGAATTTGCCACCTTTCTGATCGGGAAACAGAAAGAACAAAAGAAACAGACGGCAAGAAGAGGGATAATAACCAAAACATGAAAAATGTCTGAAGGAACAATGTTGTTTCACCCTCTTCCTCGTTGTGTAAAAGATTGGTGTGTGTAAAAAAATCTTGGATCACTGACCTCCAACCAAAACAGGCAATTTAGATAACAGAAACAGGAGTTCATGAGACAAAACAAAACATTGAGGTGAATTTCAGTGTACGAATATTTTCTTAAACAAAAAGTTCATGATTCGCATTTATCAATATGATTTGATTTCGTCAATTATCTTATTTTAACCGAATTGCCAGGCACCCTTTTGCAATATGATCAACATTTCAGAAAGACATTCGCTAAATCCATATTCAGTCCGACGATTCATAAACATAGACGACAAACAAAATGGGACCTAGTACTGATCCTTGGGGGTGTTTTTTTCTAACAATAGAGTTATCCTAGATTATAAGCGATGACAGTTTTCAATTCCGCCATACTCAACTTACATTTTCTTGTATGTAGTCGATGGAAGCAGTTTTACTTTCATCAAACTTGTAATTGTCCACCAGTGTAGGAATGGAGTTCAGGTGCATATCTTCCTGGAAATTTGCTTGAAAAATGAACGCCAGCACAGCGATCAGAGCTTCGCACAAAAATATAGCTACTAATAAAATTAAATACTGAAAAATAAAAGAAAAAATTTATTAGCGCCATCATTAACGTATCAGGAAATAGACTGGGGAAGCGGCAAATATTTTGTAGTGACAGTGAACTGCTAAGTTAATTAGTAACAAATTCATCCACTAAAACACTCCAAGGCGAGCAATAGGAAAAACTGGCCATAAAGAAAAAACAAGCTTTCTAACGATATCAAACATAACATTTAGTTTTATTTAATGGAATACCGTTGGCGACTATTTTCCCAATCTGTGGATTGGCAGAGCAGTCCAATTGCTTGGCCCCCACGGTCTCCAAATTGCAACCCACTGGACTTCTTTATATGGATACATGTAGAGGGCCTAGTTTATGGTGCCTTCCATCGAAGTTCTTACTGAACAAATTATGGATGCCTTCCAAACCATAAGAAACACCGGACTTTTAGAACGCGCACGGCAGTCTTGTATCGCAGAAGGAGGGCTTTTCCAGCACTTATAAAAAAGTCAAAGTTCCTTAGGTTTCTTATTTTTTAGGTAATTTTCAAGGAAACTTCTAATTTAAAGCACACTGTATAATTTTCCGTAATTGTTCGAAGTTCACCCTGTATATCTTGACTTTGACTTTGCACGCTTATTCAGTCTATATCCCTTTTACTGCCATTTACACATGGTGTTTGTTTCATCTACTTACACAAAACAAAATTTTCGTCCTTTTTTTGGGTATGGCGCAGCAGCCCAAGAAGAAGACCAAAATGACTAGACATCCAGTGATGAGAAACAAATAAACTGTCGAGGTATAGATATGACTATCCAACACCCTCATGAGGTGAAAGGTTATGACGAAGTTCCAGGCTGCAAGCGCGCATATTGCTATACCAGTTACCTGCAAGAAAAAAAAAGTACAACTATTATAACTAGATCATATTTTGACCATTGATTTGAATTTTCAAGCCAAAGAGAGAAAGAGAGATATGCCATCATCTCTCGACGTGGTAGTTGATAGAGTTTCATCTGACACTCTACCTATGAATGCTGGTGTTCCGCAGGGATCCATTTTAGCTCCAACACTGTTTCTCCTTCATAGCAATAATTTGTAGGGTGCCACCTGCTCTTGTGCATAGCTTATTTGTGGATGATAATAGTTATTTATTTATTTCACAGAAAACAAACAGAGGTTCAAACCTAATAATGTTTTCGTTATATCCTAAAATACATGTTACATTTCGTTATTTAAAATAAAAAGTGAGAAACGTAATATAGAAATGGCGTAACCTACTCAGAGGAACAAAAAATCCAATTTCAGATAGCAGGCAAAAGTTTGAATATAAACAAAATTATGTTAATGATTGTCCTCTGCTCTAGTCGACAAATTTTGAACTGTTCACGAATTGATATTAAATTTCCTAAAATACAGTTGTTTCAGAAATTTATTCTGTATATTTTCTAGCGCTCTCTTCTGATGTTGATTGGGATCCCAAATGACAGAACTTTGAAGTATTTTTAAGAACGAATCTTTGAAATTTCATAATATGAAATTTACTAGTAAATCTTTCACATCGGTTGTACGACTAATTCGATGATATTTCATAGTGTACATACACATCATTATTTGGATTTCTATCAGGACAGTATGTCATAACATAACATTTATGTGAGTTGAAATATAATTTATTAGTAACTGACCAACTGTGTATCTTATCAATATCAGATTGCGAATCAAAATAATCGTTGATGTCTTTAATGCATTTGAGAAAATTTTAAGTCATCTGTGAATAACAATCTGATGTTACCAAATTTGGTAAATCACTAATAAAAATTTAGGAAAGAAAGGGAACAATATTGGATCCTTGCAGTACACCTGACCTTGCCAAAATTGTCGAATTGCAACACATATAATTCACAATCTTTGAGATAAGAAAATAAATTTGAAAATTTCACACCTCACTTTTAGAGAGAACCAAAACATTCGTTCTTATTTAGATGCCATGGCAACCCAAAAAATTTCCGGAAATTTTTATCCTCCTGGGTACCCTGGCCGAAATTAATAAGTGGAAATTTTTCTGTCAAATATTTGACAGGTGATAGTTTATATTTTGCTTTGATGTATAAATTGAATTGTATTTTTCATTTGAAATGAGATAATATTTCATATTTATGTATTTATTAAATATTTCGAATGTGTCTGAATATTTTCTTCACGATAATCGCAAAATTTGCAAATTCTGAAATCAAATTTCAGAAACACCTCAATACACCAGTTGTCTACTTGTAAAACATAGGCCCCGTGGTGAGTCGGTAAAGTGTCCGCCTCGTGGTCGTGTGGTCACTAGTTCAATTCCCAGTGGAGCAAGAACATTTTTACTTTTTTTTTGATAATTTAAAAAAATTAAATTGAAATTTTGTTAGGTGTGTTTTATATATATCAATATTTTCATGCATCTTTTTTGTACTATGCATATAAATAGTTCAGGTGAACCATAGTTATTTCTTATGAATTGTTGGATATATTTTGGTGTAAAATTTTCTTACCGAATCCCCCGTGTGCTTGAACTAATTGCAGGAAATTTATCTCGTACATGAATTTTTTAAGAAAATTACCCTCGTCGCTGCGCGACTCGGGTAATTTTCAAAAAATTCATGTACTCGAAAAATTTCCGGCAATAATTCAAGCACTTGGGAGATTACAAGTGAAAATATTTTGAAAAATTCCACTATCAAGTGATTTCTGAAAAATAATCATAAGAGGATAAACAAGATATTGTTTAAACTCCTTAATCAAATATGTTATCTGAACCAGACAATTTCATAGATTTCAATGTTTCCATGCCTTTTACCGAAATTCTTGTGGACAAAAATTCAGAAATTTTCAAACGTAATCATGCGAGGAGTGGCCATACCAATGAAGTCCAACAAGTCCAAAATAAAATGTTTGTTGGTTGAAAAAAGTTACTATTCCTGTCAAGAATATTTGGATGATCCATCATTGTGATTTATTTTATTTTACTCATTTTACTTTTTAATATATTACTTGTAGTGTGCTGTCGTGTTACCTGCTTTGTGATATTTTTAACTCAATGATTTTAATTATATGTACATAATGGTCGTGGTTTATTTGTACTCATATGTTATGATTTTATTTATACTGGTAATTGTTTCACTTCAAATGTGTATCTTGTGTTGTGCTGTCGTCTCACCTGTTATAACTTTGATTTTATTTTTACATATGATCGTGGTTTGTTTGCTTATTTACTCATTTATTTTATTCATACTCATTTTATATTTTCAATGAGCTCTACAATATGCTATTACTGTATTATGTACGAGGCTTGTTTGGTAAGTCCGTGACTTTTTAAATTTCCCGCGCAGTAACTTTAAATGCAACACTGCTGCTGTCAACCACCATCTTTCAATAGACTACTGTCAAATTTTGAGCAAGCTGCGACATTTGGTTTGTGTTTGACAGCAATTAGAAGCAGACAACCTCGTGAATTTTAACAAAAATGGAAAAAAGTGAATTTCGTGTGTTGATTAAGCATTATTTTTTGCGTAAAAAAACCATAACTGAAACCAAGGAAAGACTTGATAAATACTATGGGAACTCTGCACCATCAATTTCAATGGTTAAGAAGTGGTTTACTGAGTTCCGTTGTGGTCGTACCAGCACAAGTGACGCCGTACGTTCAGGTCGCCCAAAAGAGGTCATCACGCCAGAAATCGTCGATAAAATCCATGGAATGATATTGGACGATCGGAGAATAAAAATACGTGAGGTAGCTGAGGCTGTAGGCATCTCAACTGAGCGAGTACATCACATTTTACATGAATATTTGGACATGAAGAAACTATCCGCGAGATGGGTGCCGCGATTGCTCACACTCGACCACAAGCGCAACCGTGTGACCACTTCAAAGGAGTGTTTGGCAAAGTTCAATCGCAATCCGGGCGAGTTTTTACGCCGTTATATAACCGTAGACGAAACATGGATCCATCACAATACCCCAGAGACCAAGGAACAATCAAAACAGTGGGTGTCAACTGGTGAACGTGCACCAAAGAAGGCTAAGGTGCGTCTGTCAGCCAACAAGGTTATGGCCACAGTTTTTTGGGATGCACGCGGTGTCATTCATATAGATTACTTAGAGAAGGGTAGAACGATCAACGGCGAATATTATTCAGAGCTTTTAGACAGATTCGATATTGATTTGAGGCAAAAACGACCACATTTAGCGAAAAAAAAGTGCTGCTTCATCAAGACAATGCACGAGTGCACACGTGTGTAGTCACTATGGCAAACATTCATAAATTGGGCTACGAACTACTACCCCATCCAGCATATTCTCCAGATTTAGCCCCTTGCGACTATTTTCTTTTCCCAAACCTAAAGAAATGGCTGGGTGGTAAGAGATTTGGGTCGAATGAAGAGGTTATAACCGAAACAAACGCCTATTTTGAGGGCCTTGAGAAAACCTATTATTTGGAAGGAATAAAAAAACTGGAAAAACGCTGGACTAAATGTATTGATCTAAAAGGAGATTATGTTGAAAAATAAAACGCTTATTTGCCAATTTTTTTTTTCTTTATTCAAATAGTCACGGAGTTACCAAACAGCCCTCGTACTATATGTATTACTGTATCTGTATTGTATGTGCCTCAGATTTGGTTTTATTCATTTATACAAGTAACTGTGGTTTATGTCCACAAATCATTAATTGTCTTTTACATACATACCATGTTCATCTGATCAGATGAAACACCACAACAACTTCAACAGAACGGAAGAAGGACTACAATTGAACATGGTTTGGCTTCCAGTTCTCAAAAATTCTCAATTAGCTCCCTACCCACAAAATAACGGTACGAACGATTCTATGATGTCAGCTAACGCTATGAACCAATCAGATGTAAGAACGTCAAATCACAGGTATTTATTGAGACAACGTATTACAAATGTCAAGCATTTGACAGCGACTTAAGAAAGCAGATATTTGTAAAATATCTCTTGAAAATGCTAACCACTCGTGTTGGCGAAACGTCGAGAACTTCTATAAACATACGTCGGCCTTACAACCTGAAGAACCACCATGTAAATATACAACTATTTGAATTATTTTGATAGTGATTGGAATATTTTACTTATGCTATATTTCTGTTAAAAAAATAATTTTATCTTGAAATTTTAGGCACAACCTTTCGAAAGCATCACAAATCCAGTGGCGTCGCCAAATTTTATTTAAAAAAATCGCTAGTTTTTTGGATTTATGACCTTGAAATAAAATCGATGTAGGCCTTGAATTTTATATTTTTATTTCGAATTTATGGCACTCTACTAGAACTATTGATGATCTACCTATTGAAAAAAAACTTTTGAATCGGATAATAAATAACAGTTTTAGAGAGGTGGCCCGCTTTCAAATGGGTCCCTCAGTATATATACACAAGTTATAGATCTTTTTCGGCCTGTTTTGAACTTACCAAAAGCACACACTGGAAAATGTAGAGAAAAACCCTCGTCGTCGTCAATCCGCAACAATTCGATGCCATTTCGAATCATGGAGTTACCGGGAAGAAAACTCGACACGGGCAAAGCAGTTCTGCGATAAACTGGAAGAAATAGAAAACTAGTTAAAATCCAAAACGACGTTCTGTTCGTATTTTTAGGTTATTGCCCAATGAGTAAACAATCACCGCTCATGTAGGTGTGCTCCTTCGAAATATGCGATGCCGATGATGCTTTATTTACTCGGTGCATATTTGAGTTGGTGGTGTAGGAAGAGGTTGATGATTTGCTGGACCGAAATAGAATGGTTGAAATACGTGTAGGGTCTGGTATACAGGCTGTCTTGTTAACCTTGATTACATTGATTTCTCCTAAACCCTTCCAAAGTGTATTCAGTAGTCTTGAGAATAATTGTTGACAAAAATAAATAAAATCACATTTTGACATTTTATTGACTTCTGGAAATATTGAAACATGCCAAGAATTTCTTTCACTTCAGCACCTTAAATAAATGTTTCACTTGTTGAAATATTATTAGGCTTCAGATTGAAGCTTTTGGGCCCAATCGGAATGCTTTATGTGGTTCCTATAGGGAAATAACAATGGAGTTGTGAATTTTGGAGCTAATAAAAAAAAACGAAGTTATTAGAAATATTGAATGAAAGTTTGTTTTTGTGGAGGATATTCGTTTCTTGACATACCTTTTTGGGCATTTTAACCTTCCACAGTCTGAAAATGAAAAAATGTTAATTCAAAGAATTCTGTACAAGTGTAGAGGGGCAATAATCAATTTGCCCCGATCAGTTACTGCGTTTAGAAGACTGCTGTCTTGAAAACATTTTATTATTTCGTCAGTAACGTATCGAATACTAAATTTGCCTATATGACGAGAAATAATAATAAATTGCCTGAAAATACTTTTCTTTTTCGAAAACGTTGACGTTTCCGACACTATATCTGTCTCAGTTATCCTTGACATTGTCGCATTTTAAGAGTTGAAACGTCGTGAATAAAAATTGCAGAGAATTGAATTTTTATTTGTCCTTTTTTAGACAATGTAAGTCCAGAATAACCTCACTCAATACCCCACAGGTTATATGCAAGTAACGAAATGGTATCAATGAATTTTCAACACAGTGTTTTGTTTGTTCTGAGGATTCATTATAATATAATAATATTAGCTTATAAATCGTCTTTATCTTTTTAGGTACTTACATAAAAGTTGTACAAATGAGAGATGTTATTTCTCACTTCCAACTGAATGAAGAGATGACCTAGATATTAATTTACAATAGAGGACCAAAAGAAAAATGAGAAATAAAACTTTCTATGATTTTACACCACTTCTATTTGCAACCAACTTTACTGCAGTTTCGTCCTATATGGACATTATCAAACAATACAATAATTTGAAATAATAAATAACCCTCCTTAAATACCCTTAATTCTACCCGAGGCCTGTCTTAGTGACTAACGGTCATTAATGACTTTTACCTGGACCTTGTTTATTTGCGACAATGTGACTGAGCTGCCTTAAAAACCGGTGAATAGACCAAATCCAGTTGATCATTCAGTAGGTTACATCCACAATATTTGTGTTTATGTATTTCTAGGGATTCCAAATAATTCAGTTTCCAACCCTTGCTTGCATATAGTGCAAAATTTCCGTATCTTTCAGACTCGGAAACTTGTGGTTGCATTCCAAGGAATGGTTTGAAAACGTCGAATCATTTTTTCCTAGTCTGAAGGACCTTTCATGTTCAGTGTATCTTTTTGAAAAATTACGTCCACATTGTCCCACATAAACACCGTTACACTCTGGACACTTAAGCTTATAAACTCCAGATTGGAAAATGGAAAAATCTAAATTTTAAGGTCCAGGTAAAAGTCATTAATGACCGTTAGTCATTAAGACAGGCCTCGAGTAGAATTAAGGGTATTTAAGGAGTGTTATTTATTATTTCAGATTATTGTAAACTGCAGTAACGTTGGTTGCAAATAGAAGTGGTATAAAAACATAGAAAGTTTTATTTCTCATTTTTCGTGATGATTTCCTACCACGTAGTAACGGCTACATCCATCAATTTATTGAAAGGACCAAAAGAATTTTGTTCTTTATTATTTTGTGTAAAAAGAAACAAATATTGTACTCAGTACGATTGGCCATTGTGAGCAACTTCAGTTCCGTTATTTTATTGGAGACGTGGTCGTATTTTCTTATAAGTGAGAAAATTAATCGACAACAAAAGTTTTGTACATTTTGAATACGGTGCTGGTAAAATTAAGTTAGTAAATCAACGTAGTTGAACCAGGTGATAAGAACCAGTGATTCGTAGAGTAACATTCTGTATGAGTTGATTGAAGGATAGATCAATTAAAAAAAAAACTAAAGGACTTTTTCACCAAACCATCAATATGTGAAGTGACTATAGAGATCAGAATCAGCCTCAGTTGTAATTTTTCAAATAACGGTACCATTTTTTCAGTAGTGGTTCAACAACCGCTGATAGGGTCTGAAAACCATTTTTCTGTAAAACTATCAACGAATTTTCCTCAATACACCCCTGGTCCTGTTATAATCAAGTACGTGCTAACCTTGTACTTGACACCGTGGACATAATCCTGTTCCTACGAACACTGTTCATGAGCTTTTCAAAGTATTCACATGGGACTGTGTACGTCATTCAGTCATTTGGATAATGTCTTCTGAAGGACCTTTGGGTCTTCAAAATGACGTCTTATGCTCTGTCTCCAGTCTCATCTGCACTCAAACATTACATACAGTTTTCTAACCTTGCCTTACGAGTAACCCTCAGAATTCTTCGAGAGACTTGTGCGACCTAGGGATGACGAGGTCCTCACCTTTTAACGTGTGGTGCCATGCATAGATGTACACAGTACTGTATTTCTGCACTCGCTAGATACCTTGAAATACAGTCAAGATTTTTGCAATTGACGACTCAAACATCACATCACACGCGATTGCTATAAGTAGTTTTCATTGAATGATAATACACATAGGAAGCTACAAACAGTTTCCCCACTTACTGAGGGGAATTATTTATTTGCATCTAATTGAGATCGAATACCGACGCGTTCATATCTTTATGTAACTGAACCCAAACATTTGTTCGCTCTTATCAGCGATTATATTAATTATTTGAAGAGCAGAAAAGCCAGACGAAATTCGAAATGTTTGGTGATGTTACATCAGTAGCGTCTCCTGCCTCGATTTTCATTTTAAAATGTTCCGGGGCTCTGAATTCCCTTTAACGTTTTTTCTTTATAGTAACCTTCGATTGTGATTCGTAAAAAATTGCACAAAATCTACGAACATTTTCAGTTTGAACATACGAGGACGTATTGATATCTAGTTAGCCTAGACCAGTTCCCTGCATAAACAAAATATTGCGTTACCATAGCAACGAACAATAACTTATTAGAAGTGTCAATGTAAAGTATGACGTTAAAAAAGTAAACCAGAATTACGCAATAAATTAAAAGAATGAATATGTCCACCGATATTGTGAAAATCGAAAAATTGGAGTATCGAGCCATCATCAAGTACCTGTATTTAAAATGGTTAAGAGGTAAGCAGATTTACGAAGATATGCTTGGTGATCAATGTCCTTCGTATGCGACAGTGAAAAATTGAACTGCAAGCTTCAAAAGAGGTAAATTTCCATTGAAGATGATGACCGATCGGGAAGGCCAGTTTTTGTGTCAGTCCCCGAAAATATCGATGCAGTTCATGACATGATTTAAACAGACCGTCGAATTGGGCTAAAACGGATATCTGAAGCACTGCATATTTCATACGAACGCGTTTATCATATAGTTCACGTCAATTTGGACATGAGAAAAATTGCTGCAAAACGGATCCCCAAATGTTTGAATGTTGACCAAAAGCGTGCAAGGGTAGTAGCATCGCGTTTGATCTGTGCTCGATTTGAAAACGATGTAGACTTCTTAAACCGATTTGTTACTATGGATGAGACTTAGGTGCATTTCTACGATCCAGAAACAAAGCAACAATCGATGGAATGACGACACTCCGGTTCTCCAAGATCTAAGAAGTTACGTGTCCAAAAATCTGCTGGAAAAGTTCTTGTTTCAGTTTTATGGGATTGCCATGGAGTAATCATGATTGATTTGTTGGATAAGGGTAGAACAAGAACTGGAGATTACTATTCGACATTACTGACCACTCTACAGGAAAAAATTGAAGAGAAAAGACGCGGAAAGCTATCCAAAGGTGTTCTGTTTTTGCAGGACAACGCCCCTGCACACAAATCTCATTTTGCCATGCAAAAAATTCGTGATTTAGCGTTTGAATTACTAGAACACCTCCCTTATTCACCAGATTTGGCTCCGTCCGACTATCAACTCTTTCCTCAACTGAAAAAAAGTTTAAAAGGTCGTAAATTTTAGTAGGCTAAGACATTTTCAATATATCCTCGTATGTCAACTAGTTCAAAGTAGATAATAATATTGTAATAAATTTAATATAAAGGCTAAACGGTTTTAAATAATTTATTTAATTATACTCCTAAAGTCTTCTTCTAATTTGTAATATCACAAAAGTACATCACAATTTATCTAATTTATGTCGTTCTCATTTATTCCATACTAGACTATCCCTCATGGCATCTAACTCTGTCTAACTGTATCGAACTAACTTGCGGCGTGATGCTTTTATACACGAAGGGTTCTTTTCTAGACAGTTCTGGAACTACTTCCATTCGCATCTAGATGTCGCACTTCTAGAAGCGTTGATGACTGGAATATCAGCTAGGATGACCTTATACTCTCAGGAATGCAGGTTTGTTACGAGTAGGAGCAACAGGTTCGTACTCGTCCGTAGTGACCGAATCTTTACATTATACAGGGTGGGTCACGGTCGATGGTACCTTAAACGTTTACGGAGAACGGGATATAGGATCATTCTGAAAATTTGGTTTCTCAAGTAGTTGCTCTTGGTCTATCGACTTTAATTATTTTCAGCAATGCAGCGTTGCCGCTTATACCAGAAAGTAGCAGCATCTTTGTTATTTTAAATATACAGGATGTTCCATTTAAAAAAACGACCTTTCAACTGTTTTCGTATCTAGCAGTAAGATCATGAATTTTGAACGACCCTGTATAACGCAGAACAAACTTCTCTATACAGAATCAATGTACATGATCTTGATGAACTAAACACAAAATTGCAACTTCCTAAGAACCAAATACCGCAGAAATAAACATTCAATTCGAGCTATGTTTTGGATAAAAAATATGGAAAGTAACCAATATCTCAAAAACCGTTAGATATAGTATGAGGCAGAAATAATCAGAAAGGAATGACAAGTTCAAAAATGCGGTAATATACAGGGTGACCCATTTGAAATAAGAAAGATGCTGCTACTTTCTGGTATAAGCGACAACGCTGCATTGCTGAAAATATTTTAGATCGATAGACCAAGAGCAACTACTTGAGAAACCAAATTTTCAGAATGATCCTATGTCCCGTTCTCCGTAAACGTCTAAGGTACCATCGACCGTGACCCACCCCTTATATCAACTACGATCTGAAACAGTTCTAACTCTTCTAACTTCAACTTCAAATAAGGGATGTTATAGTACAAAGTAGCGGCCCATGTAGATTCGATGGAAATGCATGACAGAGGTATATTTCTAAGTTTTGTTTGGCTTTTTGTACATACTTTCATTGATTTTAATATGGAAAAACTCCTTTCCCCACTAGCTATAAAGACAGGGAGAACGTCAACACAGAAGTCTTCGGGAAACTTGTGCGAGCTACGGAAGACGCAGCCTTTACCTTTTAACGTGTGATGCCATGGCCACGCTGGGACCTTAACTCACGACCATATGCTTGAGAGGCAAATGCTCTACCAGCACGACCCATCTTAATCTGGTGATATCGGAGATCAAGTACTGCTGATTACGTCCGTCGCGTTGGAAAAGGGCCCAAGCAGTGACCTTTGGGGTGTTCCACAAAAATCCGACAATATATTTTTAAATTTATTATGGTATAAGTGGTAATAAAATATACAAGTTTTTAAATAACAAAATGTACATTTTTCAATATGTATAGTAATATTTTCAATACATGCAAAATTAAAGATATACAATAGATATGTTTAGTTGAAATAGTTTTAACATAAATCACATTGAAGGCAGAGTGAGAAAAACTGGTCCAAGCACGACCCGAGTCTCACGTTGGAAATGTCTTAGTACCAAGTGCTATCTTTTGTTGAGGTAACTACGATAAGTCTTGGTCCTGGTAAATTACTTGTAATAAAATGGCTCGAAATTTGAGTACACTATTTAGTAAAGATACTATGATTAATTCAAGGCAAATAATTAGTAATCAAGTGTTGTGTAAAATATATTAGCAACCGAATAATTTCAGATATAAAAAAGATACATTTCAGAATTCTCCATCCATGTTTTCTATGAGATCATTAGTGAAGCTTTAACGTTCGGTAAAATTCATTGACGATTTTGGTAATATTCTGGTTGGTTTTAGGGTTTTGCCGTGATCTTCTTCTCCGACTCGCCACTGAAGATGATTGCCGCAGTTGTAGCCGAAACGTCTGGATATTATAACCAAAGAAAACCACGGCAAACACGGATACCAACCAGAACATTTGACGCCAGTCGTGAAAGCCTACATTCCTAGACTTCGGAAATATCACATTCTACATCACCTAATTTGAAAATTAGTATTAAACCAAGACAATTACAGTTACCAAAAAGCGCTGATTGGTAAAAACATCTGCAACAGAAACCCAAAAATTTGTAGAAATCATCGAAAAATAATAAACGAAAAATATGCTCAGTCGAATTTGTTACATGCAAATCTCAGAATAACTAGGAAACAGCCCCAGCATTGGCAATATCATGATAGCTGCTCTCGATATGACAATCCAAGAACTTCTATCATATTTCAACAAAAGCGGAATCATCATTTCAAGTGTGAAAATAGTCGACTCAAGCCCGTGACTCACGATCACAAATTTGACCAAACTCCCTTGAAGTGACGTCATTTCTATTGGTTTGTTTCCAATGTTGTGAAACAAACCAATAGTAATGACGTCCAAGGCAGTTTAGTCAAAGTATTTGGCCGTGATCCACCGGATTTAGCAGGTCAAGTTTTACCAACAGTATTTTTATAGTTGCTTTCAAAGCCCCCCGTATTATTGCACTCTTCCTTTGGACCTCGTCGATGCACCCAATTGGTGGAAAACTGGACAACAAAAAATGTACAGCTAACATCGACTCGTGCTATTCTCACACACAGTTTATAAACATCAATTTTGAAGGTAAAAGCGAAAAATCAGTCATCGAAAGCTATTCCAAACCTTCAACATTCTGTTACACCTCACAGAGAGTACCTATTACTGCAATGCCAGTTTAATTCATCGCCTTTATTTGTTTATTTCTGTACGAACTACCACTATGTCTTTATGTTTAATTTCATTGGTGGAGGGGGAGAAGCAGTGTAAAATTATGTACATGATGGTGGGGGCAAGGGGAGTCTAAAACTAAACGGGATTATGTACTTTGTTTGTAGGCATAGATGTTGCACACGGATGCATTGAAGATTATTTTCCAAACAAGGAACAGGCCAAGTTTGGACATTTATGAGATGGCGCCCAACGTGGGACCACTTTTGACAAAAAACCCAAGTTTCAATTTTTGAATTTTTACAAGTTCATTTGAAGGCGCACAATCAATATTTATGGATTCACTTTGGAATATTTGGTTCATAAAATAGAATCACTTTGAAACATTCAGGAAGTAAATTCCCCGAGCGACGTAGGAGCGAAACAACATGGTAGAGTCCCTCAAAACTTCTAACACAATTTTTAGTATTATTTCATTTCCACGTCCATTGTGAACTCATGTTTGAAACTGGTAAATCCATTCTACAACCGTTGAAAATGAAACCAGTACAACAATTTGAAATAACCATCCAGGAGAGCATAATTCGAATTTCATTATATCCAATGTGCCACACGTTGGGCGCCATCATTCCAAAAATTCTCTGGCTAGAAGCACCCAACCTAGGACACTCTTTAAAACCACAAGACCTTTTCCAGAAATTCCAGTAAAGTATCTGCGCAGCCAAACAACTTTGAGAAACAACATGGTACAGTTCCCGAAATTTTTCAAAAAATTTCAGTTTACCTCCAGGTCCACTATCATTGTTTGGGACTAATATTTGAAATCGGTAACTTATAAAACCATAGAAATGACTTCGACAAGTTCCTCTGCTTCTAAAGTCGTTAGTATATTATTGGGATCACGACGAACAATACTTCGAAATCATCCGCTCTGAATTTGGTTGTTGAATTTCCAGCCTTGATCAGCAACAAACACTCGATTGAATATCATTATTGACTAACAATATCGGCAAACTATTGCTATGTCCTTCAAAACGTTTTACGTTTTTGGGTCTTGTTCAACATTACAGTGAAGATTCTAATCTAATTTGATCAAGTAACCTTCCAGAAGAATATAATGTGAATTTCCTTATGCCCAATGTGCACACGTTGGGCGCCAAATCTCCAGTCAAAGGCGCCCAACTTGGGGCACTCTAAAAAACGACAAGACATTTTTCAGAATTACGAAATTTCACTTTGATTTCCGGTGTAACGCTCAATAACTGAAAACTATGTTCACAGGTTGGTTTCCCAAAACCCTACATATTTCCCAATTGAAAAATAAACATTACTCTTGATCTATGAAGACACACCACATGGCAGTAGTCCAATATGGGGCAGTTTGAAAACTATTAGATGAAACTGTTTCTGTTTGAGTTGAGATGTCACCGTTTCAACCATCCATACAAATATCACGGTAATGCGTTAAAAACCGATAAGTAAATATTTTGTTTGTACACAAAGTTACGTCTTTTAGCAAGCCAGTTCAATTTAATTTTTGGTGAAAACGTGTCACGTTCTTCTTGAAAATCAGCGGCACCCAACGTGGGGCTTTCAATTATGGAACAAAACGATGTTCAATTTTAAAACGGGAAATGTTTCTCTCGATGATGATAACAGTACCATGTCTCATGGCTACCTAGTTCACTCAGAATCTTCGTGAATCGACGTGAGCATGTGTTTCTATCTGTACTGGAATCACGCGTGATGTGTGCGAATCCCTTCGGCCCATAGACATAAAATAATACGGACTTTCACACACTGTCCCTTACAACTGACGTAAGAGAGAGATGTTGTGAAGGATAGAATCAGTCTTGGCAAAATATACAAACGTGTCAACATTTCTGAGTTGTAGGGCGTTGTATTTTATTATGTTTTTATCCTGTCAATCACAGGGTGAAATTAAGGTACCAGGATTTCAATTCCGTAACAATTGTCCATAGGTCGCGATTACAAGATTTCCGCTACACATCTTCGGGATTTTAATCTTTTTGACCGATCGCTCATTCAGTGCTCTAGACTTTTAATATGGTTTGCCAATACTTAATCTATCCTTTTCATGTCTATTTCCCGGCCAAATATATGCTCCTAATGACGACGCCGAACTCGGGACACTTCGGTCAAAGGACATTACCCTGTCCTATATTCCATAAAGATATAATGTGTTTCCCTCACAGATAACTGAGCCACGTGCTTCAAAAACCGAGCTCTCCTTGTACTCCGGCGCCCAACGTGGGGCCAAATTAGCGAGAATTTGTACAACGGCCGCGTAACCCAGGCAAACCCATCAACCCGCATTCTAAGACAGTTTCAACGCACAAAATCTCCCATTTCTTCCGACCAGTCTGTCCCGCCGCCCCCGGCAAGAACCGCGCCGGCTCAATCGAACTGCGCCAACGTATCCTCCAGCTTGCAGACCACGTTCTTGTAAAAGTTCAACTGTTCCTGCAGGAAAGTCTTCATCGTCAGCCTCAGATCGCTGTCTCGTTCGTTCTGGAAGTGATCGAGCTCGGCGAACACCGTGTACGTTAGTACATCCGCTCGCCGTCTGACGTCACCGAGTGCCGCCTGCGGCACCAGCGAGTTCCGCTCGCACTCTTTCTTCTTCTGCTCCGAGAGCTTCTGCATGTTGAGGATGTCGGGCAGGTTGTTGGTGATGCCCCGGTAGATGTACAGCTTGTCGAAGAGCGGCTGCCAGTCGATCTTCGCTTGTTCCTCGTACAGTTTGCCGATCATCATGTACGTGGAACCGATGTTCTTGACGTCTGAAATGTAAAACAGCGTGATAATATTTTCATCGAAGTAATTTCATGAAGAAATGCTATTGTCGCAAAAACAAATCTGCGAAAGTTTCATCTCACCTACGGACGCTTTGGAATACATCCCCTGCTGGTTGTATTCGAAGGCGGACCCGAGCGCGAAAAAGCTCTCCCCGATCCTGGAAAACTCCCTCTTGTACATGTTGCCGCACTTCTTGTGCTGGTCCTGCGCCGTCTGCATCAGGTTCTTGATGCACTGGTCCATCTTCGCGACGTACGACAGGTTCTCCTCGACCTTCGGGTCGACAAGCGACGCGAGCACCTCCTTGTCGGGCGCGTCCACGCACGTGCAGAAGTTCGCGCCGACCAACTGATCGCGCTCCGCGTTGCGCTTGCCCTGCTTCCACTGCTTCTCGTCGGTGCAGGTGAGGAAGTGGATCCAGACGTCGCACGTGGAGAGGATCGGGTGCCGGCACATGTAGTTGATGAACTCTTGGAGTTGCGCGCGCCGGTGCTCGATGAAGTGCTCCTCGTAGCGGCCCGAGACCTGCCGAACGAAAAAAAAAAAATGGAAAGTGTGGTGAAACCCCGTTTGTATGACGAAAACAGATTTCAAATGCAGTAGGACAATTTAGATTGTAGTTCAATGAGAGTATAGTTGACTGAAAAGTAAAAAAGACTATGTCTATGAAATTTCAATGGAAATTCAATAAAAAACAGAAAAAAGTCAAAATTAAGGCCGTGAGCACAAAACTCTGCTGTATATACGCTTTTCTATTTTTCCTGTCCTCGTGATATAGGCGCCATCTTGCGGGTGATATGGAACTGAGACTCGGCCTTTGGAAATGAGAAACGAAAAAAGTAGATTGACAGGTGCTTTAGCAAAAGTAAAACAAGTCAAACGGAAAGACCAACAATAAAGTTAGTTTTCGGGAGCTGTTATCGTTCCAGTTCCGACATTAATGATTATTTTAATACCACGGCCTTTGGAACCGAGAAAAAAAAACGGAAAGTGTGGTGAAACCCAGATTCTCAAAATTTTATTAGTTTTCAGGGGGTTTCGTTGGTCCAGTTTTGGAATCAAGAAAGAAAGTAGCTAGACAGATGCTTAGTTCTTCCAATGGATATAGAGCTGGTTTTACATTTAATGTAAAGTGTGGTGAAAGCCAGATTCTCAAGATATTATTTTCAGGAGGTTTCATTGGACCAGTTTTGATATTTATGATTATTTAAAGTACCACGGCATTTGGAACCGAGGAAAAAAGTATCTTGACAAATTCTTAGTACTTCTAATGGACTAGAGCCGGATATTTATGATTACTTTAAGTACCACTGCCATAGAAACCAGGAAAGAAAGTAGCAAGACAAATTCTTAGTTCTTCCAATGGATGCAGATCTAGATTTTTCTTTAATGTGGTGAAGCCAGAGTCTCAAGATATTATTAGTCTGAAGTACCACGACCTTTGGAACCGAGAAAGAAAGTAGCCAGACAGATGCTTAATACCTCTAATGGATGTAGAGCTAGATTTGTATTCAATGGAAAGTGTGGTGAAAGCCGGTCCAGTTCCGATATTTATGATTATATAAAGTAATGCAGCCTTTGGAACCGAGAAAGAACGTAGCCAGACATATTCTTAGTTCTTCCCATGGATGTCGAGCTGGATTTTTATTTAATGGAAAGTGTGGTGAAACAGTTTCTTCAGATAAAATAACAATAATAATAATAAATCTTAATTTCTCGTCGACAGTTGAGAATTGTCAGATAAATAAAGTCAAGGGTTTTACTCCCTTTGAGACGTCTAACAGGTTCCTGAAACTGAATTTGGAATTGTAATACTAATGTACCACCCTCTATAGAATCAATATTATCTAATTACACAACTATCAAATAAATGGGGAGGTCGAACCTCTACTTCTATTTACCTGTTTATCGGGCAACGGTGGGATGGCTATCACATTGAATTTCGCCGTCAACCTATCGTGCAACCAGTCGAAATGTTTGTAACGCCTGGACACCTCCACGTTTGAAAAAGAGGGTGTAAGTTGGTAGGCGATGAAGGACTTTAGTCCCCCCATCTTGGTGGCTTTCTTAGGCGAAGCTATTTGTACAGTGTACGGGTTGGAAATGACCTCCCATTTGCCCAAGACGTCGTCTCCGTCTCTAGATATTCGGTACTTTTTAGTGACAGGAAGGTTGTTGACCGTACCTAAAATATTTAGATGCCTAATTTAGCATCACTATTCTAAGTAGATCATTGGAGAAAGTCATTGAAATTATTAGAGTTCAGAATAATAATTTATATTTACATTTGAACATAGTTATATTTTCAATTTACACACATTATGAAAAATTACGGCCCCAAATTGGAACCGTGAGGCACTCCGTATTATCAACGCGTTTTGAGCCAGATACTTTCGGAAGTTACCAGTACAATATGGAACTGTGCGGCAACAATAAATAAATCACCTATAACCTTGAAGTGAATGAACAATCACTGATCCAATTTCGTCAGTAGTGCAGTGACAGTTTATTGAACCCTATTGCAGTTCATTCATTAGACTGAATTAAGCCATTAACACCAGCTGGTAGTGAGAGAGGGCAATATAACATAATTGTGCATTGTTTTGTAAACACACTTAAGATATTCGTTGCTCAGTGCTGAAGTTGAGGAAGGATCCGAGAGAAACGATTAAATATTTACGAACTGTTCATCAAATAAAACATTGATAAATTTGGGATATTATCTAGGAGTAAAGCCTGGAAAATATTGCTTTTAATGATGTTATTCCCCCAATATTTTATTTTTCCGAAATTAAAGAAGGAATTTTTTATTCTTCTGACTTCAAACTAGGCAATTCATAGTACTCATAGTGGAAATCTCCGAGTTTGAAGTCAGAAGTTTTACGTCCTCAAACTTCTTGCCCCAACCAGGGATACCATAACCGACTTGTACGGGAGGCAATAGAGATCCACAAACACACGGATAATTTCAACAGAAAAGAAGAAGCTGTTAACCTCCACCGAATATAGAATCCCATTCTTAGAAATTCCAAAATAACAAAAGAAAACTATGACATCAACACAGCAGGCAAAAAGGTGTCAATTATTGTTATCGAGAATATGCTTAACCCAGTTACGGCAATAAGCAATTCTGAGATAACAAAAGATATCAACGACATTAAGCCGGCAGGTAGAAAGGGGTCAATTAGGGTTAGTGAGAACCCAGTTGTTACAAACATCTAGGAGATGTTGCTTTCTTGATTGTTATGGTAACAAAATAAGTTGCATTTAGACGACATTGTTACCACTCAGTGATGCCAAATGTTATGAATTGTTCACAATTCTCTTCTCATTAGTGTAACTTTGAGCATAAAATGTGAAGAAAATTGCGAAGCACATTAACATGAATTTTGGTTTAATTGCGATTTTGTCGGTATAAAAGGAATTGAGTTGGTAACAAATTGATCGTGACATCACCATCACGGCACAAAATGGCCAGAGGTGTTTGTCGTGTCGAGAGTCAAGTAGAATTTGTATTTGGTTGACGCCATTCTTTAAATATTCTATAGGTACTTCTGATAGTGTGTAGTGTTCTGTTCGCTTCTTTTTATTTCAATATTTGAATCAAATGTGTTTATAAACAATGCCCAATAATTATTTCTACCAAGAACTGTATCTCCTCAAGGACCGGAACGGTGAGTAGAAACAGAAAGGTAAATTCAATGGTTTACAGAATTTGGCATTTTCAGGATAGGTACCTACTGATATCGCCGCGAAGAAAATGCTGTCCAGAGGATTGGAGTTGAATTATAAATTTTTCTACATTTCTGTAAATGTTTTTTTTTTCATGATTCAGACATAGTTTGATATTTTTTTTTGTTCGTGAGAAGTATATACTACGGAATCAACTCACGCATTTGTTTTCTAGCATTCCAATCTATATGAACAGTAATTCATTATTAAGGATAATAATATTGAGGTACAATTTCTATTTATGTTGAAACATGGTGAGCTTTGTTTTTTTTTTGACACACAGGTGAATCAGAAAATGAAGCGCATTTTTAAATAAGTACCAATCCATTCAATTTCACATTGTTACATCGAAAGGGTCTCATTGTGCATTCTCTTCCGAAGTATAAATAGAATGTCACATTGGGCTAATTTCGAGTCACATTTTGCATCACATTTTGATGTCTCCAACTGACCAACGGGGCACCGAATAGACGTTTATGCGATAATAATGGAAGTCACTTTGCAATTCACTGGTGTGATCTGAAACAAGAATGTGAATCCCACTACCATCTCTGAGACCATTCTGTGTTGACTGGGAATGTACCATCTGAGATTATTCATGATGTACAAGCCTCTGAAGAAGCTAGCTACTCGCGCTAGCGAAACGTTAGGAAGAAATTCCAAAAAACGACGGCCTTCAAACCCGAGTGAAAATTGTGACACTCTTATTGGGTTGTTTCTGACTATTATTTCCGTTTTATAATATAGAATAAACAAAATAAAATGAACCAAAATAAAAACTGAAAGCTCAATAATAGGAATATTATGTATATTATGGAAATAAATAATTAAATTTGCAACTTGTCACTTACCTAAAATATATCCTTCTAAGCCAGACTTCACATATACAGAAAAAATATTCAAACTTTTCTTTGTAACTGTCCCTTTACCATCTCCCATGGTACTAACCCCACCCAGGGATATGTTATCATGCTGGACATTATTTCCACTATAAGAAAATTGATTCTGATTCGTTTCATTACTGAAAATGAATTTTCATTATACCACTGGAATTGTTCAAAGAGAAGGAACGTTTCACCAATGTTTCAAGAAAACTAAGTCAATTTTTTGGATGGACAATATCAAAACCTTTTATGACATCTATGAAGGAACACAATATAAGTAGTTCTTGTAGAAGCTTTGCCAATAATCTAACTGATATAATCCAAGGATTGTAGGCGGCAGTAGTTGTTTTCCGTAAGTTCATGTTATTTTTAGAGGGGTCTTATAGAAATCTTCTTTTCAATATTCAATTATTGATTTTTCTTGCCAATCATACATTTTTTGGCACAGTACTTTTGAGAAGGGGTTGATATCAATATATGACAAAATTATAGATAAAAAAATAAGACCTATAATCGAGACGACGCTAGAAGAATAATTAACAACATTAATGAAGTAATAATGTATTATAAATAAGAAACAACCCTACACCACTGGGTGGTAGATGGGATTTTGAAAATATATAATATCAATATTATCAATACAAGTTGTATGAGATTATTCAACAATTTTTCAAAAATTATCAAATCCAGCATGAAAGGAAAGTGAAAGAAATATCATTTATTTTAAGTTCCTTTTGTTATCACTGTTATCAGCATTGCCAAAAGATAACAAAACCTTCAATGAATGATGAATGAATTAGCATCCAATTGGAAGAATTAATACTAATTTTTAGACCTCCAAATGAGCAATATTATACAAAAAATGAATAGCGCAGGGGAGGTAATTAAAAATTTAGAATAATGAAGATGATTTCTATTGAATTTGAATCAATTTCAGAATTTTATGACTAAAAATATTCTAAATGAATAAATAAGAAAGAAAAAAACGTACTTACATTGAAAAAGTCGAAAATAATAGTACATTTCTAACATTTCCAAGCCATCATTACTATTTTTATAAGCACTGATAAATAAATTTCAATAAATGATAATAATAATTTTATTGAATCCACTGTGATCAAATACATGATATAGGATATGTCAAAATACTAACATATATAAATAAATAGATGTACAGAAATATGAAAATAAAAGCATGAAAACAAAATTCAAAAACATGTTAAAATATTATTTAACATTTAAAAATTCCGAGATGCTGTAGAAACTATGTTCTAGCAGATATCTTTTCAATTTTGATTTGAACAAATTTTGATTGGGAATTTTCCTCAGAGAAATAGGAAGATGGTTAAAAAATGTAACTCCTGTGTATGATGGACAATTTTTATAAAATGATGAGTTATGATTAGGACTTCTGAAGAGATCTCTATTTCTAGTACAATAATTGTAATGCTGGGAAACTGTGTCATACATAAATATTCTTTACATGAATCTCTGATTCTCAAATTGAAAATTAGTCTGATGAATCTTTTCTGTAACACAAATAACCTGTTGGAATTGCTAGAACAGCCGCAAATGTTTATATTACAAGATATATGAGAATAAATTGCATAATAAATATTAGATGAGTTGTATTGGAAATACTTTTTAGTTAAAAATAAGTCACTGTCAGTGGACCCAAAATTGATCCCTGAGGAACTCCCAGATCCGTCATATGAAAGTTTGACCGCTGTTAGTTGATTTTAACAGATACAGACTTAGTTTTCTGTATGATTGGTATAACGCAACCTTTATCTAAACATACACCTACTTGTAAATACTCTGCACGGGCTGGTGATTACTCCCAATCTCCGAATACATCGTATCATCATCCCAGTCATCCTCGTCCTCCCAATCCTCCTTCTGAATGGCAGAATTCCGCTCACCCCACTCGTTCTGCACAGGCAAAACAGGGGCAGGCGTGCTAGGCGGATTCGAACCACTCACACGCTCTACGTAGGCCTCGGGGAAGAGCCCCGAGTGCCCCTTCGAGTTGATGCCTTCCCACCAGCCCTCTCCGACGTCGGTTCTGCTCACGGTTAGGACTTCGCCCGCAGATATGGTCATCTCTGCTGTGCCAGCTTCTCCTTGGAAATCGTACAGCACCTTCACTTTGAATCCAGCCATTTCCGCGAGTTTTCCTGTAAAGTTGTGGGTGTAGATGCAGGTTCTTGAACCCCTGACTAATCTTTATCAATGTACTGGATCAAGTGAGCTGGATTTGGAGCTTGTTTTGGTTACTTGCACGTAGTTTCCTGTAATGTTATTTTCGCTTGTGTTCTGACGCTGAATGTTTTTCCGGGTGTACGATTCGTTCACTTGTATTGGTAATTTTTCACTTTCTTTTCGATGACAATAGACGATTTGACAATTACGATGTGTCATCCATGTTTACGGAGGTTGTAAAAATGAAAGTTGACGTTCGACAATCGACGAATCGACTGTTGCGGCCAAGGTTATACATAGTGAAGAGGTTACAGCGTAAAGCTTAGTTTTCACAACGCGGAAGGCGGAATTTAATTTCAAATCACAGAACTGTCCACAGTTCAAATACCAATACAAACAGAAAGTCAGCTAAAATCCTAAAACGTACTCAACAATTTGCGGTACCTACCACAAAATGGTACGATTATTTTCGGGTTGTCAAAGTTTTGAATATTTTTCAATCAATCGCATAACATCCGCTAAAAAATAATCCGAAATCAGCCGTTGGTGGCCGTTGTAAAAACTCTGCTTTACAGTCATTACTATTTCCCATATTAATGACGCTGAGCCGCAAATATGCATCAACCTCAACAGGATATTCAAGCATCTGCTCAATGGGTGCGCCATCTATGATTATGTGGTTACACTGATATAAAGTATTTCAGGTATTTCTTGCCATATGCACTAGCGTATCTATTTTTTAACTATTTTTGTATTGTCAATCAATTTGTGTGTAATGATATTTTCTAGTATTCATAGTTTCAGAATCAGATAACTTGAAATGGCGGCAGAAGTCAAGAGCATAACTCTTGTCTATGGTCAAGAGTTCCATTACCATGAAGCGTATTTGCGGAGTGCCAATGAAGTGTTTGAACACCCATATGAATACAACGACTTTAATCCGTTTGGAACTATAATATTTGGACACCAATTGTTGTAAATAAAAGTCGGTTGGTACTAAGACTCACTTATAATTGTTATCACATACAAATAGTGAATTAAGTAAATTCTCAACAATGCGTGGAATTTTTTAACACAACCGGCCCTCAATAATTGTTCGCGAATTGCTAAGAGGAGAGGTTCAGATTTCTGTAATCATAATTTTGTGGAACAATTCTTAGTAACGGATTATTTTTGTCGTCAATTTTTAATCACAAATTGTTGACTTCGTAAGGAACGTCATTATGACCTCCACGAAATATGACGTCATAAGATGAGGTCATATTGTGGTCGAGGACGTCATGGACCATTAGTGACTTAAATAAGACGTCATTAAGACGTCATTCCTCTAACCTGTGCTACCTGGGATGGGGGCGTGGCTTTAAATCCCAGCATGGTCACCCGGTCTCTCGTACATGGCATCACACGTTAGAAGGTGAGGGCTTCGTCTTCCCTGGCTCGCACAAGTCTTTCGAGGACTTCTGAGGGTAGACGCAAGAGTGCAGTAGGTTGAAGGAAAGAATTTTTTTTTTTAGTTGTGATATGATGAATATTTGTACACCTCTAACCAGCGACTTTACAAAAAAAGCAGCGTTCGATTTTGTGTGAAAAATCAACAAGTTTTCGCGTTAGGGCATACCTATACATAAAAATAAATATTATCTTATCAGATAGTGTTCAACAGTTTGCATCAGGAAATACGTAGGTATACCTACTTGTTTTTAGCTTCACGTACCACACAATCATCCTGTACAAGGCTGTAATTATCGCCTTGATATTCAAAAAGGTCATTTACATAAAATGATGTCATTGCTATTATTCACCTGACAACGAAATTGGTGTATTATATCCAGGCAATAAAAGAAAAACCAGTAAAGATCACGACAAACAGGACCTTTAAAAAAGTATGCTCTGACCCAGTTCGTCCGTATACCTACTCGAATGAATGAAACTCCGCGTAAATAAAACAAAACGACCTTGTCTTTTTTGTTCGGGTCGCAATTAATTTACTACGTCCGGTGATTTTGTAGGCATATGCAGTACTTACCTCAGACCATGTTCTCTTCGTTGTTTTCAATTTTTTCGTGAGATGATCGCGGCACTCTGATGAAAAATCGATCGTTGCGGAAACAAAACAATGCGGATTCAATGTCACCGGTTCTAATCGCGTTTTTCTGCACTCTAGACCTTCTCGTCGTGGATTAAGTAATAGACTGACATTTGATTGTTGGTAGAAAACCGCGTGGTAGCGGCGCACGTGAGTTTTGACCTCAAACGGGAGGGAATTTCTAGTGTTCCAGGTGCGTCACCCGTCGTCACAGGGTCGTTTGACTGTTGCCGGTGATCGAACTGATGAAATTTCAGGTGAAGTTTTCGTTAATTCGGGTATACCGCAAGGAAGTGTGCTCGGCCCCCTGATTTTTCTATTATTCATCAATGAGATTTACGTGGTCACATTGGCGACGGTGAAGTCCTCATATGTATGCAGACGAAACATCCATAATCATATCCAGCATGGACGAAGATAAAGTAATATTTAAAAAAATGGGGAAAGACTTTGCTGACCGGAATATAGTATTTCGTTTATTTCAGATTTGAACTGCGAATATCAAATAAATGATAATGCAAAAAGTTATCTATAGAGGAATACCTTTTTGCCACCATATTCAAATCCACCCACATTTGGGGGTAGTTAATTCTTGTAATTTTTCGAAAAATTTTGCTGGCCGTGGGGTTTCTAGCGAGGGGGAAACATATCCTTTAAATCTCGTACAACTAGAAATTTTTAGTCATTTAAGTCAATTTTCAGTCATCAAATCTTCTCTTCAGTCATCGATTGGAGTCTTTCAGACTTCAGTCATCGCCTTAAGTCTTTCAGTTAGTACAATTCTTCTGTACTTCCATTGTCTAGAAACCAAGAAAATAAATTATTTGCATGTCTTTGAGTCACGACGTTTCAACAATTAACATCTTCTGTCGTTATCAAGTGTATGAATGCGACAAGATATCTCGGATACTTATTATATAGCATGCAACTAATGTACCTGCTATAAAGGTAATTATGATCTTCGTAGGGTCTCTCTCATGTCGTCAATGTTAATTATTGTGATTCAACGACCTTTTTTGGGGAGTGTTATTATTGATGAGACCGATCTTGACAGGTCTTGACACAGAGTTTTTATTGAAATCTCAATCGATCTAGCTTAGTCATCGGTATGAGTTTTCAGTCTTTTAAATATTTTAAATCTCGTACACATTTTAGCGAGATGTTTCCCCTCGATTTCCAGTACAAATATTTCGTTGAACAATAGATTATTATTGCTGAGAATCTATTTTTTGTGCCAACATTAAAAAAATTGGGATCAGTCCCAATTTGAAGGAGTTTTTTGCATTTTTTTGAAGAACTTTGTTGACCGGGAGTTTCCAGTGAAGATATTTCGTTTAAACTGTAGAATAGGATTTGTCAAAACGTACTTTTTATGCCAAAATGAAAAAATTCAGATCAACCCCCTCATAAGGGTAGTTTAATAATCTTGTGAATTTTTAAAGAACTTTGCGGACCGAGAGTTCCCAGTAAAAATATTTAGTTGAAACTGTAGATTATGATTTTTCCAAATTTTTTATATATTGGCACAAAAAGTATATTCGAGCAGTTTTTTGAAAAATCACAAAAAAAAACTACTCTACTGTGAGGGCTGATCTGAATTTTTCTATAGTGGCACAAATAGTAGGTACATTTTGAAAAATAGTAATGTACTATTTCAACGAATTATCTTCGCTGAAAACCCTTGGTCAGCAAAGTTCTTCTGAAAACCACAAGAATAAATTACTCTCATGAGGGGTCTGGTCTCCATTTTATCTATGGTGGCTCAAAAAGTATATTCTGAGCAATCATAATTCACTGTTTCAACGAAATATCTTGATCAATACAAAGTTTTGGAAAAATTACAAGAATAAAGTACCCTTATGTGGAGGCCGATCCGATTTTTTTATGGTGCCACAAGAAAAACGTTTTGAGAAATCACAATCTGCTGTTTCGACGAAAGATTTTCACCGGAAATCCCCGGTCAACTGAGTTTTTGGAAAATTGCTGGTACGAACTAATCTTAAGAGGAGGTCAATCCAAACTTTTCCTATGGTGACCCAAAAAGTATATTTCAAGCAATCATAATCTACTTTTTCAATGAAATATTTTTACTAAAAACGTCGGGTGGTCAACTTTTCAAAAGTTTTTCGAAAAATCTCAAGTACAAACTACCCTTAAGAGGGGGTTGATTCTAATTTTTTCTATGGTGTCATAAAAAACATGTTTTGAATAATCCTAATCTACTGTTTTAATGAAGTATTTCCAATGGAAACCTCCGATCAGCTATGTTTTTCGAAAAAGCAAAAAGCAAATTATCCACACTCCAAAAAATATCCTTTGATGAATGGTGTCACAAAAATCGCCTGATGATGAATCACTAAGAGAACACTACTTAAATTCCATAGACCATCTGTAGATCCCATAATCACCCATATTATATTTTTTTGTTTGTTTATTAACAGGTTGCTATCGAAATAATACAAAATACTATTCCAAAATTGTATTTCAAAAAATAAGTAGTAGACATTTTCCATTTACTAGTGAATCTGTTAGTATATTAACATAGTCATAAAAATTACATAATAGATGATACCTACACCTAAGAAACAAAATATACAGCACGAGTGAAACATTCATCTAAAGCATCACTATTTTGATTATCTAGGCTGCAGCTGTAAAAAAAATATGTCTATTATTGAAAATTCAGCATTTGGTGAATTGTTCATTTGAAAAAATTTCTTTCATGTTTGAACTTCCATGCTACGAGCCTAATTTTTCAGTCAGGAAAACAACAATATTGTTCAACATTTCAATAAGAGACAAAACCAACTGAGTAGGAGACCGTTTTACAATTTACAGGAATTTTATGACGATAATCTATCGATCGAATGAATCTTATTTATTTCATCAGTGTATGTTTTTTTTTTTTCATATGAATACCAATTCAGTATTCATCTTTCTCAATAAGATATTCAGATTGAAACAGAAATGCATTTTTTATCATTATGGTAGCCTGTATTAAATTTCACACAATTTTATTACATCTGTTGATAGCATGATCGACTTATTTATTTTTATAGCGTACTATTCATTATTTTTCTGCCATTGTGGTGGTACGTGATGAACTAGAACTATGTATGTTATATGACTAGTATTATATTTATCTATACATGTATTCGAAGCTTTGTTAAGACGTCATCTTTGGACAATAAAGTATATTTATTATTTTTGTTAATATAATATATATTTTATTTTTATCAATATAATATATCTTTTTCTCCTGGGTACAGTCTGTTGGTTTTACAAAACTAAACTGAGAAGCCGTTTGAAGAAAAACGTTTTCCTGATCTGTCTAGACGCCTGCATCGAATGACATAACGATTATGATTGGTTAAAAGCGCATGAAAATGAATGTTATGTTATTGTTTATGTACGTAGAAACAAACCACACAACCTCTACCAGAAAGTGACAAAGGTGCCTGACAAAGGAAAACGATAAAATCCCGTGCCGAAAATTTTAAATAATGAACAGAAATCTATCTCTCACTCACTCGCGTACGAAACAAAAGACGACGACGACGAAACCACCGATGAATAGACAGAATGATGATATGAAGACACAAAACGAACGCTTGCGTCACCTTCTATAATGGGTGGCGATGATATTGTAGAGGGCTCCTCGGGAAGGAGCTCAGATTCTTCCAAAGCCGGTTCTGCAGGTTGTTCCTCGGCCGCAGGCGCGGGCTCTGCTGGGGTTTCCGCTTCTGGAGCAGCCTCTGTGGGTTCTGATGACGCTGGGGTTTCTGCAGCTGGGGCGGCTTCTGTAGGGGTGGTGCCATCTGCTGGTGGGGCGTCTCCTGCAAAAAGAAAAGGAGTTATGCGACTGACTTTGAAATATTGTTGTGTCAGCCATTAGTAATGGGGGGCTACTCTGGTGGGAATTATAGCATCTGCTAAAGCTGGTAGCGAGATATTTGTCAGAAAGGAGTCAGGTTGTTCACGTACAAGATAAAAAATCAATCAGAGAAAAAGTTTCGATGAGAGTACCACAGGGATCAGTTTTAGGTCCTATGACATTTTTATAATTCATAAATGATCTAGCTACCGTTCGCATACAAGGAAAATTCCCCCTTTTTGAGGACAACATCACTATCATATGGCATGGTAGAGACGTCAATCACTTGAAGGAAACAATTGATATCGATTTAGTTGAAATTAAGCAGTGGTGTGACTCCAATATTCTGTTTCAACTTAAATAAAGCAAATATAGTCACTTTTAAAACTTGATTTTGACGATCTATACTTGGTAAACCAGATTGTAATGAACAAACCACAAACAAAGTTTCTTGGTCTATTTATAGACAACAAGTTAAAATTCACTGAGCATGTAACGACCCTGAGTGAAAAAGTAGCCTCAGGCTGCTTTGCCATCAAAACAGTCTCAAGAGAATTGAAGTCAGCCTCAGCTAAGATGGTTTACTTTTCCTTAGCTGAGTCCCACGTTAAGTATGGTTTTGCCTTCTGGGGACTATGCAGTGATTAACTGTTTCAATCTGTTTTGGTCTCATAAAAAAGGGAATTTAGATATTTATGCAAAGCTCAGTACCGTCATCACTGTAAACCTCTTTTTATCAACCAGAAAATATCAACAGTTTCTCGTTTATTCATTGTAGAAACTGTATGCTTCATTCATATAAAATAATATGGATCAACGTCTAGTGAAATCAGTGAAGTAAAAAAATATAGAACAAGAAATGAAGATTGTATTCTCTTACACCCATACTAAAATCCTCCTTAACAAAGAACTCTGTCATATACAAAAGAAGAAAAATGTAAACTCATCTGTCAACTAGTCTAAGAAATATCACTTCCCTGAAAAGCTTTCAGAAAAATGTAAAGAAAATAGTATTAAAGAAAGCTTACTATAACGTGCAAGAATATTACGATGAAAAATGGTACCTTCACATGAATAGTTTGACACTGTTTCTTTTTACTTTGATCTTTTTTTTAACACGTTTCTACTGAATTGTCTTCCAAATTTTATTTGATTGACCTGGGCACTTTGTGTTCTATTTTATTGTTTATTTGGTTTTGATCTGTTATAAGGATAAGCTTGTATACAGGGTGTTTCTTAAGTACGTGTAGAAACTCCAAGAGCATGTTGCTGACGTCAAAATAAGAAAAAAGTTCTTATAAACACATGTCCGCAAGTTATTCGTTTCTAAGATACAGAGTGTCAAAGTTTAATTATTACATTTGTTTTTTTGTGAATAAATGCCAAAATATTTGTGATATTCGAGTAAAGTTTGGTATCTGGGATAATTTTTCAATGACAAAATCAAATTTTGTGTTAATTGTGAAAAAACTAATTTCTAATTGAATTTATTTTGAATTGAAAAATATTGTCATTCAAAATCACTTGAATCGATTATTTCAAATCTCAATAACTCGAAAACAGTTGCTCGCAGTGACCTCTATCAAGAATATATTTTTTACACAAACTAAATAATAAGGATTCCCAGATACCAAACTTTACCCAAATATCAAAATTATTTTGAAATTATTCACAAAAAATTAAAATAAGAATTCAACTTTGACACTGTGTATCTTAGAAACGAATAACTTGTGGACATATGTTCATAGGAACTTTTCTTCTTATTTTGATGTCAGCAATACGCTCCTAAATTTTCTACACGTACTTAAGAAACACCCTGTATAATTCATTTTGAAGTGGTCGTGATTGTTTATATAAATTTTTTTGGTTATTTACAAATTTACCTTTATATTTACTTGCTTAGAGTCAACAATCTTCATTGAAGAAAAACTTACACAGAAAAACAAATATTCACTAGGAAAGACAAGAGAACTGAAAAAAGTTGGTTATGAATTTCTATGGTGAAGAAATGAAAGAATATTTGTGAGGAGAAACAGTAAAGAAAGAGTAGTTATTATAGACAGTGAAGAAAATTTTGAAAAAGTTATACAGTGTCCGGCATAGAGATCGCAGCATATGGAATACTTTTTTATTATAGATTTCTCAAAAAAAAGTCTTGATGAAAACCCCTGCTTCACCCCAAACCTAAATTGAAAATACCAAAATTGAATATTATACTACCATATACGAGCGATATTGAAAAACATGCCTTGTTTTCAAAAAAAATTGATCCCATCACTTTATTTTTCATGGTAGAATTAAAAGTATGGGGAAATATGGGAAATCGAATGTTGATTCAGAAATTCAAATCACAGCCACCTATGATCAATTTAATTTTTCCACTTTTTTTTCAATTTTCTCCTCATCGCCCTGTACGATATGAGGAAAACTATGCTAGATGGATGGTATATTGTTAGATATGATCATATCACTCTCTGGATGTTCCCTTTTTCCTCCCTCCCATCGGAAAATCACGTTAATTGAAATATGTGACGGTATTTCACAAAATCTGCAAATAGTAAATAAAACTGAATTGTTTTTCAATATTGCTTGTATATGGTAGTATAAAATTCTCTTTGCGGATGACACCACTTTCTCGATAAGAATAGATAAAAACCAAGATGATGAAACTGGTGAGAATATTATTGAAATGGCTTCAGATTGGTTATGTGCTAATAAATTGAGTCTCAACGAAAATAAAACGGTGTCAAAGATATTCACAACCCAAAAATGTGAATCACAATGAATCAAATTCCTAGGCATAGACTTAGATAATAATCTCTGGCGGATAACACATACAGAAAGACTCAAGTCTAGATTATCGAGTACAAACTGTACACGTTTTACAAATTTCTGTTGCAATTGTCTTTATATTTTCATGCTGTACCTGACTTGCAACAAACATATAATCTAACTTCGTCAAATAAAATTGAGTTTTTACAGATTTCCAACGCTTCTTTGAACGAAGTTATTCGGAAAATGTTCAGTTTCAGATAAATGATGATAAATTGATGATGGTTGATGGATTAAACACAGTTATGTCCACTTGAGATCACTGATGATGGTGCTCACAGATGAGGAATGATTCCAAGCTATGCAGTGAGAAGACTGATGATTACGTCCTACCTGATGCTACTATTGCTTCTTCAGCAGATGGTGTCCCTTCTACTGGCGGAGCTCCTTCTGCTGATGGTACTCCTTCTGCTAATGGTACTCCTTCAGCTGCTGGGGCTGATACTGGTGGTGGTGATACTCCGTTAGCAGCCATTGCTCCCTCAGGTAGGGGTACACCTTCCACATCAGGGTGGCCTTAGAAAAAAATTATTGACTTTGTTCCAGACAATTCGAATTGAACTTCTTCGGAAGTCTGATTTATTTGAATTGAGGATAATGGTCTGAAAATGACAAAGACTGGGATGGATGTAAACAGAATGACCAAAGAAATGGACAGGATGAAGTGATGACAATAACACACGATCTACAAGTATGAGTGAACGAGTGAACTTGTGGAGGCCTTTTACAGTAAATTCCCTTTAAATGACATGAACAACTTTCCAAATGGACGAAAAACATTACAAATGAAACTGGACCGAAGGAGATGAAGATGAAACAAACAACCAGTAAACGAAATTTCTGAAAGAATTTTACTGATACTTTCGTTTAAAGGGATGAAGAACAATTCAAATGCATTAGATACGTTACGAACGTAACAAAAAACGCTCACGATGAAGTAAAGACAACACAGCATGATTTACAGGTACAACGAACGAAACCTTTGAACAAGTTCTACCTAAACATTCCTCTGAATGATCAATTTTCGAAATGGATGACAAACTTTGAGAACAAAAAGGATGAACTTGATGACATGATAGACAAATGCAACTTAATGAAATTTCTTATGGAACTTAACTGCAAATCTTATTTCAATGACATATATCACTTTCTAAATGTATGAAATGCATCACAAAGTGAACAGAAATGAACAAGATGAAGTGAATACAGCACCAAATGGTTCACAAGTGCTTGATGATCCAGCACTCACCATTCTTCCTGAGTTTCTCCAGCAACTCTTCGAAACTGACATGGTGATGATCCTCAGGATCACTATTGGTGAGATCTACAACCTTATACTTGAGAGAATCTTTGATGTACATCAAAACGCCGTCCCCACTATTTTTTCGGTTCTCCACAAGGGAGTAGTTGGGGATGTGAACTGCCTCCATGTTCTCCGTTGGGGCCAGAATCGTTTCTGGCAGAGCTATGATGTCATAGTTTTCGTTCAGGACTAGCTTTTTGAATGTTTCAAAACCTACAAAAATTATTTGTTCGTAAATACTAGCCAACAGAAGGATACCATCATCCAACACTTTTGGATACTAATATACAGAATGATGTGATATCTATAATAAAACTATAACATTTGATTTGTACTAAAGAGGATTACAAACCATGACTATTGTTTCGCTGTACGACAGCTTCTTCAAGTAGAGAAAATATTCTGAAATAACATATCAACTGAAATAATGGAAAAAAGTATGTTTTACCTAAATCATAAATTTTATTTTAACTACTTTTGATAATTCAAACCACGTTTCAAAATTTTGGTGTTAGAGTTTTTCCAGAGTCAATTGTACTATATTCCTTTCAGTTCTTTTGGTTCATTCATCTGATTTTGGAAAGAATATGCTATTATTAACAAAAATTGTGTTATTTTTTTGCAGTACCCACCTGTTTCTGGTGGTGGTTCCGGAACCTCCTCTTCCTTTGGCGGTTCTCCTTCTCCTGGTGGTGGAGCTTCGCCGTCAGCTGGTACAGCACCCTCTGAGGGTGCATCACCCTCGCCAGGAGGGTGGCCTTCAGCCGGTGGTTGTCCTTCGGCAGGAGGTTGACCATCAGCAGGTGGTTCGCCTTCTGCGGGAGGATGGTCCTCAGTTGGTGGTTGTCCTTCTGCAGTTCGGGCTGTGTTGTGGAAGATGGTTAAAAATGGGTGGAAATAAAGTATATTTTGTTTGAAAGTGGTTGACAATGTTTCACTTTGAGTAAGGTTGTTCTGGACTTTCATTGTCTAAAAAAGAACAAAGAAAAATGCAATTCTCTGCAATTTTTAATCACGACGTTTCAACTGTTAAAATCTACAGTCGAAAATGTACTGGTTTTGGAATCAGAATTCCAGTTCTATCTATTCTATCTATCTATTCCCATGAATATAAGGAATATTGATAACTACAAACAATACAACAAAAAACTAGAACTGGTTCTATTTTTACATTCAAGTGTTGAATATCTTCGCACTTGATTTTAACGTACTGCTCGAAACACGTGTCTACGGTTGCACAACAATTTGAGGGTTATACCCATTAACTTTTCTCTTTATATTTTCATATATAGCCACTCGATAAATCCACCCTGATTTGTATTTTCCTGGGTAGGATTGTCACGCTGGTAGCTATAGCTGCCTCCGTGGCGACGTTAGTTGTTGCCTTGTAAACACAAGGTCTTCTGACCGAAGCCACAAATGTGTGGTTGGCTTCCTGTTGTTGACTTCCTTTGTTTCTATTTTTACATCCAAGTGTTGTACATCTTCGCACTTGATTTTACCGTACTGATGAGAGCTTAAGCTCGAAACACGTGTCTACGGTTGCACAACAATTTGAGGGTTATACCCAATAACTTTTCTCTTTATATATTAATAAATAAATACTATTAAAAAAATTCTTTTAGATTTTGTGAATGGGTGCATTTTTTGACGAAAAATGTGCCCTTTTCCAGTTACTTCTTTGTCGAATTAAATTTTTGAGGTGATATTCGGAATCAGCTTGTGGAGTTACGTCTGAGGGGAGGTTGCGATTTTTCGAAAAAAGATATTGAACATTTTCGCCAAATTTGATTTCCGTTCACACAAAATTTTGCATTTCTCGACTTTGATCTCCTGGGAATATTTCAAAAATTTCAAGTATTACTTCATCTTATAGAAAATTTCCTTCTGAATCCTAAAATTTACTTGTTTTTTGAATCAAAATGCCAATTCATTTAGACAATATCGATTTTGTGGATGGGTGCATTTTTTGTCAGAAAAATTGCTCTTTTTCATTCAACACTTTGAGGATAGGTTGCATTTTTTCGAAAAATAGAAAATTTCGCAAAGTTCGATTTCCTTTTATACAGAATATTGCATTTTTGGCTAAAAAAAAATATAGATGAATAATATGAGCTGTTCAAGAGACATTGAAAAACTGAGAAACTACTATCGGGAGTTATCATCTTGAGGAGCTAAAAGCTTACTGGTAAGCTTAGTAGTAAGCTTTTAACATAGTTCACCTCAGTTTGGGTAGTTTCTATTCCTCAAACTGTATAAGCTGTTACCTAATGATACAATCGTTTATTTTATTATTATTATTTGATGTTGAAAGGTAGAATATGAAATAGTTGAAAATTTGCTTACCTTCTGATTCTTCTCCCTCCTGAAAAATGTTTAAATAAAAATAAAAATAAGGTGAAATAAAAATATAGGACGAGACGTAATGCATATCAACAATATCAAAATAATTCGTTAAAGACAAATCCAAAATGTTCCTTCAATTTTTATGTTACTGCTAAGAGTTTTGTTTTTATTTTTCCGTTTATTTCTAAAAGTATTGCTTGTCTTGAAAGCAATATTAAAACCTTGCTTTTTCAAGAAATTACCTATCTCAGTTTTTCACCGATATAAGTAATGCTTTTAAACCTTTAGTGGTCTTTTAGAGGGGGATACACTCCTTGATCACTTTCTTATATTGCTTCATAGAAAGGAGGTTCCTTTTCGAAGATGATTTTAAAACATTGTTAATTCTTTATTGAAATTAGATGTACTGTGAGGAATGCTAACTAATCTGTATCATAGTATTGGAAGCTGCATTCAACCCTAGCAACCCTAATCAATTTACGATGAGTATTTGAGGGAACACTGCAAATATGTTATTTACATTATTGTCTCCACTTGAACAATTGAGGTTTTCTGAACCTTTTTGGTGAAAATCACGTCAGTTATAAATTAATAGAAGATTGAAATATTGAAACTGCCTGTAACAGACTGCTTTCATTTTGAAGAACAGTTTCGTTCTTTTTGGCATTCGAAGATTTGGATGACCAAATGTTCCTGATACAAAAATAAGAAAAAAAAGTAAAAAGTATCTAAATAAATATATACAATAATTTTGTCATAATATGAAATAAATAATTATATAACATAAGATAAACACGATGAGATTTTCACAAATTTTATCGTATTTACTTCAATGTTAAATATCAAATATTCCTTTTTTGACATATGAAGATTTGCATCACAAAATAGTCCTGATAAAAAATTAAAGAAAAAAAAATCAAAATAAACAGAAATAATGAAAAATAGGATAGATGGGAAGGACGATACAAAAACGACACAAGACGTCAACCAAATTCTTTTTTTTTTATAAGATACATAAATGAATAATATACATGCAGGCATCACTTTCATAGTCTCATAAGAAGCGAATAAAATAAATATATCTTAAGTTGTAAAGACCCTAAAACTGGAAGGGAAACATATAACGGTAGGAGATGATCATGCCTCAACTTCTTGTACCTTCTTTTCGTCGCCCTTCTTTGACCAGTCTGGTTTCTTCTGCAAATTTAAAAAATCGTTAGCAAATCACAAGAAATCATACCTAGACCAGGAATGCACGATTGAATCGCGAAAATTATCGAGTATTTTGGTTTCGCGATCTTGGACTTGTCATTGTCTAAACTTGAATAGTTTCACAGAGTTATTCCTCAATGTTTTTGGTCCATTTTCCGTTGACAACAGCCAAGATAACTTCCTACTAGGTTTAGAACCTTTAAAATGTTCTCAGAAATTGATCTGTAGATTTTCCAGTTGATACTGTCATTCAGTATCATAGTAATCTAGTAGCATTTATAGTGTTGTGGATAATATTCTTCATGATTTTCAATTGTATGTATATTCTCAGCTTTTGATCCCTTTGATATGGAATTGGGATGAATCACAACATTTTTTGGTCTAGAAAATTATACCTTTGCTTTTTTGCGAGATAATTTGGCATTTAATTACTTTCCATGCCTCATCCTTTAGCAAACACGTTGTTGGCAGTTCCTCAGGGACTTTTTTTTTAAGTATCATTATTTGACACTTTCCACTGAACAGCCTTCAACTTGGTTTGAATATTTGGAAGTATGAAGGCATTTGGGCCTAGCAAAAGTACTTATTTTCAAACATATCCAAGCACGAGGAGTATTTGTAGCAGAGGCATCTTCAAGAATCAATTTCCTTTTCTATTCAGGATGACAGCTTTCCCTCCCAACCCTTGCTCATAAACGAAGAAGCATTTTAATGTAACTTCTACTGTGACATTCACATCAAATTGGAACGATACAAGTCGAAGTTCTCGCTGTTTCTGAATATAATATCACTTTAGCGATAGTTTTGAATGAATCTAGAGTTGTAGAGATTGCATTATCAGTTCGCACATATGCACATTATTCCTGGTCTAGATTGAAAAAGGGTATGAACACAGGGGGTGATCAAACATAATCTAAAATGTGAGAAATCAATCAAAGGGTATTGTTTTTTGTGCTCATTTTAGTGGGTTGTGCGGAAACAAGAGAGTGCTAAAAAGATAAACATGTGCAGTGCGATTTTCAGTAGTTTACAATCTCTGAAATGGTAACTTCAGGAAAAACAGAATGTTAGGGTATTTCAGCATTATTTATGAAAAAGAGAATTTTATATACAGTGGTTTGGAGAAGCTGCGTGATTTGGAAAAGGTATTCATCATCCTGTACCAGAAAATATTGAATTTCGACCAGTCTGGAACTTGTCAGGGACGGACTGGGAATGATTCTGTTTTAATGGTACGAAAATTTTAAAACTATGCAAATATGAGGGGAAAACCAAAGCGAAGTGAATACAGTCGGTTACCTTTGTTGCTGTAGAAGCAGCCTGAAAAGTTATTAAAAGCTTTAGCGGCAATCTACTACGTGATTATTTTCTTTGTTACACTATCTATTTGAATTCAGTTCAGTACCAAAAGGAACAGCTAGAGTGGTTATAGCAACGTGAGATAGCAGTTCAACAAATATTAGTTTGGCTGAAACTAGCAGAGTTGCCAGAGCTCACCTTGTTCTAAAGGTTTATCCTTTATAATGAAAATTATAAAAAGCTCAAAAATGGGACAAAAAACAAAAAATGTATCCCCAAAAAAATCGAGTCGACGTAGAGAAATCACGGATAGATTTTCTGATAATTTATTAAATATATGTTGTATAATTCAAAAATATGTAGTAATGTCGTAAATCAAAAATGGATGATGAATGAGTATTTATTTCTTCGTCTGCCACTCAGCTTTTTCCGATTTCTTCGGCTGTGGAAAACAAACTCAAGTTCTGAGAACTGTTTCGAGATATTTTGTGAAAGTTGTGACTACTTATATCCAAATATTCTAATATAATCAATATAATTCTTTCAAGGTAGAGAACACATTTTGGAATTGCTATCAAAATTGTTATAATTTGGGTTCATATGTATCGCCAAAACTGAATAAGTTATAATGAAAATATTCAGTCAACAGGGTGATAATTTTGAAATGGATAGAATCGAAATTACCAAATAACAAACGAACAAACAAAGGCAAATGCTCGCTTTGACAAATCACCCCTAGGTCTGTCAATCACAAAATTTTGTAGCTAAGTTTAAAAAAATAGATTTTACCTTCACAACCTTTTTTATTTCAAGCTGAATTTTATTTAACGATTTCTCATAAAAAATATCTAGTATTAGCTATTGAAATATTCGGATCTATTCACTCAAATTGCGTATCAAATATTTCCCTTGAATAATTTTGTAAAAAGGACATTTGGGGCTATTATGATATCTGTTTCAATATATCTTTGAATTTTTGAATCTGAGAGCATACGTTGAATGAAATGGAATTAAAATCAACAGATTCTTCATTGGTCTCATATTAATTGTTTGATATATAATAATTCTAGTTTCATTTGTTACTTAAGTTTTTATTGATTGACACTGGAATATTTGATATAAAGTCACATGTCTAATTACAATCGCTTGAAATTCAATTGAGGTGAATATCAGGCGTGTACAATTCCAAAATCGAGATGGAAAAATCAGTGAATTTTACCCCCAAAAAAACTGACTAATGTTGATAAAAACTTGATGAATAAAATTCAGTATTTCACTCAACATAAAACACATATTCCAAAAGTATTTCTGGGAACCATCATAAAAAATAGTTGAAATAAAATAAAGCTTACTTCTTTGTCTTCTTCTTCTAGGGTGTACTCCTTCTTTTTGACAACTTTCAGTTGATTACGGAAATTGAACTCTGCTGCTTTCTTTTGCAGTTTGGCAAATTTGTTCTCATATTTGGATACTTTCTTGAGAGTTGGTTTGACGCTGAAAAAGAGTTGAACAGATAAAGTTGAACAATTGACCTATCAATTTTATTTCATATTCTTTTTTATTTATCGACAGATTTTGATGAAATTACAGTCTGTGATATTTCGAGACTCCCTGAATCCGGTGGACCAGTCAAAGTTCTGGTGAGAGTTTAAGAGTTTTGAAATTGAATTGGTGGGTTGATTAAACGGCATATTTTTCAAATTTAATTCCCTTATAACTTTTTTATTGATTGGCACATTTCAACGTAAATCACATATGAACCATTTGAGGAGGTCGCCAATACAGTGGTGCAGTTGTAATTTTGCTAAAAAAATCTCTAGTAATTTTTTTAGATTTTTGACCTTGAAAAATCAGATTAGTTGGCTCTGGAAATGGACATTTATTCATGGAATTTGGTGCCCTAGTAGACTTTCTGAATGTCTACCAAATGAAGAAGAAATCATTCCAATCGGTTGGAAAATGTAGATTTTATAAGGGTGCTCCGGTCTTAAGAGGGTCACACTGTATAATTACATTTTTTTCAGTCTACTTTGCCCAAATTTGATATACGCTTCGTTCCGAAAGGTGATTCATACGTAGTCAAGTAGGGGAAATGCAGAATACTTGGTCATTTCGACTTTCACCTTTAATTTATATTTCATAAAATAGCAAATTCGTATTTGCTGAAAAATAATATATTTTTTTTCTAGATCATTATGGAGTAACATCTGTTACAGTGTTTTGACGAAGCAGTAGAAGTGCAACCAAGTGAGGTAGTGCCGGTTGATAAAAAACATTGTTCACCACACTTTCCAATTTCGTGTTTTGGTCAGTTGTAGACGAAATGCTACCTAACGTGCTTCGGTTTCGGAACGAATCCTCTCCTTCCAGTGGATTACCATGGAGGTATTTTTTGGGAAATGGCTGCAATTAGTATAAAAGACCAAACAATGAACAAAAACTGACACTGAAGGTTTCAGTCAAATATATACCTGAGACCACTGACTGCATCCCCAATGAGACTATAATTTTTAATACTGATTTCTACGTATTGTTTTTCCAATTGCTTGACAGATCAATTCCCGGTTTTCCAATCTACAGAAAGATGGGTTAAGTTTATGTCTAATGGTTGTGAACACTCCCTACGTTCATTTCATAAATTCAAGCAATGGTGATTACTCAAAAAACTATTTTTAACAGGTAGCCGAGTGATTGAAGCGACATTGATTCAATCACTTTTGGCTGCCAGTCAAAGGTTCAAACTCTAGCGACTGCAGACTGATGGCCCGAGAAAGTGCTAGGAATCGCACGTAAAAAGGTAAGACCTCGTTAACCTTCAGCTCGCACAAGTTTCGACTTCTGAGTGCTGTCGTTCCTAAGGGGACGACAGCTGGTTAACGGTAAAAATATTCTAACAATGATTGAAATTTCAATGTTAATCTCTTCATACTTACAATTTACCCCTGAGGTCGTTAACTTGGGTGTTCAGCTCGGAGATCTACAGAAAAAATCTCAATTATCATTCAGAAATTCACCAAGTATGGATTGATGCAAATCATTTTTTGTCATCTAGGCTCGAGTTGGAAAAAACTCCGAACTAAAACAAGTTGCACCAAGTTATAACTCTAGTTAGTATCAAGATGTGCCGAATGATGTAACACAGAGTATTATTCAAAAAACAACACCCACATTGCAGCGACATTCAAGTTTTAGTAGAGAAATAAAGAAAAGTAAACACCAAGCTTGCGTGGGTTACTGACATAGACAGGACAAGAGAACTCAGGACACAGACACCCAAGGGGGCAAATAGAGAAACAATTTTCTCTATCGTACCCCCTTGAAAAAGTTTTCGGACGTCCATGGTACAGGAAGTATACATAAAAGATCGGGTACGACACTACAGAGGGGTAAATATAATCTTTATATTCGTCTAGAAAAATAATATACACAAATACACAATATACAGGTGGGCAATAGAGAAACATCAAAAATGGTCATATTTCTCAAAAAAAAAAATACAGACGGGAGGGAGGTACAAAAATCAGTTCACTGTGGGATACATTTTCTTCAAAAAAAGGAATGTGCGGGATCTATATACCATCTAACAAAATAGTATTACTCTGGTCGTTTACAGTTTTCTTCTTACCAAAATAAGCGATGTCAAAGCTACCATTCATTATGCCAAAATACTATCAAAATACAATATTTTTTGATATGGTACAATTATTCACAGCGCAATACACCAATCCTGCTTATGAAAAAACGCCTTACACAACTCTGTCGTCTTTTAATCAGATGTACTGAAGAGAACATAGGTACACTTGAATCATAACCTAAAAAAGCTTTCAATACATTCAATTTTGGACCTGCTGGACAAATTTCAATCCAAATATTGCCGGATGATGTGGAGCAATTGAAGGTATTGGTACGAATATCGAATATTTGTATAAACATCCGCAATTGATAAAAATAATAATAATATTTTCACATAAACACTAGAAGAGGTAAACAGGTAAGCAGGGTTATTACTGAATAGATTGAAATCTTGAACTTTGACACCCTACAGGGATAGAAAATATTTCTGAAATATTCACATGTCTCTGATTATTTTTATATTCAGTAAATTTGTCCCAGTGCGTTCAAAATATTTAGCTATGGCCATGTTCTCTTCATTATATCTGACTCAACGACGTAAAGGTAAAGTGAAGGAATAGAGCATGGCACTTCTGAACTGGTAGGTTCCGTTTTCCTTTAGACTTTCTCGGCAGTTCTGGGTGATTTGAAATGGTCCATCAGAAAAATCAAACACTCTGTATGGCGAAAGCATGAAGGGCCATGCCGTATCCCTAGGGAGAGCCGGGTGAAGCGTTAGGCAGATGTTATTGGGACCTGTTTTCACAATATATATTGCGGTAGGGTTAGCAAGTATTACTACATGAAGCTGAAGTGAGATGGTGAAATAATGACTTTCAAAAATTGATTTATATCAAAATGCTCTGTGAGTTGCAAACAATCAAATAGAAATGTTGATTCAAATAGAGACTGGCAAGCAGAGGCTTTCATAAATGAAACTTACTGCTGTGGTTCATTCTATCCTTCCACGTAAATGAATAAATCTATCTAAGCACCTGCCTTCTGTTTGTCTGTTTGTTGTGCCATTCAAATTCCTCTTAGGAATGGTGCTAACCTAATTTTGAAATTTCTCGAAACATTCACAAGTAGACAAAATGCTTTGATTTATTTAATCTGATCCAAATAACTTTTCATCCTAGTTAGAGCCACTTTTAGTTTTTAATTGATATTGCAATGCACTGTTTGGAACCCTTTGTCTCTAGTATTGAACACCTACTCACTATTTTCAACACCCTGACACTGTTTTGGTCACCAAGCGACCATCTTATGGAGGAACATTAACTAAATTAGTTCTTTAAATTTTCAAAACGTTAACGTTAATTGTTGAAAAGTACGAGGGAAGCCAATATTTCTCAGGCGAAGCAGTTTTTTACATATTTGAGACACTATATTTATATTGCTGACTTTTAATTTTTGACATACTATTTAATCAACAAATTACGCAACTCAACCCAAATGATATGAAATTATAATACAGCAGTAGCAATCTGATCTATTTACCACAAAAGATGGAAAAGCTTGCTGGGTTCTGAGCAATGGTTGACTGGGAAAACATTTTAATAGCTACTACTATTTGTAATTGGCAATAGTTGCAGTAGGTGTTTGTATTGCTTTTTGGGATAAACCATCCGAAAAAACAATACAGCTACATTGATGTGAATGTAATACCACATATATGACATGGCCTTGATGGAGAGTGGATGGGATTCGGCTTGAACACTTCATGTACTCACAATAGGTATTATTTACTATTCACAACAGAGGTCGAAATCGATATAATGTGGTCACCACGAGATTTGTTGGCGATTTATGAAAAGGTAATGAATTTTCTGAGAAACTTGTATTGCAAGTATAGACTATAGCCTTTGTTCATTGATATCTCAACCAGATCAAGCACAGTTTCAATGAACAACGGCAAATTATCAACGATAATGCTGGTAAATCAAAATCCGTAAATTTTTTAGAATGCCATTGGGCTTAACAAACGACCCGTCGACGCTTCAGTCCATTAGATACTGAGAAGAAGATGGAAAATGGTGATGTCTGTATCAACTATAGTCTTTGTACATTGATATCTCGAGCAGATCGAACATAGTTTCAATGAACAAATGCAAAATATCAACAATAACGCCAGTAAATCAACAGGCGTTAGTTTATCAGCATGCCATTGGGATTAACAAACAACCCGTCGACGTTTCAGTTCATAATTTGCCAATTAGATATTCAGAAGAAGATAGAAAAGGTGATGCCAGTATCAACTATAGCCTTTGTTCATTGATATCTCAACCAGATCAAGCACAGTTTCAATGAACAACGGCAAATTATCAACGTTAATGCTGGTAAGTCATTAGGCGTAAATTTTTTAGAATGCCATTGGGCTTAACAAACGACCCGTCGACGTTTCAGTCCCTTCGATACTGAGAAGAAGATGGAAAATGGTGATGCCTGTATCAACTATAGTCTTTGTTCATCGATATCTCAACCAGATCGAACATAGTTTCAATGAACAACGGCAAAATATCAACAATAACGCCAGTAAATCAACAGGCGTTAGTTTATCAGCATGCCATTGGGCTTAACAAACAACCCGTCGATGTTTCAGTTCATAATTCGCCAACTAGATACTCTGAATCGTTATTCGTGTATGTGGTGTATGATGTGAAGCACAAAACAATGGAATATTATTCTTGTGTATGTGTGTGTAAGAGATACCTCCCAATCCCGTTTTCGCACTTCGCGATCCAAATCCCATTTCTGCTCTTCACAAATATACATGCGGTCATAATAGTCTTTGCAAATCTTCTTAAGTTGGCCTAGAAATTGGAAACGGAACCAGCAGTCAGAAAGATCGACTACAATTTACTCTGCCCGTATACTTTAAGCGGAACACGGTTTTCAAATTGCATGAGGTTCATTGATGAAATATAGTTTGATGTTACAGTAGAAATGCAATGTGAGACTGGATTATCTTATCGTATTTGTGTGTTATCCTGGTTGAACAAGAAATCGATTAAATATGTATCAACCTCGTGCATTTTGAAAACTCGTGTGAAACTATCAAAGAGGATTGGTAGACGACGGTCACTTTTTCGAAGGGAAACCAACAAAAAATGGTCCTAAATACAAACAGCTTTGTGCAAAAAAATATATACATTGCGGATCAAAAAAAAAGTAACCAAAAAACTAGCCACATCGTTCTGGTTATGTCTTTCGTTATTTTTCAGTTACTTTCCACCATATAAAAATGCCATTCCATGATAGCGACCTAAAAGAAAAAATGAAAGCCTGTGTATCGTGTATAGTCTGTACCTCCTGAGCTTTGATACGTTCGATTACTTCTAAATCATATTTATCCCCTTCAAGTCTGACGATTTTCTCGTAATAGGATCTACAAATTGTTTGTAGTTCAGCTGGAAGAAACATCTCGAATTATCACAATGCTGCTTCCACGTGGAGAGGTAGTAGACGCGACTGAAATTTTGAACGTTTCATCGAAATATTTATTGAATGTCATTAGTTTTCAGAGTTAGGTTGTGAAGTGACTTCCATTTTGATTCATTCGTTACCAAAGAAAACAATTGGTCAATTGATGCCTTTTCGTGGGATTACATGAAAAGTTCGGTGCACGCCAACCCCTTCGACTCTCTACAGGACCTACAGCAATCCATCGGAAAAGCTTCTAATGTCATGTGTGCTCAAAGGGACGTATATGATTGCATATATGACAACCTCATTCGTCGCTTGGTATTGTGTATTGACGGTAATGGAGCAACATTCGAACATTTGCTTTAACTTGATAACAGGCAATTCTGTTATGCAATGTTAATTGATATGAAAAATGTTTTATCTATTTTCGCCATTTTGTAATGTGATTAACATCACGATATCACTTCGAACCCCACCAGCTCTGCTATCAGTTCCAAGTCTGATGAAGGGGGGCTGTTTCTATCCAGTGGCGGCGCGTTCCTGCAAATCAATCAGGTAATTGTTTGTTACATTTTTATAATTCCTCTTGGTTTGCTACTTCCTTTGGATAATTGGTGGTAAATCCCGTATACAAGTGTGGCTCCTGCATGAGTTTGATATTCTTGCTAGGAGAATAAGGATAGAAGTGAATGAAAATTGTAAAGTATTTCATTATCTTGAGAGAGCGAGTCACTTCACAACGTTGATTACTGTTTGAATTTTCAGCTCGAAGTTTTTCTTCCAGAAATTTTTTATTTAAATTCATTCGTGAGGAATTTATTCCAGAAGTATTTCGATAAAACGTAAAAATGGGCCGAATCGAGAGAGTCATATTGGTAGGAAAGTGGAGGAACAAGCAAAAAGCTGAAAGCCAAATTCTGAAAAAGGTGTTCCTGAAAACAGACCATGTCGAATATACAAAAATACTGGGAAAAATAGAATGCCTGGAAAATGTACCCGTATGCAAATATGTTGAATCCGATAAGAATGATTTTTAATCAAAGATTATTTTCTAGGCACCCATACATTTGTTATTAAAAATTGTGATTTGTACAACAGCCAATCAAAAATACTGTTTGTTCTCAAAAAAGTGCAAAAAGCTCTAAATATATTGTGTGTTACGATATCCTATGCCTGTGCAATTTTGAACATGCCCTCCGTCTCTACCTGAAATTCTCTGAACTCCACTTCCTTTTCGAGGTCAAATTTTTTATTTTCAAGATCAGCTATGCGCTTGTGATATAACTCGCATGTTTGTTTTAAACTTCCTATAAGGCAGAGAAAGGAATGATTTCGTGAGTTTTTCGTGATAGTAGCAAAAAATACAATAATTCCTTTCTCAATTGGGATAGATTTCCGGCTTATTGTCTATTTGAATTCTGATGAATTGAGGACAAAATTTTGGAGTAAATATCACTATGACGAATCGATAGACTGTTAGAAACTTAATCAGTTCTGTAGGATTCAAATAAACACTAAGTTCAACAGATTTATTCTCGTTACCAGCTATCTTTCAAAATACCAACAGATTTCAATAATGAAATCATAATACCAGTTTTATATATAGCAGTAAATAGTTACAATAAAACAATTTTTCCACGTGAGACAGCGATTACCTCCAATTGCGTAGTTGTGAATTGCTCAAGAATAACTTGGCACGTCTTCAGGCGACAATTGAAGAATTGACATTTCTACATTATATTTTATAGAAGAATCCTTCAAATTTGGGTATGCAGTCAACAAGGGTATGGAAAAAAAAAGTGTACTTTTTTTTCTATTCAAGCTTTCGAGTCATTTATTGGCTCTTCATCAGGAACTCTACAATGAATTGAAATTGAAACATTATTTGATTTGAAAGAAATTTGGCACGTGTGTACTTACGAAAGTGAGGTTATAAATCCCTTTCACTCGCCGTACTATATGAAATATCATGTCACAACGGACAACACTCTTGATACAATATTAAAATGACAAAACTTTTTTAAAATATCATTAAAAATGATCATGGTAGATTAAAATAACTGAGAAACACTTTTTAAAAATTTTTAATCTACCATGATCATTTTTAATCATATTTTAAAAAAGTTTTGTCATTTTAATATTGTATCAAGAGTGTTGTCCGTTGTGACATGATATTTCATATAGTACGGCGAGTGAAAGGGATTTATAACCTCACTGTCGTAAGTACACACGTGCCAAAGTTCTTTCAAATCAAATAATGTTTCAATTTCAATTCATTGTAGAGTTCCTGATGAAGAGCCAATAAATGACTCGAAAGCTTGAATAGAAAAAAGAGTACACTTTTTTTCCATACCCTTGTTGACTGCATACCCGAATTTAAAGGATTCTTCTTTAACTTAGACAGTCGTCTAACCTTCACAACTTAAAGTTTATATAAGGAGAATGTATGAAGTACCCTCTAGATAGATTAGAAAAAAGAATCAGCTACACTGTATGGTAAAATCAACCGAAATGCATAATATATGCATAATCGGCAAAAAGCAAAAAGCAGACGATTGCTAAAAATATCGAGAGAAGAAATTTTGCAGTCTGTAGTGATAGTACAACATAATTCTAGACTTGGTCACATTGATGAGAATTGTTGATGAGTGATGAAGATAGGTATTTAACAAAGCCCAATTCTGTTCCATTTCATAAACCATTTATAATAATAATAATAATAATAATAATAATAATAATATGTCTTTATTCATACTGCATTTTTCACAATGGGAAAATAAATTTAAGATGTTTTGTGATCATGTTGAATATTGAATTCATTTTGTTCTTCACAGACTTGATTGCTTCAGTAACAAATACTTATTTCTATCTTCGAACATATCCCTGTCTTCAGAAATATATCATCGCCCCGAAAAGAAGTTGTAAATGCTCCCTTAATATTTATAATCAAAACTTATTCGTTGCTTTTTTATGAAGAATAATTTAGAAATTATTTTCAAATCCAATTATCCTTTATAGCAATCTTTCGACAATTCCAAGACTATCAAAATATCTTCTCGTACGATATGTGAATAGAAAACTCCGTGTGCAACAGTCATATACAGTATGTAGCTCGAAAAAACCTCCAACGTGCAAAAACCCTTCAACTTAGTCTAACCTCCATGTCTTTCTTTTTGACAAGGTACTCCAAATCAAATTTCAGGTCCTCCAGTTTAGCTATTCTTTCGTGATATAACTTGCAATAGCTCTTTATCTGTTCTATGGAAAAATGTGAGTTCAATGGGAAATACAGTGTAAGTCAAAAGTAAAGTTCGAAATTTCGACTCAAAAATACCAATTATGCCTATGAGACATTTTCTGCATAATATTTGAGCTGGAAATATCGATCAGTAATTTTTTTAACAACTCGATGTGTGGTATAGAATGCGGTGTATAGGGTGAGAGAATCTGGCAGGTATTCCCAAATACCACTCATTGAGAAAGAAGAAGGAAATTTTAAAAATATTTCTGCGAAACTGCTGACTTTTTTGGTGCTAGATTGCTGACTATAGGAGTAATAGTAATATAGGAACTGAATAACATGAATTTAGAGATCTAGCTGAGATTTACACCTCAGGTATACTAGCTACATTTGCGAAATTTTCAAAAAACTCAAGAGCTTCGCTTATTTATAGAAGAGATTTTTTAAATCGTTACCTTCGTTTGCCTCATCAATGAGTTTTGGTTTTCCACATCTTTCTTCAATGATACGCCTTCTCTCAGCTGCTTTGCGTTCCTGTTCTTTCTTCAGTTCTTCAGCGGCTTTCTTTCTCAACAGTAACTGAAAATCGAAGGAAACTGTCAATCTTTTTCAATCGTGAAAACAAACAAAATAGTTATTGTGTAACGATTGATCTCTGGGGTGATTGTGGAGCATTATGTGAACCAAAGGGCATTCAGATATATTTGATTATGACTTCTGATGATACAAAAACTGGAATACTATCTTATGAAATTGGACCAAGAAATATATGGGCCTTTTTGTCGGCAGCCTATTTGAAAGGGGTGTATTGAGACAGGATGGAAAAATAATGAATTCAAGGTACTAATAGAACTTTGATTTTCTTTGGTAAATATTGAAGAATTGTAATGCATAGTGAAAGAAAGGTTGTCTTGAAGGGTGAGATCCACAAGGAGATGAAATCAAAGTTTGTGAAGAAAAATTACAGCAGAGATGATATGGATGAATTTTCTTTTTTGTGGGATGGAGAGAAACAATACTCACCCTGAGTTTCTTCTTCCTCTCAGGAGTCATGAAACCCTTCTTGGCTTTTTTGGCCTTGGAGGCTTCTTCCATGCGAGCCCTGACCTCTGCCCTCTTGCGTTCAATTTCTGACTGTTTCCTCTTCTTTTCCTATTGTCGTTTCAAATAAAGTTTATTCGAAGATTTTGATAGGAAAGAATAGTAAACAGAATACGTATTATTTCAAAGTTACAGTCAAGATTTGATAAAACCGATGTCCAAAATATTTTCAACCCCTCCTTGCAAACCTACTGATATTGAAACTAGTATGGATCATGTAGCATATTATTTCAAAAGTCTTAAGATTCTCTCAGTAAAGTAAATAGAGTCATAACATTTAAAATTGTATAGTTTTTTTATATATCCCTTTGACTGACTTTAATGTTCATTATACATTGACTGTCTGATGATTCTGTTTACTATTCGATATACCTAGTGTTGTTTGTGATACGTGCCTCCTCCAGTTTCTTTTTCTAGAAAAGAGAAAGAGAAATCAATTAGGACAATACTCAAATCAGGAAATAGGTGGTGATGTGCTCAATTTTTGTGTTTGTGAAGGTGCAGAAACATCTCGAATTGTGTGGTTTAAGGTGACAATATGGTATAATACGGTTAAAGGGTTTTACTGAGTGTGCAAATAGAACATGCAATTATGAATTCAGTGTTCATTAGCTGAATTTTATTGATAATTTCAGTTGTGATCAATGCAAATCTTATTATACATGAAAAGTGATTTTATTGTGGATGAAGCTATTGATGATAAAAAAGAAAATTTCACGGAGACACAAAAATATTGGATTCGGAGGCCGCAATTATAATGGAGAATCTTTCCGATAGAGCATATCACGAAAAAGATTCAAACCATTGAAAAATTAATAGCAGAAGTGTCCTGGAAAGACAACCTAGGAGATTTTCGAACTCACATCTGCATTTGTTTAAAAAATTTTGTTAGGTGGAGGAAATATGGAAGGAAATTCTAATCAATTCAACTCAAAAAATTAAATAATTCTCAGAAGCTATCACAGAAAGTGTTTGAGTTTCTACAGTATTGAATAGAAGTGGATTATATTTTCTTTCCAAAAGTATTGAGTATCATTCGATAACAGAAGACGAAAAGAAATTCAACAGCGTATATGGAGAAAAATATAAGAGAAGAATCATTTATGAAAGAGTTGTGAGACATAATTATGATTTGATCAGCAGTTTCAACATTGTTACTGATCTTATTGAGGTTTTCAACAAACTGTCACCTACTTTGTGTATATTTTTTCAGGGAACAAATTGAATCGATTTAAAGACAAAATGGAAATGAAATCCAGTTTTATGTGCTGCAAAACTTTGCACAATTCACTTCAGTGAATCAAACCATTTTCAATAAAGAGATTCTAAAAATCAGACTGGTACAAATATCTGACATTGAATGATCGAAATTTCATTTAACCCTATATTCAAAATGGTCGACACTGATGTTACGTTTAGCATGAGAAAGCAGGATTAATATCAAATAAACTACTACTTACTTACAGTGAATACTTTGTTAATCTACAGTATTTTTACCACATACATATAAATAGCAATGCAGAATCAGAACCACGTAGTGTTCAACGATATCGAGAAGTATTTAACAGCGCCAGCTTCATCAGGAACAGCAAGAAAAAGCAGTTCTTAGAATAAATCTAGAATAGAGCTAAAAATTCAGTTTAGCGATAATTCTACAAGTCAGTCTAGTAGGTTCCTACGAGAATGTTCTACCACTGATAGAAAAATGTGCCATGAAAGAGCATGCATGTTATAGTTACCTTTTATTTAGGAGAAGACTCCTCTTTGTTGATATACTGATGATGAAACATGAAAAAAAAAAAACTGTGGTTAGTGTACTGATCATTTTGTTTCATCATACTATTTGAGATGATCAAACTGTCAATAGTGAATGAGACACTCCAAAAAAAATCTCACCAAAAATACTTTTTCAGAATATGAAAGCTCGAAGAATATGTAGGCACGATTTTATAAAAAATTTAATATGAAATTTATTCTACCTCATAGAAGGAAAGTTTGAAAAACTGAAGAGTCAGAAGATAGTTTCTCTTTACAAAAGTTATTACATTATTACTGTAATAATAATGATTTTTTCATGTATTTATTCAAATTTCAATCAAGTTGTTTATTCCGAAACAAACTGTATATGAATCATCATTTGAAGAAACTCTACTCACCTAACCTCGTCGTCCGCCATGTTGAAGGTTGTTGTTGTTGTTCTGAAAGTAGAAATGATGGAATTATTAATATGAGAGATGGATCCATGTAATAACAATACTAAAAATAAGTGGCAAGCACGCGTTTGTTTTGGGTTAATGTCCTCCTATATGTACATGGTTGTCGAAATGTTTTTCAGCAATTCATTTGTAAAAATATTACTGGAGCTTTTTATGAACAAACCCCAACTCAACAAATTTTATGACTTTTCTCACAACAAATTTTTAGAATGAGCAATTAAAATCGAAAAAATTTCATTCTTTCAGAAGGATTGAAGCTGTAATTCTGAATTATTTCCGATTATTGATGCATTTGATATGTTCTGATAGAAACTCGTATGCTTCAAGTTCCATGACCAAAAAATGCAGAATTATGATTTGGGAATTGTAGTACAAATCGATGTCTAGTGTTACATATCTTCTAGAGGCAAACTCATCACAGTGTCGGGGAAAAAGTTGTGGATGTTTTTTAGTAAAAAGAGCAAGGACGTATAGATAAGGAAGAGGAAATTAGAAGTTTTGTATTTCCCAATTCAAGTTCACACCCAAAGATACTCCAAGGAATGTGATATTACTCATCAGTCATGGGCACATTTTTGTTGAGTAACTTCACAAGAAGAAATTTACAGAAGAGGTTTTTTTTAAACTGAATCTGAGTAGACTAGTTTTTGTGGTATTCAGTTTGAGAAATTTTCCTTGCACAACTTCATCACATAATACTGCAAATATGAGAGAGAGAATTGCCATGTGCAAACTGATAAACTGCTCTTCGATTCAGAATATTGGGGAAGTCATTGATATATATTAAGAATAAAATAGGCCCTAAGACGAACCCTTGAGGTACACATCTCTTGAAAGCTATTATATATGACTATACCAAATACTCTCACTCGTGATGGGAATGTGCAATCTTTCAGGGCTATCTCTCAATTTGACAGTTGACATTCACGCACTGTTGTGATCGTAGGCATACAAGTTGGAGTGAAATAGGTGTTTTTATGAATTCGCAGTTATTGGAAGGTTATTGACCCCAAATACCCTTTTTTCTCAAATTAACTTTTTTACTTCAACTTTCTCTGAGACAAGTGTCAGCTTAAATTTTGACAGATCTAGTCATGACTCTCAGGGTGGAACAAAGTCGTTGAAACTAAAATGGTCGCAGTTCTGATCCTTCTCTATACTACTTGAAGTGGTAAAATGAACTCAAGAAAAGCATTTCTTGTCAAAACAGCACCTCCAAAGGGAACCCGTTCAGCAAAAAGCTAACATTGAAGCACGAGCCAATGCATGGGTCTCGTCCAACGACATAGAAGACCTTGGCTCATCTCAAAATTTGAGTTTTGTCGTTGGACCTAATTATTTTTATTTGTCCTCGATAACACTTGTTTATAGAAAGTCAGTGTTCATTCTGTGAGAGCTGCCACAGTTTGGCTTTTCACAAGAAGATCCGCATCATCTGCGTTATCGATTACATGAGTTGCTGAAAAATCATTAAAATTCATCACATTATTAGCATATACGATGAAAAGTAATGGCCCAAGTATGGAGCCATGAGTAACGCCCTACTCAATAGTTGCTGATTCGCAGAAGTGACAGAAGTGAACTTTCCTATCTAGAGTCACTTATTACATGCTCTTTGAACTCACTATTAGATTTTTATTTTGGGTTAGAGTACATTGGTAGAGAAAAAGAATACTAATTGGTTTCCAATATTCAGCTAGAACAGCTTGGAAATTGGGATAAATGGAAGAAGACTGATTCCACTGTAGGTATCATAAATTCCACCTAGTAATTTTATATCCAATCATAATTTTTTGAAAAATTCATACAACACTTTCCTGGTTACTTTTGGTTCCATAGGCGTTAGGAGAAAAAATCAAAGCCGTATATAAAGTGTCCGGCATAAAGTTCGCAGCATATGGAAAACTTTTTTATTATTGATTTCTCAAAAAAAATTTATCGTGATGAAAACCTCTGCTCCATCCCAAACCTAAATTGCAAATACCAAAATTGAATTTTATACTACCATATACGAGCGATATTGAAAAACAATTCAGTTTTATTTACTATTTGCAGCAAGATTTCGTGAAATACCGTCACATATTTCAATTAACGTGATTTTCCGATGGAAGGGAGAAAGGAGGAAACATCCAGAGAGTGATATGATCATATCCAACAATATCCAACAATATCCAACAATATCCATCTAGCATAGTTTTCCTCATATCGTATAGGGCGATGAGGAGAAAATTGGAAAAAAAGTGGAAGAACTAATTGATCATAGGTGGCTGTGATTTGAATTTCTGAATCGACATTCGATTCTGAACAATATTTCCCCATACTTTTAATTCTACCGTGAAAAATAAAGTGATGGGATCAAATTTTTTTGAAAACAAGTCATGTTTTTCAATATCGCTCGTATATGGTGGTATAAAATTCAATTTTGATATTTGCAATTTAGGTTTGAGATGAAGCAGAGTTTTTCATCACAAATAATTTTTTTTGAGAAATCAATAATGAAAAAGTTTTCCGGATGCTGCGAACTTTATGTCGGACACTGTAGAAGATGGCTAGAGGAGGAAACGAACCGAAATGTAGGTAAATTTTCCACCACAGCTTAGGCAAAAGTTCAAAAAAAAACAACGACTTTTAATGCTTTTGTGAATCTTTAAAAAATTTATAAAAAAGTTGTTTTCTATTGGAAAGGAAAGGGGTTGAACTTATCTGAATACAAATTATGTAAGTCCAATTAAAGTCCATTTCGTCCGTTTCTCTCAGAGTACTCAGTCCTCTATAGATACCACCTTCATTATACCAAATATTTAAAAAAATTGTTGGTTATAAAAGGCCTCAAAGATCGACAAGATTATCATCTCACGAAACATAGCATAGCACGAAACAAAAAATTGCGTGCTGTATGTATATATGGACAGACTTTTGAATTTGAAACAAGATTCAACTAGTGTGTTGAACCAATTCAATATTCGATCTCAGTCCTTTTCCGACAAAAGTATTCCATTGATTGGCACCTTGTTTGTCCAGAAGTCGCTGTCAAAATCGCCTGTGCTCATTCTATTTGTGTTGGTGTTGGTTTCAGGCAGCCAATGCTGACACCTTTCCGAACTACGTGCCTCTAAAAATAGTTTTGCGGATTTGGCGAGTTCCCAAAAACATTTTGAAATCTCGCGTCTCCCGATTTGGTTGCCTCTATAAATTGTGTTGTTTACTATAGCGTTACATCAGTTTAGAAAATAAAGCTGAACCATTTTAGGCTGGGAAAAGTTCGAGGATTTTATTTACGTACGAGGGTTGTGCCAAAAATATTGATCGAAAGGTTTCTCGTTTGTAGACAAGATACTTTGATTGTGACATACTTTTCTTCGCCTACTCAAATCGAATTGAAACTTTAGGTAACGAAAATACCCGCGAATCGATAGTTGCTACAATTTACAAAAATGAGAAATTGCGTCCTTCTATGACAGGCTATATTCAGTACTTTGCATGAGGTCATAATTGTTTTAAACCGACGAAAAAGAATTAGACTCAGATCGACTAAAACAAAAACTCGCATAGTTCACGTGGAATTTCAATTACTTAAGCTCTATTTTGATTATTTTTGTCGTCAACAAAGCCGACATTCAAATATAATGCAGCCAAAAAACAATTTATAATTCGCAGTACCTAAGAGCAAAAACAGAACACATTCGATATACTCAAAAGAAGTCTCTTCAAATTATCGAAATGTCGACTATGGTGTGCCTCAGGGCTCTGAGCTTGGGCCACTGCTTATCTTCATTTACTCAAATGACTTTTTACATTTTATATCTTCAGTTTTCTATGTTCGCATTGAAAGAAATTCAGACATATTACACATAGCAAATGATCTGAATCTCAATAAGGTGAAAATACAAATGCCTATAATCTAATCAAACAGGAACAAAGGGCAATTAAGATCTGTAAGACTGCCAAAGGCTTTTGCTGAGACGTCTCAAAAGTACCATGCACTATTTCACTCTCATTTGAGATATGAATTTTTTTAATGGAAATTCCTCGTACTCTATAAGGGCCATCCGACTCCAGAAACGTGCTATACGCTTGCTAACTGTCGCACCATACAATGCTTCATGTACGGAATATTTCAAATCACTCAAAATTCTCAAAGTTCACTAGAGATACATGAAAGAAAAAATTGAATCGATAAAAATCATTATTATCATAACTATTCAACTAGAAACGCTGACGACTTGAGACCTCCAAGGTACAAACAAGCTTCAAATCTCAGACCGCAATTCCTGGAATTTGCATCTGTTTAACAAATTGACACGTCAATGGAAAAACCTTGATTTTATTTCATTTGAAAGAATTCAGAGAATGATATCCATATAATATCAATAATGTATATACAAGAAACATAGATTTGTTCCATATCCCTTACGCCAGATTCAAAATATCTTCCAAACTCTCCAAACTAGATTGGACTGAAAAAATTCAATCATTTACCTGATATGACCAAAAAAAGTAAAAATAGTTCTGTGTTAAAAAGTAGGTTGAGAAATTTTCAAGATGAGAAATGCTTTCATAGTGTTAGAGAGTTCTTCTCTTAACTTTACCACCAATATGACTATTGCTATAATTTTTTGCAAGTTATCTAATGAAAAATATACGATTATTGTTATTATTATTATTAATCGAGACTTTCGTAGCAAAAGTTGGGAATAGATTATCTAGTAATAATCATCAGTAGCTCTGAAGAAGCTAGCTGAAAAATAGTGATTCTATTTCAAATCAGAAGAAATTGGAGAATGTATAAAAAAACAACAAAAACCAGCTATGAAATTAGACGTAACAGAGCGATAGGCCTCTTATTCTTAAGGAAGGCTTTGTCCATTGGGTACCAATTTTTTTCCTGTTTTTTTCGAAATCTTGTGGAAAAAAAACAATCAAATCTCAGTGTACACTATGAAATATAAAAAGTTGTTACTATACAATGTCAAATCTGAAATAACTCCTCGGCCAAAATTAGTTCAGTAATAAGTATTGAATAATCAGGTTTTGATTTTTCTCTCCAAGTACCTATACCAAAAATGAGCACTTGCTTGAAATAATTTTAAATAAATTGAGAAACGTATCTTTCATAAGGCAGAATCTACAAGATGCAATTTTTTTGACTGATGTGGTTATCTGTAGAAATAGAGTAGTAGAAAATCAATTAGAGATAGTCTTTTCGTTCCTTCTATAACGAATAAAAAAAATGTACCATAAAATCAGTTCTTAAAATGGAACATTAGCAATTTGTATACTCTGAAGGATTTTGTGAACCAAAGTCTAACATTATCAAAAGACCAAGACATTATCAATTGTGTGTGTTTGCTTTCTAAACTTAATCATACTATACTACTTCAGACGCTTTATGGCGGAATATCTGATGACGCCGCTTATCCAAGGATCGAAACGTTTCGCACAATTCAACTCCACTTCCACTTCACTGATACACGAGAGATTTTTTGGAATTTTCTCGAATTGATAATTTTTTCAATATTTTTGACGTACCTGGTAGAAACGATGGAAAATGTGAGCAGTCAACAAGGACTCGGTGCTGACTGTTGAAGATTTTTCTGTCCGTAGCCGAGAGTCGGAGTCTCCCCACTTCCCCGTGTGCTTTTTTCGTGTCGTCTATTTCTGTTCGAGCTAGACTCCAAAAATAGTCTTTCGAGAAACTCGATATCTAGACGGCGCTGGATTGGGACAGTCGGAGGCGAATCCAGTGGGAATCGGTATCATTTTGAGGCTTATTTTGATAAAGATAATAATAATAATGATGATTATAATCTGAAAGTATCCGAACCAGCGTGTACTGATGAAAGTTGATAAGCCCGAAACAGGTGATACCTATTTTAAATTACGCAGAATTCACCTACCACCCACTATAATTTGGGAAACGCAAAATATCTTATAATTCGTCGAGGCATGTTGTATTTCATACTGTATACAGTGTGTGTAGTGGCATTGTTTGTTGTTCTGTTAAAATGCCAAGTATATCAAACATGCCATTTTCATGTTGACATTGTTATCCATTAGCAGTCTATTCGTAACATTTAACGAGAGGCATCAATATAAAAATATTTCGCATATTTACTTTTGCCAGTCGCAATGGACGAAAAGTTTCAGACAAGGCAGACCAAATTGAAGTGCTTGGATTTTGTAGCAGATTCGACAATCTCTATTAGTTCACTTTAGAATGCGACAAAGTTTAAAATAGTTTGGTTTCCTCCTTCTTGAAAACTTCCGTTACACAAAGGAAATTCCTTGAATGTCATTTTCCCCAGCAGGTGGATAGGAAGAAGATGGCAGATGGAATGGCCTGTGCAATTTCCTGATCTCAGTCCAATTGACTTCTCCTCATAGGGTTATCTATAATCAATTTTCCATCAAACAGCACCAAGTTATTACCATTTTTGAAGGGTAACATTAGAGTGTTATGTTTTGATATGTCCAGAAAATTGAAGAATTCTAAAGCCCACGGAAATGATCATTTCTCAAACTAACTTCTGAAGAAATGCTTAAAGGAATTAGGTTATCCGTTATTGACCCATCTGATAAATCTCTCTATGGAAGTAGTATTCCCTAAAAATTTAAATTTGCACTCGTCACTCCAATCTTCAAAAAGGGTGACTCTACCGAATATGAAAACTGTCTTTGGCCTGTTAACAAGGAGTTCCACAGGGATCTATATTCGAGCCACTGCTTTTTTTTATCTATGAAAATGACTTGATGAGCTATCATCATAGTCTTTCGAAAGTACATATGGTGGCATATGCAGATGATGATTATCTTGTCCCTGATCATAAAGCAGCAACACTAGTAGAAACAATAAATAAATAAATAAATAATATTTTATTCCATTCAGATCATTTACACGATATTGGAAAAGTCAATAGAGAAAATATAATAAGTACATAAAATATGTTGTTATGCATAGGTAAATATATAAATAGTAAAAAGGTATTAAAAACTACATTCCAGAAATTCATTCAGACTATAGAATGAGTATTGCAGCAGGAGATCTTTGAGAGATTTTTTAAATACATTAAGATTTTGGATTTCTCTTATAGTGATTGGTAGTTTATTAAACAACTGTATACCTGTATAAGATGGACTCTTTTCATAGAAAGTTGTCCGATGAGGCGGTATTCGAAGAAGATTACCATGCCTTGTCTTATAGTTATGTTTGTCAGCACTTTTAATAAAGTCATTTAAATTATTTTTAACGAATAGGATTGTTTTATAGATATAAATACAGGGGAGAGTTAAAATTTTGTTTTCTTGAAAGAAGCCTTTACAGGAAGTTCGCTTATGAATACCAAAGATGAGACGTATTATTTTTTTTTTGTAAAATAAACAATTTTATTGAAAATCTAGAGTTTCCCCATATTATAACATTATAAGATAAGTGCGAGTATGTCATCGCATAGTAGATATTCATTAGTTGTTGTTGGGAGAATATATTTTTGAGTTGTAAGATTGCATAGTAACTGCTACATATCTTCTTAGAAATATGATTAGTACATGTCTGAAAAGAAAGTGATGAGTCAAGAAACGTTCCAAGGAATTTTGTTGTCTCGGAAGACGTAATGTTAATATTTTCAGTGTTTATTTCAAAAGACGTGTTGGGATCATTTGTTATGTTAAATTTCATTAGAACCGTTTTCCCGTGATTCAGAATTAAATGATTGTTCAGACACTATTCAGTAAATTTATTATAAAGTAAATTTAAATTATCTGCCAGTTCTTCGGGAGAGTTGCCACAGGTTGCAAACGAAACATCATCTGCATATATGACCTTACACTTCGCTTCCATAAATGCTGGTAGGTCATTAATATACAATATAAATATAAGTGGACCCAGCACAGAACCCTGAGGAACACCCAGATTAACAATTGCCTCATTTGACTGAGTTTGATTTATTTTGACTGCTATTTTCCTATATCTTAAGTATGACATCAGCCAAGTCAACACGTTTCCACGAAATCCCAAAGCGTATAGTTTTTCTTCAACAAAATCTAAATTTAGGCTATCAAAGGCCTTAGTGAGATAAAAGAATAATGCCCCAACAGTTTTCTTATTATCAAGTTCTTTATATATAAATTCGACAAATTCATAAACAGCCCCTTCTGTTGATCTCCCAGGGTAAAACCCGTTTTGACATTTTGTTACAATATTGTGATTATCCAAATAATTAATCATTCTATTATAAGCAGACTTTTCAACAACTTTACCAATCACATTTGAAACATTTATCTGTCTATAGTTATCCATACACAGGTGTAACATAAGTACTTTAAAATATTCAAATGTTATATTCCTGAAACAATTTCAAGGAAAAAGTCCATATAAACTTGTGTCCGGAAATGCTTCGTTTCGGAGATAAATGGTGTTAAAATTGATTTTTTTTTCGTTTTTTTTTTTAATTGCTTCTGTATAAAATAATTTTTCGCATGAGAGAGAAATGACATGACATGGGCTGATGAAACCCATTAAGTACTCAATAGCAGCGAAAAAACATTGGTAAACTTCACAATGCACCGAGACTTTCAAATCTGTGAGGACAGGCAACTAGAGGTGGCATCCAACTCAGTAATGAGCATTCTTGATTATAAACTCACTTGGACTCCTCATATTGATTCACTGTCACTGAGAAAGAACTGTTATGCATTGAGATTTATGTCAAATCATTGTGGAAAGGACGTTCTGTTGAATCTTATCATGCCACTATTGGCTGTCACTTGTGATATGCAATCTTGAACTGGGCTATGAGCTCTTTTGCTGAAAAGGTATTAATTCTGCAAAAGTATGAGGTCAGAATAATTGACAAATCAGGATGACGGCAGACATGCAGAAATTCTTCTGGAGAACTAAAAGTACAGTTTTCGGAAATGAATAAAAATTTATGGCAGATCAACAAGACCTTCTATATCCGCAAATCTAACTAGATCTAGAGGTTTGCTTATACCGAATCCCCACAGAATCTCTCTTTATCAAAAATTATAATTCTTCTTTACAAACAATTAACCATCACTATAATACAAGATCAAAATCTAACAAAAATATAAAATCACAAAAATTTTCTCAAACTTTATTGCAGCATCATGCTATTAATATAGGGTGTATAGAGTATTTAATTTGATCCCGATGAAATTGAAAAAAATTTGTTAAAAATCCCTCGCAAAATGTATAAAAATATGGACAATTGAGAACATTCAAAATATTGAAAAATCATGTGGCATTTGAGTGAAATTTCAGATTGATGATTCGGTTATATTTATATAACTTCCTGTATATATTTTGTTTATGTAATTTTTCATATTCTGTTAGTATTTAGATTAAATATGTATATTATTATTGGAAAAACATATGATTACTCACAGGTCTATATCATATATTACCTTATGAATTCAATTTTAATTTTTATGATTTATTATACAATGTATTACAAATTCTATAAAATGAAAAAATAAATAAGTCATCTCTACTTTGGATCGAAACTATATAACATGTTAGATGCTTATTTTAATAATACAGTGTATATTTCCATATTCAAGAGACAACTAGAAACATATTTTATAGAAAGAAATTGATACAATGTTGATGAGCTTTCATAACTTCTTTTTACAGAACTTTTTATCATGCGAAATAAACATTATTATTACTATTATAACAAAATGATCAAAGCAAACGAAATAGAAGACACAAATATACCTAACAAACAAATAATGCGAATTTATAAAATGAAACAAACAGAAGAAATTAAACAAATAAAAAGAACAAAAAACAAAATTAACAAAAAGGACAAAAACGAAAAAACTAACTACAAAAATAAACAAATGGAACCAACAAAACACACTAACCAAATGAAACAAACGAAGAAAAAAAATTGTACATATAAAATAAATGTAACATACAAACTAAACAAAACAAACAGAATTAAGGAAAGAAAAACAAACTAAATGAGCCTAAAAAACCAAACAAAGACGTATGAAATAAAGAAATATAACAAAACAAGAATAAACAAAACAAGAACAAATAACACGAAAGGAGAAGAATAAAACAATTATTCTAACAGAAGAAATTAAACAAATAAAAAGAACAACAAAACAGAATGAACAAAAAGGACAAAACAAAAAACTAATGAAACAAACAAAAATAAACAAATGAAACAAACGAAGAAAAAGAAATTGAACATATAAAATAAATGTAACAAACTAAACAAAAAAAACACAATTAACGAAAGAAAAACAAACTAAATGAGCCTGAAAAACCAAACAAAGAAGACGTATGAAATAAAGGAATATAACAAAACATGAATAAACAAAACAAGAACGAATAACACGAAAGGAGAAGAATAAAACAATAATTCTAACTCTCAAAATGAAAGATGAAACTATTGTGGCGACACCAATTATATTTTTAATCTCTGGAAGAAGTCCATTTCGGCTCAAAGTGGAGTGGTATAGATGAAGCGGGAAGAAATATCACAAAATCATCTCCACAACTTTAATTTTACTACATCAAACAGCTGACAAGTACGCTTTCATCTGTCACTTCAGCCTCGGTTTGGTTTCCCGAAAATTACTAACAGATTGAATTTAAAAAATAATATGAATCCATTTAAAATTTGTTGTTGGAAGGGCAAATTGCCCTAACGCTCGCTCAGACCAGACATGAGTCGGCGGACCATGTCGTAAATATTTTCTTAATTTTTATATATGTTTTGTCAAATTTATTACCATGCCCTTTGGTAAGTTGTTACACAGATCATAATCACAATTACTATCTTTTCCTCTCAATTCTAGGGCATTGGACATAGTACCCCCATTTAATTTTTGTTTGTCGTAATTCATTAAAAAGGAATTTTTCCTCTCCATGTAAGTAACTTTTGTTCTGTTGTAACTACATATAGGTAGCCTTTCATATTTGTTGTAGAACTTGTATAAGGCTGAAGATGGATTCTTGCTGAATCCGAAACATGTACCCCCCCCCCCCCATTAGTTTGATGTAGTCAAATTAAAGTTGTGGAGATGATTTTGTGATATTTCTTCCCGCTTCAATTATTTTTTTGTTAAAATTATTATTTCCGTCAACCGATTGCACCCCTTCGCGCAACCCTCGGAAGTCTTCGAGAGACTTGTGTGAGCTAGGGAAGACGCAGCCCTTACCTTTCAACGTGTGATGCCATGTACGAGACCGATGACCATGCGGGGATTTGAACCCTCGACCCTTCGCTCCAAAGGCGAACGCTCTACAAGTATGAACATTTGTTTTAATAAACTCTTTATAAACAAAACAAACAAACAATTGTGATGTTTGATGTCATCGATGGGAATTTGCCATATCTTCATTTCCGTCAATATCGTTTATACCTTTCCCCTTCCGCAAGAGAGAGTTTGAATATTGGTAATTGGTAATTCCTGAAAATCACTCGTTGTTGTTAACTGTTGTCATAATATCCATAGTAGTTCTGCCGGTTTTGCGCATAGTGTAAATAACGTACTGTTTTCGTGCAGTTCATCAGCGAAATTTGATCGCGAAGATGTTTTTTCAACAAGTGAATAAAGTGTACCTTTCCATTTCCACAGGTAGGATGGCGAATTGTTTTTTCTTAAAAATGTTGAGCTTATAATAATACAACAAAACTGTTTAACAAAAGTGTGGGTAAGAAGTTTAAAAAAATATATGTATGTAGCAATGGATCATTTGAAGAGCAGGATACTGGTGGGGAATAGAAATCAATTAGGATAAGGCGGTTTTTGATTTTTCATTGAAAATTTCGATGACCTTTATAATACGCAATGAAGATCGATTATTTTAACAACTTCCTTTCGCAGAAAGAGGTTTGGTAGAAGTTGGGCCATTTGTACATTCATAAAAATTATCAATGATGATGCTTGTACTTTCGTAGCTTCCTTTTTCTTTTTCGAATATGATCTACGACTTGAAATTGATATTGTTGTTGAAATTATTATTTCCGTCAACCGAATTCACCCTTACCCTCAGAAGTCTTCGAAAGACTTGTGTGAGCTAGGGAAGACGCAGCCCTTACCTTTTAATGTGTGATGCCATGCAAGACTTCATCTATCACATTCTCGATTATATTTCTCACTGTTTCGGCAGCGTTCTTTTTGTAGTTTTAATGTCATTTGAATCATCAGTTGCTTCTATTAATGTTGCTAGATGAAAGTTCAAAATAGGCAGAGCTATGACAAAAAGTACTCGCGAATACTAAGCCCACAAAAACAATTCTTGCAAGAGCTAATTATTGGGCACTTTCAACAGGATAATGATCGTGAGCATTGAGAACTTTCGCAAACTGCTAAGAAATTTCAAGCATAAGCACGTTTGAATAATTTTTAAAATTGAATAATGAAAGATAACGTATTTCAGTTTAATGTATATTACCTACAGAATAATGGCCAATAAAAACCATACAGGACGATAAAATTGTTACTGAACTTTTTTCGAATTGCAGATAAGAAACTCCGAAAAGTAGTACAACAGAAAGAGATGAGCTACTGAAGAAACAAAACACTTTTTTATGATTGGTAATCTCAACAATGTCTCTAAATTACTTGAAATTCATTATTACCTAGCTACTTAAAAAAAAAAACCTTTCGGCTCGATTTGAACTTTTCAATTCGACCTTTAAAAATGACGAGAAAATAGAAAATCGGCAGATCCATGTAGTATTCGCTGTATGGGATGGACCCCTGGCCTCACGAAAATGCAAAATCTTCAGATCCAGTTGAAATTCGCACTATATACGTAAAATTTCACGCTGATTCCAAAAATGTATGATTTGTATTTACTTTGATAAAAGATTAGGCCGGAAGAGAGATACAATTTCGAAAATTCACAACTGCAGAGTTTCCTAAAAAATACTATGAAATCTTTAAATGAATCGGAATTTATTTGAAATTCAGTGTGCCTATATCAAAAAAGATCGAGTTTCAGATCCACTTGAAATTCACACTATATACTTAGATGTAAGTTTGAGCCAGAAAAGGGAATGAAAGGTCAAAAATGAACAAAATCAGAGTTTCCTAAAAAATACTATGAAATCTTTAAATAAATCGGAATTAAGTGTGTACATATAAAAAAAGATTGAGTTATATGGGATTGGATCCAAAAATATGAAAAAAATTTGGCATCAAAAAAAATCATTTTGAACTCGATTTGAACGGTTAGAGATAGAGCAATTCTGCGAAAGGCAATCGATTCAGAATGATTAAATTAGTATATTCAAAAGAAAATCGTTGATCCCAAAATAATGGAAATACGGAAAATACAAAATTGGAAGATCCACTTGAAATTTGCACTATATACGTGAAATTTCACGCTGATTTCAAAATTGTATGATTTATATATATTCAGATATAAGATTGAGCCGGAAAAGAGAATAAAATGTCGAAAATTCGAAATGGCAGAGGTTCCGTGAAAAGACTGAAATCTTTAATCGATTCGGGATGGATTTGAAATTTGGTGTGCGTAGACAAAAAAAATGAGTTTTACGGAACTGGGTCCAAAAATATGGAAAACAAAAAATTTGGCAGGAAAAAACTCTTTTACTCGATTTAAACTTTTCAATTCGAAGAACAATTCTGCGGAAGCCAATCGTTTCAGAATGGTTGAGTTAGTGAATTCTGTGAATAAGAATGGATAATATCAACAGACAAAAATTTTGAAATTACTTTTTTTCGTAAATTTATATTTTTCATAAAATTTGAAGTTGCCTGGAATGTATCTGATGGTATTCTGATTATGAGTCCGGAAATATATTCGGTATATTTTGCCTCCAAATATAACTCTTGAGAAATTTCGGTTTTTTTACGTTTCTATCGATTCTGCAAATTTCACAATTTCAGGTTGAAAATTTCGAAAGTTATGGAGGTTTTTCCAGAGAGATTCTGGATGTGTCTTTCTGGGTCAAATCTTTCACTTCATATTAATCATATTTGAACCACATCGACTCAAAATGTGATGACTTTTCAAATAGTCGATGAAACAAGATTATGGATTCAATGTGGCTGACGAGTTTTATCATTTATGTTTTGATTCTATTCAAAACTGGTATGTAGGAGTTTTCTGATTTGATTTAATTTTCATTTTTTTCAAATAATACTCCAGTTACACAACGTTGTTGTTGTTGTTTGAAAAAAAAATACATTACCCAGATTTGAATATATATTTATGTTTGAAAAGATTATTCCATTACCTTCAAAAAAACCAACAATTATCTTAAAATGTTACAGCATGGCAACATTAGCTTAACTAGAATAAAAAGCATTTGAGTGAAGTAATTTGCATAAGTCAAGATAATTGGAAAAACCCATTTCAATATATCATTTTGATTGATGAATTCATTGAAATGCCGTGATATTACTAAAAATATCTCGCTTATAAGAGTTGCTCATAAAGAAGAGCTGGGGATTCGCCATTTATTGAAAAAATGTATCTTCCGAGTATCTTTCAAGATAGTTTACTGTCCGTCTAAAAATTTTATAACTCTCTTACTCAGTATTAATTGCTACGAACGGTTTTGTACCAGAAAATTACAATACTTGACAGCGTTTAAATGCTTCCAACAGTGGTCTGAAGCTAAAAGAGTAGAGCAACCCACAGAAATCGTTTTATTGGCTTACTTCCAACAAAAATCGAAAGTACAGAAACCGTCGTCATTGTGGAGTCAATACTCGATAGAGATAGACAAAATGTACAAACCTGGTATTAGAGGTATCCAGCATGAATGGTTCGTATCATATCTTTCAAATCGCAACCTTAGTGTCAAAATACAATATTCGAATGATGATGGTGACCAATTTTTTTCTGATTAGTTAATCAATGACATGGGTGTTCTCCAAGGATCGGTTTTAGGGCCTTTATTCTCTACAGTGTGTCCCACTTACCATGCTCACCATGGGTATCTTTTTAATGGTGAGAGATACGAGGTCGGTTAAATGACACCAAATGTGGAGTTTATCAAGGACAACTATAATGTGAAAAAATATTTTGATAAAATCTATTCGTTTTTGTTTTATACGCAAAAAACAGATTTTGATCATTTTCATGTCTCCTCCGTAACTTCTTTATTTATGAAAATATTCGAATAGGAATTTCACATTCTTATAGCAGTTTTTCAATGAGATTTCGAAAAAAATATGAAATTCATACCAACTTTTCTAGAATTTGAGATATCAGCACCAACTTTAATTTTTCAAATGTAGGTCATAGCTCACTATAACTTAGTTATGAATAACTTTTTTTTCTCTCACAGATGATATGTCACAGTGATAGTTTTTTGCTGATAACAACGGAGTTATCGTCATTTATACGAAAACAAGAACTGTTTTGATGTCGCCATCTTGAATTTATAAATTTTAATAAAAAATCATGATATCCGACCTCAAAAACCCCCACATACCAATTTTGAATGGAATCGGACCATAATCACAAATCTCGTCCGCGATATTGGACGAGCCGCCATTTTTCATTTTTTATTTCATAGTACATTGTCACCGGAATTATAAACATCTGCCAAATTTAAAGTTTTTAGGACCTCCAGAAGTGGGTCAAAATTCACTTGCAAGAGACATGAAAATGATCAAAATTTGTTATTTGCGTATAATACAAAAACGAATAGATTTTATCAAAATATTTTTTCACATTATAGTTGGCCTTGATAAACTCCACATTTGGTGTCATTTAACCGACCTCGTATCACTTACCAGTAAAAAGATACCTATGTATAGTGGGACACACTGTATATCAATGAATTGCCATTATGTTTTACAGAAGTCATCTACTTGTTTTTTTGCTGATAATTCTTCTCTCCTATTCAATTCAAAAGATTTGCTTCAATTGCAACAAAATATCAAAACTCAAAACTCATTATTTTTATATTCCTCCAAAACGAAAGCAGTAGCTTTTCATACTGCCCAAAATACTAACACGGTAAATATCGATATTGGAATATCCGGTGATGACATAGAAAGAATTTCTAGGGCTATATCTAGACAGCAATCTCAATGTCCATCATCACTGCGATAATCTTATTAAAATACTCAATAAGCAGTACCTGCCAAGAAATCTGAGAAAAATTCTAGACAACTCTGGTCTGCTTTTATACTACCACGGGCAGATACAATCAAGAATTAACTATGGGCTCATTGTTTGGGGTAAATCGCCAACTGCACACATCGTTTTTTTTTTAACGCAAAAAAGAATAATCAGAACCAGTGCAAACGCATCACAAACAGTATTCTGTGGAACGTTATTAAAAAATTTAGATATTTTGTCTTTTTCATGCCTCGGGTGAATAATAATAATAATAATAATAATAATCTTTATTCACATAATATCACAAAATATCTTAATTCAAAATGGTAACGTGAACAAAGCAACAAAGCCGATAAGTGCAAGAGCACTTGTTTCAGCATTAAAATGTAAAGTAATATGCGTACAAATAATAACTATTTAAGATACTTATATATAACAAGGGTTAGTAATTTACAATCGACAATAAAGTATAAAATTGTTAGTATTAAAATATTAAAATGTAAAATACAGGATATACCTGTTAATAACAACAATAAAATATTTCAAATAGAAATCAGGTTTGTATAAATTAGTTGGTTAAGATAAGTGGTGATTAAGCCACTCTGTTGTAATGAATTACACATTTTCGACGAGTGGAAAATCAAATAAATAAGTAAAAGGATGAAGATAAGGATGAAGATACGATATTTATTTTAATACAAAACTACATCTACATCCATTCTGTTCTACTGAAACAAATGAATATAAATAAATGTAAGAATGCAAGATTTGTGAAAGGGTATAACCCTCTGAATCATTAAAAGTTTCTCCCATCAATAATATCAGCGATCGTCTGCCTTGTCTGACTAGTCACGAAGGATTTAAGGGCTTTTTTGAACAAACTGAGTGCATTTATATCATGTAGTTCCTCTGGAATAGTATTATATAGTTTGGGTGCTTGATAACTGTAAGATCGTTGGCATATTAGTTTTCGGACTTGAGGAACAATGTGTTGATTTTTTTGTCGTGTGTTATAAATATGGGTGGGCAGTAGAAAATGTTTATTCCGATGATAAGTGATTATGATATTACAATAAAACATTTGACGGATATCCAGAACATTGGCTTCCAAAAATAAGCTGTCAGATGAAAAAAGGGGTGATTTGGATAAAATCACTTTCAGTATTCTTTTTTGTATTATCTCAAGAGAACGAATATGAGTATTGAGGGCTCCTCCCCAGCAAGCTATCCCATAACGGATGTGACTTTCTACGAGGGAGTGGTACAGTACTTTCATGTGGCGGAGTGACACGATTTTTTTTATGAATTTTAATTTGTACAGATATAGCTTATATGGGCATCCCATCTGAGGTGTGAGTCTATTACCACGCCTAAGTATTTAACTTTTTTTTCCGGGAGAATGTAATGCTGCCCTATTTTCAGGCTATTGAACGGTGCTTTGTTAGTTTTATTGCAGCTGAATGGTAAGTAATAAGTTTTTTCGAGGTTGACAGTTAACAGCCTATATCCTAGCCAGTTCTTTATTACATCAAAATCAGATTCCACAATATTCTTCAGTTCTTGCCAGGATTCTGCTTTGTAAAATATGGCTGTATCGTCTGCAAATCCTAAGATTTTTCCCTTACTCTCTAGGGAAAACAGGCCGTTAACGTAAATGTTAAATAATAGGGGCCCCAAAACAGTACCTTGGGGTACTCCAGTTTCAAGCGGTAGGGAGTTGCTTAATACATTGCCTACTTTAACACACTGTAATCGTCTACTGAGATAACTTTTGAATAATTTTTGAGGACTGCCTCTAATTCCGATCTCTTCCATGGATTGTAAGAGCAATTCATGGTCAACCGTATCGAAGGCTTTCGATAGGTCAATGAAAACGCATAAATTTGGCTTGTTCTCATTTAGAGCTGAAGCAACTTCATTTGTGAGAGCTAGTATTGCATCTTGAGTTGAGATTTTTTCTCTAAAACCGAACTGTCTATCCGAAATCAAGTTATATTTTGTTAAATATGCTGTTAATCTTTTCTTCAGAATCTTCTCAAAAACCTTTGTTAAATGAGTTATGAGTGATATAGGTCTATAATTGGTAATTTTCTTAGTATCTCCTTTTTTGAATACAGGTACCACAATAGTTTCTTTGAAAACTTTGGGCCAAATTCCTGATTCTAGGCATGAGTTGAATAGATGTGCTAAGGGAATGTCGTTATAATAATAATAATTCTCGAAGAATGTACCCAAAGGCAGAGTTGAACTTTTACTAATGAAAACCATCTATCGAAAGTTCCAATGGGATTGCATAATTTCCTCTTTTTCAGTTGGTATCCTGATGGTTCTATGCGGCATCTCCCTATCTTGGTCATCCCCATCAGTACCAAAACTCACCAACAGTACCACCAATCCCTTCGGGAGGGACATCTCCACATCTGAAGTCACCTGGATCTCCTCCTTGGTAGCCGTAGGAGCTTCGGTGGGGCCTTTCGTCTTCGGCTGGATGTCGAACAAGTTCGGACGAAGGCTTACGATACTTTCACTAGGGGTTCCGTTTTTAGTGTCGTATGTCATGATGGCCTTCTGTACTGTCGTGGAATTGTTTTACGTAGCTCGATTTGCAGTAGGCTTAGCTCTTGGTGGATCGTTCACGGTACTGCCGAATTATTTGGGGGAAGTGGCTGAGAGAACTAATAGGTAGGAATACATTAGCGTCTCATTCAACAAACTGTACGCTCACTGAAAAAAGTACTACTTTACGAACGTCAATCATAAATAACTGTTTTCCATAACGGCTTACTGAACCAGACTTCAGATCTCAACGCAAAGTTGACGTTTTGGGAAATGTGTCACTTTGTGACAGCAGTTTTGTTTTACACCTTTTTCAATAGTATTTCAGAAAGAGTCAATTGAATTTCATAATACTCACTTATATTTCGGAAGGTAGCAATTGTATTTCAGAATAATCAATGTGATTTCAGAAACCATCTTCTAATTTTCTGAACAGTCAACTGTATTTCAAAAAATATCAAATGTATCCAAGAAAGTTTTATTTTTATTCTAGAGAACGACGAAATAATTTCAGAACAATCATCACCTATAATATAGTTCAAACAAAATTAGCTTTTCAACTCCATTTTCACAATAAGTAAGATTAATTTCAGAAAAAATCCTTTCAACTTCAAAAGGGATAGAAATTGATGAATTCCGATATTAAAATGACACTTTCCGAAATAATTGTATTTTCTGAAATATAAAAGACTATATTTTCAGTAATTCAAGTGATGGTTTCTGAAATTGAATTGATTATTCTGAAATAGAATTGATGCTTTCTGAAATCGAATTCGAAACTCTACTCAAACTTTCTGAAATTCAACTGACTTTTATGAAAATCAAATGATGCTTCCTAAAATTCAACTCACTGTTCTGAAATACAATTGAAACTTTCGGAAATATAAGTGACTATTCTGAAATTCAATGATTGGAAAATGTGTAGAGTAGCCACCTAGTCTTGCATTATGAAAATAAATAAAGTGACACTGAATTCAAAACATTCAAAATGCCGATCGGGACATCGTGCCGTATACAGTGTGTTTCAAAATTAAGTTTCAAGATCTTAGGAACGTATTTTTCTTAACGAAATGAGACTTTTTTTTCTATAAACATAATAATAATGGCTTGACTGCTATTTTCATTTCGACGTGTAGGTTTATTTTGAAGCATTTGACATTATTCGAAAGTTGGTTTATGTCTCATGGTGTATTAGTTTATGTTTTCAAAAATTTGTTCAGCATCAAAATGGAAAATGAACCATACTGATTTGAGATTTGCAGATGGTTCGATCTCGGCCTGCGGTCTTTTTTTTCTTAGTCATGAGTTATTTTCCCTTTTTTTTGTAAAAAATGTGAATTATTGGATATTTGGATATCTATTTATTGAGAGTTGATTTTCTCATGGGTAATATTATACATAGAAAAAAATCATGTTGTATTTCGAGCACATGCGGAGTGCGGTAATCTTTGGAGAGCAAATAGCCATTGACTTGTCATAGACCGACAGGTAGTGACAGATTTAGGTGCCCCATTTTCACATACAAGCCTCGAATAGGGTTGAAAAGTACATCGATGTTGAGTAAAATGGGGGGAAATTTACGAGTGGCTCCTGGGGAGAACATATAGAGAAATCAAAAAGAATATCCAATAAATTTTCCGACGACAAAATCTACTTATCCAATCGCGCCACTCAAGCCATCATAGTGACGGTGTAGGTTTTCATAGTATTAGTAGTAGTAGTAGTAGTAGTAGTAGTAGTAGTATTTATTGGCCACATTACATACAGTGTACAATTGGCAGGTCATAAAAGAGAGAATGTCACAGACAGTCATGAGGATTTAAAAAACATTTTTACATTACATAGATAAAGATTTAAAAAAAGATAAAGAAAAAAAAATATATGTATACGTATATCTACACATTAAAAACATATTAAAAAGATTATTATTCGGTGAACATTCAGTGTTTGGATTCTAATGTCAGAAACTCCTCTATTGAATAAAAGTTATTTTCCAGGAGGTGTTTCTTTGTTGCATTTTTAAAGTTGATATAGCTTTTTATATCCTTTATATATTTTGGCAGGTTGTTATAAAGAGATACGCAATTATAAAAGGTAGACTTTTTAAATGTTGCAGTTTTATGTTTTGGTATTTTCAATATAAAGCTTCTTGATGGATAGTTATGATGACTTCCTAACACGTTGAAGTCAGAGATGTTGCTTTTTACAAAAGTTACACATTTCAAGATGAAAAGGGAATGGAAGGGTAGAATGAAGTGTTGTTTGAAGACTACATGAGTCGCTGTATTCTAAGTTAAATAATAATCTAATTATTCTTTTTTGGGAGATAAAAACTCTTTTATATTCAGTAGCCAGTCCCCATGTTGCAATATTGTTCGATATATGACTATATGCAAATGAATAGTATAAATTCAACAACCCCTTTTGGTCCAAAATTGGTTTCATCTGAAGAATTGCATAGTATGCTTTATTTAGTTGTTTACAAACAGAGTCTATGTGGGAGGAGAAACTAAGGTCTGAGCTAAGCCATGCCCCGAGTAACTTGACATTGTCACTAAATATTAAATTTTTATAGAATGTTTTTGGAACTGATTTTTTCATATGAAAATTTATGCAGACTGTCTTATCAGTATTTAAAATAAGTCGATTTTTTGGCACCATTGTTTCATTTCACTGAGAGCTTTCTCTATATTATTATGCAATTCTTCAAGGGTTTCTCCACAGACTGTAACTGTTCTGTCATCGGCAAACATTGTTACTTGTTTGGCTTGTGTGGAAAAATCTGTTGAAATCTCGATTTTTTCTTATAAGATTACGCCTTCATTTTAACCCTTTAGCCACCTGCAACACTCAAGCCTTTGATATTCCGTAGCGTGAAAATATGGGCAACATACTCCTTTTATTTCTTTTCTGGAAAATCGAATTTTCCAAATATTCTCACCAGGAGCCACTCGTAACCCCTCCATTTTACTCAACATCGATGTACTTTTCAACCCTATTAGAGGCTTGTATGCGAAAATGGGGCACCCAAATCTGTCACTATCTGACGGTCTAACAGTATGCCAGACACGATAGTAGATGCAATTTCAGCTAGAGACACTGTATAAGATATAAAGTTGTGTTCATCTATAATCAAGAGCCCATTGGAATACTTTTTCCTTCTAAAATACCGTATTTTGATGATTTTGTAAGTGTTTTTATTCCAGGGGAGCACTTGGTTCTTGCCTAGGAATTGCAGTGGCAGCTGGTTTGTTTTTTTCCTACTGTTTGGGACCTTACGTCAGTATCATGGTGTTCAATCTGATAATAGCCGTTTTACCAGCGTCATTTTTGGTGCTGTTTTTCCTGGTGGGAGAAGAATGCGTTCATTTTCATTTGAGCAGAAACGATATAGAAATGGCTAGAAAAGTTTTGCATAGACTCAGAGGTAATGATGACAATGTAGAAGAATTTATGCTGATTTGGTTAGCTGAATGAAATGAAACGTGATATTACCACGAGTTTTATACATTAAGCATACATTATGAACAGTACATAATAACAGCTAAAAACAGTTTTTTATAGTTAATTAATGGTACAATTGTAAAGTTCAATTTTTTGAAACAATGCCTAGGCTCAAGGAAGGCCCAAAGAAGCGATTTTCTAAAATTAGAAATAATCTGTTCAATGAATCAGTAAATTCGTTAATTGGATATAAATCCAATTTGATAACACATTTGTTAGTATATTTCATTTCACAGCCAACTGCTCTGCGTTTTATCTTTCCCTTTCTGTTTTACATTTTTCATCTAACACAAAGTTATACCAATTTCTACTAATTTTCCTCAAGAAAACCAGAAAAACTCCAGGAATTGGTCAATTTTTATTTAATGAAAATACAATACAATCATTGATAATATTTCTTCTGTTATTACTGCTGGTTTTTTCTCATATTCAAGGATATCGAACCTTCAGAAATAGTTGAGTGTAAAAAAGTTTGAACGATATGGAAAACAGTTTTTTTGTTCATTTGTCTGGAAATTGTATTCTTCAAAGAAGTTAGAATACAAAAAAACTCTCATCAGGTTTCCGTAATACCAATCAGTATACAGAGGAGAATAAAAAATGTAATTTTGATCACGATTAAGTTAACCTTATTTTCTACAATATCGGAAAAGTTTGTTTAGAAAATTTGTTTACAGTTGAAAACAATTTCCAGATTTTCAATCACAATCTCCAGAACTAGACAATTTTCAGTACTTTCAGTATCTTCCAAGTTATTATGTTCATACATATACAGAGTGGAATATCAAATTAGCATCAAAAAACCCTGCACAAATCACAACCGCGTTTCCAATTGTCAGTCGTAAATTAATTATAATATTTCATTACAGTCTCTTTCAGTATATCTTGTCTTATGGTATGGTAGGTTGGGGAGGCATATATAAACAAGTTTTGAAACCACTTACTTCAATTCAAAAGTATACCTTGAAAATTATTATTACAAAACCCTTTGATTATTCTTCTAAAATTCTCTTTGAACAATATAAAATGTTATCTGTCAAACAATTATAAAGCATCGAGAGCTTTTATAAAAAAATTACAAATTGATAATCATATACAATATAAATATGAAACAAAGAATAAAATGGATAGTTGGTAATCAACTGAAAAGTTCTCTGCAACTTTGATGCAACAAGATGCCATTTACATAGGCGAAAAGATTTATTATAATCTGCCAGTTTCTTTGAAAAATTAGTGTTTTGGGATTTAAAAATTAAATCAAATTCTGGTTGATTGGGAATTCTGAAAAATTGGATGTAAAATAATTTAAAATTTTGATATTTTGGTAGGGATCTACTCAGTATTTGTCATTGTTTTTATACAGTGTGTCCCACTTTTAGCAGCTACACCCTCATATTTCGTTGAGCATGAAATAATTCGAAATTTTCTTTGACTCAAGTTGTAGTACTCGGAAATACCTACCTTTATGTTTACGTAACCTTTGTATATCCATTTTCCACGGCTAACTACGACCAAATGAAAAGTGAAAAATTGGGAAAAACATACTAGGCATTTTTTTTATCGCAAAAATAACACCAGATTCTGTTTCAGAACATCTTAAAACCCCCAAATCTCAATGCTTAAATCATTTGAATATACAGGGTATCATTCATTCTGATCAGAGTTAGCCTTGGAAAAGTGATATTTGGCTATTTTCAAAGTATTAATTAAATATTTTTGGGAATTCTGTGACAAGAGAAGACATTTTGGAAATTTTCCAAGCATTATTTTTTATGGATTAGAGTTGATAATGCTACCAGCTACAGATGATACCCTGTATATTCAAATGATTCAAGCATTGAGATTTGGGGGTTTTAAGGTGTTCTGAAACAGAATCTGGTGATATTTTTGCGATAAAAAAATGCCTAGTATGCTTTTCCCAATTTTTCACTTTTCATTTGGTCGTAGTTAGCCGTGGAAAATGGATATACAATGGTTACGTAAACATAAAGGTAGGTATTTCCGAGTACTACAACTTGAGTCAAAGAAAATTTCGAATCATTTCATGCTCAACGAAATATGAGGGTGTGGCTGCTCAAAGTGGGACACACTGTATATACAGAACGTGACCAATGTTTTCAGGCATACATTTAAATTCTTTATGCTATTTTTCTTTCTTTGTATTTATATACAGTGCGACGCTAAATTATGGAACAAATTCATTATTTCTGAATATAAAGATATTTCGGAAAAATCCTCGGAAAGTTCGATTTTCTTTTCCGATGGGCCAATTTTTGAACTCCACCCAAAGTTTTTTGGCCATATCTCCGCAGCCGTTTGACATAATCCCATCCAACTTGGTATCACTGGATTTGTAATGACGATCCCTAACCAAATATGGACAAATATACTGGGTGTCCCATTTAAAAATATCACCAAAGTCACTTTTCCTCAAATGCGGATAACCCTATATATTTTGGGTGAGGTTCAAAAATTGGCCCATCGGAAAAGAAAATCGACCTGTCCGAGGATTTTTCCGATATACCTATCTTTATATTCAGAAATAATGAATTTGTTCCATAATTATTTGATCGTGTTTTCAAGAGAAATTCATTTCTATATCTTATGTTTTGATATTGTATTATTACCAATCAATAAATAAAATAAATTATCGTCGGTAATCTTGTCAAAATAATGATTGAAAAAAATATTTGCATGAAAATGTCATTAAAATGATGAAATGAGATCCCTCTATTTATTTGAGTTACTTATATGCATTGTGAGGCCAAAAACAAAAAACAAATGAGGTAGAAAGCTTGTTTTCAATTGTAGGCAACTTTTCTGACATAAACTTTTATGATATTATGAAAACTGAGGGTGCCTAACTCTTGATTAAAATTTCTATTTCTCGTTCTTCTCTATATACTGTATGTAAATTCAGATACAGGACGCCTACAAAAAAAGTTTGACATAAAAAAAATTAATTTTCTGGCATATGGAAAATAAAAAACTTTCCCATGTGGTGTAAACTTTCACTATATGTATTGACGTGAGGAGAAAAATTAATATTTATGTTTTTTAAATATGATAAGTACAAAACTATGATTATTACCATTCCAACCATGATTTCAACAGTATAATTTCAATCATATGTGTGTACAAACATGGTGGTATAGTCGACTTTTCGGTTAATAACTGAATGAATTCTAGATCCATTCTACCTTTTGCTGACGCTATAATAACCAACATTGCAGGTAGCTCGAAGAAAGAAGCAACTGAAGTGGAATTCGAAGAAATCAAAGCCAAAATCGACGAAGATGGACCTGGAAATTTCCTGGACATCTTCAGATCCCGCGGCCTCCTGAGAGCCTTCATCACAGTAATCTCTCTGCTGTTCTTCCAACAGGCTTGTGGAAGCAATCTGGTCTTCTTCTACAGCCAGACCCTCTTCCAGCAGATAGGAACTGATCTCCCTCCAGAAATTTGCAGCATCATCCTCGGAGCTGTGTTGCTTCTGAGCAGCTTCACGTCTCCCCCTCTGGTGGATAGATTCGGAAGGAAAAAAGTACTTGTTTTTTCCTCGGCGGGAATTATTTTGTCTGAGAGTTTATTGGGGGTGTACGTTTACCTGCAGGATCGGGAATTTGACGTGTCTAACCTCACTTTCCTGCCGATCATAGCGATGACGATGTTTATTTTGATGTACAACAACGGGCTGGGGCCTCTTCCTTGGACGATCATGGGGGAGATTTTCCCCTCCAAAGTTAAAGTCCCCGCCTCCGCAGTGGCGGTGTCTTTCGGATATGTTTTGGGGTTTTTCATCACTAAATATTTCGATTTCTTTTTCGTTTATGTCGGTATTGCTCAGTCTTTTTGGTTATTTGCGTTTTGTACACTCATCTGTTTGATACTTGGGCAATTCTGCCTCATTGAGACTGGCGGAAAGAGTTTAGAAGAAATCCAGGATATTCTCCGAAAGTAAAATTTTTCCTCGAATAGGAAAAATGAAGAATTACTTAAAAATCAGCTTCACATTTCATGATTTCAATAGCCTGCTAATGACAAATTACTTCATGAAAAAAGATGCGGTTTATGGAATGAGAAGGACGAAAGTTCCAACTATCTGCTAACAAATAATCTTTGCTTATTTTTTGTTAATGATTCTAGTCAATATGTCTGTACTAAACTGAATTGACAATAAAAACTATATTTCGAATATCTGTACTGGTGTTCGGGTGGCTTCTTTATATTGACATCCACCACGTTTAGAGCTGTAATCCGTTGTTTCGTCCTCAACAAGCTCTGTCGCCCCAGATTCCCTAGACTGAAGATCCTGATTCGTAAAAGACACATCCCTGCCTCTTAGGATAACTCTCCCTTGAATATTTCCTCAACCCCTACCTTCATTCAGGTAAAGGGCGTAAAGGCGTCAACAAGAACACCATTATTGACCAGGTCCAGTCCAGCCCCGTGATGATCTGAAGATGGCATTGTTGCAGCACGAAACACCCATTTCTCAGACATGGGACTTTGAGCATGTCCTCTTGGTGAGGATGGTACTAAGTAGGCACAGTTTTTTCTTATCTACATTAATTCCATACAGCATCTTAACCTGAAAGACATATTTATTTACTGTTGACACGACACTTATTCAATCGCTAAATGATGCTGAGGAAATTGATGAAAAAATATTGAATGATACGAATATATTATCACCATTGCTTTCTTTCCATGAACTAAAGTTGAATTGTTCTAAATCTTCATATATACAGGGTGAGTCAGAATAAGACCGACAAACTCCGACTACAGATTCCAAGCCTCATTATGAGATGAAAAGTTTTCATCAAGGTATGTCCTAAAATGCATCCCCTCAGAGATACAGGGTGTCAAAAGTGCGAAAAAAATTTTAGATTAATTTGTTTTTCTCTAAAACTCCTGGAGAAAAAAATTTCGAAGTTGGTGCACTAACCGAGATTTATCAACGTGATAATTTGAAGTTATAATTTTCAATTTTCGTAAACCAGTGGCGTAGTTACGATGGTATGTGGTCATATTTTCCTTCATATTTTCTTTGGACAACTGAATTGACAAATGAGCGTTTGACATCAGTTAGGCTCATCCATACTCAACCTAAAAGTCATAACATTCCATTTGCCTACAAGTGAAGGTTACTGAGATATTTGCAAATAACTGAAGTTATGTCCTGAGAAGAGACATAACATCCTGTGTGCTATAATCGCATGATGCAACTTTATTATAACTTATAGGAATAATTGTCAACCTCTTGAACGTTTTTTAATGTTGGGAGTATTCAAAACATAGTACAGGTAAGTCAGAATGAGAGCGACAAACTCCGTTTTTTTATTCGTCATAATATTTGAACGAATCGATTTCGTAAATTCACCGATATGTGACCATACATTGTTGCATAATGATTATTCTGAAAGATCCACTGACAAACCCAGCCTCAAATTATAATACTCCTGTTAGAGGAGAGTTAAAGCCTAAAATAATATTTGTGAAAAACTGTAATTACCTACTTTCAAATTTGTTAAATTTTATGTTGGAGTATCATTATCAAAGTCATTTCATACTGAATTATCTAGGAAAATATTATCCAATCATGTTATTGGTGAAGAAAAACAATTATTGTGTATTTATATCTACTCAAATAATAGAAACGGTTTATAGGGTACACAACATAAAAACAAAAAAGGCTAAAAGTAAATTTTCAAATGGGCCACCATTTTGTTCGATACACAATTGGCATCTCCGTATCATTGACTGTCGCACGCTTTGGAATATTCCTGGTGTATCCTGTATTAACATACATGCTGCTAAAAGTCTAGTGACGTTAAATCCGGAGAACGTGCAGGCCAGTGTATGAGGACCACGTCTACTGCTCGCTCGATCGGGCTTCAACTCAAATGTAGCTCTAATGTAAGTATCGATATATCAGTTTTTTTCTACCGGAAACAATGACTGTCTAATTCAGACTCATCCGAACCATCTTTTCAATTCTTCCAACATTAGCTTCAGCTTTTAGCTTCTGAGGATGCTTACTATGTCTGTACTGTACTGTTACTAAATTATTTTCTTTCGATTCGTGATAACTAATTGCAAAGTCGAACCTTCCAGACTAGTTTGTATACCATTGATCAATGCATAAAAAATACACAATTTTTTTTTCTTGTTCTTTTTCAAAACCATATGCTGAATGGATTAATTTTCCTCGATACACCAATTAGAAAAGGCTCTAAAAATGATACTCCAACATAAAATTCAACAAATCAAGAGTACTTATCTTCGGTTTTTCGCAAAAATTGGTTCAGATCTAAACTCTTATTTGAGTGGAGTATTATTAATTTGAAGTTGGGTTTGTTTTTTGTTTTTGATTATTGCACATAGCAAATTACGTTGATACTCAGGACATATCTTCAGTTTTTCTCAATTATCTCAGAAACCTTCACTTTTAGACACATAGAATGTTATGACTTTTAGGTTGAGTATCGATGAGCCTAACTTATGTCAAACGCTCATTTATCAATTCAGTTGTCCAAAGAAAATTCGTTCAAATAATATGACGAATAAAAAAAACGGAGTTTGTCGGTATCATTCTGACTTACCTGTACTATGTTATGAATACTCCCAACATTGAAAAATGTTCAGGAGGTTGACAATTATTCCTATAAGTTATAATAAAGTTGCATCATGCGATTATAGCACACAGGATGTTATGTCTCTTCTCAGGACATATCTTCAGTTTTTTGCAAATATCTCAGAAACCTTCACTTGTAGGCAAATGGAATGTTATGACTTTTAGGTTGAGTATAGATGAGCCTAACTGATGTCAAATGCTCATTTGTCAATTCAGTTGTCCAAAGAAAATATGAAGGAAAATATGACCACATACCATCGTAACTACGCCACTGGTTTACGAAAATTGAAAATTATAACTTCAAATTATCACGTTGATAAACCTTGATTAGTTTGAAATTTTTTTCTCCTGGAGTTTTAAAGAAAAACAAATCAATTTAATTTTTTTTCGCACTTTTGACACCCTGTATCTCAGAGGGGATGCATTTTAGGACATACCTTGATAGAAACTTTTCATCTCAAAATGTGGCGAGGAATCTGCAGTCAGAGTTTGTCGGTCTTATTCTGACTCACCCTGTATATACGTATCCAATACACCTTCATACGATTTTTATAAAATTCCCATTTGATTCAACAATGATATAATCAAATATGATTATAGAATAAAATTTGAAGGTTTATATATTGATCAATATTTGTCATGGTCTACACATATTGAAATATGAGAAAAAGGGTATCTCCAGTTCTTCATAGAATCCAAAATCAATTTCCATTGAGGTTTAGAAAATGCATATATTTTTCACTGATTCATTCAAAATTATTACAATATTTAATTCCAATATTGGAAACTGTCGAATCGTGTATACTTAAATCACTAATAATTCTCCATAACAAATAAGCAATAATATATGTATTTTCATTCAGACTATTGTGAAATCTTCATAAACCACAAAGATTTTTTGATATTAGGTCTATATATGAATACAAAATGTCTTTGTTACTTTTTTCTGTCAAAAATAAACTGAAGAGAAGAGTAGGCGATGGCAAATGTCTATCTCTTGAGGTTGACTCTGCAACGAAGCATTTCTTAGGCTGAGATGATTCGTACGCCTTTCCATACCATTTCGCTGTAATTTCAAAATTTATTGTAAACGGAAAATAATCTTTCAAGTCAGGAAATAGTAGATTACTCCATCCACATTCTCTTATTTTTGATGCCGACCACTTCTTGCTAGCGTTAATTTCTTGATCCGAAAATATATACTAATACATAGAGTTTTGGTCTCAGTTCACTCTTTATGACACGGAATAATTTCTGCATAGATTACGTAGTTATCCAAAAATGTGCTTTTATTGGAGTGGAGATTGTCTCGTTTGATATCAGGCACAAGAAACTATTTGTTGAAGTTCTTACGAATCCAAGTGGTACAGACTTCATGCTTATCAGAACTAGCTGAACTCAACGAGCCTATTTGTCGAAAGAGGCGCATCCAGTTTTGTCCTCCAGACAACTGGTGTCGCGTACCTATACCAAAGACGTACAGCGCTATCTAACCCGGGAAGAACGGATTTACGGCTAAAAGGAACAGATTCAGTTCACAACTAGTACGAAGGTCGCGATAATTCAATCTCGCATTCCGCATTCCACAATTGATAAAAAATTGTAGGTCATTTGCTATTTTCTCAAATTCAGTATTAATACTTATGGCAAAAAAGGTCCATGAGGGCCTACTTGCCTAGCTGCGGCAGCGGCCTCCCGATGAATATGTCAGTTACCTTGGGCATTTAATGAAGATTACGATTGTCCTTTACATTATATAGTTTTAATGGATACATTGAAAGATTTCACAGATTCAAAACGACACCTCATGTTAATTGCAGTCGTGAGAAGCCATGCGGGTAGCTAGTTTTGGTCATCTCGATGTGAATTTGCCGACTTTGATTCCATCATTGTATACATCATTGTTTCCTTAATAACATCACAGTCCCTGTTCCGCAAGAGAGAGTTTGAATGTTCCTAATCGGTTGTTTCTGAAAATTGCTCGTAATTATCTGCAATTGTTATAATTTCTGTCACTTGTTGTGGTTTGAGAGAATCTCAGTGGATATGAGAGGTGTAAGAAATGTGTTGTTTTCATGCAGTTCATCAGTGCATTTTCATCGCTGTGATGATTTTTCAAAAAGTGAATGGAGTGTACCTTTCCATATCCACAGGTAAGTCGTTGTATTTGTGCATGTATTTGATCATATTTGACGAATACATATTTTTGTTTGGTTCTAGAGTAGAATAAGAATTTTTCAATATATCCTCGTATATACCACAGAATAAAACATCTCCACTAGGTTTCAATTACTTCTAATATTTTAGCTAGTATCTTAATGGTTCTATGCGGCATCTCCCTATCTTGGTCATCCCCATCAGTACCAAAACTCACCAACAGTACCACCAACCCCTTCGGGAGGGACATCTCCACATCTGAACTCACCTGGATCTCCTCCTTGGTAGCCGTAGGAGCTTCGGTGGGGCCTTTCGTCTTCGGTTGGATGTCGAATAATTTAGGAAGAAGATATACGATACTTTTGCTAGGAGTCCCGTTTTTAGTATCCTATTTTGTGATGGCCTTTGGCACTACCGTGGAAATATTTTACGTAGCTCGATTTGCTGTAGGCTTGTCTGTCGGTGGATCGTTCACGGTACTCCCGAATTATCTGGGGGAAGTAGCTGAGAAATCTAATAGGTAAGAATAAATTCGAGTTTCATCAACAATAATTGTAGTGTGATATTATTCCTGAAAGGGCTTCAACTAGCAAAGTAACAAGAACTTGTTGTACACTATGGGTGTTCTTGGAAATTTTATGTATTGGGAGCTCTCCTATTCAAAATATAGAAGGTTGAATGTAAGATGGGACATTACTCTGACTCTGATATGTGGGATCAACGTAGGAGTTCCACAGGGCTCAGTTTCAGGGCTACTAATATTTTTGATTCATATAAATGATCTCCCACAATATTTGGGTATGAGTTCGATATCACTACTCGTAGATGATACTTCGATTTAAGTCCTGTCTATGGAACTTCACCTATTGGTGTCGCAGACACAGGCTTATAGTCAAACCATAATAAACAGTTCATTATCGTTTCTGAAGACATGGAGATGAATGTTCTCATGATAGTGGAAATCGACAAAACAGTATCTCTTAGGGAGATCGCTTCCTAGTGGAATAGCAGTTGTGAAAGTTTGAGAAAACATACTTAAGTATCGATCTTATAAATATCGAATACATTAACATTTGAACGAAGACCACTGTATAAGAAGGATGAAATATTGCAGGTGGGTACTACGCAATAATGTACAGCTAAATAATGAGTTTCTGTTTTGAAGACAATTGTATTCTCCGAAGATTCACCAGTGTTGGTTTATTAAATGAACTAAATATTCGATATTGGACACAAGATAATCAGCATTTGTTTAGGAAGAAGAATTTTGGGTTTAATGCACGGCTTAGAGCATTTGGAGATCGAATAATTAGTCCCACAATATTTGAGGGAACTGTTTGGATGTTGGTGCTGAACATTTCCAAATTGAGTTTCAACTAGTGACTGTAAAATGTCACAAGTTACTTTTTGTAAAATACTGTCTTTGCCTTGCGGTACTATAATTTTATAGTGGACTCTTTCGGATTTCGGGAGCTTCCATAAAGCCTTTCTGATGAGTGGAAAACCACGAAACAGCTGTAGAAGGATGTTGGATCTCTCGGATTCAAGCCAAAAAATAATCTCTTTTTACATGAGCATATATACAATTTATCCCAATCCTTTTTTTTTTTCGACATGTAATATGGTCTTTCCTGCAATAAATCTAATATTATTTGAGAATAGTAGACACAGTATTACATACAACTTGTATCCTTACCTATTCCTGCCTTTTGGTAATTGGGGCTATATTTTTATTCCAGGGGCACACTCGGTTCTTGTCTAGGGATAGCAGTTGCAGGTGGCCTGTTTTTTTCTTACTGTTTGGGACCTTTTGTCAGTATCATGGTGTTCAATATGATAATAGCCATTTTTCCTGCGTCATTTTTGGTGCTCTTTTTCCTGGTGGGGGAAGAATGCGCCCATTTTCATTTGAGCAGAAACGATGTAGGAATGGCCAGGAAAGTTCTGCATAGACTCAGAGGTAATGATGACATCAAGATGATTTGAATAGTTGAGAACGAAAATTTGATACTGTACTGGGTGCCAGGAGTTTTATAGATTGAGTAGTACATAATAAGCATCACATCAAGTTCAAAAAGTTTCATAATTAGTTGAAAATAGAGTTCTTCAGGTGAACTATGAGAAATATAGTACACCAACTAGAAACTGCTCATATCTAAGCAACTGTGAGCTTTTCAAGTAAAAAAACTTTGGTTTTCCTGTTCTAGGACTTTTATTATTTTATTTATTCTCTAGATAGTTTTGATAGTGTTGCAGCCGTTGTTTCATGATTTTAAAAAAACAGAATGCCTTCAAATTGCGTATCCTTGATGTAGATTATTGAATTTAAGTTATAATATTTTAGCCTTCTAGCAAATGAATTCAGGATTGATTGTTCAGTGTATGCACGTATCTAATATACGTATACCTGGCCACACATAATTGATTCAGTCTGATACCAAAGTAATTTACGTTTATTATAGATACAAATTGGCGCTGAGCCTGTTTCAACAGGACGCCATATTCTTTTTCACAATGACAGAGTTGTTATCATCAGTGTTGCGGTTGATTAAATATACTGTAATGAATATAGCCTTTACTATTTGACACTAATTTATTGTACACATAAACTATAAGTATTAGTTTACACTAAGACCCCCACACTTTTTAAATTAACTATTGTATATAAAAGACGTTACAAGCCTACTTATAACTACCGATGTGATTTTTGAAAATATATATGATTGAGTCTTCCCTATAATGAAGTTAAAATGTTGGCAAGGTTAAAATGCATAGATGCATAGTAAATTTGATTATTTTATAATATTCGTTGCGTGATAAAAGCTTGCGTTTCTAGTTTCTTGAACCATACATATTTATTTACTAACTCTGTATGAACCAATATTCTAGGTAGTCTCAAAAAAGAAGCAACTGAAGTGGAACTGGAAGAAATTATAGCTGAAATCGAGGAAGACGGACCTGGCAATTTCCTCGACATCTTCAGATCCCGAAGCCTCCTGAGAGCCTTCATCACACTAATATTCCTGCTGGTGTTCCAGCAGGCTTGTGGAAGCAACCTGGTCTTCTTCTACAGCCAAACCCTCTTTCAGCAAATAGGAACTGGCCTTCCTCCAGAAATTTGCAGTATCATCATCGGTGCCGTGTTGCTTCTAAGCAGCTTTACGTCACCCCATCTGGTGGATAGATTCGGAAGGAAGGAAATATTGATAATGTCCTCCGCGGGGATCATTGTGTCCGAGAGTTTATTGGGGGTGTATGTCCACCTTCAGGATAAGAAGTTCGACGTGTCTAACCTCACTTTTCTGCCGATTGTAGCGTTGACAGTGCTCATTTTGATGTACAACAGTGGGCTGGGGCCTCTTCCTTGGACGATTATGAGAGAAATTTTTCCCTCTAAAGTTATAGTCCCCGCGTCCGCAGTGGCGGTGTCTTTCGGTTATGTTTTGGGGTTTTTCTTCACCAAATACTTTGATTTTTTTTTCGTTGTTTTCGGAATAGCTCAGTCTTTTTGGTTGTTTGCACTGTGTACACTGTTCTGTTTGATATTTGGAGAGTTTTACCTTGTTGAGACTGGCGGAAAGAGTTTAGAGGAAATTCATGATATTCTCGGAAAGTGAAAATGTCCAGTAAAGTTTTCCACGAACTGGAAATGGCTATTTGTATTACTAGTCAAAAAGTGCCACTTTTCCTCTCGCAGGATGAAGTCTACAGTAAACATCTAAGGGAGGAAAAGGCATTTTTTCCTTATAATTTTTCTTCCTACCCACTTATTAAACTTTTTTTTTTATATTTACGGCACATATAACGAATTTATCGAAATATGTGATATAATTAAGAACCTACACGTGTATTGTTTATCTATATTTTAGAATTAATTATGTTAATATTGAATGTGCTAGTTTCAGCAGCACTTATATAAACACCTCTGGTGTTTGAATAAAAGCTTCAGTATTCGAATTATTTTCGCTAAGCACATTGAAATGGTGTTAACTTCTAAAATTGCTTGGCTGATCATGGTCATGTTCAGGTTCTACATTCTTTTGCATAATTTCGCTTAAGATTGTTTTACTTAACCTTCTGCCATATTGGTTGATTTTCAACCACCGTGCTGTTTTCTACACCAGTATTTTCTAATAGAGTTCCTAAAATTCTTCTGAAACTGTGCCCTGTTCAATGTTCACTTTTTGGAAGCTAAAGATATTCTGCAATTTTTTGTTGTACTTTGGATAACCACTTGATTTATATATTTTTCTGCTTTGAAGCATACTAACAATAGTTTATGTTCAGCTTTAGGACATATACAGATTATTTTTTAACGATTTGAATCGTTGGCTGTTGTAGCATTTATTACAAATTTCGTTGTTCATTCGTTTGTGGAGTAGACATTTTTATTACTAAAATATTGTCTTTATCTTCAATACAACCCATCATTTTAACATTGACATGCTCCAGAAATTCGAATAACAAGCAGTACCTATAAATATTTTATGTCAAAAATTTAATTATTTTCATGAGATTTCATATGTTACCTCCTTAAATAAAAAACCTTCATCGTGGGCATTTGTTAAGAATGTATTTATTTTTTCTCTTTTGAAAGTTTTAGCTTTATTTGGTTAGTATTATGTATATTGACTATTTAAAGATGCAATTATCTTTGGATATTCAATATCGACATTATCCTTTATTTAGAACATTGTGCCTGGCATTGAATTTTTGGACCAAAGTCTTGAAGCTCTCAATGATTTTCCTTGAGGTGAAAAATATGTCTGTGAGAGCTTTTCTGAATGATTCATCTTGTTGTCTTCAGCCCATTGCTTATATTGTGTATACCGGGTGACACAGCAGACATGTAGCAGCCTGTAGTTATTTTATTTGAATAGATAAAAATTTGAAATTTGCAGAAGTTACGTAATCAATGATAGCGCTTCATTTGAATCTAACGACAACTTTCTTCAACTACCTGTTTGATCGGCAGTAACTCCAACTTCTTTTTTTTTAATGACACCCTGTACATTTATCTAGCCTATCTTATTTGTCTTGAAATTCTCTATTCAACCGTGTATCACGAAGTGGCATTCGTTTCTCAATTCGCAGATGAATTGCATTTTATTGAAAAACATCAAGTTGGCTGTTACCCGAATTCGATAATCTTTCGATGCTTGGTAGGCTTGGAAATCCAAAGAGTATCAGTTAAACGATATAATTTCAGTTTTTCCATACCTGATCACTTCCTACAGATTGTCAACAATTTCTTTAATAAAAAGAAAAACATCTGAAAATAACTCACGATATTGCGAAAACTGAGATAGGAACATATTTTTTTCAATTTGGCTACTTGTGAAGAAACTATCTGTCTTTCTCTTTGGCCATGTAGCCATATCATGATCTTTCCATTCGGAAACATAAAATTAAAACTGTTCCCCTGATCCACCAATTCACAAGTCTATTAGTTTAGATATTTGCAATAATATTTTACCTAGTAGGCGGTGTACACAAAATGTTTTGTGTTTGACAGGTAAACATCATTTGATTGCAATGATTATCTCCGTCAGTTTTATGCTGATGATTGAAATTGTATTGTTTAATTAGATACTAAATATGTATTCAAAGAACGAAAAGGTAGATATGTTGTTGATATTTGGAGAGTGCAAGAGAAATTGTAGACAGGCTGAACAATAATATGTCGAAAGATTTCCGGAAAGACGCCACCCACCTGATAATTATCAGTTATTTTCAAAACTCGCGGTCTCTTGATTCACGCCGATTTCGTCCTCAATTTGTCTCAGTGATATCGTCGGATCTGCATGTACTAGGGATAAAACGTTTATTTCCATTTCCTCGTCGACTATGTATTGGAGATTGTTTTGATTTTCCGGTTCTCTTCTGAACTGCTCTACTACTCTAGCGAAATAATTATTAGGCGGATGGCGTCTTTCCGGAAATCTTTCGACATACAATTGTTCAGCCTAGCCTGTCTACAATTTCTCTTGCACTCTCCGAATATCAACAACTTTTCATTCTTTGAATAAATATTTAGTATCTAATTAAACGATGCAATTTTAATCAACATAAAACTGACGGAGATAATCAGTACAATCAAATGATGTTTACCTGTCAAACACAAAACATTCTGTGTACACCGCCTACTAGGAAAAATATTATTGCAAATATCTAGACAGACTTGTGAATTGGTGGATCACGGGAAAAATTTTAATTTTATGTTTCCAAATGGAAAGATCATGATATGGCTACATGGCCAAAGAGAAAGACAGATAGTTCCTTTACTAGTAGCCAAATTGAAAAAACATGTTCATATCTCAGTTTTCGCAATATCGTCAGTTATTTTCAGATGTTTTTTCTTTTTATTAAAGAAATTAATGACAATCTGTAGGAAGTGATCAGGTATGGAAAAAACTGAAATTTTATCGTTTAACTGATACTCTTTGGATTTCCAAGCCTACCAAGCATCGAAAGATTATCGAATTCGGATAACAGCCAACTTGATGTTTTTTAATAAAATGCAATTCATCTGCGAATTGAGAAACGAATGCCACTTTGTGATACACGGTTGAATAGAGAATTTCAAGACAAATAAGATAGGCTAGATAAATGTACAGGGTGTCATTAAAAAAAAAAGGAGTTGGAGTTACTGCCGATCAAACAGGTAGTTGAAAAAAGTTGTTGTTAGATTCAAATGAAGCGCTATCATTGATTACGTAACTTCTGCAAATTTCAAATCTTCATCTCTTCAAATAAAAAAACTACAGGCTGCTACATGTCTGCTGGTACCTAATTCTTGATATAAAAAAGTCGTAATTTCAGTTGCTCAATGTGAAACAAATACAAAAATTGCAAAAAAATCAGTGGCGCACATGTTTTCTGTCAAAAATATTGGTTACAGTGCCTTCCGGGACGCCACTGGACATGATAATTTTGATATAGTTAGGGTTAAATTCGCCCTTTACGACCTTCAATAACACTGCCAAATTTCAATAAAATCGGTTGAAGGGTTATTAAGATATTTACGACAAAAACGATTTCTTTTAAAAATTTTGACACCCTGTATCTTGAAAACGAAGCATTACCGGACCTACGTTTATATGAACTTTTCGTCAGAGAATCACTCAAAGAATCACCCCTTTAAGTTTGGCCACGTACTTAAATAACACCCTGTATATTGAAAGGAGATAAGATTTATGGAAATGGAAGGGACGAAAGGTCCTAGTATCAAAGTTACCTGCTTAGGAATAGTTATTGCTTGTTTTTTGTGAACGATTCTAGTCAAAATGTCTGTGATAAATTGACATAATCTAAACAAGTGCATTGCAATGATCGATTACAAACTTTATTGATGCTGCCTTTATATGTATTCTTGAAAATTAATATCATATTTATTGTGAGCAATTTCAGAAATAAAATTCACTGTTTTTATTAATTTTTTTTATTCGGTGTTCATAGTGGCACGACCAAAACTTTCTGTATTTTATTTTGAATTTTCAGAGGTAATTTTCAGACCGACTAATATGTTTCCTGCACATTCTAAGATCCACACTGCTAATTTCTCTGAAAACTTCACAGATGGTTCTAAAAAACCAAATGGTACAAGCGTTGCAATTTTGATAGCCCTGAGATGTTGAGATAATAAATAATAGAAAGAAGAAAATCTTGCATGAAGAATAATAAAGCAATGAAAAACTAAAAATTTTGACGTAGAAGAGGCCTCAAATAGAGAAGCTGTTTGTTATGTTCAAAACATATTTGAAAAAAGCTTCAGGAAACAGGAGGGGAAAATATTGACAAATTGTATAGAAATTGACGACAAAACAAATACTCTGGATACTTCTTCCTTCATTTCTAGTAACTATATTTTTAGTTTCATATATTCCTCTTGAACGATCAAAATAAATTCATTGATTACGCAGTCATTCGATAAATCTCTATAATTAGGTATTTATTGAGAAAAAACTTAATGAAAATAGAAAGTCCTAACGGTATCAGTGAAGGGGTTCAATAAATTATAATAATTGATTCTTGCATCATATTTTTCCAATGGAAATAATATCGAGTGAGAATATGATATATACAGGGTGTTTAGTAAACTAAACTAAACTGCCGTACTCTTTCTAAAACACCATCAGGGTCGATTTCGCAAATTGTCCACGAGGATGTATTGATATCTAGTTAGCCTAGACCAGTTCCCTGCATAAACAAAATATTGCGTTACCATAGCAACGAACAATAACTTATTAGAAGTGTCAGTGTAAAGTTTGAGGTCAAAAAAGTAAACCAGAGTTAAGCAATAAATTTTTAAAAAAATATGTCCACCGAAATTGTGAAAATCGAAAAATTAGAGTATCGAGCCATCACCAAGTACCTGTATTTAAAAGGATTAAGAGGTAAGCAGATTTACGAAGATACACTTAATACCTTTGGTGATCAATGTCCTTCGTATGCGACCGTGAAAAATTGGACTGCAAGCTTCAAAAGAGGTAAATTTTCCATTGAAGATGATGACCGATCGGAAAGGCCAGTTTCTGTGTCAGTCCCCGAAAATATCGATACAGTTCATGACATGATTTTATCAGACCGTCGAATTGGGCTAAAACGGATATCTGAAGCACTGAATATTTCATAGGAACGCGTTCATCTTATAGTTCACGTCAATTTGGACATGATAAAAATTGCTGCAAAATGGATCCCTAAGTTTGAATGTTGACCAAAAGCGTGCAAGGGTAGTAGCATCGCGTTCGATCTGTGCTCGATTTGAAAACGATGTAGACTTCTTGAACCGAATTGTTACTATGGATGAGACTTGGGTACATTTCTACGATCCACAAACAAAGCAACAATCGATGGAATGGCGACACTCCGGTTCTCCAAGACCTAAGAAGTTTCGTGTCCAAAAATCTACTGGAAAAGTTCTTGCTTCAGTTTTTTGGGATTGCCATGGAGTAAACATGATTGATTTTTGGATAAGTGTAGAACAATAACTGAAGATTACTATTCGACAATATTGACCACTCTACGGGAAAAAATTGAAAAGAAAAGACGCGGAAAGCTATCCAAAGGTGTTTTGTTTTTGCAGGATAACGCCCCTGCACACAAATCTCATGTTACCATGCAAAAAATTCGTGATTTAGGGTTTGAATTACTAGAACACCCCCCTTATTCACCAGATTTGGCTCCATCCGACTATCATCTCTTTCCTTAACTGAAAAAAGTTTAAAAGGTCGTGAATTTTCTTCCAACGAGGAGGTAATAAAAGCTGTGGAGGTCTGGTTTGCAGAACAAGAAGAAACATTCTTTTTGAAAGGTCTAGAGACGTTGCAGGTTTGCTGTAATAAATGTATCCAATTGAGAGGAGAATATGTTGAGTAATAAAATATTTTGACATTGAAATTTTGTTTGGTTCTATAGTAGGCTAAGAAGTTTTCAATATATCCTCGTATAACACTGGACAAGTGTAAACTAATGACTTGAGATGCCCTCATCTAGGTGGTTTAAATCCGGGAATACAGCAGGCCATCAAACAAGGTGAAAATGTTTTCTTCAAATTTAGAATTCCTACTAATGAGATAACTTGGTTATCAAAGTGCACGTGTATAAGTTTAAATTTCTAATGACTGATTCAAAAATTCAAGAATCTCACCTGAGTGAGCTCAGCTTACTTTGATAGGTTTATGTATTTTTCATGATATTTAAAGTCTACTGATACAAGTATGACATGAAGACATTTGTGAACCCTGAGATTTACTGTTTTTTTCATAGGACTTTCAATTGCACAGAGAAAATTGACGATGAAATTTTCTGAAACCCAAATAATTCAACATTCCATGCCAGTTAAACATTATACATTGGTTCATGACTTCATGAAGTTTCCTGAAAGTGACTTATTGGTAGATAAAAAGTGTTCTTATCGATATCATTAGTATATACCTACGAGCTATGTTCTATTCCTGTGCATTATTAGAATGTTAGGTAAAGTTTCGTGAGGATATCACAAATAAATATAAGGCGCATACGGTTGATATCCGAGAATAAAAATCGGTGATTCACACTTTTCAAAACAAAAAAAAAGAATTAGGATGTGACTTTAATGAGTTTGGAAATGGATTCTGACAAAAAATTACTGATCGCCGCTCCAGGGCACGAACCAAATATATTTTCGAATCTTCTTTTTTGGTAAGTAGATCATAATATCATACATTTCCTTCCCATGGTCTTACCAAATAATTAGTTATCCAATTCATAAGTTTTCGAAATCTAGGGAAATAATTGATATATTTTAAAGTTTCGTAAATCACATTGACGTAAAACTGTTAAACTATTTGATAATATTGAGGATCTGAGCCACAATTTTCATTCAATGCGGAGATTTCCACCTTTCTCATCTTTTTGAACATATTGCAGTATAGATTCATATAGATTTATTTACATCCCTTTATACCTTTTGGACAATAAAGCATATACAGGGTGACCCAGGGGTGTGAACCTATCGACTGAAAAAAAACTAGTCGATTGCTTGCATAGAAAAAAAGTTATGGACCATGATAACTTTTTTTCTATGCAAGCAATCGACTAGTTTTTTTTCAGTCGATAGGTTCAACAATGAGCACATTCTGAAAATATGTTCATAGATATACAAGATGTTTCAAAATAAAATACACGACTACGTTCCATTTTTTTAAATGGCAACCCTCCTTTATTATTCCATTTTTGGATTCGCCACAAAATTGTTAATATAACGCACCCTGGTTTCATATACCTATCTGCAATAGTTTTTGATATATGTCAATTTATGTGTCAAAATCGCGTCGTGCATGGACCCACAGAAAAATTCATAATTTCAGAACCATTCAAGACAACTCAACCTAGTTTTTCCCAGACTATTCCTCAAGCTTCAGAGCATCTTTTGAAATGCTGGCGAATTTGAAGTCAATGTTCCATCGCATACTACTATTTTTTTCAAATGACCATTTACATATGGCAATAACTCGATTTTTTCAGCACCCTGTATTTTATTACACCATCACATGGCATTTTTAAAGAGCTTTTCGTCAATATCGGCTTTATGGGGTCTACTTTGTGTGGTTTGCCAAATATGTTGAAAATAAGAAATGTGGATGGTCTTTGAGGAATCTAGGAGGTCGCTTTTGTGAAATTTGACATATTCTTAAAATTATGGAAAGAATATGTTTTTGAAATTGTAATATAAACAGGAGTACATTATTAAGAAAATAGTTCTAGTAATAGCTACAATAACAGGAAAGAGTGATTAACAATAAACCATGTAAAAATTTTGGGGAAAGGCCACTTATAAATGCTCAAATAGGTCCCCATCATGTTCCACATAAGCTGTTAGTCTTCTTGTGAATGAGTCCCGAACTCTAGCAAGCATTGCTCCATTAGTTGAACGGAAGGCTTCCGTGATCCTATTTTTCATATCATCTGCAGTTGTCGGACGATCTCTGAAAAACCTTTCTTTCATGTACCCTCAAAGAAAGAAATCTAGAGGCGGAAGGTCTGGGGATCGCGCGGGCCAAGGAATAGTACCTCCTCGGCCTATCCAACGATTAGGATAGGATTGATCTAAAAATTCTCGAACTATACTATGGTTATGCACCGGCGCACCATCGTGCTGCAACCACATGGTTCTTCGGGTATTCAAATCCACTTCTTCTAACATTCTCGGAAGATGTTCGCGAAGGAAACGTAAATATTTTTCACCATTTAGCACATTGTCGATGAAGTAGAGACCGATAATGTGATTTCCAATAATTCCTCCCCAAACAATAAGCGACCATCGCTGTTGGTGGTCAAGGGTCCTCAACCAGTGAGGATTTTCGACTGCAAAATAATGCATGTTGTGTTTGTTGACCGAACCGTTGTTCTTGAAAGTTGCTTCATCAGAAAACAGAATTTTGTTTAAAGTATTATAATACTCATCAATAATGCCATTCATTTGAATACAGAACGCAACTCTATTGGCAAAATCATCACCATACAATTCTTGATGTAGGTTCAGATGAAAAGGGTGGAACTTATGTTTCAATATTATTCTGTTCACACTACTTTGTGAAATATCCGTTTCCGCTGCTATTTCCCTAGTGCTTACGTGAGGATTTTCCTGTAGCATCAATAAAACGTGCAACTCATTTTTCTCATCAATTCGACCACCAACAATTTCCATTTGAGTATAAGACACACTACCACCGAGTTCAAACCAATCTCTTAACTTTTGGAATGAAGACACCCGTGGAGTTCTTGCTTCCGGATATTTTTCATGGTAGATTCTATTTGCTAATGAAGGATTTCTGTCAGCTTCGCCAATACAGTAGACCATATTCACTAATTCTTCGCGAGTGAAATTCATTTTCAACAATTTTACGTGTACAATTATTGACAGTACAAGGATGTCAAATTTTACGAAAGCAGCCTACTAGATTCCTCAAAAATCATCCACATTTCTTATTTTCAACATATTTCGCAAACTACACAAAGTACACCCCACAAATGCTATATTGACGAAAAGCTCTTAGAAAATGATATGTAATGGTGTAATAAAATACAGGGTGTTGCATTTGAAAAAATCGAGTTATTGCCATTTGTAAATGGTCATTTGAAAAAAATCGTAGTAGGCGATGGAACATTGACTTCATGTTCGCCAGCATTTCAAAATATGTTCTGAAGCTTTAGGAATAGTCTGGGAAAAAGTAGGTTGAGTTATCTTGAACGGTTCTGTAGTTATGAATTTTTCTGTAAGTCCATGCACGACGCGATTTTGACACATAAATTGGCATAAGTCAAAAACTATTGCAGATAGGTATATAAAACCAGGGTGCCTTATGCTGACAATTTAGTGGCGAATTCAAAAATGAAATAAAAAAGGAGGGTTGCCATTTGAAAAAATTGAACGTAGCTGTGTATTTTATTTTGAAACATATTGTATATTAATGAAAATATTTTCAGAATGTACTCATTGTTGAACCTATCCATTAAAAAAAAAATCAAGTCGATTGCTTGCATAGAAAAAAGTTATGGATCATGCACACACCCCTGGGTCACCCTGTATGTATGAAGTGTCAAAACCATGGAAATGGGAAAGTATGCAGGTTACCATTAGCTGTAATTTGTAATTTTATAAAATTCCAGTTGGGTGTTACCACTTTTGAAAAAAGGATACAACAATGAAATCAAAAGCGAGACTCTCCACCCTAGAGCTAAGGACATATCGACTCCACTAGCAGATGAACTAGAAAAGTGAGTAGAGCTGGTAAATTTTTCATCAAAAATTATAGAATTTTAATTCACGTAAAGGTACAATGTGTTGACCAATGCTATCACGGAGGGCATTAAAAGTAATATTTACTAGTTGTAGATCATAACTGGATCTCATATGAACGCTAGGTGATAGTGGCCTAAAAACAAGACCCTGAGACATACCGAGCTGTTGTTAGTTGAGGCATACGAAGGTTATTGTTTTAAACTATTGTAAACTAAAAATGTACCAAAAAATATGTTGTCTACCCAATATTCACAGATCTGATCTTTTGTGTTGTAAGTTCTGTGTTTACAAGTGTCCCAATACCAAAAACCTGAGAGTTCCATTGCACACAGCACAAAATGGCGGGATTCAATCTCTTGGTAAATCGACTTTTGTTACTCGGGGTTTCGAAGACATTTTCAGAATCCTCAATATGAGGGTGGTATACAAAACTTTGTATAAACTTCAACCAATTTTGGGTGCTCCCTAATGATAGAAAAAGTCGTGGATCTAAGAAATCAGCTGCAAGGACTGCTAGAAGACGTATGTGGGTCAAACTCCAAGGTCCATGAAAGTATGGTTCAAAGAGCACATGATTCGTGTCTGATTTTGACCAAGATTGCAATATAATTAGACAGGTCCATGACCATAGCCTTCTTGGTGAATTCGAGAGTATGGAAATGAAGTATGAAGTGTAAAAGCTCATTATTCAAGTTCACAGCTCATATTGAAGTCAATAATCATTCCAAGAAGTTTATGTCTTCAAATCCACGATGTGTAGTGTTAAATGACAAAGTTTTGGTGTCTGGGTAATTTATATTTCCCAAATTGTAATCAAACCAAACAAGGGTTCCAAATATTCATTTATTCGATAAAATGATTGCTGAAATATACAGTAATGATGCTGGGGATTTCAGAAAATGGAACAGTGAACTAATCAGAGCAACAAATAAAGATGCAGCTCCAAACTTGAAGAAAGCGATACTCAAAACATTCGGAAAGTCTTATTTAATATTTGGAGTATGGTTGACGTTGCAGAGTGTAATAGTAAGGTCAGAATACTTTATGATTGTTTATATATACTGTGAAACTTTTCGGAAATCTTAAATAGTTAAATACACACATGATTTTTTCTACAAACGCAGCTCTTAGACATAAAAACGATTGACACTTCATTCACAAAGGCACATAACATTACCTATGAGAAAATTAACACTAAATAGTAGCCCCAAATGTGTAAGCTATTCAAATATCCAATAATTTACATATCTAACAAAATAAAAAAATCAGTTAACTAGACAGCTACGCTAACCTCAGCACCATCACAGTTACTAAGAGTGCTATGAATTTATTGTCTTTCCATCATGCAAGAATAGGTTCGTTTTCAAGAAAAGCTGTGAAGATCGAGCGATTTTTCAATATTTTTACTCTAAAGCGAAAATGTTGTCACAAAATGACATTTCTGGGAAAACGTCAACTTTGCGTTGAGATCTAAAAGCGTCAAAAGCTACTTTGATAAGCGGTTGTAGAAAAATATCATGTAATCCACCAGTACCAATGAGAGTTCACCTTTTGTTATTTTTAGAACATTGTTGCCAATTGTCTTGGAGAAATACATCAAATCGTTCCAAGAAGATGACTCTACTAACACTGCATGGTACTGGGCCGTCAGTATCATAATTCTCACCGTCATAAACAGCTTGACGACCCATCAGTGCTACACAGGGTGTTCCAGGATCGGGATGAGAGTGAGAATCGCATGTTCTTCCCTGGTTTACAGAAAGGTAAGCCAAATTGATGATTTTTCTGTCTAGCAACACGTATACTTTATTTTCGTAGGTTTTGAGGCTAAGCCAATCGTCTCTGGTCCAAGCTGCGCCTGCGCATATAGTCAATTTGTTGTCTAAAGACGTCAGCACATTCGACGAGGCTTCTCCATATCTTCACTTCGTTTATGTGATGCCCATTCAATTTGTGTGCTCCCTGTACATCCTGTGGGATTTGTTTGGAGTATCTGCTTTTGCTGGAGTACTTTTCATTGTTCTAGAATCTATTCCTGTGAGAGGTGAGATTCTTGAATATAAAATGATCCTTTTCACATATGCCTGGATGCGCATTTCGATAACCATTTATTATTATTATCATTAAACTTTGTGTGTTATAAAAAATGTTTGCAGCTTGGCTGGCGACATCGCAGAGAGAACTGTCGAATCAAATAGAGACCGTAACAGACCACAGAATGAGGATCATGACTGAGATTGTTTCCGGCATACACCTCATCAAAATGTACGCTTGGGAAAAACCGTTCGAGAAAGTTTTGATAGCTGCTAGAATGTAGGTGAACATTATTGAAATGAGGAGTTAAGAGTTTGAATATTTTATTCTTTATGGAATCATCTGTGACTATACCTTTTTTCAAATCTTTTTGCGACTCTTATAAAGTTAATTGGAAAATAGATCCTTCATTGTAAAGGACAATGGAAACAATGCAAATTCCGGAGTACCACAGGGATCCAATTTAGGACCACCACTGTTTGTTCTGTTCATCAATGATCCACCGTTATTCAAGGATTATTCGAAAAGACATCAATTAAATTGCTATTGATGTCTCAATCAAAAGATTTTAGTTATAACAAAAAATAATTTTTTTAATCGAAAAAATGTTGTCATTCAACTATAACTCGTTTGAAAAGTGACATTAACTATGAATATCAGATAAATAATGAAGATATATCACAGAAAACTGAGGCAAGGTATTTGGGAGTAACTTACAATAATGTTTTTTTGAGACTAGCCAATAATTTTTATGAAATATAGAACCTAACTGGACTTTGAGTCAATCGGTCTTTTATAGACTCATCCGCACCCATATAATCAACTTTTTCTCCTGAACAGCCATCTTAGTTTAAGCACCCAAGTTGTGATCTTGTTATTTTACTTTGCAATCTTTTTGCAAGCTCCTGCACTTCTGATAACGGTATAGGTGAACAGAAGTAATTGTTTTATTAGTAAAATTATGTATATTTAGAAGAGTTGATCCATGTAAAAAAAGCCAATAGGCTTGTATGGACAAATAAATAAATCTGTATATCCCTTCAACAAAATGTTAGTGAATATTCACAAATCCACATTAATTTATCAATTTTGCTGCTGTTTTCTTATTTTTCACTCCTCCAATCAAATCAGGTCTGCAGAATTTCCATCATAGATTATGTCTACTGCTAATTGTAATATTTCCAGATTCGAAATCGACCTGATAAAAAAATCAGCCTACATCAAAGCCTTCCTGTCCTCCCTAACATTCCTGACAGAGCGCATAGCCCTTTTCCTAACCCTCATAACCTTCGTCCTGCTGGGAAATAACCTGAGAGCAGAAGCAGTATTCTCAGCTGTCAACGTATTCAACATACTCCAGCTGTACATGTGTCGGTACTTCCCAGAGGCTATAGCTCGATACGGAGCGGCCTGCGAAGCTATAGAGAGGTTGGAGAGGTTCCTGCTGCTGGAAGAGAAGGGAGGGGAGTTTCAAGTAATAAGCTATACGAAGATCAAGAAGAAACCTGGAACGATAAAAGTAGCAGATGCTTCCGTGAAAATAGGGCATGTTCCAATTCTGCAGGTGAGGTTTCATACACACTTGACTCGATTATTTTCAATAGTTTAATAGTAACAACTAACCGCGTAGGCTGAAGAGCAATGGTCCCATGTCGGATCCGTGAGACACCCCTGATGGAACCTGAATGGGTGTAGATGTTATATCTCCATATTTTACAGATAGAGTGCTACCAGACAAGAAGCTGTTGATTACTTGTCAAATTTTTCCATCTATACAAGAGCTTTAGACAAGTTTGTATAGACAGAGTTGACCTGTAGTCTACTCTGAAGATTTTCAGTTATATAGTTTGTATATAGAGCAAGGTTGGTAAAAGTCAATTCACCTTCTAAAAAAACATGTTGCTGGGGATTGGATAAATACTTACAATCCCCATCGCTGACTGATTACACACTTCTCAATATTTCTTAATATTTCATAATCTCCTAATTTATGTATTACTTTCAAGAAACTATGTTTCCAATAGCCCAGAAAAATGCCCAAAGGAATAATTTTATCAAAGATATTTCGCAATGGAATTGGTGAGGTGTACAGACATTTTTGCATGAAAAATAAAGGTCTCCCATCTGGTCCCACTTTAAGCTAATGGGAGACAGAGAGTAACAGTAAAATACAAAAAACTGCTTTGGAACTCCACGTTATAACCCTTGTTTCTTTGTATCAAAAGCGTCATTTGAAATTTTCTTGTCTTGTCAAAAAACTATTTCAAAACTCCTCGTTATCAAACCCTTGTTTCTTTGAATCAAAAGTGTCATTTGATATATTCTTTTGTCTCTTTCACTTGTAGAACCTCAACCTGAGAATTCGACCAGGTTTACTATGCTGTATTGTAGGCGACGCCGGATCTGGAAAAACCTCGTTCTTACATATGTTGCTGAAAGAATTATCCCTAGCCTCGGGTAGAATGGAAGTAATCGGAACTGTTTCATATGCCAGTCAAACTCCGTGGCTGTTCACCTCCACCGTAAGAAACAACATTCTCTTCGGGCGAAACTATAACAGACATAGGTGAGTGCGGGTGGGTTCAGATCTGGAAGTTTTGGTGGCCACACTATCCATGCTTCGTTTGTTTACAGGTACAGAGAGGTAGTGAGGGTTTGTGGTCTGGAAAATGACTTCAAAGTACTGCCCCGAGGCGACCAGACTCTCGTAGGAGGTAGCGGGGTGAGGCTCACTGAAGGACAGCGAGCTAAGGTGAACCTAGCGAGAGCGGTGTACGTAGATGTAGATACCTACCTTTTCGACGAGCCCCTTTTGGCAACTGATAAACGAGTAGGGGGACACATATTCGACGAGTGTATCAGAGGATTTTTGAGCAACAAAACGAGGATTATGGTGACCCAGCAATTGGAATACTTGAAAGAGGCGGATCTGATTGTTTTTCTAGAAATGGTGAGCACATTGATTTAATCCTTCTTTGACTTGGTATGAACATAGTACATCTGACTTGCTCTTTGGTATCAAAAATGGATTGAATGGAAATGTGTTTGTGATTTTGATTACAGGGAACAATAAGCAAAGTGTTGAATATACAGGATTTATCAGAAAACGAGCTCAATACTCTTAGTGCAAGGTCACCACCTCTTCAAAAAGATGTCACTAGTGTGAGTAAATATATGAAATAGTCTACTTCCTTTATCTGAAAAGGTTTAGAAGATGACATGTTAAAATATTGATCTATTTCCAGAGGTTTGTTGAGAAACAAGATCCAAACTTCATGGAAGATGACTCTAGAGAGCGTTTCTCATGTGAGACCTTCACAGAATACTGGAAATCAGGAGCAAACAAATGTGTTTTAGCTACTTTAGTCGTTTTCTTCATTCTAGGACAATTGCTCACAATCATTTCTGATTTGTGGGTAACATACTGGTGAGAAATCCAAAGTCTGAATACTTTCTGAACTGTATCTAAACTACCACTAATTTTCCAGGGTAAATGTCAATACCACCGAGGTTACCGCTAAACCTGCAACTCACCACAACATTCTACCAGATGTCATGGAAATGTTACCAAGAGTGAAAGATTACATGGATCTTGATGAAACAGAAGAAGGATATTTCTACATTTATATCTATACCGGAATTGTAATAGTGTGTAGCCTTTTGGTTACCACAAGGTGTCTGCTGTTTCACAGAATTTGCTTAAAAGCTTCTAAAGTGGTCCATGGTAAAATGTTTTCCAGTATGGTTCTGGCCCCCATGAGATTTTTCAACGTACATGCTACTGGTTAGTAATATGTTATAGTCTTAATGTTTCATTCCATCTTTTTGTCCATGCCCTGTATGTTCTATGGCATCTGTTTTCCTCTGTCTTCTACCTTTTTTATCTATTTCTCTTAGTCAAACATGCAGTTCAAATTTCAACGAATTATCCAGATGAAGTCCAAGGTATTTTAATGTCATTTTATTTTCAATGATGCTATTGTCTAACGGAATGTTTTCAAGATCACATCTGAAAGATATCATGTTGTTTTTTTATGTCGAATGATAGTAAATTCGAATCACACCAATCTTCCACTTTTTTCAGATCAAAACGTATCATTTGATCAAGATCGTGCTTGTTTTTATGATGCCAAAATATAGTATTGTCATCAGAAAAAGCTGCAAAAGAACCTGATATCTGGATGTTCATTAGGTCATTTATGTGTAATAAAAAGAGAATTGGTCCAAGTATAGAACTCCACAATTAATTTCCATCGATTCTGAATACCCAGAATTCCTTACTATTTGATTTCGCTTGGACAAATAAGATTCAAACCATTTGAGAGTGATGTTCCTGAAACCATAATGATGAAGTTTAAGCAAAAGTATCTCATGATTCACACAATCAAAAGCTTTGGAGAAATTACAAAACACTGCAGCCGCCACTTCCTAATAATTCGCGAATATACCTCGTATAAAAGGGACAACATTGCATCTCCTATATTTTTATTTTTCTGAAATCCAAATAATAATAATATACAATTTCTCCTTATTTATTTGGTCATGTCTCTCTTTTCTTCACGTCACTATCTATATTTTAGATTGTCTTTCACCTTCTTTCTTCTGTTTTTTCCATTTTGTTTCCTGACCTCTCATTTTGTTATCTCTCAATCTTCCTTCATTTATTTTTCATCACATATTTTGTTCCACGAATTAACAAAAATATAATCCAAAAGCTGATACCAAAGCAAATGTGGATAGAAAGGAATACAAATCACACGAACTTATCTTTGTTGGTGTCTGTTTTTGTTCTCCTTGTTCAACTCCCGTTATACTTTTCAACATTGTTGACCTGCAGCCTTATTTTCTCACTACTGAAGAACTTTTGTTATTTTCTATGACTGATGATATCTGATTATAGATAATATTCAAGATTTTTATACTCTTTCAGTCTTCGTGATTCATCTTTTTTGGGGTAGGTAATCGTTCCTGTTGAATAATTTTTTCCAGGTGAAATTTTGCAGAGATTCTCTAAAGACATAGCAACCGTAGACAAGCAGTTACCAAATGCAACCATGAACGCAGTACAGACCTTTTTGATGATGTTCGGAATATTCATAATGGTTTTCATAACTTCAGCTTGGATGATGATACCTGCGTTTGTACTAGCCATAATAATAAACTTCATCATTGATGCTTATTTATCCACAGCTAGAAGAATCAAAAGTCTAGAGAAAAATGGTGGGTACACAACATAAATTCAGATCACCTGATGTAGCTATTTGACCAACTAACTGGAAGAAAGCTGGAAATGTTTTGAATCCTTTCATATCCTTCTGGTATGAAGATACCTATTCAGTTTTCCACCTTCCTAGAGGAGAGCGCTAGAAAAATACAAAAATAACGGCTCATTTTAATTGTTTGCTCAAAAAACATGAAACAGGTATATCTATAGACTTTGGAACGTTACTCAAAGTTCTAGACGATTGAATTTAACGTTGATTCAGTACAAAAGCATTTTATTTTGATAAAAATTCAGTAAAGAAATGCATTTTAAAAAGTGATTTTTTTACCAAGTTGTCTACTTTTCGGTGGAGGGAAGGATGAGATATGAAAAAATAGCAAGGGGTACCTCAAGTTGGAGAGCTATGCAGATTCAACATGAAAATATGCGAAAAACTTATTTATATTCACGTATTTCATGCAATTTAGAAACTAAAATAATATTCTCCCCAATCAGTAATATTTCTAATGAAAATTTTGCAAGTATGGTTATTTCGAATTTTTGTCTGTTCCACAAAATATATCAATTTGACTATTCTGAATCGATTGCAGAATTGCTCTATCTCTAATCGTTCTCGAATTGAAAGTTCAAATCGAGTTGAAAGGGGATTTTTTGGCATTTTTTTTCTTTGGATATATGAACTCAGGTTTGGAAAATAAAATATTTTTTGTATGTGCACATCAAATTTCAAGTCGATTCCAATTCATTTAAAAATTTCATACACTTTTTACAAAACCTCTGCAATTTTGAATTTTCGACCTTTTGTTTCCTTTTCTGGCAAAATCTCTGATTATAATAATACATACAAATCACATATTTTCGAAATCGGAGTGAAATTTTACGTATTCAATGCGGAATGCAAGTGAATCTGCGGATTTTGTATTTTTCGTGATTTTTACAACTTTTTTCGAGTATTCTTTTCTTTCTTCGATTGACTTGAAATTTTTAAAATATACCAATTCGACCATTCTGAATCGAGTGGCGCTCGCAGAATTAGTCTATCTCTTACCGTTGTCGAATTGAAAAGTTCAAATTGAGTTAAAAGGAGTTTCTTTGTCCATTTTTCGGATGAATCTTATAGCTCTGCATATACAAATCATTTAATTTTGGAATCGGAGTGAAATGTCACGTAGATAGTGGAAATTTCCAAAAGATCTGTCAATTTTGTATTTTTCGTGATTTTTAAGTGTTATATAAATTGGCCATTTTTTCAAGGTGGCGAACCTTGAAGGAGAGCAACACTTTTTCAATATCCAGCTTTCTTTCAGTCATTATTTTGCGGACCCCAAAAAAACATCAGATCACTGGTCCAGATGAAGTTATGATGTTATGTTTCCCATTTTCAGCTAGATCGCCGTTATATTCCCATGTGTCGTCTTCAGTTTCTGGCATTTTAACCATACGTTCTTCTGGCGCAGAACAAATGCTGGGCGAAGATTTTGAAGATTTGTTGAATCGTCACACGAGCTACTGGTTCACGTATCTCACCTGTTCTGAAGCCTTTGGATTCTTCTCGGATCTGATTTTCACGATATTCTTGGCTATTGTGACGCTCCACTTCATTATTTTCAGAAATGGTAAGCGTAAGTATTCCTTTGAATAATTTATATGGTGTGATGTTCATGTGTTCATGATCATTGCCTTAGAGTTAGTGAGAGTTTCATTTCATTTCTTCATAGGTATGACTTAATATTCTCCATTGAATTATTTATCTTTTGAACAGACACTTGCAAGGTTTCATCGCAGGTATATATCAATATGTATCATCTGCAAATGAGACAAATGAGTTAATTACTTGATCTCCATATACATCATTAATATCAATTATATACCATCAAGATGTGGACCAATGTAGGTACTTCAAACTTAATTAATTTTCAACAATGTTATTGTCCAAGGAAATCGTATAAGTTTTCCTTATGAATGATGGTTTTTCGGGTTTTTAGGCCGACGTTTATTTAGAGAAACTCTCGACGTTTCGCCAACACGGGTGGTTGGCATTTTCAAGAGAAATGTTTACAGTTTCGATCACTGAACACTACTTGTTTGGTATGCGTTGTCTCAGCCAGTATTTATGGGTCGACGTACTCGTACCTGCGTCCGGTGCCATCGTCCCTGCGTCGGGTACCCCCTCGGATTCATTAATTTACGGTATGGTGTTATTACCGTTTTCTTGAGAACAGGTAGCCATGCTTTATTCAATTGTAACCCTTCTTCAATTCTGTTGAAATTGTTGGGATGTTTTTTGATTTCGATTGCTTCGGAAGAATCTTGGATAATATGCATGTGTTGTGGCAATTACTTGGGTTTCTTCGAACTTCACTCTGTGATTGTTATTGTTAAGCGCATGTTCTGCGACAGCGGATTTTTCTGAGTGTCCTAACCGGCAATTGGCCTTGTGTTCCTTTATTCTGGTATTTGTGGAACGCTTCGTGGTTCCGATATAAACGGTACACCCCAGATGAGCTTAGTTCATCACGTTTATCCTTCGCCGATCTCAAGTGATCCTTCAGTTTCTTTGAAGGTTTATACATGGTTTTGATATCATATTTTCGTAGTATACGGCCAATCCGATCTGAGACCCTAGGAACATACGGCAGGAATGCTTTACTTTGTTCCTGGCAGCCATTCGATCCACTGTCGCTAGAGTTCTTTCTTTTGCGTTTTATACACCGATCAATTTCGCTTTCCTTATATCCGTTTGAAAGAAGTGCGCTTTTCAAGTGTTTCAGCTCCGCTTCCAAATATTCGGGTTCACATATTCTTCTGGCTCGGTCTACTAGTGTTTTGATAATTCCTTGTTTTTGACACGGATGATGATTTGAGGTACTATGGAGGTATCGATCAGTATGCGTTGGTTTTCTATATACCTTGTGCCCCAAACGTCCTTCTTTTCGAAAAATGAGAACGTCTAAAAAAGGCGAAAAGTCGAGTTTTTCTCCAAATAAACGTCGGCCTAAAACCCGAAAAACCATAATTCATTCAACGATGGCCGCGAAAACCTTTCACAAGTTTTCCTTACGTTCAATTACAGTAGATTTGAATTACATCAATCTGTTACTGTTTTCAAATCAAATTGTATAATTTCATAAAGATGCGTTTTTTCTTGTGCCAAAATAAAGTGCTGTCATCAGCAACAACAGTAAGTGAACTTGAAATCTGAATTCTCAATAGGTCATTTATATACAATGAAAATTAATTCGGTCCAAGTATGGAACCCTGAGGAACTCCACAATTAAAACTCTTCAATTCCGAATATAATGAATTTCTAAACATCTGGTTGTTGTTAAATTATAGGAGTTAATGAATCAGTTTTTCAATGAGTTTTGCTAAAATATGTATGAGTGAAATAGAACGAAATACCACCTTCATCATTGTATACAAATAACTAGAACCGTTTTCAGAAAGGATAGAAAGTCGCCAGTAGGAAATAAATCATTCAGGACAATTTTGAGAAAATTTCAGAGAAATTTTATCTTAACTACTTGTTTTTGTTAGTTTTGATGTTTCTGATTACCAAACCTCAGTATATTTCTTGACTCAAAGAAAGCATTCGATTCTGTAAGTCATGAACTACTGCTGAAAAACTGGAATAGCTTACAAATTATTGAAGATTTATATTTGTGATAGTATACAATATGTAAAAATTAACAAAACTGTTAGTGATCCCATAGTTTTTTGTCATGGAGCTCAGGGCAGTGTTTTAGGTCCATTAATATTCAATATCTTTCTCGATGATCTTTTTAATTTGAAGTGTTACTGTTATTTTTTATAGTGCTTCTACATGGACTGCATTGAAACAAACTGTTCAAGAAGATTTAAGGAAAATAAAAAGCTGGTTTGACATAAATCTGCTTACAATAAATTTTAATAAAACGTATTATCTTCAATTCACTTGCTTTGAAAATTCTTCACCAAATTTAGGGTGGATTTAGCCAGGAAGCCAATCACACATTTGTGGCTTCGGTTAGAAGACCTTGTGCTTACAAGGCAACAACTAACGTCGCCACGGAGGCAGCTATAGCTACCAGCGTGACAATCCTACCCAGGAAAATACAAATCCGGATGTTGTTGACTTCCTTTGTTTCTATTTTTACATCCAAGTATTGTACATCTTCGCACTTGATTTTACCGTACTGATGAGAGCTCAAGCTCGAAACACGTGTCTACGGTTACACAACATTTTGAGGGTTATACCCAATAACTTTTCTATTTATATTTTCATATGTTGCCCCTCGTTAAATCCACCCTGATTTGTTTTTTCCTGGTTAGGATTGTCAGGCTGGTAGCTACAGCTGCCTCCGTGGCGACGTTAGTTGTTGCCTTGTAAGCACAAGGTCTTCTAACCGAAGCCACAAATGTGTGGTTGGCTTCCTGTTGTTGACTTCCCTTGTTTCTATTTTTACATCCAAGTGTTGTACATCTTCGCACTTGATTTTACCGTACTGATGAGAGCTTAAGCTCGAAACACGTGTTTACGGTTACACAACATTTTGAGGGTTATACCCAATAACTTTTCTATTTATATTTTCATATGTTATATATAGGGTGTTTCTTAAGTACCTGTAGAAACTTCAAGAGCATGTTGCTGACGTCGAAATAGGAAAAAAAGTTCCCATAAACACATGTCCGCAAGTCATTCGTTTCTAAGATACAGAGTGTCAAAGTTTAATTATTATTTTTTTTTTGTAAATAAATGCCAAAATTTTTGTGATATTGGAATAAAGTTTGGTATCTGGGATGATTTTCCAATGAAAAAATCAAGTTTTGTGTTAATTGTGAAAAGACTAATTTCTAATTGAATTTATTTTGAATTAAAAAATCTTGCCATTCAAAATCACTTGCATCGATGATTTCAAATCTCAATAACTCGAAAACAGTGACCTTTACCAAGAAAATTTATATTTAACACAAACTAAATAATAAATATTCCCAGCTACCAACCTTTACCCACATATCAAAATTATTTTGAAATTATTCACAAAAAATAAAAATAAGAATTCAACTTTGACACTCTGTATCTCAGAAACGAATAATTTGTGGACATATGTTTATAGGAACTTTTCTTCTTATTTTGATGTCAGGAATATGCTCCTAAATTTTCTATACGTACTTAAGAAACACCCTGTATATATGTACTCATTTGATTTTGTCACCTCACTACAAGTTCTACTTCGTGAGGAAATGTTCTTGTTTATTCAAACCATTATATATTGTATTATAAAAAGAAAAATTATTATTTATAATGAATAAACTTCATTATTATTATTATCAATTATTTCATAAGTGGTTGGAATTGAAAAAGCAAATGTGAGGAATGATTATAAATATTCCGTCACTGAATTTAACAAAGATTCGAGAAATGCACAGAGAGTACTGGAAAAGAAACTGTAAGGAGTTAGAAGCTATTTCTGGATGTATTAGAAAACAGAAAAAAAATCGTGGAATTCTCACAACACACTATGAGATCTTTAGAAGCAGAATCGATGATATTCAAGAGGAGGGAAGGGAATACCATAAATGTCTTGTAATGTATACTCCTATAATTTTGGAAAAATAGATTGAAAGAAGCTTTTGGATATCAGGTCATCCATTCAGCGATTCACCTCATACAGTGCCATCTACACTGTTTCAGTCGAAGCTTCAGTCATTCCTTCGAGAAATCTGCAAGCAATAGAATTGAGCTTTCAATAACAACCAATAGATGGCAATGATGTGAATAATCTTTAAAACTTTTTAAACATCGGGGATTTTTTAATCGGAACTTTTTTAATGACTGTTCATATAAACCAGGATTTTTTAAAATATTTTTTTCATAAACTACTGCAGAGATGAGTTTTTCAAAAACAAATTGCACATGTCGAAATCTGACTGAGATAAGTTCACATATCGAATAAATGAATATTTGGAACTGGTGAGAATACAATTCAATAAATAGAAACTACACTGAACACCAAAACTACGCCAATTTACACTCGACGCGCGTTTCGCCAACAAAGTTAGCATCTTCAGGAGCTAAAAGCATATCAAACTACATATTTTACCCTAATACTATTTATACTACTCATCAAGATGGTTAAACGCACTCATTGAACCAAGGAGTACCACAGGGTTCCATACTAGGCCCTCTTTTATTCCCTCGTATGGAAGCAGTCTCTCGGGAGAGTTACTTGACAGCCTGATCTGTCAGTATGCATAGAGATCTATTAGGAAAAGTGAGGTATTTGTGAAATAAGCTGCAAAGTGTGGGTCAAACCAAAAGGGCTATGAAGGTTCGGATCAAAGAGCATATTGCTCATGTCTGATTTTTGAGAACTGGAAAATAAAGAGTGGCCCAACATGCTATGGATTATGACCACTGATTTGATGAGTTTGAGATATATTAGGCAGCTAGGTTTATGACCACGGAATTCTTGATTCAGTTTTTCTATTCAACAACTAGTTAGTTGAAAAACATATTTGTACTTTGTTGGTAATTAGCAATGTTTCGAAAGTTTTAATTGGATTGGTTTTAATACATCTTCTCATGTTTCAGAAAACATGTACAGTGGCAACGTTGGACTGGCGGTGTCCCAAAGTATAATTCTGGTAGGAATGCTACAGTTGGGCATCAAACACAGCATGGAAATGGGCCATGGTCTGGCGAGCGTCGACAGGGTGTTGGAATACACGAGAATCAAGAAAGAAAATTTGGACGGCAAAAACGCACCCCTGAACTGGCCTCAGCTGGGTAAAATAGTCTTCAGAAGCACCCATCTGTGGTACGCCAAAGAAAAACCACCCGCCCTTAAGAATCTGAACGTCGTGATACTTCCAAGAGAAAAAGTAAGTAGTTTATGGGTACTGAAGTGCCGTTTTAATTTTCATATATGTCCATGACGTTTGTGTTTAGTTCTGCCGGAAACTATATACACAGCCTGATATACAGGGTGTTTCATAATAAATGCGCAGGACTTCAGGATGTGATAGCTCGTCCAAAAATATGAAAAAAAGTTTCTATTAAATTACCCTCTAAAATGCACCATTTTCGAGATACAGGGTGTTAAAATTAAAAAAAATAATAATCGTTTTTTGCGAATATCTCTGGAACCGTTTATCGCAGAGAAAACAGATTTCGTATGCATTTTCTACTCATAATATGCTATGTTTTGTGCGGATTTTTTTATTTTTTTAAATTCATAGTTGGTGAAGATTTTGAAGGGGTAGTGGGTGTTTTTTCTCCAACTTCTACGCCACTGGAAAAAGTCCTATATGAACCGCCAATGTTTTCTACACAAAAAAGGTATTTTTGGTCATAAGCTCTAAAGTTGACCGTTTTCAAGAAAAATCAACTTTCATGTTGTTTAAATAATGTTTTTTCCTCGAAAAATTGCTGCGTGCATTGAAGCTAACGGCGGACATTTCCAACCATTCAACTGAGTATGATTGTTATTGTTTTTTTTTATTTTGCAATCAAGAAGTCAACGTTTGGTTTTGTTACTTGTTTTAACGTTTAAATAAATTTTGTATAATTAGGAAAAAAATTATTTAAAAAAATTTACCATGTTTTTCAACATGAAAGTTGATTTTTCTAGAAAACGGTCAACTTTAGAGCTTATGACCAAGAGTACCTTTTTTGTGTAGAAAACATTGGCAGTTCAAGTAAATGACTCAAAATCCTTTTTCCAGTGGCGTAGAAGTTGGAGAAAAAAACACCCACTACCCCTTTGAAAAAATTAAAAATCAGCACAAAACATAGCTTATTATGAGTAGAAAATGCCTACGAAATTTATTTTCTGTGCGATGAACGGTTCCAGAGATATTCGCAAAAAACGATTATTTTTTTAAAATTTCAACACCCTGTATCTCGAAAATGTTGAATTTTAGAGGGTAAGTTAATAGAAACTTTTTTTCATATTTTTGGACGAGCTATCACATCCTGAAGTCCTGCGCATTTATTATGAAACACCCTGTAGAGCAAGTAATAGGAGTTGAGTTTCTATTTTAATGCTTGTCTGTTTAGATTGGAGTTGTGGGCAAGGGAGATGCCGGCCAATCAACACTGATCGCTTCTTTATTCCGACTAGCCCCAGTTGAGGGTCTTGTTGCCATAGACGACATTGATACGTCCACGATGAGTTTGAGAGCTCTAAGATCGAGCATTTCTATTATCCCACAGGAGCCAGTTTTATTTTCAGCTACGATCAGGTAAGACTGTTCCTTACTCCAGAACTGTCACAAGCAGTAATTTATCATTACTTATTCTATCAAAACACTCTTGAGATCTCCTCACCATTTCTACTTGTTTTGAAGTGAAAATATTTTTTTTTAATATTAGAGTTATTGATTAGAAATGTTTTGCAAATTGATCGTGAATTTGTGAAAATTCTAAATCAGTTATTTGTATTCCATAGATTTGATACATGTATATATCATTTTCCTCAGGTATAATTTGGATCCTTTTAATCGAGCTACAGATGAGGTACTTTGGAAAGCCTTGGAAGAAGTGAGTATATTAAATGATGAGATGAACAAAAATAGTTTTTGCCACTAAAGATTTAGAATTAGAGTACCATTGAAGATGGAATATTTTGGAATCTAGCTAGCTGAAAGTTTTCGAATTGTCACCCTATATAGAGGTAAAAAGTAGCGATATGCTGCAGCAGAGTTTCCTGATTTAGACTGATTTCATTCATATATTTGACCTATCAAAAGTCACTTCATCATCTATGGTTTATGACTCAAATCCGAAAAACTTATCCAAATAACGAACTATAAAGAAATAATCAACAATTTACTAACATGGCAGAAAGTTTGTTTTCCCGGAGTTATTGGTCCAAATTTCAAAATGTAGACGTCGCGTCGCCCACTCCGTGGTGATCGCGAATACTCAAATATCCTTCACCATATTATTCTGTTGGTGACAAACACTACTGTCCTCTGTATTATTTTTTTGGTGAATGTTTCTATGGTAGATTGAGAGGAATTCTGCTTGCAGGTTGACATGAAAGGAACCATTTATAATCTATCCCAGCTGGTCTCTGAGAAAGGTTCAAACTTCGACGCGGGAGAGAGAAGATTATTATGTCTTGCACGAGCAATGGTTAGAAACAACAAGATCTTGATTGTGGAAGAAAGTTCAGCTGATGTTGACCCAGCGTGAGTATCATCACTATCTCTCCCCATTACCAATATTGACGCTCTCCAACGTGTTTTCTTCGTCTTTATGTTTAATTCCCAGTCCAGAGTAATGTTGGCGAATTGTTCCTCTGATGTCTCCGCCAATAATTTGTATTCCCTTGCTTTACAAATCTCATTGAATTGAGTCCATATAGAAGCCCCGAGTTGTCACCGTATGGCGTTTTCAATTTATTTGAGAGATTTCTCCTCAAAACGATTCATTTATTTCAACAAAAATACTTGTGAAAACCGATCATAATAGTTTGAAAAAATAAACTATACGATACAGCAAATTCTTTTACTTATCGAAATCTGCATGTTTACAAAAATATGGCATTCTATCACAGAGAAGAGCCGAAAAAATTTGTTGAATCGTATTTTCAAATCGAATCAAAATATACCTTTTCATAGAGAACAGGACTCTTGTAGACAAAGCGTATGTATGTATAAATTAAATTAAATTAATATGAAGAACTCAGACAGTAAGAGTCTATGGTAGAATGGCTCTAAATATTTAGAATTAGCTCGTCGAGATACGTCTAAGGGAAATTTGCGATTTGACAAGAAATGGAAAATAAAATTTTTCGTAAAATTCTATTTCTTTCTATATAGAATATTGCATTTTTCGACTTTGATTGCCTGGCACTATTTCAAAAATGCGAAATCCCGCGAGTATTCCTTTACCTCATAAAAAATTTCCTTTTGAATCCGAAAATGTACTTGTTCTTCGAATGGAAAGGCTAATCCGTTTAGAAAATGTCGATTTTGTAGGTGGATGCATTTTTTCGTCGCAAAAATTGCCCTTTTCCATTTATCCCTTCGTCGAATTCAATTTTTAAGGTAATATTCCGAATCTGCTCGTTGAGATACGTCTGAGAAAAGTTTGCAATTTTTCGAAAAATATGAAGTACAAATTTTCGGTCTATTTTCTTCTATATAGAATATTGCATTTGTCGACTTTGATTGCCTGGGAATATTTAAAAAATACGGAATCCCGTGAGTATTATTTCATCTTATAGAAAATTTCCTTCTGAATCTGAAAATGTACTTATTTTTTAAATCAAAGGGCTGATTCATTAAGAAATTGTCGATTTTGTGGATGAGTGCATTTTTTCGTCGAAAAACTTGCCCTTTTCCAGTTATCCCTTTTGTAGAAATCAATTTTTGAGGTGATACTCGAAATCAACTCGTCAAGATCAGTCTAAGAAGGGTTTACCATTTTTCGAAAAATGGAAAATAAAAATTTTCGCAAAATTCTGTTTTCTTCCATATAGAAAATTGCATTTTTCGACTTTAATTTCCTGGGAATATTTCAAAAATGCAAAATCCTGCAAAAATTACTTTACTTTATAGAAAATTTCCTTCTGAATCAGAAAATGTACTTGTTTTTTAAATTAAAGGGCTTCATTTAGAAATTGTCGATTTTGTGGATGGGTGCATTTTTTCGTCGCAAAAATTGCCCTTTTCCAGTTACCCCTTCGTCGAATTCAATTTTTAAGGTAATATTCCGAATCTGCTCGTTGAGATACGTCTGAGAAAAGTTTGCAATTTTTCGAAAAATATGAAGTAAAAATTTTCGGTCTATTTTCTTCTATATAGAATATTGCATTTGTCGACTTTGATTGCCTGGGAATATTTCAAAAATACGGAATCCCGTGAGTATTATTTCATCTTTTTCCTTCTGAATCTGAAAATGTCCCTATTTTTTCAAATCAAAGGGCTGATTCATTAAGAAATTGTCGATTTTGTGGATAAGTGCACTTTTTTGTCGAAAAATTTGCCCTTTTCCAGTTACCCCTTTGTCGAAATCAATTTTTGAGTTGATACTCGAAATCAATTCGTCAAGATCAGTCTAAGAAGGGTTTGCGATTTTTCTAAAAATGGAAAATAAAAATTTTCGCAAAATTCTGTTTTCTTCCATATAGAATATTGCATTTTTCGACTTTAATTTCCTGGGAATATTTCAAAAATGCATAATCCCTCAAATATTGCTTTACTTTATAGAAATTTTCCTTCTGAATCAGAAAATGTACTTGTTTTTCAAATTAAAGGGCTGCTTCATTTAGAAATTGTCGATTTTGTGGATGGTTGCATTTTTTCGTCAAAAAAATTGCCCTTGTCGTACCTACCCCTTGTTGAAATCAATTCTTGAGGTGATTTTCGGAATCAACTCGTCAAGATCCGTCTAAGGAGAGTTTGCAAATTTTCTTCCATATAGAATATTGCATTTTTCGACCTTGAATTCCTGGGAATTTTTAAAAATGCAAAATTCCGCGAATATTACTTCAATTTATAGAAAATTTCCGTTTGAATCAGAAAATGTACTTGTTTTTTAAATTAAAGGGTTAATCCATTTAGAAAATATCGATTGCGTAGAGGGGTGCATTTTTTCATCGAAAAAATTGCTATTTTCCAGTTACCCCTTTGTCCAATTGTCCATATTCGGAATCACCTCGTTGAGACACGTCTGAGAATAGTTTGCAATTTTTCAAAAAATGGAAAGTAAAAATTTTCGCTCGTTTTTCTTCAATATAGAAAATTGCACTTTTCGACTTTGATCGCCGGGAATATTAAAAAAATGCGGAATCATATAGGATATAACATTTCCTCCTGAATCCAAAAATTTATCTGTTTTTGTCCCGATGGTTTTTGATCCGAGGGTATTTTTACTAGGAGGTAATTGTCGAGGAGTTTTTGTCCCGGGTTTTTTTGTCAAAGGGGTAATTTTCCTAGAATCCTCGTCAGCTACTATTCGTGACACGAAGCATCACGATGCCAGTCTTCTGCTGATCTTCTACTTCTTTTGTCGATTAGAAGTTTGGATTGATCTTTCCGTATTGTCAAACCATTATCTTCTACTCATTTCCACAAAACCATAGCATTGGGTAAAATAAACCAACTGATACTGGTTTATTTTTCAGCACTGACCACCTCATCCAGAAGATAATTCGGGAGAAATTCCAGAAATGCACAGTAATCACTATTGCAAACGACCTGTCGACTATCATCGACAGCGACAAGATCCTGGTTATGGACGGAGGGGAAGCTGTTGAGTACAGCCACGCCCACGTTCTCCTTCAGAGTCCCGACGGCCATTTTAGGAAGATGGTGGATGCAACCGGCCCGAAAACCCAAGAGACGTTAACAAACGTGGCTAAGACAGACTTTGAAAAGAAGAATTTGGGAATTCAGTTCACATTTGAGCATTGATTTGATCGATGGTGGAAGAGTTGAAATATAATTATTGTTGAAAATATTGGTTTTAGCTACGAAGAATTAAACATTGAAATACCAACCACTTTTTTCGTTTCATTATGAAATGAGGTGTACCACTACACCAGAGGGTATTGCTTAGTTGGGTGGCCGGCGCTGGGATGGCGCTCGCAGTTTTGGAGTTATCCACTGTGCGGGCGCGATCTCAGTTTCGGTCTTGAAATGGATTTGGTTGTCGATTCATTCGTTGCAGTCATTAGTTATTGACTGCTAGACCTACCCTATACTGATGAGGGGCAACACCCCGAAATCGATATATAGGTGGTCCGAATGTTTCGATGAACATTTCCATGCAATAAGCAATTGTAGAAATAACCTTGTAGGAACTCTGCACGGAAATTTCATCAGATGTAATTCAATGTTCGTCGTGGCATTAGCCAGGAAAGTAGTTGTTTTCTGATGGATTTTCGACCCAACTTTTCCTATTGTATAGGATATTAGCAATGAGCAGTCCTCCGGACATCTTATGCCTCAAGTCATAAGCTCATTGTGAACTACAGTTTTCTTCTCCCTCGTATTTCTTATCAATTCTCCATATTATACAACCAACAAAGATTTTCATGATTAAAAAATCTCAGAATATATTAATTTGACCATTCGTAATATTCAAATGCAAGCACTTGGGAAAATATGTGATAAAACTGCAGCGTATTCTTCATCAAAAGAACCTCTAAAAACAACTTACCTTCACATATTTGAAGCGACCGAATCGTGCATTTTTTCAATTGCCACCTGCAGAAAACCAGCCACGTTTCAAGGCCGCCCTGACCAAGCTCAATCCCGGTCGCAACGTTCGCGACCGTTTTTCAGGACACGCTGTAGATAACGTCACAGTCGGGTATCCGCCCATGACAGCGTCCATTTGGGTCAGTCGGAGGAAATCGAAAGTAATTCAACCGGCGATAAGAATTAAGAATCGAGAGCACATTCGCTTTCGGATTTTTATTGGAAACCTGTTAGAGTCGTGCAGCTTCCTGCTGATTCGAACTTTATTTCGATAATTACATGGGCTGGGACCATTGATTTTTTCAATCAATCTATACACAAACTAGTACGTTTCAACGTTAAAAAAACACATTTTCGTTAGACTAAGTTTGAAGACTATCCTTCTACAGTTTCATTTTCCATTCAACGTTGAAGTTTCGGAGACTATATCTGTCTACGTTTTCAAAACACGTCGAAAGCTCTATTTTTATCAGCAGAAGATATAGCCCAGTTTGTGGAGTAAATTTTACACTGAAAGCACAAGTAATCAGTAATCTCGCTGATTTTTAAAAAAATAATTAGTTTAGAGGATACTGGTTAATATAAGAAAGAGTTTACTAGTCAATCGATTTCCTAGAGTCAATAAAAATTTCGAAAGATATTTATTATTTTCAAAATCCTAGAATATTTCGGGCTGGGGTAAATATAATGGAAAATAAAGTACCGTCTAGTATGGAAAGTTTTCTTCTACCAAAACGATCCTTTGCTCTTTTTTTGTTAGGGTTATAGTTTGTCCGTAAAAAATAATTTAGGAACTTATGCACGGGATGCCTAGTAAGCCGCGAGAAGACCTATTTTTTAGCACCGGTCGTATTACATTATAATCTGATACGTACTTAAATTGGAATTTCAAATACTCTTCTTTCAAGTAGGAAATCTTAACTTTATAGTGGTATAAGTTATATTTGTTTTCAATAAAACATTATAGAAAAAAACGCGTATATTTATATATTAGAATCGAAAATTGAGAGTTTAGATTATAAATTTTCTCAAACATAATTCGGAAAATTGTTATTTAGGTGACCTAATTCACGAATAAAATTTTCCAGTCATTCATTTTGTCTCGTTATGAAATATGTCTCTTGTGATGATTTTGAAATTATTCGGAGTCTGAAGATCATAGCGAATACCTGATGCATTCGTTTCTATTGTATTTCTTACCTGGGTTTTTTCTTACCTGTCCACTATATACATTATATTCTTTAGCATTCATCTGTTTGGTATAACAGTATTGAAATTTATTTTCAACAATTAGAACAAAAAAAGTACAATTTTCGTGTTATACACAAAAAATTATTTTAATTGAAAAATGTTCCGCACTGAATGAATTTATGCTTAAAGATTCTCAACATTTATTTTTAGCCTACATTAAAAAAAAGTTTCATCAAAATGAGTTCATTTTAATAATTTTGCAGAGACCTATATATTTATTTCGCCATGATTTCTAGATTCCGATAAATTTCAAAATCATCACAAGAGCCATATTTCATAACGAGACAAAATGGATGACTGGAAAATTTTATTCGTGAATAAGGTCACCAGAAAAATAATTTTCCGAAATGAAAAGTTTTTTCCTAGTTATAATTATGTTTGTGAAAATTTATAATCTGAACGCTCAACTTATTACCCCCTGGTATATTCAGTAATGAGCTACATAGTCGTTTGGTGCCAAACAATGGATATTTCTAGACCCTTGGATATCTATTGGCTCTCTATGTGTTATCTGGGAAGTTTTGATGTAAGAACAACATTTAAAACAACTAAAACATTGAAATCAATACTTGAACATACGAAACCAAAAAAACACCGATAAAAGTTCGAAGAATTGTGTCCACAATATACCTCTTGTTCGTGTGGTGGAAGTTATATAGGACAAACATCGAGACTGTGCGACAGAAAGAACACAAAATTATATAAATAAATCGAAAAATGACCGGACTTATTCTCTTTTCTGATGGCGATCATTTGTTGGAATGTAGTGATTCAAAAATTTCAATAAGAGAATCAAGTCAAAAAAGGAGAAAGTTCAAGGAATCTGCCTGTAATCTTTTATCGAAGAAATGTTTTTCAACTGTCGAAAGGTTACCTCTTTTAGAAGAAGTGAGAAATAACAGAATTGCAGGAATTTTTTTTTTGACTTTGTTTCGACTTTGACGATTACTATCGTTTGGGGAACCATAAGTGAGCAAAAAAATCGCAGGGAAATGTGTACCTTACTGAAAGATATCACTTCCCTGGTTTATCAGCAAAATTAGAAAAAAATATCAAAAATAGGTTAACTTTCTGAAGAGGTATGAAATCATTTCAAACTCACAGTTTGGATTCCAAGAAGGAAAATCGACACAAAATGCTATTCTACACCTTACCAAAAATATATATAAGGCAATCGATAATAAAAAACCATGTATTGGAGTATTCCTGGACTTGACAAAGGCTTTTGATACAGTCAACCACCAGATACTACTAGAAACTCTCGAAAGCATAGGTGTAACAGGTACAGCACAATCACTCTTCAAATCGTACCTAACGAACAGAACTCAACAAGTCAAAATACAAGACTCGCAGAGCAGCAAAAAAATAGTAGAATGTGGGGTACCACAAGGAATGGTGTTGGGGCCAGTATTGTTCACGATTTACATAAATGACTTAATAATGAGTTTTGCTGATGACACGGTCATCTTATACGAAGAAGAAACATGTTCTAAATTAAAGAAGAAAGTAGAATCTGATCTCCCTCTCATCAGAAGATGGTTCGACAATAAATTATTTTCAATTAATTTACAGAAAACATTCTACGTGCCTTTCTGTATCTATAGTTCGCAACTTCCAAATTACAATGAAATTAGTTTCCAAGATAATTAACAAATAAATTGTACTAACTCTATGAAATATTTAGGAATAAAAATAGACAGTCACCTGAAATGGGACAAGCAAATTAACTTTCTCCTCAATAAACTAAGATGCGTGGTATATAAGAATACTCGAAGAACATCAATTGAAAACGTTGACTATACACTTTTCGAACCTCATTTGAAATATGGAATCATCGGATGGGGAGCTGGAACGAATGTACACCTCAAAAAAATAGAAATCATACAGAAACGAATAATAAAAATAATATATGAAATATCGCCACGTTATTCTACAGAACTTCTATATCAAGAAACAAAATTGATGGACATAAAACAATTATACTTTTTGAGCCTGGCAACACATCAGTTCGTGAATAAACAAGAATTGATTAGAAAAAATCATCAACAAAATACCAGAGGTCACAACCTTTATCAAATTCCGTTACTTCACAAATCAATAAGCCAGAGGACTTACAGTTATCTAGGACCAAAGGTTTTTAATGCGTTACCAGAAAATCTGAGAGACGAGAAGCAACTGAAAAAATTCAAAACTCAAATAAAAAAACACATCCTCGAAAACTCTAGACAAAAAATTCATGAAATAATAGAAACATAAAATAACAGAAATATCATATTTCCAAACTTCTATACTTTTTAAATCTTTTAACTATATATGTCTATATTTTACGTATACTCATATTTTTTTTTCATATTTTATCGGTATTGTGTATATTTAAAATTATAACTCTTATTTTATGAATTATATCTACTTCTACATTTTTAAATACAGGGCTATTCAAATTCGAGTCTATGCATGGGGATTTCGATAACGGTAAGAGATAGAGGGTTGGTTAAATAGGGGCAAAGTAGCGTATTTCAGAGGTTAATTATATGGATGAAAAAAATCTGACCTAGCTTCTTCAGTTCTGGAGTTATAAAGGAAAAATCGAAAATTTCGAAATTCTTCTTTTGCCTATATCTTTTTATTTTACGAAGATTTTTTTTAAATTTTGCCACTTTGCCATAGCAACTTTTTGTAGCCTTTCCAAATATCTGAATAAAAATTATATACAGGAGTGTTTTGGAAATATTGAACTATTACCAGTAAAATTTCAATTTTTTTTTTAATTCCAGCTGTAATTAAAAAAAATATATCATAGAATAAGGTATAGAATGCATAGGATTTGGAAGAAAATCAACATTATTCGACGAAGATTGTCTTCTTCAAGAATTCATCCACATTTCAGTTCACGCAACCCATGATCAATGTGCGAAAATGTGAAAACTTATTCTTCCTAGTACGTGTATGTGCATATAATCATTGGAAAAAAATCTTCGAATGGCAATCTTCATACTTCAGACACCAATTTGGAAATATTTTATTGTTACTCACTTTTCGAACTACCTATATTTTTCAGCAAATTCATGGGCATTCTCTTGCTATATACAACAATCATGATTAAACCATTTGAGTTCTCATAGTATGCTTTGGAAAATAAATATTTAGTTCACCTCACTTGTCAATATTTTGACAGTTTCTTGGAAATTATCGTTGGTATTTGATGAAAAATCTGTTAGTACTGAAAATGGGTTTCCCCACAGAGCAGAAAAGAGATATGGTTAACGTTTTCTACAGAAATAATAGAAACATTCATCTTTCCGCTGAAAATTATTTAGATCTGTACCCTGAAAGACATCAGCCGCATCCCACATATTTCAGACTTTTGGACAGAAACCTTCGCGAATATGGATCTTTCACAAAACCAAGGAGAAAATATGGAAACAAAACTCCTATTGAGTTACAGGAAAACATACTTCAAGCGGTAAGTAGGTAATACTGAAAAAATGTTAATTAGGCTCATCTCCATATTTCAGATCAATACAAATCAATCAAAATCAACAGTACAAATTGCTGAGGAATTGAATATGTCGCAAACTGCAGTATGGCGTACTTTAAGAAAAAACAGATTCAAATGCTATAAAGTTAAAATTGTTCATAAATTGTATCCAGGAGACGCCGAAAGACGGCAAAATTTTTGTAATTGGATGTTGCAAAAATTGGGCGATGACAGAAAATTTTTGAATAGTATTATTTGGTCGGATGAAACTCGTTTCACAAATTGTGGTGTTTTCAACAGGAACAACGAGCATGTTTGGTCACAAACCAATGAACATAATTTTAGAGAAGTGAGACCTCAAGTGCGGTTTGGTCTAAATGTATGGGCTGGAATTTTGAAGGATCGAGTTCAAGGTCCGTACATCTATGCCGGGACGCTCAATGGCGAACGTTATCTAGACTTCCTCAGACAAACTTTCAGTGAATATCTCGATGATATTCCCATTGCTAATTTAAATGGAGCTCGTCCACACTGCACAAGAGACATTAATCAATTTTTACAAGAAACATTTCAAGACAGATGGATAGCAAATAATGGGCCTATAAGATGGCCTGCAAGATCCCCTGATCTCAGTGTACTTGACTTTTTTTATGGGGTACACTAAAAAATAGAATATATCAAAACGAAATTGAAAATATAGAAGATTTAAGAATTAAAATCATGAACGCTTTCGCATCACTACGGCGAAGAGATATTTTCAGAGCAAATAATAACTTAAAAAAACGACTCCGTAAATGTCTGGAACGAGAAGGTCGTCAATTTGAACATTTATTTTGATTATGATTACTTATAATGGCTGTTATTTCAATTCTTGATAATAATTAAACAAGTTCTTGTGTGATTAGTTATAAAATATGAAAAGCTATGTATATGATCAAATACAATGTTATGTTTGTGACAGATTATGTTTGTGAGTTCTCAGCAGAAACAGTTACATACAACAGATCTTCTTCGTACCTACTGAGGTCAATCGACAAGGGGATGAATAATTATTCTACTAGTGCTACATTATGGTAAAGAAAAATGTCTCTTGGAATTGTTGATTTTATTTTATTGTTATTCCGAACAAGTAGTGAGACTAGATAATCTGAAAATTCTGAAATTGATTATTCTTAAAGAACAAATTTGTCTGACTCACCTCTCATTCTCTGATATTATTCAATTAGAGTTGTTATGGAATAAAAAAATGTTGAAATTTTACTGGTAATAGTTCAATATTTCCAAAACACTCTGTAATTCAGATGAAAATACTACGTCAATATGAAACATGACTCTTGGCATTAAAAAAAATGCAATAAAAAATACAGGTCCGTATTTGAAAATTAAAAGTTGAGGGTGGCCCAATTTATACGATACCCTGTATATAATTTTTATTCAGATATTTGGAAAGGCTACAAAAAGTTGCTATGGCAAAGTGGCAAAATTTAAAAAAAATCTTCGTAAAATAAAAAGATATAGACAAAAGAAGAATTTCGAAATTTTCGATTTTTTCTGTATAACTCCAGAACTGAAGAAGCTAGGTCAGATTTTTTTCATCCATATAATTAACCTCTGAAATACGCTACTTTGCCCCCATTTAACCAACCCTCTATCTCTTACCGTTATCGAAATCCCCATGCATAGACTCGAATTTGAATAGCCCTGTATAAACACTTCAAGAAACATCTATACATTTTAATATTTTAACATCTAAACACTTTTAAATCTTTACATATATTTCATTTCATATTGAATATCAGTAGACTCTAAATTTGTACATAATTAGGTATAGCATAGTATATAGATTTTTTTTTAAATGTGTTCTACTTGATTGCGATATTATCACATCCTGTATTTATTACGTATTTATATTTTTATATCCTTATACTGGTTCATCACATATTTATCACATATTTTACATATGAACCACATACGTCCACAAACAAGCAGTATTAACTGCTTCGTTCATAACAATAATGTATACGTTGATGTCAACTCTGTATCTTTGCTTGTGAATAAATTATTATTATTATTATTATTACTATATCTCGACGATTCGTCGATTAAACTTGTTATTGTTATAAAACTAGTGGCAATATTAATTGGTCCATTCAGAAGATCTTCATCTCTGGTACCTTTGGTGAAAACAAAACGAATTTTTGTTAGTTTGTCAAGGCCGAAATGAAGCATCGTCACATCGACACGAAGATTCCTCGACCACGAAAGTGAAATAAATTGATAACCACTTTCTTCTTGTGTCATTATCATAATTTCGGATAGTTAAATAATAGAGACATAATTTTTTCGAGAAATCATCGGTTTTAAAATCCACGCCCGTCCAAATGAAAGTTGCAAAGCGAAGAGATATGCTATTATATTTACATGTTTGATTATATTTCTATTCTATGTTTAGCAGCTCTCTAATTAGTACCATCGACAGAAAGTTTGAGCAGACGATCATGCTCATTAGGCTTATGGATATACCAGTCAAATTATTATCTTGGTTTCTTTAGGTGAGCTGCCATCAATGAAGCAGAAAAATTGTTGGAGATCAGAAAATATTTACTGGTATTTAAATTTTTTTTTAATATTTGCCATAACAAGCAAACAAACTAAGTGCGTTTTGAAAATTATTAGTCAAGTAAAATTAGAAACTTTTTGAGGCATTGAGTATAAAATTATCTGCCATTGGTGGATATTTCATTGCACTTCAGCCTGAAATGGATGATTCGGATGTAGATTTGCCATCTGATATAGTAGAATCGGCTAATTTGGCAACAAATTCGATAATACCGAGTATATCAAGAATCAGGCATGGAGAAGTTTATAAGAAATTAGAAAAATAGTGTTGAGAGAAACGAATAAAAAATGTTTGTCAGAAGGATCTGCTAGCATATTTCGATACATTGAAAAACTATAAAGCATAGACAGTTGTACTAGCTGCTGTCTTTATAATTTAATAGAGCATTATCACAACTGATTCGACCGTCGTTAAAAACATAATAATAATTTGGAAGGTTGGGCTCTAATTTTCTAGCAACTAGGAATCATACCTCACAGCATTTAAGATTTCTAACTCAACTTACTTTTTCATCAGATGATCCCGACTTTCTATACTAGATGTTGGATTGAGATCTCGTTGCGGAACTCACTTTAGCACTCAAATTTACTTACTCTGTTCAACTCTATCAATTAAAATATTTTTCTCTCAAATCAAAAGGATTTTCGTAATCTGGAATGTGAACTTTTGAGAATAAAAAGCCAGAATGCATAACACTTATATCTATTAACAAAACAATAAAGAATAACAAACAAAGGTGTTAGGGACATTTCTCAAATTATTTGATTAGGCAACTTCTGATTTTAACTAATAATCTAACGTGAATGAGGCCAGACAATTTACTAATAATTTAACAAGAAAAAATGCAAAAGACTCGAAATAATTCAAATACAACAAATACTAAGAGTTGATTAGAAGAATCAACTTTTTAGAGACAAGTGGAAAAGATCGACTTTATATATATTCAAAGAATGAAAATTAACGATAGTACCCAGATTGAATATTGTGTTGATCAGAGTTGAAATATGACAATTACAATAACTTGAGTAAAGTAATAAAAATGCGCAACCACATGTTGACCTGAACGAATGAAACGAAAGACTACCCTATTTTTCGACCCTAATTTCAAAGTTGGCCTGGTCCGCCCTCCTTGAGAACTTTGGGTGGTGGTCCCTGAAAATATAACAAGAACATAAACATATGCGAACTATTTGACTGTTTGTTTCTCTATTATTCTGAAATGCCCCAATTTGAGATAAATACACACACGGAAACACTTAAAAATAATCAATAACATCGTTTATTTTAAGAGGACGCTTGGTAACTAGGTATTTCTAAGAATATTTACTAGAATAACATGAGTTTTCTAGGGTTTGAGAAAACATTTCAGATATTTGAATTCGGGTTTGGGTCTGATTTAAATTATTATTTCCGGTAATAAAATCCGTTTGGTTACTCAGTATGGAGTATCTACTCAATGTTGAAGGCTGAATTAAATATCAAAAGAAACTCTGACATGCAAAAATATATAATATTAATAAACTTTTTGAAGCAAAGATCAGCGGGAAGAAAATCTACTACTTTTGCTAGAGCGAACTTTGAAACTATTGACAAAGAGGCTAATGATCGGAAGTTTTTATTTGGAAAGACATAATTTACTTTTATATGCGCATCAAATATGTTGTAGATGAGGAAAGTTTTTTTAAAATTATTGTTCGAATAACAAATAATGTGATACGGGAATTTGTGGTCATGAATAGCAGCATTTTTGAATATGAATAAATTTTTTTGAAACTAATCGAAAATAAGTGAAACGTGAAGTTTTCATTGTGATTTTTCAGAAAACCCATACGGTAATGATGAACAATAAATAAATGAGACGGCACTGGAACCATGCTGCTGACATAAAACAATTTAATTCGTCAATGTATTGTGACAAATCCACTTCCTTAACAAATAACGTTTACGAAAGAATGTTGCCAATTGAGCGTATCAAAAACTCCATTGTCTGAGCTTTCTTCGAATTTATAGATTTTCCTTGTTTTCGATGATAAGTGGTTCCTCATGTTTTGGACAGTGGCGTCCTGTACCTATACATATCATTACACAATGTGACAAATTTGAAAGATGAAGTGGGAATATCCCGGAAACGATGAAATACGAGGATGTATTGATATCTAGTTAGCCTAGACCAGTTCCCTGCATAAACAAAATATTGCGTTACCATAGCAACGAACAATAACTTATTAGAAGTGTCAGTGCAAAGTTTGACGTCAAAAAAGTAAACCAGAGTTACGCAATGAATTAAAAGAAAAAATATGTCCACCGAAATTGTGAAAATCGAAAAATTGGAGTATCGAGCCATCATCAAGTACCTGTATTTAAAAGGGTTAACAGGTAGGCAGATTTACGAAGATATGCTTAATACCCTTGATGATCAATGTCCTTCGTATGCGACCATGAAAAATTGGACTGCAAGCTTCAAAAGAGGTAAATTTTCCATTGAAGATGATGACCGATCGAAATGGCCAGTTTCTGTGTCAGTCCCCGAAAATATCGATGCAGTTCATGCCATGATTTTAACAGACCGTCGAATTGGGCTAAAATGGATATCTGAATCACTGAATATTTCACAGGAACGCGTTCATCATATAGTTCACGTCAATTTGGACATGAGAAAATTGCTGCAAAATGGATCCCCAAATGTTTGAATGTTGACCAAAAGCGTGCAAGGGTAGTAGCATCGCGTTCGATCTGTGCTCGATTCTTAACCGAATTGTTACTATGGATGAGACTTGGGTACAATTGTACTATCCAGAAACAAAGCAACAATCGATGGAATGGCGACAATCCGGTTCTCCAAGACCTAAGAAGTTTCGTGTCCAAAAATCTGCTGGAAAAGTTCTTGCTTCAGTTTTTTTGGGATTGCCATGAAGTAATCATGATTGATTTTTTGGATAAGGGTAGAACAATAACTGGAGATTACTATTCGACACAACTGACCACTCTACAGGAGAAAATTAAAGAGAAAAGACGCGGAAAGGTGTTTTGTTTTTGCAGGACAATGCCCCTGCACACAAATCTCATATTGTCATGCAAAATATTCGTGATTCGGGGTTTAAATTACTAGAACACCCCCCTTATTCACCGGCTTTTACACCATTTTCACGTAACTTGAAAATGGTGTAAAAGCCGAAACCGGTCGTAATAAAGTAGTAAAGTGTTAGTGGAAACTTATTTCATCATGAATTTCCACAAAATAAATAGATCATCAATCAAACAAAACAGCCAAAATATAAATGTTTAACAATATTCCTGCTACATTGTTAAGATGATGTACAGTGTGCATAACAGGTTTTAGCATGTTTCTATGTCAAGTTATTGATATGTGTGTCCCACTTCAAATTGAAGTGCTTTGTGGTATCAGAACATAAAATCTCAGTGTTGTTCAGAACAATCTGAGAATGACCAGTCTGAAAGTAATTAATTCATTCATTAATTCCAGTATTGAGGCAAAAATAATTTTTTTTCCAACCCATGTATTCAAATTCACGTGATCGACTTGGTTTATAAAATCATCGATGTTATCGGACACGAAGAGGAAATTAGTATCATCAGCATAAGCTGTTCTAGTAAATGAGAAACAGAATGGGCCCCAATATGTACCCTTGTGGTACACCAACACTTGCTGTTATCGAATCAGCGACAACGCCATTACTCTTGATCTGTTGGTGAACCAACCTCTGTTCCTTGCGACTATGCAAATGACGGCAATGGTGCGGACCAAGACACCATCAAGAAGTGAAGGCGGCGTCCCCATCTGCGGCCGTGTCTCTGGAGGGGGCCCGATCGCAGGGCCGTCTAGGAGAAAGGCCGCCGGGTGACCGGTGAGAGGGAAACTGAAACACTTTTTTCGCGTCGCCCGTTCTCAGGAAATCTCAGCTGGCCGTTCTCACGCGGTACGGAAACGCAAGCACACGATCGACTTTTTCGTGTTTTTGTCGCGCTCATTTTCGGCGATTTTTCAAAAGCGGATTTTGGATTTTTTCAAAAGTGACTAGTGGACGGGTGTGAAGTGATTCCGGAGATAAGGATATCCGGTTTCGAAGGATTTTGTTTTCGGGCTATGGTGGGTATTTTTATACTTTTTATCTGATTTATTCTGTACCATCCCCATTTATGAAATCAAATATTTCATCGATCTTTTGGGTAGTTACAGAATTTATATGGTGAATTGCGTCTCCATGACATATTTTTGAATTCCTGACTTACGATTCGTTCACAATATTGCCATCATCAGAAGCGATGCTGGACTGATGATGCCAACATTATTACCGAAACGTGTATCGAGTAGGTGAAAATTTTACAACAAATCCGAAATATTTTTAGACTCTGTCGACTTTCTTCACTATTCTCGATGGTGCAAAAATGATATTTGATAGGTTACGAAACGAAGATTTTTTTCGTAAACTGAAGCCGATTTAATTTTTTTTATATTATAGAAACGATAAGTGAACTTTGAGTAATTTTTTTTTGAATAAAACATCCTATGTCTTCTGCATATAAAACTTGAATTTATTTAGTAGCTCATAATTTGGTTTCAGGGCTAATTTATCGACAACCACGACAATAAATGCACTGATTGATGTAATAAATGAAGGCTTTGAGACCTATGGGTACCCATATACAACTCTCAAACCTAAGTAAGGCTTTTGACTGTGTACCCCACAATATTAATTGATAAACTGAAATTTTACAACTTTTCCGAAAATAGCCAAAAAATGATTAGGTCCTACTTGACCGACAGAACTTAATTCGTTAAATTTAAAGACGTCAGCTCTCAATCGATTAACATTAAATATGGGGTTCCGCAAGGCTCTGTCCTAGGTCCGGTCCTATTTCTTATTTATGTCAACGACCTGCCCAATAGTGATCCTTCAGCAAAGTTTACTCTTTTTGCTGACGACACCTCATTAGCCCATTCAAATAGAGATTTTAAAATGCTGCTAACTGAGGCCAATAGTAGTCTGTCCTTGATACCACAATCTTGGCTACATAACAATAAGTTAGTCCTCAACAAAGAAAAGTCAGAGACATTAAAACAGCACACAGACCTGAATAACTCTCATTGCGTTAAGTTTTTAGGTGTCCTCTTGAACGGTTAACTCACTTGGGAAGAACATACGACTTTTGTCTGCAAGAATATGTCACGGAAAATCTTTCTAATACGTAACCTGTGAAATTCCTTGTCACACTCAGCACTGTTAACATTTTACCACGCACTGATACAGTCCACAATATCTTATGCCCTATTAGTATGGAGCCACTCAGCACACGCTTCAGCAGTCTTCTCCATGCAAAGGAAGGCGGTCAGAATCATTGCTGGATTGCCTTATAGAGATAATTGTAGGGGTGCTTTCAAACATTTTGAGATACTAGCCCTGCCATGTACTCACATACAGCAATGTCTTATGCACACAAAAGCAAATGAAAGTTCACATTCATGAAAGTTAACATTCATAAACAACGTGAAACAAAGATATGATACTTCAACACTATCTGAGACTTTCGAAAACGAGAAATGGAACTAGCTATTATACAATCAAGTTCTTCAATGTTCTACCACACGATGTCCAAGTTCTCGAGTGTGTTCAATTCAAATCTGTTATCAAGCGGTTCCTGGCTGATAATGCTTTTTATGATTTTGATGACTTCCTATCAACCGATTTTTCACAACTTATACATTGAGTAATGTATCGTATACGTATTGCTAACGACAAAGATTGTTTATCTTTTGTTATTTTAAGTAATTATTATTTTTTAGTTTTTTTATTACTGACTTGTCAGAGCACTATTGTGTAATATGACGAATAAAGATCTATCTATCTATCATATTCAATTCAAGTGTACAATTATGAACATTAGGCTTCAATAATTATGGGTGAGGTGCAACCGGTTGACGGAAATAACAATAACAGTAACAAAAATTCCAACAAATTCATCCATTTAGGACCTAGATAGTTCCGACGGCGAATGACTTATGATTATTCCTCAACATTACCTATCCAGCAGAGCAATGAAATAATAATAATAATCAAATTCTTGTGGTTCGTGTCCTTCTCAACGTTTTCTTCAGCGGTATAGCGAGTTTAGGACGAAACAAAAAAACATTTTGCTTTTTATGAGTTTTCGACATTTCGATCACTGTTTTAGATCTTTCTCACGGCTTTTTGAAATCATAGAAGTCTTAAGTATGTAGTACATATTTCTGATGTCGTATCCATCACAATATCGGGACAAAAAACATTTACAATCAACATATGGGGCAAATGAACATTCAAATACGAAATAACACAGCAATAAATAATCTTTTCTCTTTCCTAAATGGTAGTACATTCACCTATTCCATTCATATACGAATGTATACTTGGCACTTCAGCTACTATTCTTACTATTATTTCTTTAACTACAAAAACATCTTTCGCCAAACATATTCCATACCTAAATATCCCGATTTATGCTTAAACAACTTTTGAAAAATTTATTTCAGAAAAAAAATTGTAAAAATCAAACTGTAGACAATTTAATTATTAATAACATTCCTCTCTTTAACAATCTTGATAAAGTTGATAGTTTTTAAGATAAATGATAATAAATCACACAAGCACAAGCAAAATTAACAATAAAAGAACAGGTATGAACAATAAAATTTTTAAAATCTCTATTCACAATATTATTGACTATAGTATAAAGAATTTAAAAAAAATACATTATATATTATAGTAGGAAGTATTCGCTACTGATTATAATGTGAAGTAGTAAATTGACTGCAACCTAACGAATTTACTACTTATATATATACAGGGTGTCAATTTGAAAACTTCCCACCCTTAATATCTTCCTTCCAGTAAACAATATGAGTAATCGAAAAAACAGGTCAATTTTATTGTCAAGGGGGGCACTTTCACGGACTATTTGTAGCCCTCGTGGTTCAACCCCCTAGGAGGGGTAGATGTTACCCTTCGAATTTTAAATGGGAAGGGGGGTCAAGTGGCACATCATTTTGATGGGCGTTCAATTCTTGTTCCAATGGTACCCTGACTTATTATTTTTTGATGAGCATTTTCCGAAAAATTGCGTTCTAAACTAACAGAAGTAATTATTAGAACGCCTATACTGAGATGCATGGTTTGGCCAGAACTGGTTAGAATATTAGGTGGTACCGTTCCAACCCTTTATTAGGGGTAACATTAGCCATTAGCTCCAAACACTTTACATAAAAAAGTAGTCTCATAGTAAAACGTAGATGGTAGTGTTTATTAAATGCTGAATTTTTAAGTGTTATCGCAGAAATTGTACAGATAGCCTTCCTTTTTTGCTACTTCTGCTGTAAAAAGTTTCTGTTTTCCGGCAAACAATTGGTTAGCAAATTTGAACTATGTGGTAGTATTGTGAATACCGTTGTACCTGTTGGGCTGTTTAGGAATTACTTTAATAAGTGTATAAAAGTGTAAAAATGGTTTACATTCTTCAAGACAGAATTGAAATGATTGTAATTTATGGAGAAGTTGGAAAGTGCGCACGAAGGGCGGCATGTCTTTTTAACGAAAGACATCCAAATTGTAATGTAAGTCACCGGTATGTGCTTGATTTGGTGAATAAGTTTTACGAAACTGGTTCAGTGACAAATAAAAAAAGAAATAACCCCAGAGTACTAAATGAAGCAGCTCAAATTGAAGTTTTGGGAACATTTGCTGCAGAGCCCACGAGCTCCTTGCGATCAGTATCTGAACAGACGGGAATGTCACGCGAGACTATAAGAAAAGCATTGAAAATGCATAAATTTCATCCATATAAAATGCAGATTCTTCAAGAGCTCCACGAGGATGATTATGATAGAAGAATAGAGTTTTGTGAAATCATGTCTCATCGAGTCAATACCATCCCTAATGTTCTGTTAAACATCTGTTTCAGCTATGAGTGTTCATTTTTTCTGAATGGCAATGTTAATAGACAAAATTGTCGCTATTGGAGTGACGAAAACCCACATATTTTTCGGGAAGGGCATACACAACACCCACAAAAAGTTAATGTTTGGGCTGGTATTCTTGGAAATGCCATTCTTGGTCCATTATTTCTGGAAGAAAACTTGACTGGCAATCTGTACCTTGATATGCTTGAAGAGACTATCGATCCTCTTATAACTCACGAGGTAGAAACTCAAATTGATGCAGAAGGTAATGAACTTTTGCAGGAGGATCTGTTACATTACCAGCAGGACGGTGCTCCACCTCATTATTTTCTTCCCGTCCGACAGTGGTTAAACGAGAGATTTCCGGGTAGATGGATTGGCAGAAGGGGAGCAGTTGAATGGCCTCCGAGATCACCGGATTTAACACCCTTAGATTTCTTTCTTTGGGGGCATCTTAAATCCGTTGTTTATAAAACACAACCTTCTGATATTGACGAACTTAAAAGACGAATTACAGCAGCATGCCGGTCAATTCCTAGTGAAGTTTTCCGTAATGTTAGAGGGGAGTTCGAAAACAGACAGTATTACTGTTTAGAGCAAAATGGACAACATTTCGAACAGCTAATAAGATAAGCGTAAGTAGATTTTATGTTGGAAATGTCTTTCTCGCAAATTAAATTTTAATGTGTAGAAGGAAAATAACCACCAAATAAAAAATCCCATGCGTAATAAATTTATTCCTGTCATTCAAGGGTTGGAGCGGTGCCACCTACTCTTCTAACCATTTTTATTAAAGGGAGTCAATACAATAATGCATCTCAGTATAGGCGTTCTAATAATTACTTCTGTTAGTTTAGAACGCAATTTTTCGGAAGATGCTCATCACAAAATAATAAGTCAGGGTACCATTGGAACAAGAATTGAACGCCCATCAAAATGATGTGCCACTTGACCCCCCTTCCCATTTAAAATTCTAAGGGTAACATCTATCCCTCCTAGGGGGTTGAACCACGAGGGCTACAAATAGTCCGTGAAAGTGTCCCCCTTGACAATAAAATTGACCTGTTTTTTCGATTACTCATATTGTTTACTGGAAGGAAGATATTAAGGGTGGGAAGTTTTCAAATTGACACCCTGTATATATATATATATATATATATATATATATATATATATATATATATATATATATATATATATATATATATATATAAATGTTCAGTGACTGTAAAACAGTCGAAAACAATCCTTTTGGAACTCACTATACCTTTGTATAGATTGTATGGCATATGTCCGACAGAAAACAACTAATTCTCTGGCTAATACCTCGACAGATATTGAATTATATCTGTCAGACATATGTGCAAAGATCCTTACTTTGAAGGAACAACTTTGCAAGAGCTCTCAGAGACAGACAGCAGGACACCGCCTGATCCAAACAAGGAACCAACTGCAGACCGGTTTCGGGATGAAGTCCCTCATCAGTGCAGTCCTGGTTATCACGGTTTTATACACGCGGGGGCCCGGTGCCCGTCTTCGTTCGCCGGGATGAACACTGCAATCGCTTACAGGATCCACCACGGCAACAGATTAGAGAGCGCTCCAGAAGGACATTTCGGATGCGAAATGGTATATGCTGAATACTTGTTTCAAGGAGCAATAAATGTTCCAGTGACTGTAAAACAGTCGAAAACAATCCTTTAGGAACTCACTATACCTTTGTATAGATTGTATGGCATATGTCCGACAGAAAACAACTAATTCTCTGGCTAATACCTCGACAGATATTGAATTATATCTGTCAGACATATGTGCAAAGCTCCTTACTTTGAAGGAACAACTTTGCAAGAGCTCTCAGAGACAGACAGCAGGACACCGCCTGATCCAAACAAGGAACCAACTGCAGACCGGTTTCGGGATGAAGTCCCTCATCAGTGCAGTCGTGGTTATCACGGTTGTATACACGCGGGGGCCCGGTGCCCGTCTTCGTTCGCCGGGATGAACACTGCAATCGCTTACAGGATCCACCACGGCAACAGATTAGAGAGCGCTCCAGAAGGACATTTCGGATGCGAAATGGTATATGCTGAATACTTGTTTCAAGGAGCAATAAATGTTCCAGTGACTGTAAAACAGTCGAAAACAATCCTTTAGGAACTCACTATACCTTTGTATAGATTGTATGGCATATGTCCGACAGAAAACAACTAATTCTCTGGCTAATACCTCGACAGATATTGAATTATATCTGTCAGACATATGTGCAAAGCTCCTTACTTTGAAGGAACAACTTTGCAAGAGCTCTCAGAGACAGACAGCAGGACACCGCCTGATCCAAACAAGGAACCAACTGCAGACCGGTTTCGGGATGAAGTCCCTCATCAGTGCAGTCGTGGTTATCACGGTTGTATACACGCGGGGGCCCGGTGCCCGTCTTCGTTCGCCGGGATGAACACTGCAATCGCTTACAGCATCCACCACGGCAACAGATTAGAGAGCGCTCCAGAAGGACATTTCGGATGCGAAATGGTATATGCTGAATACTTGTTTCAAGGAGCAATAAATGTTCCAGTGACTGTAAAACAGTCGAAAACAATCCTTTAGGAACTCACTATACCTTTGTATAGATTGTATGGCATATGTCCGACAGAAAACAACTAATTCTCTGGCTAATACCTCGACAGATATTGAATTATATCTGTCAGACATATGTGCAAAGCTCCTTACTTTGAAGGAACAACTTTGCAAGAGCTCTCAGAGACAGACAGCAGGACACCGCCTGATCCAAACAAGGAACCAACTGCAGACCGGTTTCGGGATGAAGTCCCTCATCAGTGCAGTCGTGGTTATCACGGTTGTATACACGCGGGGGCCCGGTGCCCGTCTTCGTTCGCCGGGATGAACACTGCAATCGCTTACAGCATCCACCACGGCAACAGATTAGAGAGCGCTCCAGAAGGACATTTCGGATGCGAAATGGTATATGCTGAATACTTGTTTCAAGGAGCAATAAATGTTCCAGTGACTGTAAAACAGTCGAAAACAATCCTTTAGGAACTCACTATACCTTTGTATAGATTATATGGCATATGTCCGACAGAAAACAACTAATTCTCTGGCTAATACCTCGACAGATATTGAATTATATCTGTCAGACATATGTGCAAAGATCCTTACTTTGAAGTCATTTTATATTCTTTTATAACAACTTTTCATTTTCAAGATGCTGAATTCAGATATCACATTCCAGGCCGTTTTGATATTACTAAAATTGGCGATTGTATTACGGCAGTCTATTTCGGTAGATATCTTGGTGCCAAAAGCCCTTCATGTATCGAGACATAATGATTTTTTTTTTAAGTTTTTATTTTAAATTACTTTGTTATCATGGTTCAAATTCAGTAACTTTCAGACCAGTTCCGCATGATCTATTGCTTAGAAATTTGGTAAGGACACATATCTCAATTTCCCCTTTTTCAAAAAAAGTTGTAAAACTCGCAAAAATAAAATCGGAGATATCTGCAAAAATAGTGAAACATCGACAAGTCACACAATTTAATTGCAACTATGGTACCTACTGCCCCCCTGAAGACTAGATAGAGAGATCGTGAGACGCTAAAAATTTCTGCAGAAACCCGCAAAAATAAAATCTGAAAATCCCATAAAAATAGTAAACACGCTTTCCTGAAAACTTTCCTGCAAGATTTATTATATGGCAAGTCGCCGAGAATTCGCGTAGTATGATTTTGAAAAATACTCTGGGCTTCATCAGCTGCTCGTTTCTATTACACAATTTAATTTTTCAAAACAGAACGAAATGATCCAAAATATAACTGCATCAAGATTAATACTCGATTTGGATGTTGTGTTCAGTGCATAAGATGTTCTAGTCAATATCCCACATGTCATCTCAATATGCATGGACTAGTTGAGACCAGTATCTAACGTTAAACCTAACATTTCAGTAATCTTGATCCAACAGTCAATCTCAATGTTGTTAGGTGTCTGTAAATTTTATTGCGCTTGTAGTTTTATCTTCATTGATATAACCTATTTTTTCATCCAGTAACATATTAGTATCTTCTGCATATGATTTAAAATTCAAGAATACAAACATATCGTTAGTGCAAATGAGGAACGGTGTGGGACCTAATACTGCGCCTTGTGGAACACCATCTCTAACACAAACTAAGGCAGATTTATCATCGTTCATTATGTTACCCTTTTATATCGGTTTGACAGGTATGAAGCAAATCAATCATGTACCACTTCCATCGCTCTATAAGAACTCAATTTGTTCAGCAGAGTATCATGATTGACGCAGTCGAATGCTTTGTTGAAATTTGCTAAGAGTACTCTTACAAAAGTTGCAATGTACCACTATGAAGAGACAATTCCTAATTGTAATTATTCTATTAATCTTCCAGGACCAGGAGAGAGTAGCGTACATTTCCAAAAAAAAAAAATCAACAGAGAGAAATCATATAGTCATAATTGTGATCAATCACATACAATCTTGTAAACCATCAAATCATCGCCTTGGGCATGGAATAATTAAATCCAGCAACAATTGAACATTCACATGTTATGAAACAGGAATGCAACAAGCAGCGAATGCAAAATAAGTACACAAATCATTAAAAACAAAGATACCGTTGCAGATCTATTAAACATAAAAAACTAGCTTATTCCTTATGAACACCTTTATTTCTTATGTCAGTTTCAGCTATTTTAATGCTCTGTTCGGCTGTGGTTGTGAAATAGAAAGTTGATCATGCCGATATAATGATCAGGAATTTAGCTCCATTCAGATTAATATATTATCTGGGTTACAAATGAATCGCAACATTTGAATCGTTGAGTTATGGCACATGTCAAGAGATCCTCGAAATCGAAGTCATTAATGTACGTGAAGAAATCTTCACAGTTGAATAAAATTAGATTAGCATCAACTGTTTCATAATAGATGCATAATTATCAACGTTTCACTTATCTTATGATGTCCAGAAGATTTATACATAACCCTGTAACGCTTTTATCCAGTCTCAATGCTTGCCAAATCTGCCCACCCTCTCGTTTGCATCTAAATGACTGTGCAAATCTCATTCTGAATATTGAAACCGTCTATGGCAAGAATATGTGAAAACTCAGAGCATTGAGAACGGCAGAACTCTTTTATTTATTTATTTAGTCATCTATTCGGCGATTCAACAAAAACATCCATACACATGAAATATCATCAAAGAAAATCATCGTCATCGAGGAAAATCAATTAAGATTTGAAACTAAAAATAACACTTGCAATTGTTTTCTTCGTGTTAGAGGCATATTCTGATATAAATTCCGAGGATGTAGCAGTGTTGTGTGACTTCAAAAAAGCTTTTTGACAAAATACTTTTGCGTGAAACTGCTTCGATACGGCTGCGAAGGATTTACTCTGAAATGGTTGGAGTCATATCTGACTGGCCGCAGTCAAGTAGTTGAAAGCGATAAGACTTCAAAATATAAAAATAGTGATTCTGGAGTGCCACAAGGATCGGTTTTAGGGCCGACTCTTTTTCATGTATATACTGAGTATACTCACATCTGGAAAAATAACTTTATTTGCAGACGACGCCACAATTGTATGGCACAGCGAAGTGGTCGAGATGTTAGAGCGTTTGGCTTCCACCCAGACGGTCCGGGTTCGATCCCCGGTCGTGTGTCACTGAGCTGAAGTGGTTCGGATTCCACTTTTATTTAAACTGAAGGTCCCGGATTTCCCTTGCTCGCACAAGCTCTGCTTTTGAGGGGTTTTCTCCGAAAACCTGTGAGTTTCGTAAAAACAATTTTTTTTTGTAGTTGAACTGTTAACGATCTGAATGATAAGATATTCAGAGACATAAATATAGTCAAATCTTGGTGCGACTCATACCTTCTTGCTTTTGATGTAAGAAAAACAAATATGGTATCATTCGAATGTACCCTTGATGATATGTCCCTTGAGAATGAAATCACTGAAAATGGAGATTGCACAAAGTTTTTGGGTATTTTCATTGACAGCAAATTGAAGTTCGAAACACATGTTGAATATCTGAAAAATAAAATATCCTCAGAGTGTTATGCAGTAAGAGTTATTTCTTGGGAGCTTGGCACTGTCACAGCCAAGACAACGTATCATGCTTTAAAAGAATCACGAATGAGATATGTTATACTTTTTTGGGGGGTATGTAACTTCTATCTTCTGGATTCGGTAGTTAAATTGCAAAATAGAGCTTTTAGATATGTGCACTCATGTGGGCATACTTTTTAAAATACTCCTTCGAACATAACAACTCTATGTGGAATATAGTTATGTCTATTAGAACACTTCAGTTTGTTGTCAAAGAATAGAAATGCACATCTAATATTAACCATAACATTCGAAAATTGGTTTGAGGTGATATCTCTGCAAGCCTGTCTTATTCTTTCACGCAGTTCGTCTCTGCTTGTTGGGCGAGTTTTGTAAACTTTTTCTTTGACGAAGCCCTAGAAAAATATCAATGGAGTCAAGTCCGGGGATCTGGAGGGAAACTCGATCAAAGCACTATTTTGCCCTATCCATCGTTCAGGAAAATTTTCTTCCAACAATCCATCACAATCCTGCTCACGTGGATGGAACAGCCATCTGATTGAAATAGAAGATGTGTCTCCTCTGCCAGTGGAAATTCATCCATAGCGTTGGAAAATTCGTTTTTCGAATAATTTAAAACAAATTGACCTTTTAATTTGTTTTAAAAAAACGGGCCAGTTAATTTGGTATATATAAATACTCCACACCAAATAGGTATTTATTTTTTGTGAGTTCTGTCTTCTGCAATTTATCATCCATTGTGGATTTTCTTCCGTCCAGTATCTTGTATTTTGATAATCAACTGTTCCATTGGTTGTGAATATTGCTTCGTCCGTGAACAACAATTTTTTTCAGAAAATTCCTGTTATTTAGATATTCTCCTTGAGCCCATAAACTTTACTTCATCCTATTTTCATTTCCGTCTTCTTCTGAGGTTTGAATTAACTCTGGTTTTAAGGGCATTAAATTATTATATTTTTTGAGATTTTTTCCTTATTGTTTCACGCGGTGAGTTAATGTCCAAACTTGCAATTCTCACACTTGTTCTCGGATTATTATTAAAATCATTTCGAATTCATTCAGAATCAGTTCGTCTCTGCCTTTGTGCAGTTATACCATTTTTTAGAATATGTTTACAAACAGCTCCATGTTGATTGAAAATTTTGTTTACTCGGCCAAATGTTGCTCTACTAATATTTCGATCGGAACATGTTATTGAAAATTCTACATACTATCCTTTCGGATCTGTCGATGTTACCACGAAGTTTTCCTATTTAAGTTTGCTTCTGCAAAGTTAAATTATCAGCCACACTTCTTAATTAGTGTAGGTACTTGAGGAGTTATAAACTTCACCATTATCACCGACAAATTTGTGTGTTTTTGTCTTTTATTTTGATGACTTGTCATCTCTAAAGTTTAGAGCCTCTCAACAAAAATAATATTTTTCAAATTAGGTATCCCAAGCGTGTTTGAATGAAACCAAGATTGATATTTGAAATAACTGTCAACTACCAAAAAGGAACTACATGAAAGAATAAGACAGGCTTGCACAGATATTACCCCATTCTATATTAGAAAATGGTAGAGTAAATGTATCGAATTTAATCGGGATTTGGTTGAAAATTAATCTGTAGGCACTCTCATCTCAGTCCATTATTTTGTTGTATTGATACTCAAGAAATATGTAATTTTATTTCATATAAACAATATGTTATTATTCTTTTCTTTAATAATTTCTTCTGGTAACTTACTGCATAGCTATATTCCTGCATAAGAGGGAGCGTTTTCGAAAAATCTTGTTTTATGGGACGGTATTTGTAGAAGCTTGTGCCGTATCTTGTATTATAGTTGTGGTTATCGCTATTTGTCAATAAATTAGAAAGTTTATTTTTATTAGAAGTAAAGATCTCATGATATACAGGGTGTTAATTAAGTACGTTGACAAACTTCGGGAGGTGATTCTTTGAAGGTTTTCAGGACGAAATGTTCATATAAACATATGTCCCAAACGGCTTGGTTTTCGAGATACAGGGTGATAAAAATACATTTTTTTTAAGATTTTTCAGAGTTAACTTCGACATTTTCTACAATAATCAGTTCAAATTAGGCAAGTACAATCCATTCAATAGTACGCACGATACAAAATAATGCATTTCTCAAATAATTCACAGGGTCCTCCTTTTTTCAGAGTCAAGCTTTGTTCAACCCTTCAGAATTTTTTTTTCCGCTGCCACTGACATATTATGAGAAAGGAATAATGAATTTTGTTTCATTTAACATCTTTTTGCTCTCTTGATGTTTTTCATTTACTTGTACGGTTCAGGAGTTACAATGAAAATATTAACGCAAACATTTTCCAGTAACGCATAACAAAGAAATTTGAGAAGCAAATAGTCTAACAAACTTGAAGGGTGATTCTTTGAAAGGTTTCAAGATGAAAAGTTCATATAAACATGTCCCAAGCGGCTTGGTTTTCGAAGTACAGGGTGATCAAAATACATTTTTTAGGAGTTTTTGGAGTTTACTTCGAAATTTTCGACAATAATCGATCCAAATTAGTTCAAATTGGACAAGTACAATCCATTCAATAGTGCGCATGATATAAAATAATTCATTTCTCGAAGTGTCATTGCCACTCTCCAAAGATTAGCGCGTGACGCAATACGTCATTTTGTTCTCATTACACAAATAGCTATTTTCTGCTCGTGTAGAGAAAATGTAATGTTATGGCCAGAGATTCATAAATGAAAATCAAATGTGTAATGATCTGCGACTATTAGATAAACCCTATTAACTATCTTCCATTACAGGATTACCTTTTTTATGTTGAAAAGGAAACGTTCAATTGAAAACTAAAAAATATCTTTTTTTAAAATAACAAAAAATTTGTATGAGTTCTCTATCAAGACTGATGGGTAAAAACATTTTTAATCAAATATCTCAATGAAAATGCACATTTTTACCATCAGAATCTTCAGGTTGAAAGTTAAGGTTTTCCCAATATCTGTCAGATCTAGTTTAATATCCAGCGTACCGCAGTGACGGGGAGATAGTAGTTTTCTGTTAGATATCACAAAAAGAAATCACATCTTTACAATAACAAGCTTTTATTTAGCTTCACTTGTAACTAACAAACAATTTAATAAAAGTTGAATTTGACCCACTTCTAATACTCCGATTAATTTGAAATTTGGCAGGTTTCCGTAATTCCGGTGACAATGCATTAAAAAAATGTTTGTTAAAAAACAAAATGGCGGCTCCAATATGGCGGACGAGTTTTGTGATTATGATCCGATTCTGTTCAAAATTGGTATGTGATGGTTTTTGGGTTGGAGATTTTCAGTTTCACATAAAAAATAAACTAAAATGTTAAAAATGAAAATTATAAAAAGAAAACATTTTAAAGTTTTTATACAATACACTGAAGAGGAAAAAATAATTCATTTCATTGTTTGATCTAGGTAATCTTGTACAGAAAGATTTTGATACTCACAGAATAACCTACAAAAAATGAAACAAATCATTTTTTCATTTTCAGTGCATTTGTATAAAAGCTTGTCTTTATATTTTTTATTGTATAATTTTTATTCATCGTAGATTTTTCTAATTCTGAAAAAATATTTCCATCAATTTACAATAATTGAAAATGTTTAATTTTCAAATTTTCTAATGTTATGCCACACTGGAAAATGTTTAAATTAATATTTTCATTATAGCCCCTGAACCGTACAAGTAAATGAAAAAATGCAAGATATCAAAAAGATGTTAAATGAAACAACATTGATTATTCCTTTCTCATAATATGTCAGTGGCAGCGGAAAAAAAAATTCTGAAGGGTTGAACAAAGCTTGACTCTGAAAAAAGGAGGACCCTGTGAATTATTTAAGAAATGCATTATTTTGTATCGTGCGCCCCATTGAATGGATTGTACTTGCCTAATTTGAACTGATTATTGTCGAAAATGTCGAAGTTAACTCTAAAAAATCTTGAAAAAAATGTATTTTTATCGCCCTGTATCTCGAAAACCAAGCCGTTTGGGACATATGTTTATATGAACTTTTCGTCCTGAAAACCTTCAAAGAATCACCTCCCGAAGTTTGTCAACGTACTTAATTAACACCCTGTATATACCAGGCACAGTGAGATTGTTTTCGATGAAAAATGACTTGCAGGAATACATTCATAAGCTGAATAATTACACAAAAACCTTCTAACACACGGAAGAAGTTCTATATCATAAATGACGACACTATTTCCTTGTTTTTCAGGATTCTAATCCCATTAGAACAACATAGTCTACCAGAAGCTCCTCCACCTGCAACTCCCAACTAATGTGACATCCTTCAAGATGAGGTTTCACCCCATATTTCTTCTGTTCTTTATCGCCATCAGCGTTCAAGCTCAACGAAGGACAACCGCCGTAAGTACACTTTTATCATTATCATTTCAACATGATACAGTTACTGTACGTTCACTTCTGACCATAATATATTAACAGCTTCGCTGGATCAAAGTGGTCATTGCGAAAGCAGACTACAAAAATTAAGGTAACGAAGTAATATACGTTTTGTTCAGAGCAGCTTTGGGCGGTTCTACTCCGAATCGAAATTACTCGAATTGAACGGAATAATTCAGAAAACTGGTTTGAGATCTGGAGCACAAGTACCTACATAATCATGTTCATCTTTGAAAAAATCGCGTTACGCAAATAGTGAATGGTACATTCAGATGCTGAATTGCTTCATCCACAAGTCGTAAGATTAAGATTGAACTTGAGGATGAAATATATCAAATACACGTCCGTCTGATGTTCAATATGGATCTAGAAACAATTTAAAAACTGAATAAAAACAGGAACATTTATATTTATATACAGTCTGAAATGTTATCATCAGATGAAAGGTTCGAAATTTAAACCATTCAGTTCCATACATTCCTTGACATTTCTGTGCTCACTGTACAAACACTAATCTACAAGTCTTCAAGTAGTTGAGTGATTCTGTGTTTGACAGTTGTATCAAGAAGTTCAAGATACGTTGAAGTGACCCTCAATAAATTATGAACCCACAATATGGTCTCCCAGAATCTAAGCTCAAACATTCAATTTATGGAGAGTTTGTGAATCAGTTTTCCTGTACCTTTGATGATTTTTGTCACTCCAGTATATGCAGCTGTGCCTGTTCATATTTCCATTCGAACAAAAAGACGGTTCGTAAGAAAAGCACACATTGTAGAGGTGATTATTATCACCAATCATTAACTGACTCATATGATTTCACAAAACTCTGCACGTCTGTTAGGTTCATCTTCATTTAATTCTTGGACATTCTGCATTATATGAGGATAGCATTTTAATTCTTTCAGAATTAAATGTATGCTGCTCTTACAGAAATGTATCAAGTTATCTCAAAGATTGAATGTTGTCCATCACTGCATGTCCGACAACTCAACAGCGACCCTTCATTTCTCATGAGCTTTTCTTGTTCATGTTTCTTATTTTGCACTGATCCAGACTCCATGAACTCATTCATCAATTGTATCACGTAATGATATGATTTTCTGGATGAATTTCACTGATTATTTTTCGACATATCTTGCAACCAATAAAAACCATCAATTCAAAACTATGATGTGCATTCAAACCAATCATTATTATAATGGGAATTTTCTACTTAGATTATTGCCTCGAGAATATTCGTGGTATTTTGTTTTTATTGTGTGACAACAACTGATACTTTTGATTTGACGTCTGTCATCAGTTTGAATAAAAATTTTATATAGAGAATGTGTCTATGATTGGGGCATCAAAAAATAATCTATCGAATACCACACGAGAGTTCGATAAAGTAGTTAATAATTCTCCACATTGTGGTATTATAACTGAAAATGTCACACCTCTAATTTTTAACCAATAAGATGCTTTAATTTTGACTAGTTACCATGGCAACTAAAAAATTTCCGGAAATTTTTTCGTGGCGCCACGATATTTAAGTGGAATTTTTTTGACAGTTGAAAAGGTAAACATATGATCTACAACCATTAAATATTGTAGATATACCTGTGAGTAATGCAAAATTTCTATAAGAAATAACATTATTATATATTATTCGCTATAAAGTTTCATTAAACAGAAAACACAAATTTGTTTAATTATTATGCATTAACAATTTATAAACATAGGATCTACAAACATAGTAAGATTTAAATGTTGCTTGAATTCTAACCCACTCTCTCCTCTTAATGGTGAATAGGAAGATATAACTCTGATCCATACAATGGCTCAGCTACTCAGAATATCTTCTTAGATTCAGCTCACTTTTCAACGAAATGAAGTTTTGTTGAACCAGTACTGAAGTTTCAGATGAAGTTTTTATAAGAGATGGATCGAAAGGCGAGGATCAGTAAAAATTGGCACACCAGATCTTCTGATTAATCACCCCTAGACTTCTCTTGTGGAGAAATTTAAAATACCCTAAAAGAACTCATTTTAAATTCCTATGTTTACATTATGCTCGAGTAGTTTAAAATTTGTTCAATCGCTGGGTTGTACGGCGCGGTCAGATTGAATGGCCCGCTAGATCCCCAGATTTAGTTCACATCGATTTTTTTCCGAGGTTGCTTGAAAAGTAAAGAGTACATAATAATCTTTTCCACGAAATAGTAAGTCAGGCTCCTGTCTATGGATTTTACACTCAACATTATTCTATTCCTGATACACCTTTCTAGAAATTTTCTCAAAAGTTTTTTGCCGTCTACCACCCTTCTGGAAGATTGTTCCAGGCCAGACTCGTATTTAGAAGTCTTATCAGCATTAACAGCAATTCCACTCCGTTTTGTAGCATTGCAGCACAGCAGGGAAAATTCCATCATCTTCCGGCGACATTGTTTTTAATTGATAACAATTTACTCTCCAAAGTGAAAAAGTCCTTCTTTATACCCTGCATATTTCAATATACCACATGGTGAAAGTAAACTTTCCTCATTATTATTTAATATCATACCAGAAATTGAAATTCTTCGTGCGGATATAATTATCGAAATAATAAATGTATACATCCGTTTTAGTCTAGAAATTGAAGGACCATACAACAACATCGAGCTGTCTCATTTCTACGTTTTTACTTGCCACCATTTCATTGTCCTATTGATCTTAACTTACTCCATTCAGTGCAATTTTTCAACAATAATTTTATCCAGCATCCTTTACACTTGATGAATACAATTTGAAGAGCTGCAATCTGTTAGGAGAGATTGAAGTTAACGACCTGTCTTGATACTAATGTAAACAAAAAAAATTTGAAATGAAAGTCGACATCAGTGACGTTACCGGAGAATCATAGAAGGATGAATCAATGAATAATTGTTGAAGCTGTATTCGAGGTAGACAGACTTCATTTTGAAGTTGCCATTGAAGGACGAGTAACAGATTTTTCGATGGCTTGGAAGCTATTTTGGCCCTAAAAACAAATAATTGCATTAGTAACACTGATTTTGGAAAGAGGAGACTCAACTTTAATAGAAAATGACCAGCATGTAACAGTTCCAACTGTATTATGAAAGATCCGTTTATATAAAATTGTTCGCATTTCTAGATCAATTCATACAATTTCCAAGTTTCAGCATGGTTTTTTACCAAGTAGGTCAACAGAAAAAGCATTTTGCACTTTTTTCCCTTGTATCTATGACTCACTTTATATAAGAAACTGGTATGTCGGCTCCGATATTATATGCAAAAAACTTTATTCACTTGGCTTTAGGGGTGAGTTTTTCTCATAACTCAGGTCATAGTTGACTCTCAAAAAGAAACATTTTAAAGTTGAGAATTATCAATCACAGCAGTATGACGTTGATCTTGGGGTTCCATAAGGTTCTATAATGGGTGCCCTTAACTTTTTTTTTCATCAACGATATGCCTAATCATATAGGCAAAGACAAATAATTTTGTATGCAGATGATACTGAGATCACAGCGAATGTCGATAACGTAGAACAACCAAGAAAAATGCAGCAACTAGATTCTTAAGTTTACAGATTGGAGATGTGAATATTTTCTGGTAGGGAATGTGAAGAAAACTGTTCTGCTGAAGTTTTATTCCAGTAGAAATAGTAAAATTTATATATTCCATATCAGAGTGGGCTATAAAATAACTAAATCCTGAGATGATACCAAATATCTTGATAATTATCGATGGTAACATGATGTGGGAGTTAGGAATACACCATGTGAGTGAGAAATGTAACAGTCACAAAAATTGAATTTGACTAAGAAAGTAACTAGACAAGGGCAATTTCTTCGACGAAAAAATGCACATATCCACAAAATCGAAATTTTCTGAATGAATTACCCTTCTGATTAAAAAACAAAGGAACAGTCTGTAGAGCATAAAATCGAATTTTGGGAAAAATTATATTTTCCATTTTTCAAAAAATCGCGAACTTCCCTTAAACGTAACTTCGACGAAATGATTCCGAATATCAACTCAAAATTGAAGTCGACAAAGGGGTAACTCGAAAAGGTAATTTTTTCTACGAAAAAATGCACTTATCCTCAAGATCGACCTTTTCTGAATAAAAAAGCCATCTGATTCAGAAAATTAGTAAATTTTCGGATTCAGACGAAAATTTTCTATAAGATGAAGTCATACTCACGGGATTCCGCATTGTTGAAATAATTCCAGGCGATCAAAGTCGAAAAATTCAATATTCTTTATGGCAAGTCGAATTTTGCACAAATTTTATTTTCCATTATTCTAAAAATTTAAAACTACCCTCTGACGTAACTCGATGAGCTCATTCCGAAAACCACATCAAAAATTGAATTCGACGAAGGGGTTACTCAAAAATGGCAACTTTTTCTACGAAAAAATGCACCTATCCACAAAATTGACTTTTTCTAAATGAGTTAGCATTCCGATTCAGAGAACAAATACATTTTAGAATTCAAAATGAAATTTTCTATAAGGTGAAGTAATATTTGCTGGATGACGCATTTTTGAAATATTCCCAAATTTTGCAAAAAAATTATTTTCCATTGCTCGAAAAATCTCAAACCCCCTTCAGACGTAACTCTATGAGCTGATTCCAAGTTTCACGTCAAAAATTGAATTCAACGATGGGGTAACTCAAAAAGGTCGATTTTTTCTAAGGAAAAATTCACTCATCCACAAAATCGACATTTTCTAAATAAATGTACCGTTCTGATTCAGAAAATAAGTACATTTTCGGATGCAGAAGGACATTTTATATGAGATGAGGTAATATTTGCGAGATTCAGCATTTTTTATAATATTCCCAGGCGATCAAAATAAAAACTGCAATATTCCATTTGGCAGAAAATCGAATTTTGCAACAATTATTATTTTCCATTATTGGAAAAATCGCAAACTTCCCTCTGACGTAACTCGACGAGCTGATTCCGAATATCACATCAAAAATCGAATTTGACGAAGGGGTAACTCAAAAAGGTAATTTTTTCTACGAAAAAATGCACCTTTCCACATTTTCTAAATAAGTTAGAATTCTTATTAAAAATCAAGTACATTTTCGTATCCAGAAGGAAATTTCCTATAAGATGAAGTAATCTCTGTAATTTTGATCATCTGTTTTTGTGATAGAAAAACAGTGCAAATAACTCTTGAGTAGAATTTTTCTGAAAGTATTTTATCTATTCTATTCTATTTAGTTCTGCATTAAAATTGTCTATCTAAGAGAGCAAAATTTTATAATTTCCCATATGGTGATTCTAAAAATCTAGACAAGAAACATATTTTCAAAACCAAAATATTCTAGACTATGAAATAATTATTCAATTCAACGACAAGAACACTTATGATTGAATCCAGATGATTGTGTGGAATTCTAAGAAGTTTTCAAAATATTCTTCGACGTTTTCAGACATTTTCATATACGTAATGCATTCAGTTATATTCTTTATTTTAAAAAAAATGCATGAAGTACCATTGAATTTTTATACAGTATTCTGAAGAATATCTGAAATGGCGCGTTATACAGTGCGGTCCAAAGGTATGGAATAAATTCATTTTTAGCGTTATTATGTATTTTATGAAAAAATCCTGAAACAGGTCAATTTTTATTGGCAATTTGACAATTTACAGTATGAAAATATTACCCCCTTCTTGCACCCCCTCTGAATTATGAGCACCCCCTCAAAAATTTTAAATGAGAAGGGGGGTCGTGTGGCATCTTGTTTGAAAGGGATTTTCATTATCTGTTCAGCAATACTAAGTTTTTCATATTTGGTGCAACCATAACTGAGAAATTTTTTTATTCAAATTTTAAAATATTGACACTGTAAATTATGTATCCGTTGAAAAAACCTGAAACAGGTCGATTGCTATTCTCAATTTGACAATTTATACTTTCTTATCTGTCTTGCTAAAAAAGTCAGGAAAAAGTCGTTGAAGACACCAAAAAATTATTCACAAAACCCATAAATAATATAATGTCAATCTAGTAAACTACTGTTATTTTGATATTTGTGAGTTGCTGGCAGACGTCGGTGTATTGAAAAATATTTTTGTGTGTATTCGATTCATCTATGGCTCATTTATCCGAAACTCAAAGAATAGACATTTTAATTATGCTTGGATGCGGTAATAAAACACGAACTCAAACGGAAGTTTGTGAAATGTTCAATAATAAATACCCTGGTCAACACGTATCACAATCTACAGTTAGCAAAATAGAAACAAAATACCGTGAAACTGGACATGTAAAAACTCGTCAAAAACCAGGTCGAAATGCTGCATTGGATGAGGAGAAAAAGTTAGATGTACTGTTAGCGATTGAGGAAAATCCGCATATGACAAGTAGAAAACTTGCCGCCGACAATGATGTAAGTAAATCATCGATATTGAGAGCTTTACATAAAGAAAAATACCATCCTTATAAAGTTCAGTTGGTTCAGGAGTTAAATGAGGATGACCCTGATAGAAGGCAACAATTCTGTGAACTGATGATGGATAGAATCGAAGCAGATTTGCAGTTCATAAACAAAATTGTGTTTTCTGATGAAGCTACTTTTTATTTAAATGGAACGGTTAATAGACAAAACTGTAGATATTGGAGCAGAGAAAATCCTCATTGGATGTGTGAGGCTCACACACAATATCCCAAAAAAGTGAACGTTTGGGCTGGTATCATTAAAAACAAAATTATTGGCCCCTATTTTTTTGAAGGCACAATTAATGGTGAGGTTTATCTAGGTTTTTTGATGAACTTTTTAGTGCCTACATTAAAAAGACTTTTTCCCGATGTTAATGATCCAAATGGAATAGATAGATCAATTTGGTATCAACAAGACGGAGCTCCACCGCATTACACACGTATTGTTCGAGATTATTTGACAGAAGTTTTTCCCAATAGGTGGATTGGCAGACGTGGAACGATTGAATGGCCGCCTAGATCCCCCGATTTGACTCCTCTCGATTACTTTTTATGGGGTTATTTAAAATCAAAAGTATATTTCAATAGACCAGACAATATTGCAGATTTAAAAACTAGGATATCGGAAGAAATTAACAACATAACCCCTGAGGTCCTACAAAATGTTCTACGAGAATTCCAAGATCGCCTTGCTTATTGTCAAGAAGTGAATGGTGGTCATTTTGAACATTTAATTTAACTGTAAAACAAATTGAAATATACTTCCTAAACATTATGTTACATTATTTCCTTCAGTCTATCAACATTTTACATATTCAGAATAAATTTTCTCAGTATTGCTGAACAGAGAATGAAAATCCCTTTTGAAAAAGGTGCAACACAACCCCCTTTCTCATTCAAATTTTTTGAGGGGGTACTCATAATTCAGAAGGGGTGCAAGAAGGGGGTGATATTTTCATACTATAAATTGTCAAATTGAGAATAGAAATCGACCTGTTTCAGGTTGTTTCAACGGATACATAATTTACAGTGTCAACATTTTTAAATTTTAATAAAAAATTTTCTTCGTTATGGTTGCACCAAATATGAAAAACTTAGTATTGCTGAACAGATAATGAAAATTCCTTTCGAACAAGATGCCACACGACCCCCCTTCTCATTTAAAATTTTTGAGGGGGTGCTCATAATTCAGAGGGGGTGCAAGAAGGGGGTAATATTTTCATACTGTAAATTGTCAAATTGCCAATAAAAATTGACCTGTTTCAGGATTTTTTCATAAAATACATAATAACGCTAAAAATGAATTTATTCCATACCTTTGGACCGCACTGTATATACAAACTAGACAATAACGAAGTGGTTCTGACGAAGGACTATTCCATTTAGATGGTAATATTGAAATAACAGCGTTTTGAAGGAAATTTAATGTCACGTTGTATTACAAGGTATTTGTACGCCTGACTTCCTTTAGAAAACTTTCATTCTTCATTTTTATCGCTGTACAGTAACGATCAAGATACATCACTTACTTCTGCAATCTCGACAAGCTCTTCATCGGCAATCAGAATTAAGTAGACAGTATAAATACAGATTATCCCCTATTATGTAGTAATTGTATATTGCATAAGGATGAATTGGTGCAGGATTATACTATTACATCAAATCGGAACTAGGTTGGATCGTTTTGCTCATTTTCTTTCAAGATGCAAAAATTTAATAGTTCATCCAAGTTAACGATCATAATAAAACTTTAATGTTTACACATATTTTTAGTTTAGAAAACCGCAAGATTGTTCCGTCATACAATAGCTTCTTCTTCTGTTATTTTTCGAACTCTAGCATACGTTCAAACAATTTGAATTTGCTGAGACGGTTTTTTTTCTCCGTATGATTTCATGAAGTCTTCGAGGCCTATCGTATTTTTGTCAGAACAACAAGAAAATCATTTTTGGGAACCTCTACACTGAAAAAAAAAGTTCTTACAACAATACCAAACACATGGCACCACAAGTCGGTTTTCTTACTGAAACTTTTTCAAAATAGTTACCTACATTCATTTTTGTTGTGGCAACGATATGATTACAATGTTGGGGCAACTTCGAACAGATCGTTTACAGAAAAAACTGTGTCAACCACTGTCAACTTATGTCAAAGTTCTATTCGTATGGTATAAGAGGTATTGCTTATGACTGGACCCTGTCATTTTTGAAGAATAGACAACAGTTTGTCAGTTTGAAATATCATAGTGAGTTTACCACTGTTAACTTTGATTCTGAACGCTTGGACACGATGGGGGTACCACAAGGATCTGTTCTTGGTCCAATAATATTCCTACTCTACATAAATGATCTCGACAACTTCATCACAGATTCATTCATAACGATGTATGCGGATGACACATCTTTAGTGGTGTCCGATAATGTGGATCATGTACGTTTGAGAAGTGTGCGAGTACTCTGAAGTCAGTTGTGAACTGGTGTGGAGCCAATTCATTGTATCTCAATGCTGACAAAACTGAGGTGGTGAGATTCCATAATCGTCAAAGACCATGCTAGGAAGTACAAATTCAAATAAATGATCAAACACTCAACAGTTTAGAGGATACAAAATTTTTGGGGATAACCATGGATGCATGTCTGAATTGGAAAAAGCACTGTACTTTCGTGATAAACAAACTGAATTCATTGTGTTACCTATTCCGAAATCCCAGAAGCATTTTAACAGACCAACAATTCTTATCGTTATATCATGCTCAAGTTGCGTCAAGGCTGAGGTATGACATATGTATATGGAGTAACTCTACACTTGTTTTAAATATGTTTATTGTACAGGAAAGAAATATTCGTATAGTAGCAGGAGTTCCTAGCACATTTTCTTGTAGAGACTTATTCCGAAAATTCAGGATTTTAACCTTAACCTGTATATATATATATTTTTGAATTGTCCGCTTATGTTTTTAAAAACAAGAATACATTTCTGCACAATGAAAGTATTCACAATTTGAACACTAGACAAAAATATGATTTTCATGTTCCATTTTGTAAATATAAAATAGCCTCAAATTCTACAAATCCACAAATCCACAAATGTTTGAATGTTGACCAAAATCGTGCAAGGGTAGTAGTATCGCGTTCGATCTGTGCTCGATTTGAAAACGATGTAGACTTCTTAAACCGAATTGTTACTATGGATGAGACTTGGATATATTTCTACGATCCAGAAACAAAGCAACAATCGATGGAATGGCGACACTCCGGTTCTCTAAGACCTAAGAAGTTTCGTGTCCAAAAATCTGCTGAAGAAGTTCTTGTTTCAGTTTTTTGGGATTGCCATGGAGTAATCATGATTTATTTTTTGGATAAGGGTAGAACAATAACTGGAGATTACTATTCGACATTACTGACCACTCTACGGGAAAAAATTGAAGAGAAAAGACGCGTTAAGCTATCCAAAGGTGTTTAGTTTTTGCAGGACAACGCCCCTGCACACAAATCTCATGTTGCCATGCAAAAAATTCGTGATTTAGGGTTTGAATTACTAGAACACCACCCTTATTCACCAGATTTGGCTCCGTCCGACTATCATCTCTTTCCTCAACTGAAAAAAAGTTTGAAAGGTCGTAAATTTTTTTCCAACGAGGAGGTAATGAAAGCTGTGGAGGTCTGGTTTCCAGAGCAAAAAGAAACATTTTTTTGAAAGATCTACAGACGTTGCAGGTTCGCTGTAATAAATGTATCCAAGTGAGAGGAGAATATGTTGAGTAATAAAATATTTTGACATTGAAATTTTGTTTGGTTCTATAGGAGGCGAAGAATTTTTCAATATATCGTCGTACTATACGTATATTTCAAAATTTTGTTTGTTCAAACTTGTGATAAATTTACATTTTGTTTAAAGGAGTTCGATTCCCAACCATGAACCATCCTGTATAATACAACAAATGACACTGACATCACCATGCAAGTCGAGCATTTCATTCATGCTTCCTTTACTTATCGAGTGTAATTTGAAATAATGATGTTTTTTCGTCCGAGCAATCAAACTAATGATGCTTTCTCCTCAATCGGAAAAGTTATGAAACAACAAGAGAATTATAATAATTATGATTCGATGGTCTTGATGGGCACTTTATTCGAGAAAACGGATAAACAGATCGGATGCTACCGGATTCACGTTTGACAACTTTAAGTGTGTTAATACACTTGTATACCGGTTGGTGCGAAAAGTAAAAGTAGTTTTTTGTCAAGAGGAAAGAAACGACCGTCATCAAACGTTTGATTGTGTCCAAATGCAGAGACATCTGGGAAAAGAGTACAGTGGAAAGTCGGATAATTTTGGAGCTTTTTTTCAATGTCATTATTACTAACATAGTCCCTTTAGCCATGCAATTCAACAGAATTGAGACTGGGCGATCTCAACAGGCTGCTAACAAAGTCCTTAGGACACAAAGAGGTAAGACTTTAGCTCCTGAAGATGCTAGCCGTGTTGACGAAACGTACGTAGAATGTATAATAAACGTCCCTACAAGAAAAAAGTACTCTTCTATTTTGCCAGTGGCTAAACGTTATTTTTAAACTTACGGGAATCCATAGGGAATCCAAACCACGTGATTTTTTTGCTGTTAATATGGAGCCTGGTTATCAAATGAAGGTTCTAAGCTGTCCATCTTTATATTTTTTATTTTTTCGTCGAAAAATTGCCCTTTTTCGAATGATGCGTTTTTTGTCTTAGATGGCCAGAGAATTTTTAAAAAATGCAAAATATCGATACTTTAGAAAATTTCCTTCTAAATCCGAAAATGTACTAGTTTCTTGAATAAGAATGATAATTCATTAGGAAAATGTTGATTTTGTGGTTAGGTGTATTTTTTCGTCGAAAAAATTACTTTTTTCTAGTTACCTTTTTGTCAAATTCAATTTTTAAGAAGATATTCAAAATCAGCTTTTCGAGATACGTCTGAGGAAAGTTTGCGATTTTTCGAAATATGGAAAATGAAAATTTTTGCAAAATTCGATATCCTTCTATATCGAATATTGCGGTTTTTTAATTTGATCCTCTGAGAATATTTCAAAAATGCGTAATCCCGTGACTATAACTCCATCTTATAGAAAATTTTCTTCTGAATCCGAAAATGTACTTGTTTTTTGAATTAGAACACTAATTCATTTAGAAAATGTCTATTTTGTGGATAGGTGCAATTTTTCGTCGAAAAAATAACATTTCCCATTAACCCCTTTGTCGACTTCAATTTGTGATTTCCTTTCATAGCGAATTTTGCGTTTTTCTAATTTGATCAGGTGGAAATATTTCAAAAATGCAGAATCCCACTTCATGTTATCGAAAAATTCCTTCTGAATCCGAAAATGTATTTGTTTTTTCAATAAGAATGCTAATGCTACTGGAAGAGCAACCATGTTGGATACCGCCTCCACGATACAAAATGTATTTTATTGTATTTTTCATGAAAATAAAGTCACATATTATTATTATTATTATTATTATTATTATTATTATTATTATTATTATTATTATTATTATTATTATTATTATTATTATTATTATTATTATTATTATTATTATTATTATTATTATTATTATTATTATTATTATTATTATTATTATCCTTTGTCGAACTGAATTTTTGAGGTGATGATATTCGAAATCATTTCGTAAGATACGTCAGGATGGGGTTGATTTAAGAAGTACTTCAGACCAACGCAAATTAATTTCAAATGGACGTGGTTCCTTGGAATGGCCAGCTAGGTCGAATGATTTAACACAATCAGATTTTTTTCTTGGTTTACCTAAGGAATACCTCATGTAACCTGAGTCATTCGTGAGACTTATGAATAGAACAAGAGATGTTTGTGTCGGTATTGCTTCATCAGAAGCATTCAATAATGTTGGGGCTGAGTTCCAAAACAGACGTTTTTATTGTTAATTAATGAACGGTGAACATTTTTAACAATTATTAAGAGAAACAATCATGGGACTTCAAAAATATTATATCCAACCAGAGGTAGACCTATATCAACAAACCTATTGCTTTATCTTAACTACTCCTTTAATTCTTTCGAGAATAAACTACAAGTTGACTCTATTCACACAGACTTTTCTGAAGCCTTTGATAGAGTCAACCATAGTTTATTACTTGCAAAGTTCGAAGCTTTGGGTATAGAGACAAATCTCAATATGTGAAATATTGGAGCTCAGTTTCAAAACCAACTGAAGTACCATGAGGTGTACCACAGGGATCCTAAATGGACCACAGTTATTTAATCATTTTGTCAATGACCTTTCTGATGTTATCATCAACAGTTCTTTCCTAACGTTTGCTGATGACTTGAAGATGTTTAGAACAGTTAAATGCATTTCTGATGCTGGCAGTTTACAGTTGGATCTAAATAACTTTTTCAGATAGTGTATCAATTTATTAAAATTGAACTTGGAAAAATTTCAAAAAATAACTTTTTCGCGTAGTCATTCTGCTCCTGATTACATGTATAGAGTTAATAACACAAACTTATCAGTGGCCCAAAGATTTAGGAGTAATATTCTACTCGAAAATGACCTTCAAGCATCACATAACAGAAACATCGTGCTCGTAAAATGGCAGGCTTTTCCCTTCGATCTTCTATGATACTATCTATTACCACTGTTGAGATAATATATCGTGTACAGGTGAGGTCTATACTGGAAAATAATTCTATAATTTGGTCACCATGTTACAAAGTTGATTCTGATCTTTTAGAGGGCTGTCAAAATGAGTTCATAAAATCATCAATGGCTACATTGATTCTCCCGAAATTTTGGAAATGACTACTTTTTCTGCAAACTTTAGAAGCAACAGAAGTAGTGATACTTTTAAGGTACCATTTTGTAGAACAAATTATGACCAAAATGAAACCCTCAATAGAATTATGAAAACAGCAAATCCTCACAACCACGATATTGAACTGTTCAATTCATTATTATGTTCTGTTAGAAAAGCGATAAGAAAACTGTGAATCTCCCATTTACAGACTCTGTATCTTCATTATTATTTGTGTAAAATTGTAGAATTGGCTTATTCGTTGATAAATGACTAAGTATTCAATAGCGTCGATTTTTGCACCTGTATGAGTGTCTGCCTAACTGCAACCTACCACCCTATTGACAGTTGATAGTTCTGAAGAAACAACTCAGGAATATAACCTCAAAGCTAAAATGAAATCATTGATTTTTTTCTGTATTTGGGATGGTGAATATCCTGTCTTGTTTCTTCACACGTTGCCGTTTTTGTGCCCGAGAGATTCTTGTTCGAATTTTTTTACTTTCATATAGATTTCGAGCTCTCGTTTTTCAAGGGCTGTGTATTTGGTCTTAGGAAATCATCAAGATCCAATAGCCGAAAAAGTCATAGTATGGTCCGTCAGCAGACACACCAAATTAACGTTACACAGGGAAAGATTATCTTGAAATTATCACTTATTTATCATTTAGTTGAATGAAACCTTCAACATGAATAATTACAGTTGTTTATACCTTTCACCTCAGTGTTCTGAGTATAACCCTAACAAATGCTCTTTTTGAGAATCCGGTAGGAAATATATGTTGATAGTAAATTTTTTGATGTACCTACAATTACCTTCAATGAAGATATCCATAATTATTCGACTCGAAACAGCAACAATCTTCATATAATTAGAACAAACTACAGAAGTAAAATGAGCACTATATTTTTTAAAGTCTTTGTCCAATTTAATGATTTGCCCAATTCATTGAAATCCATTTCATTACTTGAAACGTTCAGGATAGAATTACTAAAATATATTCATAAAGGGGCTTGATTTAATTTAATGTAATTTCATTTATATGTATCGTCACTTGTGTTAATTTATATTACCATTAGTGCATATTTCTGTGTATATATTTATGTATTATTTTTATATGTACTTAATTTTCTTTAGTCCATTGTAAGGTTTCAAGTAAATTGTTGTTAGATCGTAAATTATTACCATGTGTATTAGGATTCCTATTTCAAGTCAATAAATGTTATCTTATCTAGTGTTTGAGCAATTTCCTGTCCACTCAAATATTATTCTATCAACTGAAAGTTCGGTCAAAAGTCGGACATGAAGCTACAAATCAATTTGAGTAAATCGCTATAGTAATAATGATTACTGGCTTTCGACCGGCTGTCGTATGGTATGATATAATTCGAACTTCATTTACCAATAGACCAATTTTAATGTTACGAATATTATACACGAGAGAAAGTGCTCCTGCTCTGACCGGCATTGCGGTAAATAAATTTAATTGATTTTTATTGGGTTCAAATTATAGCGGTTATACATAATACATAACCACTTCGCAGTAGAACGAAGAAGAGGACTGGGATTACGTAACTGAATATTCGAAATTATTCTAGGTTGAATTATCATAGATTCGTTGCACTCTGCGAAAAGTCGCGTTCAAACTAAAAAATAACAGATATATAGAAAAAGAGTTTTATTTGTAGTAGTAATACCACAAAAGGGAGTAAAATTTAAACAAAAACAAAACTAAAAACTATTTTTTCACAATTTTATTCTAGGTTTACTTGTCATAGGTCCTTTGCACTTTGCCAAAAAGCACGTTCAAACGACAAAATAACAGAAATATAAAAAAGAGTATGATTTTCCAAAAAAAAATTCTCTAATACAGTGAGACTCATTTATGACAACCACCATAGTTCATTTGTTTTGCAAATTCTGTAAACGGCATCTGGAATTAGAGATCAATATCTACCATTTGAATATTATGGATTTTCATCTGAGGTTGTAAATAAACCACACCAAACATTAATACTAAATCGCCTTTGCGGATTGTTGGGATGGACTAGATATGGATTATGTCTACTCCAATAATGAAAATCCTTTCTATTATACATCCCACGATTTGAAAAATTAGCCTCATCGCTCCATATAATATTTCCATGGGAGTTTGGATCTTGTCTGCATTTATTCATAAACCTCCGACAAAACCCCAATCGTCTCTCAGGATCACCAGGTTCTAGTGTTTGCACTGGTCTTAACTTATAAGGAGAAATCTTATGTTTTTTCAGAATTCGTTGAATACTAGACAGTGGAACAGCTATTTCTCTAGATAAATCTCTGATGGAATTATTTGGATACACCTCAAAGTAGGATAAAACGTCAATTTCTGTATCTTCAGATATTACAAAACGTTTTTTAGTTCTCCGCTTCTCAAAAACGTTTTCATTGTTCCTGAATCGACGATGAAGCACAGCAAAAAACGCCGATTAGGTAATTCACGATCGGGGAACGAATTGCTGTAGTGTTGGAGTGCTCTTACACTATTTTTCTGGCAAACCAAGTAGGAATCTAACATATCACATTTTTCTTGGTGGGAAAACGGCATTTCGAAAAATATTCGAACAGTAGTTGACATTTACAATAATTTATGACATTGTCATGATATAAAAAATAAAAAAAAATAAAATAAAAACTTTATTTCACAAAATTTGAGTTAAAAAATCTAACAGTTAAAAGTTTTTTTTTTAATTAACATAATTTTTTTTTCTTTTTTTTTCCTTATTTTAGTTATCTCATCTCTCCTGAGGATCACGTGACCGCTGCATGGCGGTCGTCTGTGTATCCGTTCAAGAAAGATGATATTGCATTTCTTAGTTAGAAAAAAAAATAATTAAGTTTTCAGATGTGAAATAAATTTGGAGCACTTAACTACTGAAGTAGTTGTTTGTGCTGTGAAAATAACTAAATACATTAATAAAATACAATACATAAAATAATATTACAATACCTTAATAGACCATATATATATATATATATATATATATATATATATATATATATATATATATAATACAATAAAATATATTACTTCAAACTTTGGTATAACATTTTTTTTTTCAATTGAATGTAAGATGCCCAAATATTTTCTATCAGAAAGCTGAAGTTTTTCTTTATGAATGTTTTCAATTCTTTCATAAACAATCCAAAATTATTATATTTATTTATTTCCACTGGTATAAAATTAAAAAGTTTTGGTCCGGTACATAAAATAGATCTTTGAAAAGGTGATTTTTTCGGTTTGGGAATTTGTACAGGTGCTGTGTTTTGCTTTCTTGTATTGTATTGGTGAGTCCATGGTATGTGTAATTGAGGATTTTTGTACATGAATTTGCTTACATTCATCATGTATAATCCTTTTATTCTTATGACATCCGCTAGAATGAAGAGTTCGTCTGAGGAGAACCTCTTTTTCTTGTGCAAAATAATTTTCAGGATATATTTTTGTGCCACTTCAAGTACTTTCAGTTGATTTTCAAGTCCTCCGTATATTGTTATGCCGTATGATAACACAGATTCAACTAGAGATTTGTAGATGCTTTTTAGTGTTCTGATTGGTAAAATATCTCTAATGCTATAGAAGAGATGTATCAGCTTATGAATTTATTTCACTAATATTTGAACGTGGTAGGTCCATTTCAGGTGACAGTCTATTGTTAAACCTAAATATTTGTAGTTACTGGTTGATTCTATTACTGTTTTACACTTACAAGCTATTCTATTACAGTTGGTATGAAAGTTTATTTCGGTAAGGTTGGGTGAGCCGGTAATATTATTGCTAAAGGTCATGAATTTGGTTTTAGATTGATTTAAGGTTAGAATGTTTTGATCTAGCCAACATTTTACGCGGTATAATCCCTCTTCGCTTTTGAGTATCACTTCATTCCACTCTTTCCCAGTGAAAACCAAGCTAGTATCGTCGGCGTAAGCTATAATTTCACCACCGATATTACAGTCTACAAGTTTATTCATATATATTGAAAAGAGTAAAGGACCTAAGACTGTCCCCTGTGGTACAACGAACTCTATTCGACCAGACGTACTGCACGTTTCTCCTATTTTTACTATTTGTTCCCTCCCTGAAAGATAATTCCTCTTATTACTATTCCTCTTATTCCGTATGCTTCTAATTTAGTTATATACTTGAGAATATTTGACAAATAGTATTTCAACAAAGTTTCAAGGCAACTTGATTGCTCATAATATTTATGTTTTATCGAATCAATCACATTTTTTCCAACCACATTCATATGACCCTCCAGTATTTTCTGTTCTGTACAAAAACGGCTTCAAAGCTATCATTACAGCAGACATATTTTGATTCACAAAATAAATGCGGCTAGCGGAATGGCTTTAAGATGGAAATTATCATTTTGTACATTAACACCAAATAGCTCAGTGGTGTCAATTGAGTGGTGCGACTGATGATCACGGGTTTCACGGGTTCACATCCCAGCGCAATTTTTTCTTTTTAATGTATTACTTTGCTATTAGTAACAAAATATTGTCATTCGTGTAAGTACCAGAATTGGGTGTTTGGACAATCATGAGGTTTTATTCGCCAAAACAAAGAAAATTTTTGTACTAGTGAAAGAAATAAATATTTCCACATAAGTCACTCATTTTCCACTTTAGGTTGTTGAGAATGGTATTACGAATCGAAATGCATGAAAAAATATACGGTGTTCCATCGAAAAAAATATTCTATGAAATATTCTGAAAACAATACTGTCATTTTTTTTTGTTTTCGGCATCGAGAAGGCCATTAAAAATGTTACTAGTTTGCCTATTTAACCGAATTCGTAGCATCAATGATAACGGAGTTGGCAATGGTGCCGACTTAATTTGGAACACCCTGTATATTTAACCCTGATAAATAGATTGAATCACCACCAAGAATATTCGCGAACAATTCTTAAAATTCAGAACCCACGATACAAATCAAACCGTTAAATTGATAAATGGTCCATTTGCATCAAAGGAAACGAGCGATTCACTTATTTTCTGCGGTTAAGCTTTCCATTCGCTCTTAGCATACGGCCAACTTTATAACTTTATTTACTATAAAATATTCATCAATAATTATATTACAAGGTGAATTCATGGCCGTTTGCAGCGGGTTACTTTCATTATTAATGCAGATTGCAATTGAGTCGTTGTATAAGACTCAATCTCATTCAAAATGGTGCACTGAAATCAAAGTAATTGGTGTTTTTGCGCGATTATGCAAGTGTGTGCAGGATGGAGAAATGGCGTTGGATATTGCTACGCAAAAACGGTTGTCTCTTACATGTGTTTGCCGCAATCACAAACACATTCCTAAGATTAAATTATATCTAATATCTTCATTCGTTCTGAACGATTGGTCTTATACAATACTAAGCGAATGCACTCAAATGCTGCAAGAAAAAAGTTGTACCATAAAACAATTACTAATTCAAGTCAAATCAAGTTGCGAAAGTCTTTGAAAAATTTCTGAAACTGAGATTCGACAGCTTCTTCAAGAAATACAATGTCATGTCTGAAAAACAATTCGGTTTCAAGGAGTCCAAATCTGACCTGATAGAAAAAATCTATAATTCTATGGATAAAAGTAAACCACGTCTCTGCATCTTCGTTGATTTGGCGAAGGCCTTTGATACGGTCAACCACCAAGAACTTCTTCAAACGCTTGAAACTGTAGGTTTCCGTGAAACGCCACTCAAGCTAATGGAAAGCTACCTTAGTGAAAGAAAGCAGGTGGTCGACATTGATGGCACGATAAGTTCAGAAAAAATTCTCGAATATGGCGTACCACAAGGGACCGTGTTGGGACCTATACTATTCAATGTATACGTCAATGAACCATTCAAAGCAAAAACGCAAGGTGGCATCATCGGTTTTGCTGACGATACTGCGATTTTCTACGAAGATTCAACCTGGCATACCCTAAAAAACAAAGTTGAAAAAGATTTCACAAATGTAATGAACTTCTTTCAAAACCGAAAACTAACCATAAATTTCCAAAAAACTTTTTTTCAAAATTCAAAATTTATAGAGAAATATTCGACTTGAAGTACATGACAATTCTATATGACTCATTAATTCAGACACACATAACATACGGTATAAAGGCCTGGGGGGGTATCGGAGACGTCTACCTAAAACCAATAGAGACATCACAAAAATGGATTTTGAAAATCATACACCGCAGAGATTATAGATACCCAACTGAAACATTATTCACAGAAGCAAAAGCACTTGATACCCGACAACTATACTACCAATCATTAATTCTTCATCATCACAAAAACAAACACAAACACGAACACATACAGCACAAACATGAAACACGCTTCAAAGCCAAAACATCAAATATTCCAAGAATTACCTCTGTTAAATGTTACCTCTGTTAAATGTAGATGTAAATGTAAAATGTAAAATGTTAAATGTGAAATGTGAAATTTAAAATGTAAAAGAAAAGTGTATACGCCCATGCACAAGGGAAACCTTTTTTTGGGCGCTCTGTATTTATTTACCGCCATTTTCTATTGTTTATTGTACTAATGTCTAAGGTAAATAAATTGATTGATTGATTGATTGATTGATCATCAGACCTGGTTGTCCATTTCAAAAGCAGGAAATACTCTCATTGCCTCGTTACATATAACCTTGTACTCATACAGATTATTCACTGAATTTGTAAAATGAAAGATTTCCATCAAGAATCGAGTCATTCAATTACAAAAAACTGATCAATTATTATCATTCTGTATATCAAGTTAAACCGTTCCATTGTCGAAATCTATTATTCACTATCTGCCAATAATCTCACAATGTTAGCTTATTGAAATCGAATGAAATCGCCTGTTGAGTTTTACGTTATTCCCCAGTCTTGCACAATTTAATTGCTTTATTCTTTCGCTTGGAAGGTCACCTACTTGATTAATTTTATAATGTATCTCGATAAGTGTAATTTGCTGAGGTCTAGATTCAGATACGTCAAGTCTATTTATGTTATTTCAATATGACACGGATATTGTTGAAACGAAAGGAAGGGGGTTTCCCAGGGCTCAATCGGGGTTTATAACAAGTAACAGTTTCTCCATCCATTACTAGTAATTATTTTGAATCAACCTCTTGCGGATAAGTTTATAAATGAGTCGTTGGTGACCCTCATCACTTCAATATAGCTAGATTTTTTGTAAAAAAAAACTCCTTTTTCTAGGGTTGTCTTGTGGTGTTGTTGACTGCAATCTGTTACTTTCGATAATTTCGGCGTCGTATGAAACCCTTCTTTTCTGCAAAATTGGGACCAATAAGGGACCTATGCCTCGATAATACCATTGTTTAAATAGAAGATAGTTAGTCAATGTCTGTGGAAAAGGTATTGGACCCAAACGCGACTATCATCTAGCGTGATTTGTTACAAACATGAATATTTCACGACATTTTGATGCAGGTTTCTTCAAAAAACCCTGATTTTAATGATGTCCCATTGTTTCAATCAAGTTACGACATGACTTGTAGGCCAGATCACTGAAGTTACGACATGACTTGGATGCGAGCTCACTATCGCCATCTACATGTCGCATCCATTTTGATCCAATTATAATCCCATAATCTTCTATATAAACAATGATAATACGCAGTTCCTTCTTTTTGAGCCGGAAATTTCCCTCACGTGTAAAAACGTCCATAAGAGGAATGCAATTACCGCTGGCTCACAGCGATAATTGCACTGTAGTGACGCGTTTCGCGTCACGGCAGTGCAATTATCGCATTAGATGTCAATTCAAGTGAAGTCGCGCGATTTTAATGTCAGAAGTGAGACTTCAAATGTGTCATCTACCTACAAGTGTTCATATAAGAGTGAGGTGTGAAATTTCCTACCGAATACCACTCGTGCATTGAAAATTAACCAGATAATTCTGATTTTTTTTTCTTTTTTTATAAAAAACCGCACTCGGTTATTTTTTTCGTTGTTTCAAAAAATTGCCCTCCTCCTTCGGAGTCGGGCAATTTATGCTTTGAAACAACGAAAAAAATAAACTCGTGCAGTTTTTTAAAAAAACACGTTTTTTCAGAATTATCGGTAATTTTCAATGCACTTGTGGTATCACCCCCGGAAATTTCCCTCACGTGTAAAAACGTCCATAAGAGGAATGCAATTACCGCTGGTTCACAGCGATAATTGCACTGTAGTGACGCGTTTCGCCTCACGGCAGTGCAATTATCGCATTAGATGTCAATTCAAGTGAAGTCGCGCGATTTTAATGTCAGAAGTGAGACTTCAAATGTGTCATCTACCTACAAGTGTTCATATAAGAGTGAGGTGTGAAATTTCCTACCGAATACCACTCGTGCAAAAACGTGTTTTTTTCAGAATTATCGATAATTTTCAATGCACTTGTGGTATTACCCCCGGTAATACCACTTTGTCATGGCAACCACGTATCCAAACAACAACGGAGAATATAATATCATCTTGCTACTAATATGAATATCAATCTGACAGACTTCATGTCCACCGGGCATTACCTATAACTACTGAAGAATTCACGACAATGGAACTTTTTTTACTTTGTTGGTTCGTGAAATTATATCAATAAGTACTACTCGTGCTCACAATACTATCGATAATTCTGTCAGAAATCTTAAACTCGATCAAATTGCTTTTATGTAACATCACGAGTCCTTTAGGACGAGTGCAAGTGCAAGCAATTTAATCTAGTTTATTTCTGACAGCATTACCCCCGATAGTATACGTGGCTAGTTGACTGACGATCAGAAACCGGGTTGACCCTTGGGAAGGCCCTAAATACTGAGACCTTGCAAGTTGCTTTCCTTCTTGAGTACTTTTCATTACTTTCTGTAGTAATGTACCAATTCACAGAAAGGAATTTAATCAAAAATTATTCCAAGTTTGAGCCGATATTCAGTATTAAGAATTCTCCTGATCTGATAGATGAAATTCAGCACGTTCAGAACCTTTTTCCTAGTATACCTCCTCAAGATACCAAACTCTTAGTCGAAGGTTTATTAGACAAAAAGAACGTCAATCGGGTCATCAAACTAGAGATACCAAACCTTCTGTCTAATTTAATTCTTGTTAAGAAGGTTTGATCCTGGAAAATTCTTCAATTCTTTTACTAGCGGAAATTTTCATGGATAACCTCGAGACAATAATCCACAAACATCCACTCTCACAACAGTTCTTGTATCGGTACAGATATGTAGATGTTTCAGTATGTTTAGAAGGTACCAATAGACAATTGGACACCTTTCACAAGTATATCAATAATATTCATCAGAATATAAAATTCACAGTAGAAATAGATGTAGAAAATTTAATGCACTTTTTGAATTTGACAATAGGTAAATCCAATAACAAACACAATTTTGCAATTTTCCATAAACTTTCCCATACAGATAATACCATTAACAGTGATTCTTAACATCCATTCCAACACAAAATATCAGAATACAATCGTATGATTCATAGATTAATAAATGTTCTTCTTTCCGCCGAAAATTTTAACAGCAAATTATAGTTAATAATGGATACCGTTTTTTTTTTCCCTTCGGATGCTGCACCTCAGCCTCTTGGGCTCTTTGTGCATTCCAGTTGGTTTCACAGCACCCACTCCGTAACTCTAGTCCCCTGTACCAGTCTGTACAGGTTCTTCACCGGTTGACTGTTGTATTCGGGAGTTAGCCTGGGTTCCCGAATATTGCCTGTCTCTTGCGGTCTAGTGCCTCGCATTCTGACAGTACGTGATTGGCTGGCAAAGGGACAGACCATTTGCCACATTGTCTGCAGGAAAAGTTCTCCGTTGTACAGCCCCATTTTGTGCAGGCGTTTTCTCATTGGGCTGTGACCAGTGAGAAGGCCCGTTATCGTTCTAACTTGATTCCTGCTCAGGTTGAGTAGTTCTTCCGTTTTGTGTTTTGACGGTTCTTTAATGTATGTTTTCCCGCGGTGCATGAGAGGGGCTTCGTTCCACCTCTCCCTTTGTTTTCGTTTGATCCAGTCCCGAATGCATCCTCGAATGTCGGATTTAGTAATCTGGGCCAATATAAGGAGTTGATGAACCGTTTATGGCTGGTTCATCAGCTTTTTTATTGCCTTCGATGCCACAGTGTCCTGGAATCCACATCAAAATTGTTTTGTTGTGTTCTGAGAGGACACTGAGTTCTTCTCGGCATTCCCACACCAGTCTTGATGTCACCTTCGGGTTCATAAGAGCCTTCAGTGACGCCTGGCTGTCTGAGCATATTTTGTTCCTTGCATTATGCATTTCCCCCATATTGATTTCTCTTGCGTATTGCGAGATAGCGAACACCTCTGCCTGGAATACGGAGGTGTTTGTTCCTAGTGAGACGCTCATTTGGAAGTTTCTCCCCTAACTGTATATTCCAGCACCAGTTCCTTCGCTGGTTTTGGATCCGTCCGTATACCAGATCCTCTCTCCAGGTTTGCCCCTGATATTGTCATCTGACCATTCCCTTCGAGCTTGTATGATAACCTCGAAGTTAATGTTAAAGACGTATCTAGGAGTCATGTGGTCCGTTGGTTCCATTTCAAAAATGTTGCCTCCCACTATAATAATAATAATAAATATGCTTTATTGTCAGAAGAAATCCCTTTTTGACAAAGTTACAGATGTATATAAAACGTAAGATAGTGTAAAACAGATTAAAAACATGAACGAATTCACATGACACTACGAGGACAGTTAGAAAAATTCAATAAACAAATAATGTAGACGAAACTAACATCAAAATGATTTACAAATATACAGAGTACACAAAATATATATCCTTTATGGTGTTGTTTTCATAGCTCCCGTTATGCTAAAGCATGCAAATCTTTGTACCTTGCACAACTCAACCGCGGCTATTTTTTGTGTTGTCTTTGTCCACTATACCAAAGATGCACATGTGATGAATACCGGGTTGAGTTAATACATAATATTTTCTCTAAAAAACTACACAATAAGGCTATCTAAGAAGTCTATCGCAGTATTAGAAACGTTGACAATAATTACAGAGCTTCAACCTATTTAGGTACAGCTTCAGAAGAATTTTTGCATAAACAAAATTTGAGGATAGCCTATGGAACAGATAATACGTTAGAAAAGTTCACTAAAAATAATACAGAGAAGACTCAGAAATCGGGGAAATCAGGAGTTTACAAATCGAATTGTGGGTCTGGACCTGAGGTATATGTGAGACAGACAGGTATATCATCCAAAAACCGCATACGTGAACATCATACGAGTTAAATGGAAAAAAATAAGTTCAATCATATTTTACTTCATGTCAAAAATAACGTTATCAAGCTTAATTATTTGGAAACTTTAGAGATAAATGAACTGAAAAATTCCAATTGTTTACTCAACGACCAGTTAAACCTTAATAATTCCCCATCGTTGAACTAATTCTCTCAGTAATTAACTACGTCTGGGTATACTGGTATTTGTTATTGACCTAAATAATAATTAGGAGAATTGGTATTCCATTCCCAGGTACACTATTTTTAATGGATAGGTTGTGAAGACATAGTAATTGAAGATAAGCACTAGGGAAATGTATATGAGTAAGGTTCCGAAGAAAAGTATAACAGTATACCAGAAACGCTTGATAAAGCTACAGTGTAGCGAAACATCTGGCAAGTATAATAAATTCCGTGGAAATTTACTTGTGTCATCTTGTGTTTTACCTTAGTGTTACATAAAAAATGAGACAAGGAATCAGATTACAGGCTAATTTATCTTCTGCCAGTTCTCTCACAAATCCTGGAAATAGCTGTTGAAAATTAAATCTTACTAAGAACATTTTGAACTGTTTTCATTATAATTTTTTTGAGAATTTAAATACATCGGATGCTACGAGGATGTATTGATATCTAGTTAGCCTAGACCAGTTCCCTGCATAAACAAAATATTGCGTTACCATAGCAACGAAAAATAACTTATTAGAAGTGTCAGTGTAAAATTTGACGTCAAAAAAGTAAACCAGAGTTAAGCAATAAATTGAAAGAAAAAATATGTCCACCGAAATTGTGAAAATCGAAAAATTGGAGTATCGAGCCATCATCAAGTACCTATATTTAAAAGGGTTAAGAGGTAAGCAGATTTAGGGAAATATGCTTAATATCCTTGGTGATCAATGTCCTTCGTATGCGACCGTGAAAAATTGGACTGCAAGCTTCAAAAGAGGTAAATTTTCCATTGATGATGATGACCGATCGGGAAGGCTAGTTTCTGTGTCAGTCCCCGAAAATATCGATGCAGTTCATGACATGATTTTAACAGACCGTCGAATTGGGCTAAAACGTATATCTGACGAACTGAATATTTCATACGAACACGTTCATCATATAGGTCACGTCAATTTGGACATGAGAAAAATTGCTGCAAGGATCCCCAAATGTTTGAATGATGACCAAAAGCGTGTCAGGGTAGCAGTATCGCGTTCGATCTGTGCTGGATTTGAAAACGATGTAGACCTCTTAAACTGAATTGTTACTATGGATGAGACTTGGGTACATTTCTACGATCCAGAAACAAAGCAACAATCGATGGAATGGCGACACTCCGGTTCTCCAAGACCTAAGATGTTTGGTGTTCTGCTGGAAAAGTTCTTGCTTCAGTTTTTTGGGATTGCCATGGAGTAATCATGATTGATTTCTTGGATAAGTGTAGAACAATAATTGGAGATTACTATTCGACATTACTGACCACTCTACGGGAAAAAATTAAAGAGAAAAGACACGGAAAGCTATCCAAAGGTGCTTTGTTTTTGAAGAACAACGCCCCTGCACACAAATCTCATGTTACCATGCAAAAAATTCGTGATTTAGGGTTTGAATTACTAGAACACCCCCTTTATTCACCAGATTTGGCACCGTCCGACTATCATCTCTTTCCTCAACTGAAAAAAGTTTAAAAGGTCGTAAATTTTCTTCCAACGAGTAGGTAATAAAAGCTGTGGAGGTCTGGTTTGTAGAGCAAGAAGAAACATTTTTTTTTTTAATATCCAATTAATAGGAGAATATATTGAGTAATAAAATATTTTGACATTGAAATTTTGTTTGGTTCTATAGTAGGCTAAAAATTTTTCAATATATCCTCGTATATAAGAAAATTATTATGGTGAATATCAGCTTTACCTTAGGCTGATTCTGCGAAAATTCAAATTTTTCTTCATAAACTAAATTATAATGTGTCAAGAGATATTACTTATACATGGTTCCAGTCACAATCAACAAGTACAGAAAAAACTATGTTCCAGGCAGAAACGATGCCAATAAATCAACTCATATCAGCGTGTGTGCGTACCGCTTTCACTCGATGTATGAACCGAATTTTTTTAGGTAGCTTTTAGTTACACGCAATTAAAAATATCTATCGTTGCATGCATGTCCGGATAATTTGGTCGAATTTTACAATTAACTTTTCGCAACGCTTAAATGGATTTTGGTTGGGCAAGTTTCAAATCGCAGACCTGATACAAGCACCAATGGCTCACCGTCAAGCTTAAATGGTTTTTTGTTATACCGATGTTAAATCAGAATATCCGTAGGTAATATCCCAAGACCCTGACAAGTAGCAGAACATTATTCTCTTCATAATTCTATGGAGAGTACCTTGTATTTTGACAATTTGATGAGACTATATGAACATTAATAATCATTAACAGTAACTTCCGAGAGCTTTAGCTCGAGGGAGTTATTCTTTGATTATTTTGATATCATTTTGAGAAAACTTTCCGACTATGGTGTGAGAGGAATAGCACTTTCTCTCTTCCAGTCTTACCTTACCAACCGGAAACATTTCGTACTTCTCAATAACAGCGAAGCATCTGGATTTGAATTGGTGAAAACAGGAGTGCCACTGGGCTCTGTCCTGGGGCCTCTCCCCTTTAATATATATGTTAACGATTTCATCTGTCACATGTTACCTGATAAATGTGTCGCATATGCTTATGATACTACAATCATATGCTCCGACAAAGACTGTCAAAATTTAACCACAACAATGAAACATTTAGAAAATCAAGCGGAAAAGTGGTTCACTGGAAATCTTCTGAAGCTAAACAGACAAATAACTCCAAATTTAATATTTTCGCCCAATAATAGAGTAGCAAATGGCGATAAGGTAAATCTATTTGGGATCACCATAGATGATAACCTCAACTGACACAACCATATTGACGACCTATGCTCCAGGCTTTCAAAATACATATTTCCGCTTAGGCAGTTGAAACCCATAGTAAGTCCTACCATTCTTCTGACAGCATATAACGCTTTCTTCAACTCCCATTTCAGATATGGTATTATCTTGTGGGGAAATTCCTTATCTTCTGAAAGAGCTTGCAAGCTGCAGAAAAAATTATAGAGACACATGCCGACCTAAATTCAAAAATTATTATTGATGCCCATTCCTACTTTATATACAGTGTGTCCCACTTTCAGCAGCCACACCCTCATATTTCGTTGAGCATGAAATAATTCGAAATTTTCTTTGACTCAAGTTGTAGTACTCGAAAATACCTACCTTTATGTTTACGTAACCTTTGTATATCCATTTTCCACGGCTAACTACGACCAAATCAAAAGTGAAAAATTGGGAAAAACATACTAGGCATTTTTTTTATCGCAAAAATAACACCATATTCTGTTTCACAACACCTTAAAATCCCCAAATCTCAATGCTTGAATCATTTGAATATACAGGGTATCATCTGTAGCTGGTAGCATTATCAACTCTTATCCATAAATAATGCTTGGAAAATTTCCAAAATGTCTTCTGTTGTCACAGAATTCCCAAAAATATTTAATTAATACTTTGAAAAATAGCCAAATATCACTTTTCCAAGGCTAACTCTGATCAGAATGAATGATACCCTGTATATTCAAATGATTCAAGCATTGAGATTTGGGAGTTTTAAGATGTTCTGGAACAGAATCTGGTGTTATTTTTGCGATAAAAAAATGCCTAGTATGTTTTTCCCAATTTTTCACTTTTCATTTGGTCGTAGTTAGCCGTGGAAAATGGATATACAAAGGTTACGTAAACACAAAGGTAGGTATTTCCGAGTACTACAACTTGAGTCAGAGAAAATTTCGAATTATTTCATGCTCAACGAAATATGAGGGTGTGGCTGCTCAAAGTGGGACACACTGTATATACCAAATGCTTTTAGAAATTCACGACAATGAAAACAAATTTGGTACCAACACACAGTTTCATGACTACAGCACTCGTAACTCAGAACTCATAAGATCATCAAGGTATAGATTGCAAAAATCTGCATCGAATTCGCTGAATTTAAAACTGTATAATGTCTTACCTCAAAAGTTAAAAAAACTGCACAGTTCAAGAATTCAAACATTTGATGAAACAAGTACTTTTAATTAGATGTTATTACAATGAGGCTGAATTTATGACTAACCCGTCTGCTGCAACTGATTTTGATATTGATTTGTAATATATCACCACCTAACGTTGAATGTTGTTTCATCAAAATTCCATATTCTTTGTTAATATTTTTACAATGTGTTAATGTCTGCTCAATATTCTTTATCTTATTTATATCCTATACAACCTTCACTTTTATTTATATACATATTTGTATATGAATTTTGTAAAGAGACCTGTTACAAATGTACGAGGATGTATTGATATCTAGTTAGCCTAGACCAGTTCCCTGCATAAACAAAATATTGCGTTACCATACCAACGAACGATAACTTATAAGAAGTGTCAGTGTAAAGGTTAACGTCAAAAAAGTAAATCAGAGTTACACAATAAATTAAAAGAAAAAATATGTCCACCGAAATTGTGAAAATCGAAAAATTGGAGTATCGAGCCATCATCAAGTACCTGTATTTGAAGGGTTAAGAGGTAAGCAGATTTACGAAGATATGCTCAGTACCCTTGGTGATCAATGTCCTTCGTATGCGATCGTGAAAAGTTGGACTGCAAGCTTCAAAAGAGGTACATTTTCCATTGAAGATGATGACCGATCGGGAAGGCCAGTTTCTGTGTCAGTCCCCGAAAATATCGATACAGTTCATGACATGATTTTAACAGACCGTCGAATTGGGCTAAAACGGATATCTGAAGCACTGAATATTTCATAGGAACGCGTTCATCATATAGTTCACGTCAATTTGGACATGAGAAAGATTGCTGCAAAATGGATCCCTAAGTTTGAATGTTGACCAAAAGCGTGCAAGGGTAGTAGCATCGCGTTTGATCTGTGCTCGATTTGAAAACGATGTAGACTTCTTAAACCGATTTGTTACTATGGATGAGACTTAGGTGCATTTCTACGATCCAGAAACAAAGCAACAATCGATGGAATGGTGACACTCCGGTTCTCCAAGACCTAAGAAGTTTCGTGTCCAAAAATCTGCTGGAAAAGTTCTTGCTTCAGTTTTTTGGGATTGCCATGGAGTAATCATGATTGATTTTTGGGATAAGGGTAGAGCAATAACTGGAGATTACTATTCGAAATTACTGACCACTCTACGGTAAAAAATTAAAGAGAAAAGACGCGGAAAGCTATCCAAAGTTGTTTTGTTTTGCAGGACAACGCCCCTGCACACAAATCTTATTGCCATGCCAAAAATTCGTGATTAAGGGTTTGAATTACTAGAACACCCCCTTATTCCCCAGATTTGGCTCCGTCCGACTATCATCTCTTTCCTCAACTGAAAAAAAGTTTAAAAGGTCGTAAATTTTCTTCCAACGAGGAGGTAATTAAAGCTGTGGAGGTCTGGTTTGCAGAGCATGAAGAAACATTTTTTTAAGATCTAGAGACGTTGCAGGTTTACTGTAATGAATGTATCCAATTAAGAGGAGAATATGTTGAGTAATAAAATATTTTTACATTGAAATTTTGTTTCTATAGTAGGCTAATAATTTATTAATATATCCTCGTATTCCTTGTCACATAATTTTAAAATGTGCTGTTATTTACTATCAATTCATTTCATGCCCTGTATATTGTATTGGATATGTATGTGAATAAATTTGTTATTATTATTAATTATTATCTATATTACAGATATTGTACCAACGATACTAATTCGTAAACTAAAAATAATTTAGAAATTTTTCGAAGCTCTTCAATATGTACAAAATATTTTAATGGGATTTTGCTGAAATAAATACTTAGAAATGATTTCGCCAACTTGACTATACCTATGTTGAATTTTTTCGTTATATTTCTTTATTAGCTAACCAACCGGTAATATATTTCTTTCTATAACTACCGCTGTAACAAAACTTAATCTTGAAATTCATTAAAAGTTCTCGAAGAGGACAACCATTGAATCTACATCCGGAAGCCATTAAATTCAGCATTTAGTTTACGATACCGAGAAGGGCACCAAAACCTTCGCCCATATGGTTGCTATAAAAATCGTTCCAGTACAGAGTTTTACGAGGGGTATTTATAAATTCGAACCAAATATTTTGTGTCCAATAATCAGTTTTCATTATGAATTCAACGTCATATTTCCGTTAATAGAATTGATTCAAATCATAACCGAGTGTTACAGAAAGATCCATGACATAGAATAAGTAGAAATAAGATCAATTGTTTAGATATAAAGAGTTTTTTTCATAATGCGACAAATTTGCATTATGTTTTTTTTTCTCGTAACGTCGGAATATCTGAGTTATAAAATATTTAATGCACAAGCCGATTGTAGAAGAAACTGAAAAAGAAATTCAATTCACTATTTAATTTTCGAACAACCCTTATATTTACTGCCTAAACGATTTCGAAACCCAAGCTAACTTGAAGGACATATATTTTATGCTTGTAAACGGCAGTCCTGTTTTAAATCTTGAGAGTGTTAGATGTTTGTTAGTAACGTGACCTTTTCTGGTGAATGATCTATTTCAAACTATCAGTTCAATACTTTAGTAAGAATTATAGCTTTAAAAACGTTTAAACGTAAATGTCATAAAATTTTATTCAATTCACTGGTTTTTAATTGGGTTTGATTTAATAACTCATAAATTTAAAACTTCTTAGTTATTCCGGCGTTCTATTTTTTTCTTTCGGCATAATAAATGTTTTTGGCCGATTTCTTTGTTTTATTCAGTTAAATTTAATCTTCCACCTGGGCCTTCGGCCCGGATAATATTGATTAACAATTTGAGAAGAATTTGAATAGATTGAAATCCAGAAAAGTGATGAAAATAATAATAAATAAAGTAACTTAAATAATTAAAACTAGTGTGTGTGCAAAGCTGGTAGCAGCTTCCTGATGGTTGCCGGAGATGAGATTTGATAGGTAAGTAAATGTATAATTTTCCTGATGTGTTCCTATATAAACGCTCCTATAAAATATGGAAAAAGGCACCGCTCGGCCTAACAATTGATAGTATCAGCTGTGATGAAACTCTATTTTAACGGAATAGCGTTTTATTATACCGCCGAAGAATTTTGAATGATTAAAAAAATCTTGAGATCGTTTGATTGAAATATTCAAATAAGTTTGAAGAAAAAATATGTGAAGGATGTCTGGTTCCATATTTGAAAGACAGCTCAAATATATTTTGCATAATGTTACTATAATCATATAAATAAAACTAATTTATAGTAAAACCAAGTCTTCCATATCGCCATTAGTAAAATCTGATTTTTTCAGATGCACTCAATCAAAGATCAACCTGAGACTATAAGCTATAAAAGAGAAGGAATGAATGCATAATCGATTCACCTCGATGAAATATATTCAAATCGTATGCACAGGAGTTGCGAAAAAAAAATTGTCATGACTTTTGAACCAACATCCTTGAATATGAAGAAATATTTCTCCTACGAACGTTTCCATAAATATTCGTTTTTGTGGGATTTATACATATCTGAAATTTTTATGGCACGTCTTATTAGGAAATTTTACTTTATGATGACTTTTTAGAATAAATGGATGTGATTTAATCCACGATAACTTTTTTAGGCCACGATTACTGTCAATCAATGATAACAAATTAACTTCTTGACTTGTTCTTTTGGAAGTTTTAACCTTCCACGGTCTGAAATGAAAAAAAAATGCAGATTGAAGAAAATCTACAGGGTGTTTCCAAATAAATGAGGAAGTCTAGAAGAATTAATTCAGCATTACTTATAACAATTTCTCAGTGATTTTTCTGAATGGAAGTTTGTAAATTTCACAATTAAACTTTATTATGGACTCGGACTGGTGAAACAAACTATTTATTCTGCTATTTATGAATTATTTTTCACAAATACGGCGATTCTTTTTCGAAAGGAATGATTTCAACTCAACAAAAAGGTAGTACCAAATATTATGACGTGACATACGCCTACTTTGATATTTTTTTACTTGGACAGCTGAGTTGAAGATCGAACAGGGTTGGCTTAAAATATTTTAGAGACAGCTTTCTCAACATATGGTAATATTGACATTCATATTTGGTTCTAATATTCAAAGATTTGACTCTTTCCAATTAAGGTTCGACAATTTCTAGAGTTTTTTGGATTGGTACATTTGTGAACAGCTTTCAATATCAAAACTCACTCACTCTATCTTGAATTTGTAATTAATTTAGTTTTTTTTTTAAGAAGTGAGGGGTGTTTTTTATAAAGCCATCACAATCAATATTTTCTTTTCCATATTATTCCTGTACAGCCACCGGAATGAAATATCAAATAGTTTCATATCAGGAAAGCTCGCAGGCTACTTCATCATTACACCTATTCAAAGCCAACCATGGGAAACCATTGGTAATGATATGTATTTCAATGATTTGTTTGTGATGAATATTATTGAAGAATTCAATTTGAAAGGGTGTAGCTCTTGAATTTTGAATTCACATAATGTTTGTTGACTCTATACTAAACACTGAATGGTTGCATAAATACGTCTTTGAGAAACAGCAGTACGGAAATCCTAGACAGGTGTGGTTTCGAAAATTACGCCTTACGAATAATTACTCAAATTAATTTTATGGTCTGTAATGATAGATAATCATGAAATTATCGAATTTTACGGCGAACTTCATTAAAGAAAGTCTTTTTAACGTGTGAAAAGTTTGGTTTATATAGCCATAGCGTATATAATCACGTTTAGGTGCATTTAATTATACAATGCTTGCAGAAAATTTTGAAACATGGAGTTTCTGCTTCTCCAAAAAAAATTTCTAAAAACACTTATATACATGAATTGATTCATTTTGAAAAACACATCTAATGGCTATTTCCTTTTTTTCACCTTTCTTTATTTTAAATATAGCTTCACAGCCCTTTTTTCAAAAACGACACCAACCATTTTGTGGTAGATTTGACTTGATCATGAAATTCCGATTTCAGTAATGTCCGTATAGGTAAGTATCTTTACGTTTTCATTTTCAAAAATGAAAACTCAAAATTTAAATCTTTTGAATTTGAAGACATATTGTTAAAGTCTCTGTAACCATCTGGTTACTTCGAGTTTCTTGAAGTTCATTATTCATTTAGAAAATGTCGATTTTTCAGATTGGTGCATTTTTTTGTTGAAATAACTGTCATTTTCAGTTATCTCTTTGTAGAATTCAATTTTGGAGGTGATATTAGGAATCAGCTCGTCGAGTTACCTCTGAAGGAAGTTTACAATTTATTGAAATATAGAAAATGAAAATTTTCGCAAAATTCGATTTCCTTGTATTTAAAAAATTACAAATTTTGACTTTGATCGCCTAGGAATATTTTCAGAAAGCGGAATCCCGCGAGTATTACTTCATCTTATAGAAAAATTTCTTCCAAATTGGAAAATTTACTTGTTTTTTGAATCAAACTACTAATTCGTTTAGAAAATGTCAATTTCATGGATGGAAGCATTTTTTCGTCGAAAACATTGGATATTTCGATTTTGATCGCCTGTGTATATTTTTAAAATGCGGAATTTCGTGATTATAATTTCATCTTATAAGGAATTTCCTTCTGAACTCGAAAATGTACTCGTTTTTTGGAACACAGTGCTAATTTGTTTAGAAAAATGCAATGGGTGCATTCTTCCGTCGAAAAACTTGCCTCTTTTCAGTTACCTTTTTGTCGATTCAATTTTTGAGATGATATGAAAAATGGAAAATGAAAATTTTCCCAAAATTCGGTTACCTTCTATATAGAATACTGCATAATTTGATTTCGATCGCCTGGGAATATTTATAAAATGCTGATGATATTACTTCATCTTATAAAAAAATTCCTTATGAATCAGAAAATGAACATTTTTTTCGATCAGAAGGCTGATTCATTTAGAAAATGTCGACTTTGTAGATGGGTACATTTTTTCGACGAAAAATTTGCATATTTCGACTTTGATCGCATGGGAATATTTCAAAAATGCGCGAGTGTTACTACATCTTATAGAAAATTTCCTTCTGAATCCGAATACTAAGAAAATGTCAATTTTGCGGATGGGTGCATTTTTTCGTTGACAAAGTTGCCCTTTTCCAGATGCCTAAGGAATGAACAGCAATTCTTGTTTCATTACTGGTTCTGCAAGGCTCTCAGAGGTAGAGGGAGCATCACATAATCCAAATGATAGAATTGGATTTGATATAGCCCATTACATTACAAATAATGATGTTTTCCTCCTACCCCTATAGAAAGTACACACTTTCCTTCCTCAAACCAGGGAGGAAACTCATACTTTTCCTCCCTAGGGAGGAAAGTACTTTTCCTCCCCCTCATTTCAAGTAAGTTGTAAACGATGAAACTTGTGAATCTATTATAATCAAATTGTTTCCGTAATTTCTAGAACATCTTATATATCCTGTATCCTGTAAAAATCAAACATGAATGTCACTTCTACTCTAGTTCTTTAATAGCTATTTGTGTATTTAGAGCGCAAAGTGATTGATTGTTGCTCGACAAAGAGATTAATCTTTGGAGAACGACAATGACACTTTGTGCTCGAAATACACACATTATTTTTTCTACAAGCGCAGCTCTTAGAAAAAAAAATGATCGACACTTCATTCAAATAGGCACATAACATTACTTATGACAAAATCACTCAATAGCAATCCGAAATGTATAAGCTATCTAAATGTCCAATAATTCAAATCACTAACAAAAAAAAGTAAAATAACGTTCTTGAAAAAAAAAAAAGTTGTAATTGCCAGATGAACCCGGGACCTTCGGATTACAAGCCCAAGACGCTAGCCATTGCACCACCGCAGATTCTCAAATACACATGACTGTATTGTCTATAGTTTCCATCAAGTAAGAATTGGTCTATTTGCAAACAAAGTCAGAAAAAGGTTTTATTGAGTGGGTAGGAGGAAAAATCATATGTATTACATGGGAGTAAAGTGCCTTTTCCTCCCTTGGATGTTTACTGCCCTCCGCTTCGCGTCGGGCAGTAAACTACATCCTGCAGGAGGAAAAGTGGCACTTTCCTCCCTAGTAATACAAATAGCTATTTTGTCCATATCGTCGGGATCAGCTTCCATATGCCAGTACTTGTTTTTATCAATTCTAAGCAATGGGTAGCAATGGGTAGCAATGGGTCAACTGACCTCGCAAAATTAGGTTGATCCACATCTTTTTAGTTACCAATAGGTACTACCACTACCATCCCTTCTTTTTCTTCTGGAATTATGAATTTGGGAGTGTGGATATTTCCCTTTTTGGATATCACCTTTCATTTGGTCCTGTGTTCTTGTTCTCTAACTGATACTCAATACTTGGGAACTCAGATCAGCTCAGAATTATTCAATCCTAGGAAAAGTATATGATCAATATTGATGCCGAAATATAAAATTGCATCGACCATTGATTGCTCAATGATATTTAGGTTGCAATTTCAGAATTGGCAAAATGTGCCGAATAAAAGGACAACTTTAATGGTCGAATTATGCATTTCAAGGCGTGCCTGAACTACTTATGAATTTACAACTTTTTACTTAGTGATTTAGTGAGATGCGGAACTCCACTATACAAACTAGTTTTTTGGAGTCTTAATAATGTGTTTGTGGATTCCACTTATTCCAAATTGACCGGTTGACATTTAACTCGTACAAGGTAAACGATGTGCACTCTTTCTCTTTCTTAATTACTTTTTTGTGTGATGGATTAAATTGAACATCACGAACGAAGTCATTGGATCTGTTGGGAAATAGGTATTCAGAGTTCTTTAATGATTTGACTCAAGGTGTCTTGATGAAATGTCTAACTGATACTGATTATTGCCCGATATTTCACAGGCTCTTTTTTACATCCCAATCAACATGAAGTGATGGACGCGTTCATAAAATCAGAATAAGAAATGCTTCATTGACATCAAACGCCAATTACTATGACAAAGCTCTCTTAAGGTATTTGGAACGCCAGAGCAGTTTTCTTACGAATGCCATGAAAAGTTGGTATGATATTTCTTGACAGTGGCTTCATCAGCTGCAATTTTTTGAGAATTTTCATCCATTTAGAATCAGAGATAATTGTACTCAAATTTGCTCCCCACTAGAGTTTTAAATCATATCACCATGGGCCAAATGCAATCATTGTTTTAAATAACACGCTGTACAGAAGAAACGCTTCTTACAAATTCGATGGAAAACTAACACATGTCAATCAACTCGATAACAATGCTAATTACCAAATCTGGAAAAATTCGTCCATCTACTCGTCGAACTACAAGCTCCCAAAGTCGGCAATGTTTTTATCGATGAGAGCATAGAAATTACCACGTCAAGAGCAATGGCAAGCAACATCGCACTGCAGCTCGTAAGGAACGCGAGAGATATATCCCGAAATAAATAGACCAGGAAATATAGAAAATTGAAACTCTAGAATTGGATAATTGGGCAGCCTCCCTGCCCACATTGTCGTCAGCATATGAGAATTTTGGAAAAGATTAGATGTGGAGTTGAAAGAATTTTCTGAACAAAATGGTCAAGAAAAATTTGTGATAACTTTTTTGGTTATCGTAGTATATTTCACCTTTTTCCAGTATGGCTCAATCCCATTTGCGTCGGGATTTTTTTCACCTGTATATTTGCATAAATCAAGAACGATCATCATATAATAATAATAATAATAATAATAATAATAATAATAATAATAATAATAATAATAATAATAATAATAATAATCTTCATTGACCCCAAGAAACATAAATATACTCAAATCTACAGGGTGTTTCATAATAAATGCGCAGGACTTCAGGATGTGATAGCTCGTCCAAAAATATGAAAAAGTGTCTATTAACTTACCCTCTAAAATGCACCATTTTCGAGATAGAAGGTGTTGAAATTTTAAAAAATTAATCGTTTTTTGCGAATATCTCTGGAACCGTTCATCGCAGAGAAAACAGATTCCGTAGGCTTTTTCTACTCATAATAAGCTATGTTTTGTGCGGATTTTTTATTTTTTCCAATTCATAATTGGTGAAAATTTTGAAGGAGTAGTTGGTGTTTTTTTCTCCAACTTCTACGCCACTGGAAAAAGTACAGTTTTGAACCTCCTTTATGAACCGCCAATGTTTTCTACACAAAAAAGGTACTCTTGTTCATAAGCTCTAAAGTTGACCGTTTTCAAGAAAAATCAACTTTCATATTAAAAAACATGATAAATTTTTTAAAATAATTTTTTTCCTAATTATACAAAATTTATTTAAACGTTAAAACAAGTAACAAAACCAAACGTTGACATCTTAATTGCAAAATAAAAATAACAATAGCAATCATACTCCGTTGAATTGTTGGAAATGTCCGCCGTTAGCTTCAATGCACGCAGCAATTTTTCGAGGAAAAAACATTTAAACAACATGAAAGTTGATTTTTCTTGAAAACGGTCAACTTTAGAGCTTATGACCAAGAATATCTTTTTTGTGTATAAAACATTGGCGGTTCATATAAAAACTGTACTTTTTCCAGTGGCGTAGAAGTTGGAGAAAAAAACACCCACTACCCATTCAAAATTTTCACCAATTATGAATTTGAAAAAATTAAAAATCCGCAAAAAACATAGCTTATTATGAGCAGAAAATGCCTACGAAATCTGTCTTCTGTGCGATAAACGGTTCCAGAGATATTCGCAAAAAACGATTATTTTTTTTTAATTTCAACACCCTGTAATAATTTTGGAACAATTCATGTACATGACCTCTAATCCCGATATTGAATAATTTACATAATACAATTCCGTGATCTACCGTATCAAATGCTTTTGATAGATCCAGTGACATTCCATTTCCCATTTTCAACTTTTTTTGCAGCCAACATCGCTGCGACTGGATTGTGTCTTTTTTCAAATGGCTTCCTTTAATGAACCGTCCCTTGTGAACTAAATTGGTTCGAGCCATTGCATTAACAATTTTTCAGTTTTCAATCATTTCCAAACAATCTGATCGTCTGGACTATAAAAGTTACTGACACTGACACTAGCGACAGAGCAGTGTTGCCTAGCGCTTCCGACACTAGATTGAATGGTTGAAATGTTTGGGAAATCCTACAGTCGGAACACCAAATTTACTTCTATGATTGACGTATGTCTAATGGGCCGCAAATAAAAAGTTCTTGGCACATACCGTACCATTCCAAATACTTTAAAACTGCGAATCATCAATAAACATAGTCAAACCAACCCATCGTTAGATATAATTCAATAGTTATAAAATAATTATAATAGTTATGAGGTGACGAATTTCTAATTACATTAAAGAATAAGCTATTAATTTGTTTCTTATGTAATAAAATACTTTGTGAAGCAGGAGTATTTTCACTTCAGAGTTTCGTTGGGTTCCTGGTACCAACTCTTTAGTTGCTTCTGTTGAAGATATCACTTTCCATGTCTTTTCTCCACGGGTTGAACGATTTTGGATTATCCTTTCTGCTTATTATAGAAAATATTGTGCGAGGAGGACCAACCGTTTACGTTTGCTACTGATTCAAATTGCATCAGAGTTGCATCAGTTCTAGTCTGTCATTGATCTTATCCACTTCTCTGACTTTCTTCTTCACCTCGTGTGCCACCCCTTCCTCTATCTTGGACAGTCCATTTTCGTCGTCTTGGACCCGTTTGCTGACTCCCTGAACTCTGTCTTAGACTCCTTCAACTTCAAATTTGTCCTCCTGGACTTCATCTTTGACCTCTTGGACTTCTCCATCGAATTTCTGTACTATTTCTGTTATTTCATTCTTGAAGACATTGACATATTTGTTGCGCCTCTTACTCCTCTTGTCCTTCTTGGTCATTGGTCTATTATTTAAACTCTGCCTTAGACTCCTTCAACTCCAAATATGTCCTCTTCGACCTGGACTGCACTGATGAGGGACCACATCCCGAAACCGGTCTGCAGTTGGTTCCTTGTTTGGATCAGGCGGTGTCCTGCTGTCTGTCTCTGAGAGCTCTTGCAAAGTTGTTCCTTCAAAGTAAGGATCTTTACACATATGTCTGACAGATATAATTCAATATCTGTCGAAGTATTAGCCAGAGAAGTAGTTGTTTTCTGTCGGACATATGCCATACAATCTATACAAAGGTATAGTGAGTTCCTAAAGGATTGTTTTCGACTGTTTTACAGTCACTGGAACATTTATTGCTCCTTGAAACAAGTATTCAGCATATATATATATATATATATATATATATATATATATATATATATATATATATATATATAGATTGAAAATATCTTGAGGTTGCAGTCTGATATTGGATTTAAAGAAAACTCTTTGTCATCTTGCCAAGCTTTCGGATATTTTTATTTCCTTCCTCAGGACAAATTCATTCAAAATTTTATCTGTCTAAAATTTTTATATACAACATTCTTTTTTTGATGCTGATTTCTATTTTTACTCAAGTTATTTGTCCTGAGGAAGGAAATAAACATTTCCGAAAGCTTGGCAAGATAACAAAGAGTTTTCTTTAAATCCAATATCAGACTGCAACCTCAAGATATTTTCATTCTACAGTTATTGTCAGTCACGAATTACCTATATATATATATATATATATATATATATATATATATATATATATATATATTTTTTTAAGGCATAAGATGTCCGGAGGACTGCTCATTGCTAATATCCTATACAACAGGAAAAGTTGGATCGAAAATCCATCAGAAAACAACTACTTTCCTGGCTAATGCCACGACGACTGTTGAATTAAATCTGATAAAATTTCACAACAATGTTCGTCGTGGCATTAGCCAGGAAAGTATTGGTTATCTGATGGATTTTCGACTCAACTTTTCCTATTGTATAAGATATTAGCAATGATCAGTCCTCCGGACATCTTATGCCTTAAGTCGTAAGCTCATTGTTTGTGAATTACAGTTTTCTTCTCCGTTCGACTTATTTGTTGCGGAAGTACACCATGTTGTAATTGCAGAACAACCTACGCCTCTTACTCCCCTTGTTCACCTCGGTCATAAGTCTATTATTATTATGATTATCAGCAAGTCCATAACAATATTGTTATTATCATTTTCAGAATACTTCAACTGCCTTATACTTTTCCATGGAATGAGGATACTTTAACTTCCCCGTATAATGTAAGAAACTTTCCAATATCTGTCAGATCTATTTACAACTTTTTCTGAATTGTGAATAACAAAATACCATTTGGGCAAACAAATTATGAATTCCTAATAGAAATGCTGAAATAATGATTTGCTCCTTTTTAATGGGAAAAATCTATATTTAATTCAAGCCAGTCATGAATTATTAATTTCCTCTTGTATCGAAATTTCAATCACGTCTAAACTCTAATATTATGCCAAGTGTGTTGTTGGATATTATTTATAAGTGATCTACTTTTGATAGACATGAATTATAAGATAAGCGGATCAGTTAATGAATCTCAATTTCGTGAACACTGATAGCGATCAAGGATTTTGTAATATGAACCGAAATAGATCTGGTTATATTCCATTAGGCTGAGGCAGTCGTTTGTTCTTACCAATCACTAGAAAAATCTCCTTTTGGCAGGTAGAATTTTGCTAGATTGCGAGTGATTGGGAGAATTTTCAGAGAGATATTTTTCCAGGAGTCAGCCCCTTTTTGGTGCAATAAACTTTTTTGTCGTACGGCGCTGGTGGACTCTCAAACACGATATCCGTTTTTTGTTTTGTTTGTTAACTTTTTTGTCCCTTGTACTTTTTATACATTTTCCACCATTATCGAGAAAAAAATAAGAAAAGTCTTGAATTTTAAACTCTCTGTACATCAGTGACGAGGTGTTTTCGAAAACACGTTTCCAGGAAAACGGAATCTTATTTTCATCTGAAAAATACCCTCCGAAAATCTTGATACTGAATTTTGAAACAACCTGTTCAAGTATATGAATATTTTCAAATCAAACCACCGTAGCATCGTCCATAGATATACTAATGAGTCCGCTCACTCTCGCAAGCGACCCAAATCGTCCTCTCCAGTCCTCACGCGTCCCTTGCCCTGTCTGTTTGGCTTGAGCGCCGGCTTGAGCCTGGCTTGAGCCTGGTGGGCTAGCCAGTAAACAGTTCGCATAGCCGCAACGATGTCCGTATGATTTACGACCGCTCACAAAAAGAGCGGCACTTTTCGACCACATCAAAGGAGTTACCAGACTTATTAGTATATCTATGGACGATGACCGTAGCAGTCAACAAATGAAGGTTGTCTTGAGAAATTACCGATCGTTCACATACGCTGTATCAACAATATATTTTTTTTTTATTTCAGAAATCCGACATAACCTCAGACACACCAAGACCATCAAGATCTCGAGGCAGATCGCGCTTTGCAGCCACTCCAGAATACCAATCCCTCAAAGAAGCACCACCAACCCCCTCAGAACCTTCAAGTAGGCGAGTAGCATCAAGAAAACGTGTGCCAGAACACCGAGCGCAACAGCAACCAGCAGCTACGGAGACCATAGAAAGGCGGTCCTTCACCGCAGCTGATATCCCAGAAAGACGTGCTCCCAGACCAGCAACTGAAGCCACCGATAGAAAAGCAGCCTTCACTGCAGCTGAAAACCTTGAAAGGCGCGCTCCCAGACCAGCAACTGAAGCTACCGACCGAAGAGCTGCATTTTCCGCAGCTGAAATCCCAGAAAGGCGCGCTCCCAGACCAGTAACTGAAGCTCCTGACAGAAGAACTGCATTCGCTGCAGCTGAAGTCCCAGAAAGGCGCGCTCTCAGACCAGCAACTGAAGCTACCGACAGAAGAACTGCCTTTGCTGCAGCTGAAATCCCAGAAAGGCGCGCTCCCAGACCAGCAACTGAAGCTACCGACAGAAGAACTGCCTTTGCTGCAGCTGAAATCCCAGAAAGGCGCGCTCCTAGACCGGCAACTGAAGCTACCGAAAGAAGGACTTTCAAAACAGTCCAGAAACCAACCCATGGGTCATCCTATCAAGTAGAAGAAGTCGTAGACGAGGGAACCCATGGACCATTCAGGAAATTCAAAAAAACAAAGGTGTTAACAGAAAGCCACTTCGAGGCACAAAACCTCCCAAGAAGAAACTCGATCAAGTCTGTTCCAGCAGCTTCAGAGTACCCAGAATTGCCCAGGAGCACCATCCGTACAGTAAAAAAACTAGTCCATCATGAACCAACCTCTTCTGTGCCTCCTTCGACTGTGGAGGCTGGTGAGTCCAACTCCATAGACGAACCCTTCGACACCACTCTGGAAACTCTCAGCGTGGACTCCTCGAGTGAAGAATCAGCTTCAGAAGAAACCAAAGACGAGATTTTCAAAACTCAGCCGGTCATAGCCACGCCCAAGGCTCTCGAGGCTCCTAAACCGCAAAATGGTAACCGAAGAGGTGGCGTCAGAAGAAACCCCAACACTTTCACCGAAGCAGCTACTCAAGCCAGCAGATCTAGAACTAGAACTAGAGCTACCAGGGCTCCGGAGTTTGCTTTCCAAGCAGCGCCATCGGCGATACCTTCTAGAGGCAGCAGGAGGCGCGTGGAGGCTTCTTCGCCTCTGGTAGAGGGAGGCAGGATTGGGCCTTCCGTGTTCAGTGCTGAGTCTGGACACAACGAGGGTAGGTCAAGGACAGGGAGGAAGATTGAAGTGTCTGCTCCGGAGAAGATTACGCTGGAGCTGCCGTCGAGGAGTGCTGGGAGGGAGAAATCCAGGTAAATGTTTTTTTTAATTCAATAAGATAATTCTAGAAAAGTTCAAAGTGCTATTTCTATTCGCCAATTGATGCAAAACCGTATGACAGATTTTCCTGTAAGATGGTCATACTCATGTGAGGGCTGGTCCATGAGAGCTGCCTCTCATTTGCCCCTGTCTATTAGTTTTTCCAGCCGTTTCAGGAGAAATGAGAACAGGCTTATTATTGCTCTGTTTTGGCCAGGTTTTTGCCGTTGAACAGGATTTTTCATCTGGTCCAGGATTATATGGGTTGAAAGAGTTACTTCTGGGGATGTTACAATCCACTTTGCCACCTTTCAGTCGGCCCTTAGTTCCAGGCTGCACGGGGTTTTCATGGCTGGGATTTGTGACACTGGTAGATACTAGAAAATGTGCACTGAACAGTAGCTCAATTGTCCCTGACCACACAAATACTGGGTGTGGTCTCCAAAGAGTTTTTTGAGCTCATGGAGTCTTGCACTCTTTGAAGTCTGTTTTATGTCCTCACAGAACTTTTTCTATGCTTTTCTTTGCTCCCCTCTAATTGTTTTGTTCTTTTTCAGTAATGTTTTCTAATATTCCTTCCACTCAACAGTATTTTCACTCTATTAAATAAGTGGTGCCTATTTATTTCTAGAGTTTTGCTCATTCTTTAGGCGACAGTTGTCTATTTGTAAGTAATCGACTGAAAGCTTTGATGATCCAGTAGTTTTTTATTATTTTTATCATAAATGCTCAGATCAGTTTATCTGCAAAATCAATAGGTGAGAGATTTGGACGTCATGCAGGACTCTATGTTATATCATTCAATCATTCAAAGGCTGAGAGGAATGTTTCTGTAGGAGAGAACTGAATTTACCATTGCGTGGTAAGCATCTGAAAGATTATTCTGATTCAAGACTTTCGAGTTACAACAGCATAAAAACTTGCTGTTGATCCTCTCACATACGTAATTGACATGAAATTTCCAACTCAAATCAAAATCAATGTAAATGCCCAAACATTTCTTGGTCACTCATAACTGTAAGATCACCTATTTGATTTCAACATGTATTGGTTGCTCAATATGTTTTTTTTTTCGAAAAAAATTGAACCAGCACCGTTTTATCCACATTTATAAATATAATTCAGCAGTCGTAAGGAACAATATTTGTTTCCTTCCATTGGTTTTCACATCGTCTCATTGACTTGACAGTCCTTCTTCCAGAGACCAGAGAACCAGAAGAAACACCACAACCAAGAGAACCGTGGACGACTCAAAGAAAAAGTCAAGAACATCTTCATCAAGAGGGCGTTCCCGCTCGAGAGACGTCCCACCGATCATAGACGAGTCAAAGTTAGAAGTCCTGCCTCTTTTCGAAACGGAGCCAAAGATAGTCAACACTGGCTCTACAACCAGAGGCAGATCCAGAGACACTAACAGAGCTGATGACACAATTAAAACCGAATCCAACGAAGTAGATACTCCTGTTTCAAAAACAAGAGGCTCTGCTAACGAAAATTTCCTCACCAGTGCCACAGAAGACGACATCAAGATCACCAAGCCTGACAGGGTGACGGTAAGTGTCAGCGAAACCAGAACCCTGTTTTCTCAAACCGATCCTACTGTCAGAGAGTCTGTGGTATCGGAAGTGAGCGAGATTACATCTAGGAGAACCGTGCTGAGGAGGAAGAACCTTAGAGGAGTCATCAAGCCGATCGAGGTCAAGCCGAAGGTTTTGGTAGGGAAGTTGGTCCCTGGTTCCAGAGGTACCAGGAAGTCTGAGATCAATTTGAGCTCAGTGGGGAAGAAGAAAGGGGGATCTGAGGAGATCGATGAAGCTGATAACTACCCTGAACCGTTCAAGGCTTTGATCAAAGCCAAGAAAGGTAAAAAGGTGAGTGATCCAAGCATCCATTTTGTTTTTTAGAATAGAATAGAATCTTTATTTAACCAACCTACAAAAAATATTGTTTTTGTCAAGTCAATACTATACCACAGAATATACGTACACTCAAAGTTTACAAAATATAAAGTGCAAAAAAATATAACAATACAAAATTTTTAAAAATATACTAAATTTAAAGTCATTGGATAATCCAGTTTTTTTCAAATAACATCGTAATTGTTCTAGAAAATATTTTTTTGACAAGTCAATTTTGACAATGAAAAAAGCAGATAGATCAGAATAGAATTTTTCTTCAACGAAGTTACAACAAAAAAAATATTGTATAAATTATAGCAGGGGAAAAATATATAAAAAATTTTAAAATATATAAAAATAAAATATATAGCTACAGTGTATATGCAAATTCAAAGTTTACAAAATATAAAATGAGAATAAATATAATATTCAAAGTCGTTGAACTATCCTGTTTTTCATTACCTTGTAGTTGTTACAGAAAATATTTTTTTCGGCAAGACAATTTTGGCAAAGAAAAAAACAGCTACAGTATACATGTACATTAAAAAAATTCAAAACCGTTGAACATCCCAGTATTTTGAGTAACCTTGAAATTGTTTTCAATTATTGGTCATCAGTGATCTTGTCATCTTGATAATTTTGTCGCTCAAATTCAAAAAATGGTGTGTAAAAATATTCTTCAACTGTATAAAAACAATGAGATAATAGTATATTATTCAACAAGCGTATAATGATGGCTATTACCCACGAAGATGAAATTGCAACACGACCCGGAGGCGAGTGTTGTAACATCTGAGTGGGTAATTGCCATTATACGCGTGTTGAATACTATACTTTATCCACAACTATATAAATAATTTGATTAAATCGGAAAGTTCTAAGCTGAAAATTACGTTATTGTAAGAATACGTTTGTCGTTAGATAGGTATGATCTGTCGCTTGTTTTATAAATTTACTGACTTCTTCGGGAGTGAAGGTTGATGGCCCTCGGACTGACGTTTTAAAAATGCCTGCAACTTCATGTAAGTCTCTAGGTGGATACTATGGTAAATATTCAATGTACTCTTCAACATAGAATAATATGCCCACAATGATGATGACTTGTATTTTTTAGCAAGTTCAACAAAATACACTAGATGTTTTTTGTGCCAGTTGCCAATCCATAAAACTTTTGTATACCGCATCATATTTACCTTTTGACTTGTTTGTCTTTAGCGCTTGCCGCTAATTTTAAAATGGGTAAAATTCCGTTAACCGGGCGCTACAGGCTATCAAAAAAATATTTTTTTTGACTTAAGTAGTTTGACCTCCTGAAATTTTTGGCGGTCTCAAGTAATTTCGGAGATACGGGCCTTTTTTTGAATGAAAACTGGCTTTTTCTAGCACACGTTTCTTCTTCGAAAAACACACTCAAATGCCTCCTGATTTCCACCAGCACAATATACACACCCTAATTCACCAGTTTTACACTTTTTTTTTCATTGAAAACAGTTTTTTATCAACAAATTCTACTTTATTTTAGCAATAACAAGCAATAACAAAATCAACAAATTCATGCTGTTTTGTTTAGTTAATATCTGTCAGGTTGGTCACAATGGAATTGACGTAAGGGCGAAGCGACATTACCAGTGTGATTCTAGAAATATTCAATTCACGTATAAAGTCTTGTTCATACCCTCGCGAATTTCGCAGTTTTTTTGCGAATAAAATGTCTGCCGACATGGTTCTGCATCGACGATTGGTCCGGCATGACTGGCAGCCATTGCCATTGCCAGAAAAATTGCGAAATTCGCGAGGGTTTGAACAAGACTTAACATGGAATATTTTAGTGAATGAGTAAGAAAAATGAGTTGATAACCACAACATTTTCCCATCAACACTTTAACTGCACCTATGAAACAATGGTACGTATACTGTTTCTAAATGCATAGCAAAATTCAAAGGACGAGACAGATCACGGAAATGTGCGCAAACATAACATGAATACACATGCTCACAAAAAATAATGAGCACTTTTCACATAAAATGAACCTACTTCAATGACTATAACTTATCCCGACAGACCCGATCTCATGCAAACCCAACCGAACTTACCCGACTATACAATACAGTTAGGTTTCGTCTTTTCTATCTGTTTGCGCATGCGCACTTACCAAAAATGAATGTTTGTGATCCGACACGTTTATTCAAGTAATTATTTGTTCGCAAAAAATACCTCCTAGCTCTGTCTATTTGAAAATATCTTTTGTGCATTCAAAATATTAATACCAAGACTTTTTCCAAATCCTGTTCTCACAACGAAATGGCTTGTTTCATACCGAGGTAGCCAGTATCAATGTCTTTCATTGAATCAACAACAGCGAGTCTTAAAAACTTTACAATACAATGCGACGTTGTCAGATTCCCTAAAATTCCTGAATACTGAATACTCATGAATATGAAGTGTTTGTAGTGGATAGTTTTCAGAAGTATTGGCGCCCTAGAGACTGGCACTTTTTTCACAAATAATAATAATAATAATGATAGTTCCTCATAAACACTCGAAGAGTGAACCATTCTTAGTGAAGATATTCAGCAAGAAATACGTAAGCAAAGCGAGCACGCGCATTCCTATTACTACTTTGTAACTTATGTAACTTATCTCTTACTTCTTGGTGAAGATATCTGCGAGACAGTCACGAGCGCGAGCATTTCCATTACTACTTTGTCGATTTCTGTCAACTTTGAGTAGAAATTTTCATACCTTATCTGTTAGTGAACAAGACCAACATTTTTTTTGATAGCTTGTAGCGCCCGGTTAACGGAATTTTACCTTAAAATGTCTGGCGGTGTAAAAGACATATCTTCTAAATCAGATTCACCATAATACATTTCTCTAATGATACCAGAGATAAGAATGTTCAGAACAAATAACCCACAAACCGTCTGACAGTTTATCTACAAATACAGTGACAAGTAAATTTACAAATTGTCAAATTTGACGCAACGATTGAGTAATATTATTCCATCGAACTGTCATTATTATTCAATTCTATATGGTAATTGCATACTTGCATACTTGATAAAAATCGCATATTTAACAGATTTATTTATTAATAGTAGTGTATAAAAATATATATCTTTTGATTATGGATTTGAATTTTCCAATATTATTCATTGATATGAGACTCTTAGGTGAGTAATTAAATAAATTCAGATGTAGAGAATTTTTTGTCGATTTTGTGAGCCTGTGATGGGGTAATCTCAAATGTAAAATAGTTATGAACATCTGAATTGGTCTCTAGGTTGGCTTTATCTTTATTAATTCCTATTTATGAAACAAAAAATTATAATGATGGAATTTAAATTTGAATTTTAAATATTTCTTCACAATGTTCTCTGAAACCAGCATCAACTACGATCCTGATAGCAACGGAATATAATGTTAGCATGTCAAGAGTTACTGAGATGAGAATTAAACAGGACGAAATAACAATATGATCTCATATTTTCTACTGATAAGTTCACTCAAACTGCGTATACAACCGCTCTACAATTCAAGCAGTCCGAAGGCTGGTGAGTGACATAGTCGAGGGATTTGAAAATGGTCAACAAACAGCAGTTACCCTGTGTGATCTCAGTAAGGCATTTGACTGTGTCCCTCATCAAGGGCTGCTTGATAAGCTTGAGCTTTATGGGGTGAGAGGGACAGCCCATTCATTTTTTAGATCATATCTGTGTGGAAGATCTCAATATGTTACTTATAATAACAATACATCAGTATCTAAACCGATAACATCAGGTGTACCCCAAGGATCGGTCCTTGGACCATTGCTGTTTCTAATCTTTATAAACGATATATTTTATTATGTTGAGCCATCTCAGTGTGTCCTGTTTGCAGATGACATTACCTACTATAATTCTGATACAAATCTAGAAGAACTGACTGAGAAGGATATTGTTGCTTCGAAAAAAATCAGAGTGGCTAACTCCTAATAATTTAATTCAGAACAAAGCCAAAACACAAAAAATGACTTTCTCTACAAATCCGACCTTCATCACGGAATCCAATCAAGCTTCTGGGTATCACTCTAGATAATAAACTCAAATGGACCGAACATGTAGATATACTCTCGAAAAAACTATCAAATCAAATTTTTATGAAAATGGCTTATTTCTTACTTTTTCATTCCCATATAAGTTATGGCATAATTTTATGGGGTAACTCTAGTCAAGCTCATCGTGTTTTTACTCTGCAGAAGAAGGCTGTCAGGGTCATTGCCAAGGCAGGATTCAGAGATTCTTGCAGGCCGCTTTTCAGGCAACTAAGAATATTAACACTTCCCGCACTTTATATCTACTATTGTTTGATAGAAATTCATAATCACTTACACGAGTATAACAAACCTAAAGACTCACACAACTATTCCACTTGAAATAAAAATCTACTCGTCAATCCCAAACTTCTATTAAAAATTCCATAAATTTAAATATTTACAATAAAATTCCGGAAAGTTATAAGAAACTCAGCTCCTTCAGATTCAAATTGGCAATCAAGCAGCTTCTACTGAGACACAGTATTTATTCAGTTGACGAATTTTTGTCAAGTAATTTAACTGAGGTGAATGTAGCGTAGCTGACACAATCCTGTATTTATTATGCAACCACCTTACTGATTTAATTTTAACGAGTTTATTCTTGAATACTGTAATTGTCTGTTATTTTTTTTATCCCTATATACTAAGAAAAATGTACTATGCTATTTTGTGACTTGTGTAATGATTTTAATATCAAAAAACACCAATAAATTATATTCTATTCTATTCTATAGCACGAATATAGAGCATAGTTATTGGCAATGACAGGACCAATTTAGTTTATCACTATTATGACCTTGAGCAATGTTATTGTTCGTTGAGATGACGAACTTATATGTTTTATCGTCATTAAGTTTCAGACTATTAGAAATAAACCATTTTCTAGCTGGAGTAATAGTTATACGACTGTTTATCTTCAAGTCTTCTATATTCGTGCTAGCATCAACCAAAGTTTTGTCATCCGCAAACAAGTTATTCACATAAATAATGATCAAGAGAGGTCCCAACACAGAGCCTTGCGGTACTCCATGTATGACAGGTCTATGATCAGATGATGAATTCTCAATGCTCACACATTGTTTTCGATTACTCAAATATGATCTGAAGAAGTCGAGCGGATATATTTGTAACAATGAATTCTTGATCCGCCTATTCAAAGTTTTTATGTAACTACAGTCAATATTCACACAACATTGCCTTCACTTATTGTTGTCTTCATGAACTCCGTCTGTTCTTTTTTGTGGTATAATTTACGGAAATGCGTAAAACTCGCATATATCGCCAGATCGCTAGATATGAGAAGAATCTCAGACAACAATAGCCTGCTGAATAATGAACAATTGCATTGAACTTGTCTGTTTTCAGGAGTCAAGACCATCTTCGGAAATCTCTGCCATCACGAATGTCGTGACTTCATCTTCCACGAATACTAGAAGCACGACGGAATCTGTCAAAGAGGTGAGTTTTTGATTATAGAGAATTTAGTTTGATTGAACGTTTAATTCTGTTGGATCTGTAAATTGAGTACCAAAGTGAGGTCAATCGATATCGTGATGGAAAAACTCGAATATTTATTTGTCGTTCAAGATGGTGTATAGCAGGAACTGTGCTAGCTCAGAATAGTGTCTAGTTCTGAGCAATACCTAGTTGTGGATCATTGCACGGATTCAAACTGGACATGTACCATGGGGTATTATATTCGTAGAATAATTGGGACACAGATAGATGTGGGAATTGACGTTCCTGCCAGAAGAGAGCAATGGGAAAAAACTCCAGAAATAAATTACATCCAGTTTCAGTTTTTAGTAATTTATTTATTTCATTGTTTAAAATGACAAATACAATGTGTCAATATATTTAATGAATAGAAATGAATTTCTCTTGAAAACATGACGGGATAAGTTAAAAACTTGTCCATGATCATATGAAACCAAGTAGAAAGGGTTTCTATAAATACAATAACAAGGAAAGCGCCACGAAATACTTGCTATAAATTACGTACTTATAAAATATCGCAATGAACAAATATATGTCACGAAAAAATAGGACTTAACATGGATAAATATAAAATATGTAAAAAGACAGAAATGAACAACATACAAATGTGATGAGAACAATCAAATATCACATTACACAAACATACTGAATATGCATAGTAAATACATACAAAGAGAGAAATAGCAAAATGGACATTTTGAATCCATAAAAACAATAACAAAAAACTAAGTAGGTACGTATCAATATTCAATAGTATTTCACATGAAAATATTTTTCCAAATTTTCCGAATTCTCAATCAACAAGTGTTTGAATGATGGTTTTTCGGGTTTTTAGGCCGACGTTTATTTAGAGAAAATCTCAGTTCAGTGATCGAAACTGTAAACATTTCTCTTGAAAATTCCAACCACTCGTGTTGGCGAAACGTCGAGATTTTCTCTAAATAAACGTCGGCCTAAAAACCCGAAAAACCATCATTCATTCAACGATGGCCGCGAAAGCCTTTCACAATTTGTAAATGTTTGATTTTATTTTTAAATCCCAAAAAACATTTTTTTTCAAGAAAGTGACTATTTTTCATGAATCTTTTTACCTATTTAAATGACATATTGTTACATCAGGATTGTAGAGAATTTTTCAGTTGATATCCAACCTTCCATTTCATTTTCTGTTTCATATATATGTTGTATATGATAATCAATTTGTATTTTTTTTCTTATATAAGCAGTCGATGCATCATAAAATAATCGTGTGAAAGATATATTGTTCAAAGAGAATTTTAGAAGAATAATCAGTAGATTTTTAAAACATAACTCTCAAAGTACACTTTTGGAATGTGCAAGTAGTTTCAAAACTTGTTTATACATGTCTCTCCAATCAATTATGCCAAACGTTAAGATAGACTGAAAGAGACTATAATACAAACTTTAAATTAATTTACGCTGACAAATTTTCTTGACAACCCCAAATGACAGTGTTTTCCTTAGTTTCTTTTTATTAATTCATTGATTGTTCAAGGCACTTGAGGTTGCAATCTAAGTGAACTCCTAAGTAATTTATTACATCAACTTTAGAAATATTTTCGGTTCATAATAGATCTTCAATTTTCCAATTTTTTTTGGTTTGATATTCTCATGCAATGTGAATCTCACAAAATGAGATTTTTATTTTAATTGATTAATCAAGTTCAGCATTTGGTACTGTTTCTTTCCAGGTATTTCCACTAACTATTTAAACTGTATCGTTGGCATAAGGAAACAAGTTTCCTTTAATTTTCGCATTTGAGAAATCACTGATCTGAATAAAAAATAAAACGGGTCCAAGAACTGACCCTTGGGGAACACCACATTTTACTTTTCTAAAATTACTTTTGATATGATCAATCTGAAGAGTTTTTTCCCTTTAAAAAAAATAGCTTTCAAATATAGCAGATTCCTCTTATGCCAAACCGTGAAACTGTATCAAACGCTTCCTTCAAATCTAAAAATATACCAATAGTATTCTTTCGATTATCTAATGATTTATAAATAGTTTCTGTAGCATTGAATATTGCTTTCTCTGTTCCCTTTTTATCTGTGAATCCAAATTGGTTTGAAAGTAGTAAATTATGTTTCTCAAGAAAATCTGTGAAATCTAATTATTGCATTTCTCCAAAATTTGGCAATGTTGGGCCAGGGGTAGAATCGTTTCAGGTACAATTGTTAAGTTGATTATTTAATATTCTGTGGTAGGCGACCAAAATATATTACTTCAATTATAGGAATTTTCTATGAATAGATATTAATTTGTTTCGTAATTTTTTGTAGCTCGGATCCTATATCATCATATAGATCTGAATCATCAGTAACAATTTAGTTGTTTTCATATAATTCAACGATTCTGCTCTGTTTCAGTTTCTGCCCAGCTAATCCATTCACCACTTTCCAAATCTTACCATTTTATCTTATCATATAGAGTGTTGGCAAATACAAAAATTGGATATATTTGTCTCGTTGAGCTATCTCAACTCACTGATGATATACAGAGCGTTTTATTTGAAAATTGACAAGAAATATTTGTTTCTAACTCGTGTGTGGATATTCCTTTCCTAAAATTAGCAAATTTGAGAAAAGCATTGGACCTAGGACACTACCTTGTGGCATTCCATTGGCAACCTTCGAAGTTTCAGACAGGAATTCCTTGAGGCCGTTTTAAACATTTTTGTCTCGATGTTTCGTGAATTCTCAGTCCATTCACTATTAGTTGTCTGAATCTTTCAATACAATCTTGTATCAGCCAACTGAATTATTCGAAAAATTATGTTAAATATGCAAAGCGCGAATGGTTATGCCGAACAACTTTCTCTTTTGAAAGTTGATACAGAATAGATTCGAGTCAAGGGGTAAAAATTCGATACAAATGAAACGTGAAAGAGCCTTACGATGATTATAACATAATAACAATCATTACTCCATGAGGTCTGTTACGTTATTAAAACATAATCAAATCTGTTACGGTGTTCAGACATGAAGCACGTTGTTTTTTAAAATAAGAGATGCACGATTTATTTCACAACCCCTTGTAGGAAATGAAGTGAATGAGTCATTACTTGAAACAGAAGGATTTTTCCTATGAAACATTTTTTTATTGAAGAAGAACGAATATCTGTTGATATTTTCTTTTTGAATGATCAAAATAAGCCAATCAATCTGAATTGATTGGCGTTCTCTATCGTTCTCGAATTGACAAGAACAAATCGAGTTGACGAGGTTTTTTACAGTAATTTTTTTCAGATCTTTCATGAAACTCAATTTTTATTTACTAATTCGACCATTCTGAATCATTCGTAAAATTAAACCTTTTTTGAAAATCTTTCGATTTTCCCAAATATGAAAAAATGTAAAGAATTTCGAGTTTGAAACGGTTTTTTTCGCAACAATATTAATTATACAGTTTCGTAAAATTTAATAGTTTTTGTATAAGCACACCGAATTACAAACTGATTCCGATTGAACCGAAGAATCAATTTTTTTTTATGTTTAAAAATTTTTAGGGGTCCCTTTTCAACATTTTTCGAGCAAAATTTTGTTTTCCTTGGTCTAAAATAAACTAATTTGACTATTCTGAATCGATGGGCGTTCGCAGAATAGCTCATCCACCATTTTCGATTTGGAAATTTCATCAAGAGTTGAGGGTGTTTTTTTCACATAAATTTTTCCTGTCCTTTTCTTAAAATTCAATTGAAAGAATCATTCTAAAATTTCTCTGTTGATAGCTGTTGATAGTTTCTTTTATTCTCAGTATCTTATATGTATACATTACTTTATCTACTATTTTTTTTTAACATCCCTAGTTGCCTGAAAAGCCTGATTATGTGCAACAGATGTTGAAATAAACATTGCAAAAAACTACTTACTAAGGTAAATTCAGTATTCTCATGAGTTTGTATATTCTGTTTCAATTTCCAGATAAACGATCAAGAAAACGAGCTGGAGCCAAAATCACCAACACCCTCCTCCCCACTCCCCCGTTCAACACGAAACAGATCCTCCCACACCGCGACGACTTCTCGGTCATCCATACCACTATCAGAGAGAAGATCGCCCTTCAAGAAATCTGTTGTAGAGGTCAAATCTACCCCACCGACACTTTTCACAACACCGCTGTCGAGACTCAACAAGTACAAGGGGAAGCATGCGGCTCCATCTTCGAGGAACTTCACTTCCCAAAAATTCGATCGCAACGTGTCTTTCAGACCGAGAGAGGGTTACAGCACCGAGAGGAACAAGAAGGGGGGTGGATTCAGCGGGAGAAGGGTTGTCAAAAACGTTGGTGAACCTCTGTCGACTAAAGTAGGTATCCATTATGCCTTTCATAATAATTGCTTTGCCACCACTTGAGAACACCCTTCACCACACCCACTTTCAGCCGTGCCACTATCAACCAATCAAAGTTATGCCTCACCTATCTCATCCAACTTCTGTCATCCACCCGTCACCCTCCACTTATCATTAACCATTCCCTACCTATCATCTGTCGTTCGTCTCATGTTATCCCAAACCTACTAACTATCTGTCTCCTTTCAGCTGTAACTGGTTATCTGTCACCTGTCATGTGTCATCCGTCGTTGTTTCTTGTTAACCATCACATATCATTTGTTACTTAGCATATATCGTCCTGTCACTTTAGAGTATAACATCCTGTCACGTAGCATGTATCATCCTGTTGCTTGTCACCTGTCATCCGCATCCGTATCGTCCTGTAGTTTATTCTATTTTTGGAAGGGTCGTCAAAAGTTCGCAACAAAACACAACTTTGATATGTCACCAAGTTTTGACCCACCCTGTATAATCCAGAGTAATATTTATTTTGTAGCTCTGATCGTTACACACATATATCAAGTGGACAGATTTCCAAAAATGTATTGCTCAAAAAATTGTACACCACTTTGAAAATAATGACACATTTACAGACTGTCAGTATGGATTTCGAAAAGGTAAAAACGCCGAAATGGCAATATTAGACCTCAGTTACAAAAGAAAAAAAATATTTGAAAAACTAGAGTACACAGAAATAACTTTTTGTGAGTAAACCAATATATTCTGTTTAAGAAATTAAAAAAATACAATTTTTCTGAAAACAGTTTAAAGTTCGCTAAATCTTATTTTGAAAATCGTTTTCAAAGTGTAATAGTGGAAAAAAATCTAACAACAAAAGAAAAAATCACAGTAGGTGTACCGCAGGGATCCATTCTAGGACCGCTTTTGTTCATCATTTTCATTAGGTAACTGTAAAGGTGTCTGTGCAATTGTATATATTTCTCTTGCAGATTCCAAAATACTCCACATCTTACACGAGTTCGGATAGAAGCAAGTATCGAAATGAATTCTCTAGGGGCGCAGTGGTACGTTCCACGACGAACGCACCGAGGTACATTCCGACAATTCCTTCCGCCCCGTATATACCGACAGTACCAACAGTGACTGCTCCCAGGACCACGGTAAGTGACATAAATGGTATCGAAGACCCATGAGAAATCTATAAATGTATGAAAGTAACAGTCCATTGCTGCTTTTTCTTCTTTGGGTCGGACAGCGTTCAGCCAGATTCGAAAAAAAATGTTTCTGATCTTGTTGTGTTGTTTCAATTTTTTTTTGTTGGCTCCTCACCAAGCGTCATGGTCGGTTTCTGGCTGAAAAAATATGAAGCAGATTACCAGGAACAATAAATAAATAACATTTTCGCTGATTTTCTTCATCATTAACGATATTTTCGAATGATAGAATATTGTCCATCATGATCATCGATCACATGTTCTATGGGTCTTCGAAACTACCAACGAAAAATGAAATAGTACGCCTTTCGATCACACTAAGCAACTTTTTCTTTGTCTAAAGGCAAGTTCTTGGTCACAGGACGTGATAGACTACAACTGGTCACTCTCTAGAACATACTGAAGAATATCTTCTTTTCCTCCGACACTATCCTTCCACTATCTGCTCTTCTGCGAATTCATGACATACACTCTGCACAACAAATAGAGATCTGTTTTCACTTTTCGGTTGCGTTCACTCAAAACCAAGATATAGCAAAATAATTCGGATAGCGAAATAGATCCAGCCCAGTTTACGAATGTAACAACAAAATAATTGCATTTTTTATGTGAAGGAGTCCCACAAGGATTCCTGCTTGGACCTCCCATAATCTCTATATATTGGAGTGCTAAACATGTTATTTTGGAACCCATTGACCGATTTTGAAAAATTAAAATTTCAAGTTATGGTACTCGAAGAGCTCTATTCAAAGATGTTGACAGATGTGAATTATTCTACTTTTCCTTGCTAACTGGGTCGAAATTTTGAGAAGGGTCCTCAGGCATTTTTTTCCCGTAAAAGTGGATAACTTATTTGACTTGAGCATATTTTGAACACCTATATACCAAGTTTAGGCAAATATCTTATGTGGGGTGTTAGTTATACCATGACAAATTTCCAAATTCATGCGTTTTTAACTGACAAATCAAAAGTTAAAAACGTTCATTTAATATCAGAACAATGTGCATCAAATGGAATAAGTGGAACAGTTTCCTCAGATATTGGTGTTTTCAATATATTCCCCTTCACGCTCTATACATTTCTCATAACGCCGTCTGAAATTTTGGCAGGTCTTCCTCAATGTGTCCTCAATGTGTCTGGCTTATCCTCTCCTTCAATTCGTTCAAGTTTTGTGCTCTATTTTTATAAACGCTTTCTTTCAAATATCCACACAGAAAAAATCTGATGGAGTCAGGTCTGGTGATCGAGGGGGCCAACAAAGAAAAAAACTGTTCCTCCCAATCCATCTTCCTTGAAATGTTCCAACTAGCCATTTTCGTACCGCAATCACATTAGTTCACCAAAGCGTTTTGAGGATAACTGACAAACTCATTTCCAAAGCCTGCTATGAAAAACATAGTGCCTGGCTTCTTGATCTTACCATATGAATTGGTTGTATGAAATGAAATCATGAGAATTTTGCCAACATTTGTCAAGGGGTTGAGAAAAATGTTTCGAAAAAGGATATAACTTAAAAAGGCATTTTTATAATCGTTAATTTATTACACTCAGATAATAATTTTTCAACTCTTGATTTTTGGTTGAACTAGGGACATTTGTACAGGTTACGATGATGGAACTTCCTAAATGAATATTCGATGTGTTTTTCATTTGAATGACTACTATTTTTCTTCAAAATGTACAGTTTTTCATACAGGATCAGTCAAAAAAGCATGAATTTGGAAATTTGTCATCATATAACTAACCCCCTATATGCGATATTGGGCTAAAATTTGGTATACGGGTGTACAAAATATGCCTCAATAGAATAGGCTAAAATGCGTGATGGTCCTTCTCGAAATTTTCTTCATAATTGGAAGTGATTAAAAAAAAATTCTTAAAAATAACATACAATCAAAATCATCTGTTTTCTTCCGATCTTCTATAATTCTAACCCACATTATCAAAAATGAAAAGAATATCCATTTTGGAGATCATCTTTATGAGACGAGGTACAAAAGAGCTGTCACAGTTAGATTGAATAAAATAATTGGCACAAGAAATTTCAATCGCATCATCCCAAAATTATTTGACATACTACCAGATATTATTAAAATTACTAAATCTATGTATTCTTACAAAATTAAAGTGAAAGATTGGTTGAATACCACAGAAAGAGATATTTTTCATAATATGATAAATAATATTAATGAATGGGTAAATTTATTTCGTTTCGACATACAAAATTTTGAGATATTCAGATTAAAAAAAAATATTTGGAAATGGAAAATAAAAATCATTGTTAGTTAAAACAGTTCTTCAGTAGAATAGTTTACCTTACAACAAGGTTACTTAGTGAGGTTCATTTTCAGTTTATTCATACAATGTATTCTATACCTTATAGTTATGTATGTATTTATTTATGAATAAACTTATATTAATATTACTATTATAGTAAGCCTTGAAAATAAGAATAATTCATATCTGTTGCCATCTTTGAATAGAGCTCGTGGACTTGAAAAAAAATACCATAACATAAAATAATATAATTTGAAATTTTCATTTTTCAAAATCGGGCCATAGGTTCCGAAATAACAAGGTATTGCGGTTTCACTTTACGTGTGGATAATGGCCTTTTTTGTGAAGGAGTCCCACAAGGATCCCCGGTTGGACCGCTCAAATTTTCTACATATGGTAGTGAAGGTTGATTAAAAAATATTTGATTCTCACTCAGATAATGGATTCCAAGCTAAAGAATGACTGTTGTTGAATTAGTCCCTTCAGATTTACGAAAAGAAGGTTATTAAGTATGAGATGGTAAATACAAATTCGTAACCTGGGTGTCTTATTTTTCAAACTGAAAAAAACTGGATGATTCAATAAAGTAATGAACTAGATGTGTCTATTTTAGTGGTTTTGAGTGACGCACATTAAAGGACTACCATTCATGGTAAAGGGTTTAGCATAGGTTATGTTCGTGTTTCATTAGAAACAGGTACAAATAAAAAAAATTTGCACTGTTATTTCAAACTGTGATTATTTGCCAAAAGCTGAGGGCATCTTTAGAGTATGGTTCAGAAACGTGATTTAACTGATGCATATTTATTGCAGTATTTTTAAAAAGAGACTGAAATTCACCAGCAAGATTTTCGATTTTGTATCAAAATCATTACACAGTTTGAAAGCATTTATGGCATTATCACACAGTACTAAACATGTTTATACAGCTGATATACAGTGTGTCTTCTGTCCGAGTTGTTTGCAAGGAATTATTGTTCCTTCTGGGAATTTACAGGAAGGAAGTATTTGCCTCAGATACAAGGTTATGTATCATGCACTAGTTTTCGGTGCATTTTTTATATTAGAACTCTGAAAATAATTGACAGGTATTAGAAAAAATTATTTCGTTCGTTTCGTTGCTTTCAAAACTATTTGTTAACAGATTGCGCCTGAAGATGCTCTTAAAAATAAAATGATTCAGAAAAGTGATTTTTTAATCTTCGAATCTTAGGCTGGTTGCAAGGTATTCCATTTTTTTGGACGACATGGCATCGGAAGGAAACGTTTCGTACGCGAAATATCATCATCAATTAAAGACAAATTATTGAAATTTAAAAAAAAAACACAAAAAAATTATAAAAGAAGTAGATCACTATGTTCATATTTTGCACTAAATTTAAAAAAATATTAAAATTTACAGGGTCTAATCATATAAATCAAAGTTATCCACTAACAATATGAGAATAAAAAGAGCTCTTCAACTCCAAATGAATTGAGATTTTTCAGAATTAAAATAAAATGATAATTGTATCAGTAACATCCCAAAATATTTGACGTATTTCCTAAATCCTCGTAAAATCCCAGATGAAATGATTTCATCCTTGAGAGCAATTGGCAAGACATTCTCTGTATCAATTAAACTAAGTCATTTTCTACACATGCATTTTATCTTATGTAAATAAGTGAATAACATTAGTTTTAAGAGAGAGGTGTACTATTTTATTTTTATACATTCCATATTATTTTTCAATAAAATTAATTGCACATGAATATTAGTTTTCTTTATTTTGTACATACGCAGCTAATTTGCTTGTTGGATGATAATAACGTTTTCACAGATAACTCTTTTGGAGCCCAATAAATCGTTGATTAATCAGTGGTTCAGATGTCGGGATGCATATGGTCACGATATGGGTAAAATGCACTCAGTTAACACAATGAAAACGGAACTTGAGAACTAACTCATTCTTGATATATCGAATCTCCTTCGCTTTACATTCCAGTGTGTTTCACATTAAACGGTGACAATTCATTATTTTATGAAGGGTTGGCTGATTTTCGAAAACTTTTTTTTTAAGTATAGTACATCATGTTATACATTGTTTGGATATTCCACTCTTCCGCAGCCTACTACGATAAAAAGTAGGACTCCAGAAATGACGAAAGCATATAAGGCATTTTTTCAGTAAAAAAAACAAATATCTCCTTCGATTCAGGCACATCTGGAACCCCTAAATCCCATGTTTCAATATCGTTACTTATACCGAGTGTTCTCAACTTGAGAGCCAATAAATAAAAAATTCTACTTTTTGAGAGTGCTCTGTGTAAACGCTACTGAGTGTATGGCAAATTCTAGATTGCTATTAGATCAATATATACCAGAATGTATCTCGGCGTACTATATTTCTAAAAAAAGTTTTCGGTAATCGGCAGTGGGACTCTGTGTCATATAGAATTCTACCCCTCGTTTTCTACAGTCGATTACTACTATCGCAAGCGAGTCACATTATTTGGCACTCTGTGCTTCAGTCGCCTGCACATCGGGTTTGTTTGGCAACGTACTATCCGATTTAAAAGCATTTGCCAAAATTTGGTGATATGCTAGTGACATTTCATTTTCTTGTGTCCAAAATTACTGTCATTGTCATTTTTATTTGTAACGGCTGATAGTTTCATGTGCTTTTCAATTCATTTTGAATAAATTGTGATATTATTGTTGCTTATGAACGGATTGAATTTATTAGCTCTGATGGAAGAAGAAAATATTGTGAGAAGACTCATGAGAGAAGCATCCACTTTTAATACGAAGTTTAAGAGGCCATGAGCGCGATCATATTTGGGACGGTTCTTTTGGTAAAAGAGTCGATAACTCAAAAACGGTTCGTCGTATCGATTTTAAACAAGGTCAGGCTTCTAGAGGACTTTCGATCCTATTAACTTACGTCTGCGGAAGCACCTCACGATGCTCTTCACAAATAATCGAGGTACCTGCAATGGTATTTCTCTTCTATCAAAATTTGAAGCATTCTTCATCCAATCGAAATGAATTTGGTATCAAATGAAAGGTAAAATGTTGACCTATGTAAGTGTTTTAATGGTTTTTTTGAAATTATCTGTTCATCTACCCAAAACAATTGCTTCAAAGTAAATGGAAATTTCAGTTTCCGTTACAGCACGTACCTAAAATCAAACGTCCTTTTGAATCCTGTCTTTGTTCGAAATCGATACGACAAACCGTTTTCTAGTTATCAATTGACTCTTTAACACTAAAAAACGCCCCAAATATGATCGCGCTCATGGCCTCTCATAGAACTCTTTAGAGTAAATAATGATATTGCTCAATAAATTTTTAACAGTATCCTGCCTCAGATGAATCAGTTGAATAGCCCTATGGCTATACCACCAAAAATTTAAGTATTCAGTAGCCTAGTTTTTGTGCAACAGGAACATATCAAAGAGTAATAGGTAGAAGCCATGCTCTTTCTATAGCTCAGCAATGTGTATCGAGGGCCATATAAGAAGTGACCATTGCTATTGTAAATATTTTGTCAAAACAGTGGGTAAGCTTTCCACCCCTGTCTTTAGCTGATCTTTCTGCAATTTTGCAGGTTTTGTCTTAGTTTTTGACTAAGTTTTCCAATATAATAGGTACCTAAATTTTAAATAAAGAAGTTAGTATAAATAAACACTAAGGTCGAGGCGTGGCGCAGTGGTTAGAGCGTCCGACTCCGAGTCGAAAGGTCCGGAGTTCGAGCCCCAGTTGCGGCTGGGATTTTTTAATTCAATTTGACAGATTAAATTATTGAAATCTCGTGACTTGACTGGGGTGAGTCCTGCATGATTCACTGTTGCGTTCCAATTAACAGTGCTGCTCCTAAGGTGACGTATGGAGTGAGTAACAAGGCCTATCCAGAAAACACGGCTGATGACCATAGCAGTCGATGCCAAAACACCAAAGAAAAAAAAAATTTAAAATTAAACGCTATGGCTAATCGATTGATGCTCATCACTATTACTGTACTTTTATGAATACTTATCCTTCTCCATTCTTCGACAGATTTTTCTTCAAAACCTGAGCTGTTAAGCTTGTAGCTCACATTTTGCCACAGAGCGTGACCTTGTTCACTCCACACCCTCATTATTTATTAGTTTTTACTATTTGCTTTGGAAATTGAAGTAAATATATTTGACAACACTGACAGAATTGAATTGAGAGAAAAAAGTTGGGTTAAACATAGAAAACGACATGTCTCGACGGCTTGCTTTCTGGCTACCGGGATAGTCGAGTTTAGGCGACAATTTGTGTACAGAGTACCAGTCATATGTAATTCAGTCGATAAGTGGAATTCTATATGACACAGAGTCCCGCTGCGGCTTACACTTTATGAAATAATGTATTGTCACCACTTAAAGTGAAACGCACCTTATATATGAAATTAATTAATTGTACCAACCAGAATAGTTGCAGTGATTTTATGGGTTTGATTTCATGCCATGTCAAATGTTCCAAAGGAAAACTTCATTCACTATTACCTGAATTTCTCAAATTGAATTGGCATCAGATATGTGACTTTTAAAATAGGCGAGTCTAGAAGTTTAATAAAAAAAGAAATTTGTACACAATGATTTTTTAGCGGTGTCTCATCAGAAAGTAATTTATGTACTTAGAATGACAACCTATTTCAAAAATTCTTTTTTTCAATTGATTTTTTTGTACACAATCACTCTGATGTCCAGAGACGAACTCCTAGGTCAGTTCTGGCATATTTTCTAATAGGCTGATATTTGTAGTTTCATTTTACATCTTTACCGATGCATTGGAGTACTATACCAACCATTGAAATGACAAACAATTTCATTTTGACATTGATAATGATGTTCATAATTAGATATATCATTAAGTGCCTAAAATAATAAAATACTGAAAAATATTCATCGAAATTATTGCTTTTATTTTTCATTTTTCATTCTTACTTTATTTTGTATTCGTATCAATGGAAAAACAAAATTCGAGTTTTTCCAGTGAAATGAAATTCTCGTTGTTTTTCAGTTTTCAACGGCAAAAACTGAATAAAATATAAGTACTTCCTGAATTTTTTACAGGTTGTTCTACTGTGGGTATATAGTAAATAATCTGGTGATCTGATATTCCCAGCAATCCACTGATATAATAAAACTTAATAAATATACAATAATTATTTATGCACAACTGATTCACACAAATTTTCGAGAATGTGAGGTATCGTAGACACTGTAACTACAGTATAACCAACACCACCTATCACGTCTGATGATTTCATATATATACAGAGTGACCCATTCAAAAGCGGAACACCACATACATTTTTTTTCATTTGTTGTCCAATTCAAACGATTCTTTTTCTAATAAAAGGAGTATTAATTTGAAATAAAATTCAAAATTTCCAGAGCTTCGAAATTTTTTCAGTAGCAAAAATCCAAAAAATAGTTTAGCGATTTAACAAAGTTGAATTTGTCCACGCCACTGTATTTGTAATTCTTTCAAATTGGTGTAACAGAAATTACAGGAGGAAATAATAGTGAAATATAGTATTGAACAACAAGGTTGTCATTTGAAAGAAATTAGTTCCACAATTTTCGAGATCACACCGTATAATTTTTTCGAAGAGTTTTCAAAGATTTAGGAAGTTTCAGGTCTTATTCAGGCAAATTTTGACAATTTTTCACATGTCTCTCTTTGATTCTAAAAAAATATTTTTTTGCGAAGGGCTGCATCTGTCAAAATTTTCAAAAATATTGAAATAACTGAAAACTGGAGCCCTTTAGACATACGATTTTTTGAATGAAGTTGTATTGAAATTCATCGTGGATTATAAAAATGCGAAGAAAAACAGGATATTTCGTTTAAAAAAACAAAGTCAAACTTTTTGGCGTTGAAGCACATTCAAAGTAGGCCTTGAAATTTTGAATTTCATTTTGAAGTTTTGGCACTAATTCAGAGCTGCCGATGCTCTATAATTGAGAGGAAACATTGTTCAAATCGGATAATAAACAAAAATTTTGGAAAAAACTACTGAACTCTTGAAAACTTCCAGGTATTCGAAAACGGAGGAAAGGACCCTGATCTAGGACTCGAGGTGATCTCTTTCAACGACCCCGTCAGGCCCGTGCAATCAGCAAACCTCATCAGCGACGACTATGTCTCCGCCACAGCCAATTCTCTGTCTGTCGCCCTACCACTGGTAACACAAAACACACCACACACAACACAATTGAAAATAACACACTTTTCTCCCGAAGGTAAGCGACGGAACCACAGAAAAACCAGTCTCGATCATAGAAAGGATCATTAACTCCATAACGGCGATCTCCACCAGCTCCCCTCCATCGGTCCCCCCCAGTACCACCAGTACCACCGAGTCGGCGTCGGCAATCCTCAAGCTAGCCCCGAAAAAAACTAGACAAATTGACTCGACTGACGACACTCAAACTTACGCCACGACAGACAAAGCGACCACAGAAAAACCCACCACGATAATAGAGAGAATTCTGAGCTCTCTGAACGCGATTCAGGCGACAGATAACACAAGCTCAGCCCAAGTACGTACCGATTTTAATACTCTGAGCTTCACCACAACTCCCACACCTAAAACGGCTAGGCCTTTCACAAGTAGCAACACACTTCCCGAGCACATTAGCACCACTGTCAACCCCCTTAGCGTCCTGGACGAGATCACCCCAGAGCAAGCCCTCCAGAAGCGTACTATTGGTAAACTCCTGGATTTACTCAATAGCATGGTGGTTACAACCGAGTTGCCGGAAAATTTGGTCGTTGTGACGCCCAAGAGCCCGAGTTTCTTCTCCACCATCAACAACGAAGTGGACTTCTCCTCTGAACTATTATCCAGCACCGCATTGCCTCTAATTTCGACGAACATGCCCGGTACCACCTCCTCCACAGCCTTTTCTGAATCTACTAGTCTTTTCGAATCTACCACACCTTCTCAATCCACCACGCTTGCTGAATCTACCGCACTTTCTGAATCTACCACAACTTCTTCCGAACTCACCACCTCAGCTCTCCCTAGTACTTCTGAAACCGTGCCATCCACAACTACAGTACCATCTGTTGTAGCTACATCGACAGAAACTGATCCAACCACGGTCATATCCACCGATCTCCGAAACGGAGATTCAGAATCACTCGGTACCTCCAGTACCGCCACACAGGGTCAAAACGGAGATTTAGACTCGCTCGGTACCTCCAGTACCACCACAGAGGGTCAAAAAGGGGATTTAGAGTTGCTAGGTACCTCCAGTACCACCACTGAGGGCCAACTAATCACAACACCACCTTCCACCACAACTGAAGCACCTTCCAGTACCGAAACTATTTCATTTCCCTCAACGACTGAGGTAGGTCTCGGTGGTACCACTGACACGATTTCTATTTATTCTCTCCTCTCCACTCTACCGTCTCTTCAGAATTTCGAAGTGAGCCCAGGAAGTGTTTCTGTGTTTTCCGCTAACGATTTGTCTAACGCTATTACTCCCGAAGATAATCTTTCTACCACCATTACTATAGCCAGTAGATTCAACTTTGATAACACCGGTACTACCGAAAGCAGTACCACTACGGAAGACGCTACTGCTGAGCCTACTACCATCGAAAGCGGTACCGAAGAGTCGATGTTGACCACCACTCAGGAGAGTACTACGGTTACAAGCAGTGGCTCTATGGAAAGTACCACAACCGTTGTAAATACTACCTTGAGCGGTACTACCACTGAATCAATTGCTAGCCGGTTTGGTTTCTCGTCGACAAGTAGTGGTTCTACGGAAAGTAGTGCCTCAGATGTAAATAATACCACCTCGACTAGTATTTCTAACGAATCTTTGTCACTTTCTAACCGGGCTGGTAGGTTATTGAACTTCAACCCGGATCCCGTTCAGAATAGTATCGATTTCTCCACTCCTAGTACTACCACTTCTACCACTCCCGACTACTTTATCTTCGCGGTACTGAATAATAACACTATCTTGCGTAAGAAGCCTCCAACAGTACCGAATAAGAACACTCCATTCCTCATAGTGGGTATTTATCCGAACAACACCATTGTAAGGAGGTACCCGAACGGTACTATCGTTCCTATGGAACGGATCATAAGGGTAAGGGGATTCGATACTAGGGAAAACCCCCCACCTTTACCAGAAATAACCAGTAACCAAGTAACCAATGATCGAGGAGGTTCTCAGGATAGTAGAGTTCAAACGGTACTACTTAACTTTATTTGGTTGAGGATTGGCAAGGTAGAGGTTTTGACGTGAAAAGAATTTCGTTATGGTACTGAGTCCAACTTTGTGTGACACCGAACGAAGGTTGTTCTGCTATGGTTGAGGCGTAGTCGCGAATTTGATTATATACCAATACAGGGTGATTCTCAATGACGGGTAATTAGACGTATTTCAAAAATTAATACGTATTGAAATCTAAAAATTTGGAACTGAGAGTTTCAGTTACACTAGAAATTGAAAGCGACTTCAACAGAACACGCTTACAGTTTTTAATTTCAATACACAGGGTGACCCAAGGGTCACAAGCTACCTAACTATTTTCCTATTCAAGCTAACGAATCGATATTTTTGAATAATATATCCGACAATGACGAACATTTTAAAGATATTTCTATTCATATACAGGATACAGGATGTCCTAAAATAAGATACACAACTAATATCTGATTTTTCAAATTCCCCCATTTTTGTTACTGTTTTAGATTTGACATTAAGTTGTCATTTGTAAAAGGACATTTTCAAAAAATCGAAGTAGGCGATGTACATTTTTTGGAGCTGATGACTAACGTTGCCCCTGATAAAGGGTTGGCACGGTACCACCTAATCTCCTAATACAATACAATAATTTTTGATTTCATTGAAAATATGAACAGGATGTTCATAAAGTCAGTTGTGGAATCATCTGCGACTGAAAGTTGGATTTAGTCGCTATTTTCAATTGAGAATGTTTCTCTTTAAAACAATAATTTTTGTTTGAATAATAACCAGAAAACCATGCATCTCAGTGCAGGTAAGTTCTAATTACTTCTGTATGTTTAGAACGCTATTTTTTGGAAACTGCTCATCAAAAAATAATGAGTCAGGGTATCATTGGAAAAAATTAAATGACAAATACTTCTTTGAGGTGTCCCCCTTGAAAATAAAATTGACATGTTTTTCCGATTTTTCATATTATTCACTGGAAGGGAAATATTATGGGTGGGGAGTTATTCAAATGTATGGACCCGCCCATTTTTGTCAGTTAATATGAGGGTTATCAAAAAAAAGTTCGGCTAAAAGTTGAAGGGTATTCCACTCTGCCCCTTTCTATGAATTTAAATATTTTTTCGATGTGCCATTGGTGGAGTAGTGACGTCATCGGCATTTTTTTTAAATATTACCATGTGTTATGTTTAGTATCGCTAGAAACCTTGTTTTTTTCTCACTTCAGTAGTACTGATATTATTTCAATTCTCTTGATAGGTACAGTGTGTTTTGTATTTTTGTATCCACTTCTGTAATTCAGTTACCTATTGCTTAATATGTTCAAAATTTTACTCAATCATGGAATGTAGCCAGGTAGATATTTTGAGCGATATGGCAATTCGATTCAGACAGTGGCGTACGTAAGTTTTTTTTTTTTAATTTATATGTGCAACATTGACATATGTTTCATTAAAAAATCCCACTTACGATGTTTACAATCAATATTCGCCTCTTAAAATGAGTAGGTAATGGTTATTTTCCAAATTCACCTCAATGGCTCAGCCATTCGAGAAATATCATTTTTTATCTCAGATCACGGGTTCAAATGAAAAAATTAGTTTTCAGGACTAATGAATGTTGTAGAAACGTGCTAACTGAATCGCCCTGTTTAGTGAATCAAATACATTATCTTAAATCTCAACGCCTTGCTCGATTCTCAGTTGTTTACGGTCGTCATAGCGACGATTATTGACAGCGGCAGCGACAGCTGAAAAAAAAGTGTTTTTGAAATCTCTCTAAAAGACACAAATTAATCACGGCAAATGCCTCTCTTTAGCAAAACTCTCGAAAGCGCAGATCTCAGTATGATTGTATGATATGGAACAATACTTATAGGAAGAATTGTAATGGTCCTTCGTTATTGTTAATGTTTAAAAATAAATATTCAAAACCGAACCAGTGGATTTGGAATAACAGTTTGTGTGCAGAGATACGTATTACCAGATTGTTTGTAACCCCCTGAAGACTATCCCTACAATGAATAAGTAAATGAAATAGCCGTTCTACAGATGTTGTCCTTCTTTTCATTAAAAAAATTGTAATATTTTGCACTATTAAAACAAATGACTATTTCTGTTTTTTCCTCTGACTGAAACAAAAGTTTCTATTGACATTTTCCTTTAGAAAAATAACTAGAAAATGTTCTTCGAAAAATAAGCATCTGAAAAACTCAGACATACGTGTGCCACTTTCTGAATCAAATTGCCATGTCGCTTAGAAAATCCAACTGGCTACATTCCCCTATTGAGATTTTTTTTTAACAAATTGAGCAATAGGTAAGTGAATTACAGAGGTAAAAACAAAAATACGAAACACACTGTACGTATCATAATGATTAGAATAATATTGGTACTACTGAAACGAGAAAAAAAACGTGATTTTAGCTAAACCATACATGAAATATGGTTCCATTTAAAAAAATATCGATAACGTCACTTCTTCACCAATTGCTCATATAAAAAATATTTGAATTTATGGAAAGACGCAGAGTGAAATACTCTTTAAATTTTGTTCGAACTTTATTCGATACCCCTCATATCAACTGAGAAAAATGGACTGGCCCATACATTTGACTAACTCTGTAAATAAGTTAATACATAAGAACGTCGTATACGATTCCAGAACCATCACGGAATTCTCACACGTTTCACCTTCGCCAGATGGAGCTTCAAGAGCTTCGAAGAGAGGTCACTTGAGTTTTATCTTTTTTGTTGCACCCTATGCTTGACACTCTTGCACCATTTTACAATTTTTGTAAATAATATTTCTGATGTTATGCATGCTTTGTATATAGAGTGGTGGAGGGAAGGTTAAAATTGCACGCAAATAATTCAGGCAATCACTATGGTGTTGAGAGTGAGTGGAAGAGTATTTTAGTTCTTGCAGGGATCTGTACAAGTCGAAAGTGAACTTTGTTTTTAGTATTTATTGGGTAATATTCCTTTGCAGCTCGTAGTATAGCTATTGCACTTCACTCTAAGTATTGAATATTTCACATTGTATTTCAGGAACTGCGGAATTGAAATATCTCTTCTGCCCTAACCTCTGCTGGACTCAAGTGACTCAAAATACAGAAATGGTACCGAAAACAAACCGAGCCCCATTTACATCCGTGTAAAAACTGTACTATACACTATACACTTCAACTTTTCTACTTTCTGATTGTAAATACTCCGAATATGTGTCTTAAACTCTGTATCTATCCTTCCAATGTGTGTTAACCAATCACCATTTCTATATTTACCGAATAACTGCCTAACCCTCATTGGCCGATCAAGAGTGGGAATGAAACAATAATGACAACCCTTCTCTCACCAGCACTTTTACTTCGATATTTTAGGTCGATCAAAGTACCAGACCAACAAACGCGGCGAGGGCGCTGTCGCTAGACAGCTTCAGCACCAGTACCACCCCTACAGAAACTAACATTGCAAGTAGCCGCACCCCGCAAAGTACCGTACGCACTGAAAGTAGATTCGCTCTCCCAGACACAGGCGGTACTACCAGTACCCAAGGTACCACCACAACCACCGCTGCCACTAGCGGTACTACCTCCACTACAAGTGGTACTACCTCCACTACCCGTGGTAGCACCTTGGGTCCCGATAGTACCACCGCTAGTAGCTCCAGTACTCCCGAGGTTACCACCGCTGAGAGTGGTACCACGGTCGGCTATGGGCCGGCGGATATGGTAACCCTCGAGTCTACTGTTTCGAGTAGTACCTTGGGGAGCGATATTAACCCGACGTTGGAAACGCTATCCCAATTGTTGTTGAACGGAAGAACCTTGGAAGCGTATAACGATATTGTGAATAGTGCTAAGACAAGTACCACAGACACTGATACAAATCAAACACCACAGGGTGATCAGGTAAGAGTCGTGCACTGCACGAAAAATAAGATGGCGGATAATGAATTGATATTGGTCTTTTGATTTTCGTAAGATTGAATCTTTGTAGGTTTCAGGTTTCAAATTCAATTGAATTATGTTGAATAGGAGAGTTGAAATTTCAAGGAATAGATGTCTAGTCACCTGTGAACCGAGTTATGTGAGACATTTCCCTTGGAATTTATGAAATGTCAAATGAGAAGGAATGTTAAAAACACGCCCCATGAAGAGATAAATGAGCGATATGCTGTAAACAATTAGTACAAGCAATCATTAGAAGTCTTTTTCTGTAAATTGGGAACTATTAATTGACAATTTCAATAATGGACTTCGGATATCTACACTACCTCATTTCTTGTGCCACATATTCCTCATAGTCTCATATGTATAACAAAAAAATTGCCAGACGATTCAGACTGATATAAGTCCTTGCCAGACTGGCCCAAAGTTGTTGAAGGGGTAGTATTCCATAACATACTTTTACATGGCTAAAATTTTGAAGAAATATTGTCCAAAATACCCGTTAATTTATCGACAACCAGATGATTTGGATGGTTGCGAATACGCCCCAGATCAGTATACAGGGTGGGGCACCAACATACGGCACTGTCTCAGGACGCTAAACGAATATTTTTTTCGGAAATCTGTCTTGTCAATATATGTATATTGAATCGATATACGGGAAAAAATTATTTTAGATTATACCGGGTGGGTCGAATGGTAGTAACATCAAAGTTGTGTTTTTTTAATGGATTACCCTCTATTTTGTTACAAATGGTGTTACGAGGGTGTCTGAAGCAATTTTTTTCTACTTCTGTTGAAGAAAACACAAAAAGCACTTTTGCTTACTTGACTTAGATGTCCACTTCCATGCAGTGAAATGTCTTAACAAAGAAAAAAACAGCATTTCAATATCAATTCATTTTCTGAAATCTAGATATCTAAAACCTCCCGTATAACACATCCACCATTGAAGCACTCAAGTCCATCAATTGCACTTCCCTGCGTGATACTTCCACCTTAATCGATAATCCAAAATATCTTGCATTATTTCTCACTAATGTTTGAAATAAGACAAAAAACATTTCTAGTTGTTCGCACTCGATTCGTGAGATATCATCGAACGACGAAGCTCTCCTCATATCAAAATGACACTCTGGTTCTACAGAACATGAATTGAATTCACCCTAATGGTTCATCAATTCTCCCAGTTGCTGTTTGTTTTAGGAGAGGTGTCATAAAGTTAAATTAGATCATTTATTTATAATTTGCCTAACGATCTTCTCAATATCTGCTACAGATAGCAGTTCAGAGAATTGTTCTGCTCTGGGCCTTCCACAAGACTAAGTCATAAGATCTGCAGGTTTTGATCTGTAATCCACTGACGGTTATTTACTAGACACCCTTCTGGTACGGTACCAATTGGATTAGTTTAGATATTTTTGCTTCTTGTGGTCTCTCAGCATGTCACCTAGCACATTCTTGTTATACGTCAACAACAGCTCATTCATCAACGATTAGTCATGGTGAATGTGATAAAGTGGGATTGCCCTCACTCAGGCATTGATCACCCTTTCACTTGATTACACCATGCTGACGAAGGCCAAAAACTCAGAAACAAGTATCTAAAGTAGCTTTCCTGAATCCAGTATATCACTTTTATTCTTAAATATTTCATCACCAGTCCGATTTCGTGATCACTCAGAGTATTGCGGCTTCATGAAGTTTCCATTTCAATCACGTAATCTCCTACGATCCTTGTGGTGTCTAAGAGAGCTGATCTTGGAAACAAAATTTACTGTTCATGTTGAATTTGCGTTTGTGAACTCTCTCAGAACTGTTCTCAAAGGTGAAACCCCAAAGCCTCTGTTAGTCCCAAACACCGTCCAAATGCTGCCTGAGTTATTATGAAATCCAATACATCATACTTGGTCTGAGTGTCCAGACCATTCCATCCATCGTCCTAATGGGTTAAAAGTATGTTCATAATCTTCTCGTTTAGCTGGATAATGTTGCCAATTGACTAACATTGTTCTGGAGAATCCAGTAGTGCTTAGTCTTGGCATGATCAACAATTTGCCATTCCTTTTTGTATTCTGTTATTCTTTGTGTTTCCCATGCAGATTTTCCACATTCATTCAGTTTCGTTTTCAACATGAGTGTGAAGATCACTCTGACTTCAAGTATTCTTTCAGCCTTGATGAATTGACAACTCCCAAGGAAATATTGTCAGGGGCGCTTTCTGCCTCCTTGTACTCCAGAGCTTCCAGTAATTCACTCACAAATGTTTTACAGCTACTGTAGGGTCCAAAAATGTTCTAAGCTGAGTAAGAGAAAGAAAAACAGCCCCAAGTATAGCTTAGATGAGACAACATGTCTTCAGCTCAGGACTCTGGCAGGCAAAAATGAGCTTATGAATCTTATTAGGCTTTATCAGCAGTTGATGTCATGTTCGACCCTAATACTGTTATTTTCACTGTCGGAATTTCTGTTACTTCCAATACTTTCTCAATTCATTCCATTTGGGTGTCTTTTGGGGACCAACATGTGCTTTGAATGGGGAGCAAAAGTTATTTTTCTTTCATCGGTTTCTACAGGCGCATCGATGGCAATTGCTGAACTATGCTAGAATTTCGAGCCGACAGTAGTTGGTTATCTTCAGGCATCATCGGCTGTCCGAAGGCGATCAAAGACCTGCATACGGTAACTGTCGTCACGAAATTCTAGAATCGTTAAGCTACCGGCCAACAGATGGCGCTAGGAAGCGTCTGTGAAAATTGAACTTATGGAAAAGTGACGCAAGTGACAATCGAAAGGAGGTGAGGCCGAATCGGCTCAGCCCCACTACTTATATGTTCTTTTGTTATAATTTCAAACAAGAGAAAGGGTGTTTATACTCAACTCCAATATACCGCAAACGGTAGCAGTGTCCATTTCAAATAACATAAAGTTGTGAAGGCTTTTTGTCATAACATTCTATAGTAGTACGATTTGGAACCTCTGGTATAGTGATGAATAGGTACACTGGAATCATATACCAACACCAAGTGACTAACGAAGATGGTAACGTGGTGACTCCAGTGTATTCATTAGGTATATTTGAGTTGAGTTTCTAACTTGGATTTGCATGCCTCAAGTGAATTGACTTAGTTTCGTGTACATCTTTCTTTCAAAGTACAAATTGTTGTTTGCAAATTAATAAGTATATACAAGAAACTTATTCAATCCACTCAAATCATTTCATACTCAGTCATTCATATCAATAATTCCTTGGGATGGATTTTAAAGAATTATCAATTCCATGACAGATAATAATAACATTTTATACATTTTATACATCTTCTCTATCAATCCATTCTAAAGGAAATATTGGTACACATCTCCTCATCCTATTTTCCTTTTTTCTTATCTAACTTTCTATTTTCGGTAGTACACTGGAGTACTGAACATACAAGATTTGATAAACAGACAAAATAAGAATACTGTTTTCCGGGGAAAGCCAGTTACAAGACCTTCTAACTTCGACAAGGCAAGATATAGTTGATATGCTCAAAGACTAATCAATCGTACTGACCATGACTCACCAATATATTTGTACAGTTTCATAAAATGTTTATTATTGTACGGTATCCAATACCTATGATCATTTCACAAGGGCGGATAACCTGACGAAAAATCAACAATGCGTGCAACACTGGAAATAGCAAATCACAAGCTTGAACAACAAGAGTCGATGAGGCTTTTAATGTTTATGTGTCAACCGAATTGAAATCAACAAACACATCATGTTTACCGTACACTTGTGAAATTCAAAAATGTATCAAGTCGAATTAGAATTATTCCATTTACTGATACCTAACCACACTTCGAAAATTTATCCACGAAACTAATTGTATCTTCATTCGTCACCCATTAATCTCTAATAGCACTGAAAAATCCCAGCACAGCCCTTTAACAAGTACTACTATATTACCCCACACCTGACATCAAATTCACTCACACTGGGCAAACCACAAAACACCTAACTCATAAACATTTCACGCGCAAAAACATAATGACATGTAGCTGATTCACATGATGTAGAGTAACTTGTAAATGATTGTAAATTATTTTGTAGCAGATAAGTAACACTGTGGAGCCCAACTGCTTCATTATGTTGATAACGCTGTATTCATGCATCATTTTACCGAGTCGTACTCATTCGTTTTTCTCAAGAACATCATCAGAAAAATTCATGGCAATGGATAGCGTCCAATGGCATTTCACCTGGAGAATGAAAGGACATGTCTGGGTTAACGGCAATCTCTTTTCATTCTATTCTCCTACATTTAACAAAGGTGTCAAAGATACGGAAATTATTCACAAGCAAGAGGTCTCACGCCATTTCTTTCACTCATTTTCTCTGATTTCGAATTTTTAGCTTGAACTGACTACAGCTCCACCTCCTAGTAGTACCATAGCTAGTACCACAACAGAGCAAAGTACTACTTCAACAGTGGGGACGTCTGAAGCTGCAACCACACCTTCAGCAATCAAGGTATCGTACAAATGTTTCAGTCCCAGGCTCATCGCAGTATCAAAAACTGATAAGCGGTTCAATACGTTTCATAAATGTTTTAAAGAGAAACATTCTCAATTGAAAATTGAATCAATACATGTCTCTTCCTTAGGCTGAATCCACAACTCTGCTGCCAGATACCGTAACGCTGTCAAACGATATTTTGGGGGATCAGTCTTCAGTGGGGACAGTATCGACAAATCTAACAACAACGTCTACCACGACAGCTCCAACAACAACTACAGCTCCAACAACTACTGCAGCTCCAACAACCACTGCAGCTCCAACAACAACTGCAGCTCCATCGACTACGAGAACAATCCAGCCGCGGTATACCTCTACTCCAGTCACGACAATATTATCCGTACCCACCCCGAAGCCTACAATTATTTCTGCAGTACCCACACCTACTACCTTCTTCCCCTCGTTCTTCACCACTCTATTTCCTGGTTTGTTCACTACGGAAACACCCGTCACTAGGAACCCGCAAGCGAGGAGCACTAGAGCACCACAAGTGGTGAGGATATCAGCAGCGCCATCTGTTACCGAAAAGGTCGCTGTCGCAGCTAGGACTACTAGATCGTCTACGAAAGGTAGGAAGGATAGACTGGATAGTCAGATGATTCTAGAACTGATCAAGATGGTAAAGCCTACTGAGGAACATTTTCTAGTATAGTCTACGAAGTAAATTCATCTGTTTGTCATTTATTCAATGGATATCCTAAACTTATCAATCCCTTAGGAAAATACTTCACTCAATCTCATTTAATTCCAGCTAGTTTCAAGTCTCTCTGTTGTCTGGCTCGAATATTGGAAGAGTAGGAGAAAAACCATATCAATCAATTAACCAATCAATCAATTAATTAATCGATCAATCAATAAATAATTCATTGTCAAAAGAAATAAATCTTATCGGGGGTGCCACGATTGCTCTCAATACTATCGATAGTAATTCTGCCAGAAATCAATGAGATCAAATATCTTGGTAACACCTCGAGTCCTTCAGGATGAGTGTTATGATTTGAGTCATTACAAACATGAGTATTTGACGTCATTTTAATGCAGGTTTCTTCAAAAAACCCTGATTTTAATGCTGTCCCATTGTTTCAATCAAGTTACCACATGACTAAGAGGCCAGATCATTGAAGTTTGGACATGACGTGGATGCGAGATCACTGTCGCCATCTACATATCGCATCCATTTGAAACCAATATTAATCCCATAGGGTTGGCTAATTATCTTACTTCTATATAAACAATCCTTCTACCATCACTTCTGCGAACACCCCAGAATGCTATACCATAAAGCAGATGGGATTCAATAAGCACAAAATAGGCTGTTTTAGCAGTAGTAAATCCCAACTTTCGTGATATCATCCTAATGGCATAGCATCCGGAGTCAAATTTCGTGCACAAGTTCGTGACATGCTCGTTAAATTTAATTTTTTTTCGATGTGAAATTCGCGAAATGTTGTGTAATGCATGATTTTCTTTGTTATGCCGAAATATAGTAGTCTTTTCGGCAAATAATGTATAATTTCCAGTTAATATTATTTTTTGTAATATCGTTCATATGCAATGGAAACAGTGTGGGTTCGAGTACAGAGCCCTGTGGTTCACCTCATTGGGTTGCCTCAATACGATAGAGGTGGCTAGTTTTCACCAGTTCAGTGAGATTTTCTAGGAACGTTTCGAACTACTGTTGGCTAATTCCTCTAAAACCATAATATTCAAGTTGGTTCAGCAGGATTTGGTGACTTGAATAGGCGAATGTCTCAGATAAGTCACAAAACACTATTGCGACTGCCTCACCTTCATTGATTTCATAGTAAACTTTTGTTAGATGGAAAAATGTTGCACTATTTGGCCTTTGAAAACCAAACTGGTTCTTACTAAAGAGACTATTTTCAATTAAAAATTCTGTGCTCTCTTCTGAACCAATTTTTCCATTATTTTGGACATCGCAGATATTATTGATATTGGATGATAATCGCAAGGGTCTGCTGGACCACCTCCTTTGTGTAGAGGTACTATAACTGAGGTTTTCAAAATTTGAGGAAAGGCACCTTCTTTGAATGAATGATTGATGAGAGCTGCCAAAACCTCGCAAGCAGAGTCTGGAAGGTTTGCTCACTAGGATATTTTTTAAACCACATTTACGCTTTCAGATATGCCAACTTGTGATATCTATATTTATCCATGAACAGAAGTATCAATTCAATGTCATTCAGAGGTAGGTAATGAGCCTCTTACTGACATAAGTTTGATGGTTCTGATACCTTTTTGTCAACCCGTTTTGAGTAAAATTTAGAAGGTGCAGTATTTCGTGAAGACAAAAAGTACCAGGAACCTAGACTTCCTGGTATTTTTCGGCTTGTATAACAGGTCTGCTCGTCACCACGATCTATATCACACGTATCTCAATAATGAATCATAGACCCAGTGGTTGCTAAGTTCCTTTTTTTTACAGCACCAGCCACAACTAGAATAACAACCACAAGAGCCACAACCACAGTGACTACAACCACAACAAATCCAACTACCACAACCAGAGAAACCACAACAACTAGGCAAACCACGACTACAACTGAACCAACAACAACGACTCTAGAAGCTACTGTCGCGTCTACCACTACCAAAAGGAGTGAACCCTCGACAGACTTGAATACTGTTGAGGTCACTACTGTGAAGAAGATAGACAAAAAGCAGCTGACGGAGGAGCAGAAGGAGAATTTGAGGACTCTACAGAAGCTGGAGGAAGAACAGGCGGCTCTGTTGAAGCAGTTGTCATTTTTGACAAGTTTGGTAAGGAATTTCTGAGAGTCGTATGTCAGAACAAAGCTGAATTGGGTTCATGTAACTGTTTCAGCATACGGTTAAACTTTAAGAAATGAATATCCTTCATGGTTAACACGTTGCATGCTAATAACGCCTACGCGCGTCATGGTGTTGGTTTATCAGGATGCTGATGACGCTCATGTGCGTTTTTTAAAAAAATATTTTGATGCTGTCAAATACATTCACCAAGGTAACGGTCAAGATGTATTCTGCCAAAGCGAAATCGGCCCATTTACTGTTATTTTTTAAAGGTGTACTCATCAGAATCAACCAATTACATTATTTGATGCCATTAGCATGCAACGTGTTAACATGGTTAACTTTTTTCAGGAAAGAATTATGTAATAACAGAATGTTGATTGATTGATTCCGGACACCCTATGTATCAAGATTGCAAATATCACCCTTAAGAATTTATTGGTAAAAGCAAAAAGGGTTTATAAACATTAAATTCACAATATAAAGTAATACAGAACAGTACAACATCTAAATATATAAAATGACAATGTTGAAACCATCACTTGCCACAGAGGGGTTGGGATGGGGTAGCATTGCATTTTTGAGGTGTTGGGGTTTATCCTGCCCTTGGTGGGATACCGTTCCCCATACTGAGATCAAGTACTGAAGTTTGGAAAACACTAAAGAATAATAAATTTTAAATGGTAAAAAGTTTCTGATTTTGAAAAGAATTCCGATTACTGGAGATATTTGCTTCATTAATATTTCGATATGTTTGGACCATAACAAATTTTCATCAATATACAAGCCAAGAAACTTCAAAATAGGAGAATACTTGATGATTTCTCTTTTTAAATAGGTTCTTTGAAGTTGACAAAAGTCAACCTTTTGGTCACAAACATAAATGGTGATTTTTTGTAATACAAAGTTAGTTTATGGTTTATTAGCCAATATGTTTTTTTTTCACTGTTATTCAATCATGTCAGTCTTATTTTTTTTTATTTCTTGTTAACTATATCTGTTGTATATTAAGGTTGTATCATCAGCAAACATTTTGAATTTTCCAACTAGTTCCCAATCGACAAATGAATTAATATATATGAGAAAGAGTACAGGTACAAGGATTGATCCACATAACACCGTTTTATGCAATCCTTCAGTATCTTCTATGGACACAAACTGTTTTCTGTATAAAAGATAATTTCTGAACCATTCGTGAGCACTTCCCCTTACACTTATTTGATAAAAGATGTCCAATAAAATGTTGTGATCAACTGTGTCAAAAGATTTCTCAAACGACAGAATATCATATTTTTTACCGGATCTGTTTCAAGTTGGAATTGACTAATGACATCAAGATCTACTGATTCTGTATCGCTAGATCTTCGAAAACCATACTGCCCATTATACATTATACATTTTATCTGGAATAATGCCCGTTATAAAAGTTAAATTTATCATTTTGCTCATATAGGTTCAAGCTCTGATTTCACTGCTTCAATAATTTTGGTGCTGATTTTGTCAAATCCTGGAGACTTTTTTATATCAAGGGAATTTACGATTTCGTTTATTTTTACATGATCTGTAGGCTTTAGGAACATAGAAGTTAATTTCGAATGAACTAGAATTTCATGATTGGAAGGAAAAATAACTGACAAATTAGACACCATGCTTGAATGAATGACCATAATTCAATTATTGTTTCAGAATTTTGGAGGAGCTAATCCTGGACCGAAGAGAACCAGCAAAGCGAGTAAAGTTGACAAGCCAGCGAATGACAATTTAGCTGAAAGGGTATGCATTTTCCTCAGATGTTTGTTGGCTCCCCTATTATCTTTTCATTATTATCTCTCCGAATGTTCTATTATTATCTCTCCGAATGTTCTATTATTATCTCTCCGAATGTTCTAATTATTATTAAATTCCCACATAGAACATCCACTATTTTACAATAATCTTATTTATAGGTCATCGAGCTTGCTTTGGAACGCGACAAGGCTGCCAAATCAACCCCCTCCGACACTACTACCGCCAAACCACCAACGTCGATACAAGACCAGTTGGCAGCCATTGACGCGAGTAGACAGCCCAAAAAGGTGACTCCATCTATCGAAGACGTGTTGAAGCAGTACAATCTCAGTGATCTGGATATCGCCACCACTCCAAAATCTACAGCCTACGGGAAGTCCACGGACGCTATCCTGGCGTCCATTTTGAAAGAACAAGGCATTGCTCCGAGCACTCCTAAGAGCTTGGGAGATCAGATCAAACAGTCGGTACGTAGAAGTGTTATTCATAAGGAGCGTTTTATTGTAGGCAGAAATGTTGTACTCGTAGAAGTAGAATTTGACTTCCCCTACTTTTGCTACGATTGAATTTGATGGTAGCAAAAGTAGATAATTGGTTGAAAAATCAAACTCCCTAAATCATAGCAGGAATTGACACTAAACATTGCTATAAACTATGGACCATTATCTGTTCGTTTCAGTTTGGTTGTATTTTGTTCAAAACAATAATATATAATACTGCTCGCGCCTTCTTTCATTGTCTGTTTGGGCTGTGGAAGTTGTTAATTCGAACAAATTATTCCCAATGACTGAATCATTTATAATAATGAAATGTAAAGTCTCAAACTTTGACATCTACTGGCTGGAAACCCTGAAATTACGTTTTTATGATACACAACTTCTTCCACTAGTAGAAATAAACTTTTGTGGTCAATAAAACGCAGCTATAGTCCTGCATGATATGCCAAAGAAATAAGGTGATTTTGTGAATGAAGGCAGAGGTTGAGATTTTATCATTTTATTCTTTGCCAAGAAAGCAGATTGGATTCATTTATTTTCAGTTTGAATCTATGGCTATAGATGGCAATTCTTTCGCTGTTTTGGTGAATGGCTTTCAAAGTTCAAAGAATCAATTCGACATTTGGAATATTTGAAATGTAATAGTTATTTACGTAACTAGTCCCAGAAGTGATACTTCACTGAGGAAGACGAAAAAGCCTGAAAATGCAATAAAATTACTCTGGGTAGTTGAACAAAAAAAATCTTACTGATATTAGGCGTATTAAAAAGTCCAACATTGCGAGAAGCATAAAATGTACCCACCAAAAACTGACCTATAAGAATCATGAACTCAGTTATTAAAAGTGAATATGAGCGTCCTCTTTTGAGAGATAGCCCAAATTACCGTTTGGGTGATAACATATTGTTACAAATAATAATGTTTTCCTACATTTGTTGGGCTATGACCACTTTGTTCCTAAAATTATTCTACAGATACATCTCAGCAACACTGGGTGATTTTTAACAGTCATTCTGTTTCAAGTTGATCGTCCATCATCATACCAATGTCCCTCCCATCTCTACTATTTAATACTCGTTAAACCTTGTGGTTGATATGGAGAAAAAAAAGAAAATTGTTACCGCAGCTGTCGAATTGTTGGAAAATCATACCATCAGGATAACATGGTTTCGTTGTTGGACAATCCACACACCTTCAAACCTGCTACAATTTACAAACAATTGGCGTCTCACATCTCCAAAATAGTCCAAGGAATAACATTTATCAAAGCTTTGCGATTGCAATCGCTAGAGTTCCTACGAAGGCTGATGAACAAACTGTAAACAACTTGGAGTTAAACAGTTCCCTCTCTGTCGACACAAGGTGACGAGTGGAGCGCCCCAAGGCTCTGTCCTTGGCCCGCTCCTATACCTGATGTATGCAGCGACCTAGTTCAGAGCTATAGCGTTTCCACTCCAACTAAACTAAATCTTTTTTAAATCCACTGACTGATGATCGTATCGCGCAAAACCAACTGAACACAATCTTCGTCTTTTTCAACACCGTCTTCAAACTGTCAAATTCTGGTATGTGCAGGAGCAGTGCGGAGCTTAGTACTAGAACGCGATCATATTTTCTACCAACTTAAACGTTTTATTTTTCTATCAGTCGACTTGAATATCATGAAAGGCTACACATAGCAGACCTGACTAATTTTCAGCAGCGTAGACTCAGAAGAGGTTTAGTTATTTTTTTTTCTTTGACTACGTGTCACAGAATATTTCTACAAAACCTTGAGTTTCACGGATTTCGACGATGTGACCTTGATTGTTTCTACTCTTAATTGGGAGACTGGACCCAAAAAGTACATCAGTTGCGGCGTACCACAAGGTTCAGTTTTGGGACTAAAGTACTCTTTTAGTCGTTAGTACTTCATCAAGGACAGCACTCGATGAAGCAGTGTTGCTTACACAATTCATTTTCATTTTGTTTGTCTTATACCCATCTCAGCCTCAAATTGTATTCAATAACAGGAAATTGTACAACTAAAATTCATTTTATTCTTCATTACCTCATAGTTTCTTTATTGCATTGTTCATAACTTCAATATCATCTCCTGAAAATGTTACCAATATTTTCCTCTTCCTAGGGTATATTCGAGACTACTTCGAGAAAACCCAAGCCAAAACCGAAACCAACCACCCAGCGACCCCCAGGGCCTCTGATGCAAGGCCTGAACTGGCTCCTGAACGCTTTGGCACCCGCCCCCCAACCTCCGCCATCCAAAAAACCGGCAAAGCCCGTCAAGCCGAAGAAACCACCGGTAGACCAGGAACTACTAGCCAACTCCCCCACTCACATCACCCCCGTTGTAACTCCCGCTCCTCCAAAATCCTCCGTGAAGCAACCCAACGCTCTGACGCAAGACGACATACAGAAGCTCATCAAACAGCTGGAAGGATTGCAGAAGGATCCGTCTAAAGGGGCTCTGGACTTGTCACAAATCAAGAGTATTCAAAATCTCATCAATACAGACGAAGGGGTTGTTGTGATGGCCAATGGAGAGCATGGAGCCACGTCGAGAAGGACTACTACCACAAGGTAAGTTTGAGGCATGCGCGAGGAGAAGTTTAGTTTTTTTTGTCGTGAGTTTACTGGTATAGCTCATTCGTGGTTTCGGTTTGGCAACTCCATTTCTGAGGTGTGCAACAGTATCGTAAGAATGAAGGTTTTTTACTCGATAGTAGTTTCACCATAGAATTTAAGTGCCAAGTACAAAAATTATAATATAGTTGATCACTTTTTTCTATAAGCTTGCATGATTTATCCTAAACAAGTACGCAAGGACACGCGAACGATATAGTAGACTACTTACTGGGAAAGTATATCCAAATAACCTTTGAGCTAATGCAAAATGCACTGAGCACCGTAGAGGAATGGTGCAAAAGAGAAAGATTGAGTGCTAATCCTAGCAACACCACACTTTTTCCCTTCACAAGCAAATAATCCTGGAGGACATGTAACTACCCAAAGTCTTTGGCGTAACACAAAGTTGATGATCTTGTCAAATGCTTAGTCATTGTTCATGATGTGCAGTAAAGCTTCCCTCAAAGTTGTACGCACCATCCAAAATCCATAAGGACTTAGACAACTCATCAGTTCAATTGGATGGCCAAGTACCTAGCCTCTCTTCTGACACTTATATCAGAGAATCCACCTATTTCATAAAGAAGATTGAAAACATCACTTCGGGATCCAGTTTTAAGGTGACCTCACTGTTCACGAAAGTACCCATCAAGGAAGCACTGCAGTGTTTAAGCCAGAAATTTCCAGATAAATCCACAACTCTCTTTAGACACTGCAAATCGAAGGAGTTGCAATGGAAAACCCTCTGAATCCGGTTGTGGCTAACTTTTTTATGGAAAAGTTCGAACAACAAGCACTGCAATATACAAAATGCAAGTCGTCGTACTGTTTTCGTTATGTGGACGACACTTTTTTAAAATGGAGTCATGGAGAACAAGAACTGATACATTTCCACAACCATCTCTACTCCATGAATCCGAAGATCCAGTTAACAATGGAAACAGAAAAGAACAACCGGAATGGAAAACTGGGACGAAGAGTTTACCAAAAATCAACCCATACCCACCGATACTTGAACAAAGACTGAAATCAACATTCAAAACAAAAGCGAGTGGTGATAATTATCTCAATCTTTCACTTTTGGCCATCACTGTCGTGGGAAAGGCAAGAATGAGTGCATACAGACTCGAACAAACAGGTAATTTGAGAAACCAACCACAAACGGGGCACACCAAAATCATTCATGAAGTCAATATAACCTATTGAACTGAAAATTAGATCAGACTGGCAGAATTGAATGGGGTTACACTTTTATGGGTGCTCAAACGTAGCGGAGACCAAGACCAATAGTAATAGGAATCTTTGTGTGAACCTTGAGCTAGTTCTTTTCACAAGCAAATGCAAATCAAGAGGCCCCTGCACTAGAAAAACTCAGTCAAGTGCCATGGAATCATCCTTGACTCCAACCTGAACTGGAACGAGCAAATCTAACATAAAGTTTGGAAAGCCACAGCTGCTTTCTGGGCATGCAGAAGGGCATCTGGCATGTAGAAAATAGGACTGCACAACAGGCACAACTGAACATTCGGATGAATCAGCCTAAAAACAGTCAAAAACACCTAGTGAATAGACTACTAACCCTAGTGAGAAACACATGTCTATTCAACTAGGTACCACATTTCATAACCTAACCCATAAAATCCAATTTATGGTTTGCTACTAGACTTAATATGTGGGAACAGTATTCTAGTACTTCCATGTGAATTCTTAGAAGCAGATGGAAAGTAAAACAGTTCATGCCTCCTATACTATAAAGTCAAGTTTTCTGTAGGCTTTTTTACAATGGATCTTACAAGGTATTGCATATCTATTTCTGGAACTCTTGCAATGATTTTCCATTTTTCTATGGATTTATTCACACTTTCTTGCAGGTCTGCAACAACTCAGCAAAGACAGCAACGAAAACTAGTTACCAGAGCTCCTCTACTGACAGTCAGCAATAGCGTGGAAGATGTAGAAGAAGTTGTTCCAACAACATCCAAGCCCATGAGGCCTCCCATAGGTTTCAGGCCTGTACCGGGGGTAGATGATGATTCTTCTGAGTCGCTGGTCAGGAGCAACTTGATAACGGCTGCTGTCAATGTCACCAAAGCGATTTCTGGGTTCCTTGGAACTGCGTTACAGGTAAAATCCGCTGGTTTCTATGTCGTTGTCAAGTTTATGAATTTTACCCATAATATTAATATAAAACAATTCGTTGAGACAGATAGTAAGTAGCAGTGGCCCCAAAACTGTTCCCTGTGGCACACCAAATTGGAAGATTTCAAATCTTTCAATTTGGTGTACCCAATATTCTGTCAACTGTAACTGCACCATCATTCAATTAATTTATGATTTCTTTTCTTTTAATTATAGACTGTTTCTCAGGGTGCAGCGCATTCCTTCCAGTCCCTACTAGGATCAGGATCCTCTCTAGGGACCAGAGTACTTGGCAACGTCGCATCCGGTTCCTCGGCAGGCCCCACTTGAGCCCCGCACGGATTTAGGATAAATGTATTTATTTTACGAAATTCTGATTGCCATAGGCGGGCCGGAAACCGATTTCATACGGGTTTGAGTTGAAAGTTTTCCGCGGCAATTTTGTTTTTTACCATGTCAAGAGATAATAATTGAGGTAGTCCTTGATTGGTTTCCCCCTGCCTATGTTCCTTGAATTTTAAGACCAAAGATGCTTGAGGTATATCAGAGAACTGATTTTATAGGAAATAGCATCAAGATGAACTTTTTAAAAAACATCAAAGAACATTCAACACTCACTATCCAGACACAATCTGTTGTGAGGTGACTGCCTCAGATTTATGATAAAAATGGTGTACCACAAGGTATTGTTCTTGGAACTTCATTGATTCAACGAGGAGGAGTTATTTGAATATGAAAATCCCATAATTTCCTGAAGTCTTTTTGAGTACTAAGAATATTTGTACATATTTCAGAATTCAGTATTATTTCTAACACTTTGTACAGAAAAACATGTAGAATTTTTTTCACCTAGTTTCTCAAGAGCATCTGAGCATTCCTACACAAGTGCTGAACTTGGTTGAGGATAACAGATGGCTCTGTGCGTAGCTCAACAATCCGAACAGATATAGATTCTCTACTAAAGCTATTCTTTTACCTCTTGACTCATTTTGGTTAAAATGACAACAATTTAGCTTGAAATACTCTTGTGTGTCTATCCAAAGCGTAGTTCTCTGGTACACCTCTTAATTCCAGGTAGAAGCCTGTTTGTCGGCCGTTTCCTGTAACATCCGTAGGATAAATTCGTTTCTTTGATGACTTTTTGTTATATTTCAATCGTCTTTGGTAACCTGCGCTAGCCCAAGCAGCACAAACGCGATAGTCCAATGGCCCACCTATAGAACCTTGTGGAATACCTTAAGATAGAATGAATTTGGCTTACTTGTTCTGCTTGGGTAGAAATGAAACCCTGCGGTAAAATAGATTGCTTTGGGGTTTCATATCGAGCTACAGTTATTAGTGAGAAAGTCTCGATCCTATTCAACGGATCGCTTTTCCTTTTTGTTTTGTTTGTTACTTTGGGGATTTGGATTCAATGAATCTAATACCCCGATGTTGACAAGTGTATTTCTTTATTATTATATTTCCAATTCGAACCAGCTGATGTAAAATACTCCACCAGGTCTATTTGTTTTGTAAATGTGTATTTAGTCCATAAAAGTGAGTCAAATTTTAATGGAAAAACTCTAGGTCCTGTGTAAAATAATAGAGTTAAGATTTTTTCATTCCTAGTATCATTGTATATATTATTTTAGTAATAAACAATTTTAAGTTATCCGTATTTATTTTATTGTCACCTCCCTTTAATGGTAATATCCCTGATCGAAGCACTGAAATTTGAGCATAAGCTGAGAATATAGCAGAAAGTAAAGTTTGGCGTACCACAAGGCACAGTCCTAGGTCCAATTTTATTTAATTTATACATCAATAGCTTGATTGACATGCGGATGACAAAGCTAAATTTTATAGAACCAAAAACTGGATAACATTGAAATCTTACTCGCACTCAATTGCTGAGAGGCAGTTTGGTTTTCAAGGGCAATGCAATATTTTCCCTTCTAATAAAAGTTTGTCACAAAAGTAACCAAGGTCAGGCAGCTGCAGCGGCGTTTTGTGACTTATCTAAGGCATATTCGACTGTGTGAATCACAAAATCCTGCAGTGGTTCGAATCGTACCTAGACAGTCAAACTTGACTGGAAAAAACTAGCCACCTCTCTCGTATTGAGGTAACCTAATGTAGTGTACCACAGGGCTTGGTACTCGGACTCACACTGTTCTCACTTTATATAAACGATATTACAAATTCAATAGTATATATTATTTGCAGATGATACCACCATATTTTTGCATGATGAATATAATCATACATTAAAATCATCTGAGGGAAACTAAAGCATTTGGATTATTGAAAAGAATTGTGGAAGAAATGCTGTGCATTCATCCTTTCTACAATATGTAAGAATTTTTTGATGTGAAACCTTGTGTCGATATTGAAATATGCCTGCTCTTTCAGTTTATGAATGATTTTAATATTCTTACATCTTATTTATTTTATTTATACAAATTTTATTCAGCTCTTACATTTTATTGATTTGGTGTGTTTACGAGGATGTATTGCTATCTAGTTAGCCTAGACCAGTTCCCTGCATGAAATATTGCGTTGCCATAGCAACGAACAATAACTTAGAAGTGTCAGTGGAAAGTTTGACGTCAAAAAAGTAAACCAGAGTTACGTAATAAATTAAAAGAAAAAATACTTATGTCCACCGAAATTGTGAAAATCAAAAAATTGGAGTATGAAGCCATCATCAAGTACCTGTATTTAAAAGGGTTAAGAGGTAAGCAGATTTACGAAGATATGCTTAATACCCTTGGTGATCAATGTCCTTCGTATGCGACCGTGAAAAATTGGACTGCAAGGTTCAAAAGAGGTATATTTTCCATTGAAGATGATGACCGATCGGGAAGGTCAGTTTCTGAGTCAGTCCCCGAAAATATCGATGCAGTTCATGACATGATTTCAACAGACCGTCGAATTGGGCTAAAACGAATATCTGAAGCACTGAATATTTCATACGAACGCGTTCATCATATAGTTCACGTCAATTTGGACATGACAAAAATTGCTGCAAAATGGATCCCCAAATGTTTGAATGTTGACCAAAAGCGTGCAAGGGTAGTAGCATCACGTTCGATCTGTGTTCGATTTGAAAACGATGTAGACTTCTTAACCTTTCTGCTACCAAGCTTTTGAACGAACGTGGAGTACCAATGTACCCCTTGCTTTTTTAAAAGTTTGTTTTGAAAAATCCTGCTAAACATAAAGAAATACTAAATATTTGTTCAAATTTCATTCAAAATAATGCTATTTTTATAAATCAGAATATGTAAACTCAATTTAAACTTCCATTTTCATCGCACCTGTTGCAATAATTGATTTTTCTCTGATTGCCATGATTTTTACAAAAAACACTTCTTATCGTCCTTTCTTTGGCAATAACGGCAGAGTACAAATGACCGTTCTGATATGTGCGTTTTCTTGAGGTAGCACTTGACTCATAGCATCTTCTACTCTTCGTGGGATACCGTTTAGATTTGTCATTCTTCTGGCTACATGCGGTTCTATAATTATAAGGGCAAGTCCTAAGACATCAGTGAGGCGCACAGTTCGAGGTTACAAACAAGTGATGTTTTCGTCGAGAACTGCGCATGAAAATATTTTGCAAAGCAAAGACATCAGACCACAAGCGGGGTACAGATTGTACCCCAGCCAACAAAATTGGTTCTAATGTGAAAAATTTCAATTGTAAATGATTGACTATGATGTTATTAGTTTACTAACGTATCATTAATAGCTATGATAAAAGAACAATACATTTAAAAAATTATACTATCAAATACACGCCATTTTGTGCGTGTGGGGTACACAATGTACACCCTTGGTAGCACAAAGGTTAAACCGAATTGTTACTATGGATGAGACTTCTACGATCTTCTACGATCCAGAAACAAAGCAACAATCGATGGAATGGCGACACTCCGGTTCTCCAAGACCTAAGAAGTTTCGTGTCCAAAAATCTGCTGAAAAAGTTCTTGCTTCAGTTTTTTGGGATTGCCATGGAGTAATCATGATTGATTTTTTGGATAAGGGTAGAACAATAACTGAAGATTACTATTCGACATTACTGACCACTCTACGGGAGAAAATAAAAGAGAAAAGACGCGGAAAGCTATTCAAAAGTGTTTTGTTTTTGCAGGACAACGCCCCTGCATACAAATCTCATGTTGCCATGCAAGAAATTCGTGATTTAGGGTTTGAATTACTAGAATATCCCCCTTATTCACCAGGTTTGGCTCCGTTCGACTATCATCTCTTTGCTCAACTGAAAAAAAGTTTAAAAGGTCGTAAATTTTCTTCCAACGAGGAGGTAATAAAAGCTGTGGAGGTCTGGTTTGTAGAGCTAGAAGAAAAAATTTTTGAAAGGTTTAGAGACGTTGCAGGTTCGCTGTAATAAATGTATCCAATTAAGAGGAGAATATGTTGAGTAATAAAATATTTTGACATTGCAATTTTGTTTGGTTCTATAGTAGGCTACGAATTTTTCAATATATCCTCGTATATTTCGATTTTTTCTTTAATTTGTGAAATTAATTTGTCGATGAGATTTGTTTCTTCTGACAATGAAGCACATGACTGATTGATTGATTGATATAATCATCAGTGCTCTGAGATGAAGATCATTAATGTGAAGATGAAACAGTGTTGGTACTAGAACGGATCCCTGTGGAACACCAGCATTTATAAGAAGAGTGTTGGATGAAACTCCATCTGAGAGAAAGCTGGAAGTGATGTTCTGTGTTTTCCCAATATTCAGAGTAGAATTTGCAGCAATCATAATTACAAAAATATTGCTTTTCTCCTGGGAATTTGTGGCTAGCGTTCCATCTTCCTTGGTTTGGGGAGGAATGGTAGATTATCAATATCAGATGAGAGGCAAAAAATTCTAAACGTATCTGCAGATGATACCTAACCAAATGAAAGAATTGCAGCGTTGCCAAATGCAAATAATTTTCTTTGGGGTCTAAGAATTTGTTGACTATTCGGAAAAATAGAGTGAAATCTGAATAAGAACTCACGTCACACATATCAAACCAATATTTTAACCATGGAATGGAGTTGAATCCCATTTTCTGAGAAGTTGCTCACTTTGTCTTCGACTTTGATTTATTCAAACTTTAAGTTATCAAATGAGTTTTGATTTTGTTAAAAACACCTAGTTCTTGAAAACTGTTGATGTATAAGGTACAAATTTGTTAGGTTAGGTTATCTGTTAGATTTCGTTATTTTGTTGAATTGATTCGCTTCTACTTGGAATACTTTTATTTCATTTATTTTCTGACGCTTGTGATACCTATAATATGAAGGGGAAAAATTCAAATTATTTCATTCTCAATGAAATATGCGGGTGTGGCTCCTCAAAGTAGGACACACTGTACATTACTTCACAGTTAAAAGAATATAGTTTAAAAATATTCAAGTTTTACATTGAACATTCCGTTACCTTCGTTTTTGCCCATGCGCATATTAAAAATAAAGAGATCTATACTTATGGCACATGCATATTCTTATTGGAGGAGTTTTTTAGACAATTTGTTTGAATATTTTCAAAAAATTAGCAGAGCAACACTGGATTTAATAATAATACTGAACGGGCTAACCCAAACTCTGTCACCGAGTTGGGACCCGTTCAGCAAAAAGCTCACATCAAAGCTGCGGAGACAGAGGTCCTGCTACAGCTACATATGGATAAGCCAATGCATGGGGTCTTCTTTCACAACATCGAAGACCTTGGCTTATCCAAAAGCTTGACCTTTGCCTTCCTCAGGTCGAGCGAGCTAAAGTCGGAGACCGAGGGATTCATAATGGCCTGCCAGGATGGTGTCTTCAACACCCTCGTCTACCGTAGTCGCGTGATGGGTATAGACGTCCCTGACACCCGATGCAGGGCATGTCGTGGGGCACCTGAGACCGTAATGCATTTGCTATCAGCATGCCCATCTTATGCGGTCTCAGCCTATATCCACAGGCATAACGCGGCGCTACGAGTGTTATACTACCATCTACGACACTCGTACGGTATAGACGAGACACCGGGGGATATTGAGTCCGTAGTGGAGAATGAGAGGTGCCGGATCTATTGGAACTACTCATTCCCCACCCTCAGGCAAATACAAGCCAATAAGCCTGATGTTGTCCTCCTCGACCACCAAAGTAGAACGATATTCGTCATGGAGTTTTCCGCTCCAGGCGAAATGAATATCGTTCGAAAAGAGGAGGAAAAACGGACTAAATATCGAGATCTTCTCTTTGAACTCCGCAGGTTATATCCGGACCATTCTGTCAAAATGGTGGTTCTGATCATAGGAGTCCTTGGTGGAATGATGGACACACTGCTCTCCAACTTGAAGATAATACCTGCTTGCCGTAATATGGCAGAAATCTTAGCAGCAAGAATGCAGAAGGCCGTCATCCTTGGTTCGCTCCGTCTACTCAGGGCACATGATTCTCGGACCCAATAGTCACTCACCCTACGGACGTAGGGAGTGGTTATTGGGGTTAACGACACCAGCGCGCCCTCCGGATGTATCGGAGCACCGGAGACAGGGCCTGACTGGTACATTCCCAACGAGAAAAAAAATAATAATAATAATAATAATAATAATAATAATAATAATAATAATAATAATAATAATAATAATAATAATAAAGCCCATGTAAAGGCCGCAGAAAATGCAGCTCTTCTGCAGCTGCATAGGGATAAGCCTTTGCATGGGGTCTTCTTCAGAAACGTTGAAGACCTTGGCTTATCCAAGAACTTGACCTACGCCTTCCTTAGGTCAAGTGGGCTGAAGTCGGAGACCGAGGGATTCATAATGGCCTGCCAAGATGGTGTCTTCAACACCTTGGTCTACCGAAGCCACGTGATGGGTATAGAGGTCCCTGATATTAGATGCAGGGCCTGCCGTCAGGCGCCTGAGACCATTATGCATTTGCTGTCAGCATGCCCAGCATATGCGGTCTCAGCCTATATCCACAGACATAACGCGGCTCTACGAGTGTTATATTACCACCTACGACACTCGTACGGTATAGACGAGACACCAGTGTTGCCTTACGCTCCGGGGGATAATGAGTCCGTGGTGGAGAATGAGAAGTGCCGGATCTACTGGAACTACTCATTTCCCACCCTCAGGCAAATACAGGCCAATAAGCCTGATGTAGTACTCCTCGACCATGGAAGTAAGACGATATTCGTCATTGAGTTTTCGGCTCCTGGCGAAACGAATATCGTCCGAAAGGAGGAGGAGAAACGGACGAAATATCGAGATTTACTCTTCGAACACCGCAGGCTCTATCCAGACCATTCTGTAAAAATGGTTGTTCTGATAATAGGGTCCCTTGGCGGTGTGATGGATTCATTACTCTCGAACTTAAAAATCATACCGACATGTAGAAAGATGTCAGAAATCATAGCCGGAAGAATGCAGAAGGCTGTCATCCTCGGTTCATTACGTCTGCTCAGGGCACACGATTCCCGGACCCAATAGCTGCTTACCCCATAGTTTGGGGAGTGGTTATTGGGGTAATGATGTTGCCAGCGCGCCCTCCGAATGTATCGGAGCATCGGAGACAGGGTCCGACTGGAGAATTTTAATTCAAAATAGATGATAATAATAATAATAATAATAATAATAATAATAATAATAATAATAATAATAATAATAATAATAATAATAATAATAATAATAATAATAATAATAATAATAATAATAATAATAATAATAATAATAATAATAATAATAATAATAATAATAATAATAATAATAATAATAATAATAATAATAATAATAATAATAATAATAATAATAATAACAATAATAATAATAATAATAATAATAATAATAATAATAATAATAATAATAACGTTTATTAGAATAGAATAATAATAACAACAATAATACAGTATAGGTATTCACACATTCTTACTAATAAACGGGAAAAAAAACACTGAAAGAATATTAACAAAAATATCCCTTGTGCGTGGTGAGATGTAAATATATATATAGATATAATGGTAATAAAATTAGATAAAATAAAAAGATAAAAAAAGATGAGATAATCTAAAATCGAGTACAATGGTCAATATTCATAGTGATGGTTTGTGAATACAATCTTAGTGTTTTTTGAATTTACTTCTGGTTTATCATATTATGTATTGTTTTTCTTGCTTGATTATTCAGCCAGTGCCTCAAGCAACGTTTAAAAGTATTTTGGGTTTTATTTCTTCTGGTATAAAATTATAGATTCTAGGTCCCAGATATGTTAACGATCCACAATCAATGGTTTTGTTTCTTCTAGGTAAGTAGTAGTTTTTCGATATATTCCTAGTTCTATACGAGTGAGCTTTTTTTTTATTTCAATCTTTTGTTTGAATACATTCAGTGAAACTTTCCAGAAATACAATTGTCTAGCATCTAAGACTTTACTTGTCTCGAAGATCATATCACTGGAATATCCACGGTTTTTATTATAAATTATTTTTAGAATCCATTTCTGAATTATATCCAAATTGTTCAGATATGTATCATACACACCCCCATCCTAATATGCCATAGCTGATTTGGGACTGAATCGACGAAAAGTATAATGTTTTCAGTTGTTGGGTGTCGAGAAAGCTTTTCAATAATTTGAATCGCCATAAAAGTCCTCTAATTTTATTCACTACGTTTTTAATTTGTAGATCCCATTTCAAATGTTGATCAATTATGATTCCTAGATATTTAATTTGTTTACCCTCTGGAATGCAAGTGTTTTCAATTGTAAGAGTACCAAGATCAGGTAAAGCATTTCTGTATGATGCGAAAGAAATGTAATTTGTTTTAGTGTAGTCAGTGTGTTGAATTTGAACCATTTATTAATAAATTCAATTTCTTTTTCTGCCATTTCCTTTCATTTCTGCCAACTTTCTTCTCTGTATATAACTGCTGTATCGTCAGCAAAACTTATGACTTTACCTCTTAGATCAAGTTCTAGAAGTCCATTGATATATACAGAGAACAACAGTGGACCTTGGGGGACCCCGTATGTAACAGGTCTCGCAGAGCTCATAGCATCGCCGATCTGAACATATTGAGATCTGTTATCTAGATATGATTCCAGTAAAGCATAAACTTTGCCTCTAAGGCCGCATAGTTTCAGTTTTTTCAACAATGTCTCATGACAAACCGTGTCGAACGCTTTGGCGAGATCAATGAAAACACATAGAGTCGGTATTTTTTCGTCTAAACCGTTATAAATGCAGTCAGTTAGATCACATATTGCATCTTCAGGGATTTTCCAGTCCTAAGCCATATTGTGTTTCTGAAATGACATTAAACTTATTGAAAAATTTTACTATCCGGATCTTGATGATTTTTCGATTATTTTTGCTAGATTATAATAATAAAAAAACACTTGAGGAACGTTGCACAATAACTTATTAGTCTTAGTTCAATATCTGTCATGGTATTAGCCAGGAAACTAGATATTTTTTGACAGATATTTGCTTCATATTTCTCACTTCTCTTGAATGTGTGAATACTGGGATATTTCAACTATTTGTATGATTATTATTATTATTTTAGTAATATCCTTGATCCTGGTACGTCATACACTACATAAGTAGCGTATTACTACATACAAAATTGAAGTTAATTAACAAAGAATATCACAGAAATCAGGCGAAAACATGTAGGAAATTTGGCGAAAGTTTGCAGGGTCAAACAAAAACATGCGAACGAAAACAATAGTGAATCGAATGTAAAACAATGAAGTTTGGATACTCATGACTATTGATTGTCTTTTTTGAACGCAGAATCTAACTTATAACAGTTGACAAGCTAGTTTTCTATCGGGTTTCTCTAGGAGAATGGTGCGTGCGTGACATTTTTTCGGTAACCGGTACAGATACAGGGGTAAGTGAAGATGTAAACTGGGAGGGGTCACTTTTCCTGAAAAATCTTTCCAAATACCCCTTCTTCCGAAAATATGTAAAAATATAATTTATCAAATCTGAGAGCTGATAAACTGATGTCCTGAAGGACTTGAGGGATATAGTTTATCCTATGACAAGAATAGTATACTAGTCACCTAGTGCCTTTTGTAATAGTGTTTGGATGATTATTGAAAAAATTCATGAGCCGCTTGCAAAAATTGCAAAAGTTATTCAAAATCACCTGAAAAAACGAAGTGGGGTTTGGTTTTTGCAACTATTTCAGAAACTATTTAACATTTTTCGAATTTGTAGAAAGATTCCCAGAGGGTTGAAAATACGACCGAAAACGGACTTGCGTAAGCGTAAGGCTATGGACCTTCAATGAATAAATATTATTCAAACTTGTTTAACAAAAAAATTAAGAATTGAAAAAATTCAGGCATCTGCTGGATAGGTGAATGAACGATAATCCGCTGCCAAATTTTTTTTTGTCAAGATTTCTCTATTAATTATGTAATAGTAAATTAACAATTTTTTCCGACTTGAACACGAACATTGCAAATGCGATATACGAGGATATATTGAAAAATTCTTATCCTACCATAGAACCAAACAAAATTTCAATGTCACAATATTTTATTACTCAACATATTCTCCTCTTAATTGGATACATTTATTACAGCGAACCTGCAACGTATCTAGACCTTTCAAACAAAATGTTCCTTATTGCTCTGCAAACCAGACCTCCACAGCTTTTATTAACTCCTCGTTGGAAGAAAATTTACGACCTTTTAAACTTTTTTTCAGTAAAGGAAAGAGATGAAAGTCGGGCGGAGCCAAATCTGGTGAATAAGGGGGGTGTTCTAGTAATTCAAACCCTAAATCACGAAATTTTTGCATGGCAACATGAGACTTGTGTGCAAAAACAAAACACCTTTGGATAGCTTTCCGCGTCTTTTCTCTCTTCAATTTTTTCCCGTATAGTGGTCAGTAATGTCGAATAGTAATCTCCATTTATTGTTCTACCCTTATCCAAAAACTCAATCATGATTACTCCATGGCAATCCCAAAAAACTGAAGCAAGAACTTTTCCAGAAGATTTTTGGACACGAAACTTCTTATGTCTTGGAGAACCGGAGTCACCATTTCATCGCTTGTTGCTTTGTTTCTGGATCGTGGAAATGTACCCAAGTCTCATCCATAGTAACAATTCGGTTTAAGAAGTCTACATCGTATTCAAATCTAGCACAGATCGAACGCGATGCTACTACCCTTGCACGCTTTTGGTCAACATTCAAACATTTGGGGATCCATTTTGCAGCAATTTTTCTCATGTCCAAATTGACTTGAACTTTATGATGAACGCGTTCGTATGAAATATTCAGTGCTTCAGATATCCGTTTTAGCCCGATTCAACGGTCTGTTAAAATCATGTCATGAACTGCATCGATATTTTCGGGGACTGACAAAAAAACTGGCCTTCTCGAGCTTCCCGATCTTCAATGTAAAATTTACTTCTTTTCAATTTTTCACGGTCGCATATGAAAGATATTGATCACCAAGGGTATTAAGCATATCTTCGTAAATCTGCTTACCTCTTAACCCTTTTAAATCAAGGTACTTGATGATGGCTCGATACTCCAATTTTTCGATTTTCACAATTTCGGTGGACATATTTTTTCTTTTAATTTATTGTGTAACTCTGGTTTACTTTTTTGACGTCAAACTTCACACTTGACACTTTAATAAGTTATTGTTCGTTGCTATGGTTACGCAATATTTTGTTTATGCAGGGAACTGGTCTAGGCTAACTAGATATCAATACATCCTCGTATGTTAAATAACACATCTAAGATTCTTTTCCTTTTTTAAAGCTAAAGGATCTCAAAAGAGATTTCCGTTGGAAGCATTAAAAAATATATTTTTCACTTTGTTATCAACAATTTTCTTAGGTTAAAAATTAAAAATACTTGATTAATCATTGAATTTTTTTTTTCTTATATTACTCTTGATCCGGTCTCTTTATGATCAGAAGACACATGAAAATGATTCTTGAAAATATGTATTTCCTATTGTTCACAAAATTGTTATAAACAAATGCATTAATTATAATATAATTTATTTTTTTCGGAAGCAGATAATCTTTGATGCAAATTATGATCCAGAAAAAAATAACTCTTAAGAAAAATATTCTATTGCCTAAAAACGGATCTGTTGATTAATAACTTTTTTCTACCACCCGTAATTATAATAAAAGAACATTTTTTTTTTAATCATAATTTATCTTGATCTTTGATAACTACGTATATTTATCAACAACTATACATCAGATAACAAATCACATAAGTAACATAGTAATATTTATTATAGTTTATAAAATAATTAAACATAAAAATTCTGAAAGTTTTTGTTTTTATAAATAAATGCTATAAATTGAATATATATTCGGGAAGGAGCTTGAACTTTGGGCATAAATTGTTCTTTAATTAATGAAAGATAAATAATCTTCGGTTTTTTTTATCGTATCTTAATTAGTTTTTGTTATAATGAGTTTAAACATTAAAAAAACAGGAGAGAATGATGGAGTAAAGAAGAACTGAATTTTTGAAATTCGATAAAAAATACAAATACATTATTTTTCTCAAAAAATAACACAAGGTAGTTTTTATTTCATTTAATTCTTTTTAACAAATTGTTCATTACATAGACAATGACAATTTGAATTGAAATATAATTTTTTTAGTTATCAAAAAGCAAGAAAAATTATGATAATGAAAATGTCCCCTAATAATAATTACAGGAGGTAGAAAAACTTTTTTATTAACAAATTCGATTTTGAGCAATGAATAATTTTTTTTAAGAAACGATTTTTGTTTCAAAGATCATAATTTGCATCAAACATTGGGTTTCTAAAAAAAAATTATTATTTTAGAAACAGCGTATTTGTTCATAAGAATTTTGTAAATAATAGGAAATGACAATTTTTAAAAAAACGGATCGATAGTAAAATCAAAAAGAAAAAGAACATCAATGAATAATCTAGCTTTTTAATTTTCAACTCAATTAAATTGTTGATAACAATGTGAAATGATTTTTTTTAATTTTACCAAAAAATGCAAACTTGCAATGTTCATTTACATGGTGGTTCTTCGGGTTGTAAGGCCGACGTATGTTCAGAAAAGATCTCGACGTTTCGCCAACACGAGTGGTTAGCATTTTCAAGAGATATTTTACAAATTTCTGCTTTCTTAAGTCGCTGTCAAATGCTTGACATTTGTAATACGTTGTCTCAATAAATACCTGTGATTTGACGTTCTTACATCTAATTGGTCCATGGCGTTAACTGACATCATAGAATCGTTCGTACCGTTATTTTGTGGGTAGGGAGCTAATTGAGAATTTTTGAGAACTGGAAGCAAAACCAACACCGAAAAAAGAAAAGCATTCTTACCATATGTTCCCAGAGTTACAGATCGTATTGGCCGTATTCTACGAAAATATGAGATTAAAACCGTTTATAAACCTTCAAAAAAACTGAAAGACCACTTTAGATCAGCGAAAGACAAACGAGACATACTATGCTCTTCTGGGGTTTATCGCATTCCATGTTCCTGTGGCAGCGTATCGGAACCACGAAACCCTCCGTTATAACAAGAATCAAAGAGCACAAGGCTTGCTGTCGGTTAGGACACACATAGAAATCCGCTGTCGCAGAACATACTCTCAACAACGATAACCATAGAGTGAAATTTGAAGAAACCCAAGTCATCTCTTCAACATCTGCCTATTACCCAAGACTCTTTCGGGAAGCAATTGAAATTCAGAAACACCACAGCAACTTCAACAGAACCGAAGAAGGACTACAATTGAACAAGGTTTGGCTTCCAGTTCTCAAAAATTCTCAATTAGCTCCCTACCCACAAAATAACGGTACGAACGATTCTATGATGTCAGCTAGCGCTATGGACCAATCAGATGTAAGAACGTCAAATCACAGGTATTTATTGAGACAACGTATTACAAATGTCAAGCATTTGACAGCGACTTAAGAAAGCAGAAATTTGTAAAATATCTCTTGAAAATGCTAACCACTCGTGTTGGCGAAACGTCGAGATCTTCTCTGAACACACGTCGGCCTTACAACCCGAAGAACCACCATGTAAGTGACGATGGCCGCGAAAGCCTTTCACAATTTTGCAATGTTCATGTTTAAGTTGTAAAAAATTGTGAATTATCTAACTAATGGATAGTTAATAATAAAATCATCTATCCAGTAGATTCCATTCCTTAATTTTTATACTTATAAGCTTAAATAATATTTATTCATTAAAGGTCCAAAGTCAGAGCCGATTTCGGCCGTATTATCAACCTTCTAGGAAAATTAATAAATATAAATATAATTTTGTGAGAATTAACATTAAAGTTTAATTATAAACATTTTTTTCTAATTTTGACTGCACTGTGATAATATTTTATATCTGATGAACGCATCTTCAAATAAAATAATGGTGGTCATCGAAAAATGTATCTGGGATACAAAATAGCTGCCTACTATAAAGTACAAAGTACTGAAGGTTTAAAAATTGTGAAATTTGAGAATGCATGTTTATCGTATGTTTACAAGTCGAGACAGCCAGATGCTTGATGGCTCCGAAGATGTACTTCCAAAGTACAGTGGCACACAAAACTTGCAATGAAAAATGAATAAAAACAACAACACATGTGTTGTAGATTATGTTGTAACTTGAGACGGTAGCCAAGAATCTAGCGATGGCGAGAAACGATTATATAACACGGGTGCTTTCAGAAGATTCTGAAAACAAGGATTTGAGTTGCTAGAAAAATGTATCAAAGTTGTAATGGTGAATTTGTCACTGAAAAAACTGAGAGAAACTCTGTTTACTGCCTTCAGTTTATAGATTTCGATACCCCAAGAAACTGACTTCAAGTCTGCATAGATATCGAACATTTTTGGGACTTTATTCTTCAAGTTCCATGTGATGTTTGTTTCGTTTATAACGTGCTATAAAAGTAAGTATCTCAAAATATTCGAAGGTAGTCAATAAAATCTACTCAACTCTACACTCGTTCCAATTAGTGAGTACAAAGTAATTAGCAAAGTTGAATCTGAAAAGATGAATTGGGTTTAGCCTCTTAAACAAATAAAATTATGCTCGAAGTCGACCCCATTGTCCATATCCATAAATTCGAGAACGAATAATTTAACATTTAAAATTTCCTCTGCAGAAATGCTCATACGAATTTGTGAAAGTAAAGAATTATAAACATTGATTATTGTTTGAATGCTTTTGATCAGTCAATATCACAACTATGCAAACATTCAATATTTGTGCTCGCATTGCAAAACACCAGTGATCAAGATAAAAACAAACAAGAAATTATTCTAATCGATTTTAAATGTGAGCATCAGAAATTGCGAAATGATACACATGATTGATACTACTGTGATTATTTTACAAATAAGCAAGGTTAATAAGTTAAATTTTTTTGATTTACAAAATTTTGTTCTTATTGACGCTATACAGTGTGTCCAAGATAAGAATGAACAGCATGGGGATATCGAAAACGGTAAGAGATACGGGGTCGATTAAATTAGAAAAAAGTAGCGCATTTATGTGCCCAACAATATGCCATTTAGAAAGTTTCAATATTCCGGGTAGTTACGGAGATATCCGAGAAAAACCGAAATTTGAGAATTTCGTTTTTATTTTCTCCTAGGTTTACTTTCAAAGGAAATATAAAACAAATAGCACTTTGTCATGGCCACTTTTTAAGGACTACCTGATGACGTAATCAGATTTTTTCTGCGACGTTTCGTCTTTTAGAAAATATCATCAACTTTTTATTTTTGTATGGGCCGAAACTAAAGTATACCCTGAATATGACTCCATTTTTCATTGTGAATACAGCAACGTATCACACAGTATGATTTCGGGACCATTTCTCGCGCAAAATGATATTTAGGGATTACTTACCTGTTTTTCTTCAATTTTAGATAGTAGGCGCTGGAAAAAATTACACATAATGTTCTGTTGTCATAATAATACTGTAGTTTGGTAGAATTTTTGACATATTACCGTTCCTACATTCACATTCACATCTCGTTACCTACCTAATTTGTGTTAAAAATGGAAATCGGCAGGTTTTCGAATACTGAAAAATTTGATATGCTGAACGTGCGTACTCTAATAAGTATCCAAAGAGGCGACAACCTGGTAAATCAATATTGAGACGGTTAGTTTTTAATTTAAAAGAATACGGATCAGTTAAAAAACCTGTGGTTTCTCGACAAAAGCTATCTAATGAAGAAAGTCAGCGTAATGTGTTATAGGTTGTTGTCGAAAATCCTGAGATATCCACTCGCACCATTGAAGATAATACCGGAGTAGCCAAATCCATCGCTCACTTCATTTTAAGAAAAAATAAATATCATCCATATAAATTTATGATCTGTCATAGACTCAGACCAGGTGACGATGCAAGGCGAAGAACCTTTTGTGAATGGTACACTAGAAAATGCCAAGACGATGAAAATTTCCCTTCCAAAATAATTTGGTCTGATGAAAGTATGATCACCAACAATGCTATTTTTGATAGGCGGAATGTTCATTATTGGTCACAACAAAATCCGCGTGTACACAAAGTGTCCACACATCAACATCGTTTCGGTTTTAACATGTGGGTTGGAATTCTCGGTACTAATGTAACATAACTCTAGAATTGTTCGTGATTATTTGAACCGTCGCTTCCCAGGACTGGATTGGTACTCATAGTGATACATCCTGGCCTGCAAGGTCCCCCGACCTAACCCCACTAGACTTTTTCCCTTGGGGATATATCAAGAATCAAGTGTACTCTAATCATAATTTTCAAAATGAAGAAGATTTGCTAAGATCGGTTACTGCATCCTTTAACAATATTTTTCCGAATATGTTAACTCAAGTCTGTCTGTGAGAAGAGCGTACTTGTGTTTAGAAAATAACGGCGGGTTATTTGGACACTTGTTATAAGTTTCTGTTTATTTTCTTGTAATACATATTAGCTCCTTGTTATTACATTACAATTACATTTATAAACTAAACTTTTGATATTGCGACTTATCTTTGTATGCAACAACGCAAAAATTCCGGCAAGTGGTAAGTTAAAATTTATACTTGTATGAATAAGACTAATTAATTTACTTCATGTATCAAAATATGACATTTTTTCCAGCGCCTACTATCTAAAATTGAAGAAAAACAGGTTAAGTAATCTCAAAATTTCATTTTGCGCGAGAAATGGTTCTGAAATCATACTGTGTGATACGTTGCTGTATTCACAATGAAAAATGGAGTCATATACAGGGTATACTTTAGTTTCGGCCCATATAAAAAGTTGATGGTGTTTTCTAAAAGACGAAACGTCGCAGAAAAATTCTGCTTACGTTATCAGGTAGTCCTTAAAAAGTGGCCATGACAAAGTGCTATTTGTTTTACATTTCCGTTGAAAATAAACCTAGGAGAAAATAAAAACGAAATTCTCAAATTTCGGTTTTTCTCGGATATCTCCGTGACTACTCGGAATATTAAAACTTTCTGAATGGCATATTGTTGGGCACATAAATGCGCTACTTTTCTTTAATCTCATCGACCCCGTATCTCTTACCGTTTCCGATATCCCCATGCTGTTCATTCTTATCTTGGACACACTGTATAGGTACTTATCAAACATATACCGGCTGAGATTCCTATGGATAAGATGATAAAGAAAAGTCGAGGAATTTATAAAATTTGTACGGACTGCAAGAACAAGTATGTGGGTAAAACTAGAAGGGCCATGAAAGTATGATTCAAAGAGCATATTACTCACGTACGATTTTAGATACAAGAAAAACCCAGTGTAGCTGAACATGCTTTGGATAACGACCACCGATTTGATTATGATAGAAGTTTGAAATTAATCAGACTGGTACATGACCATAGACTTCTCGATGCATTAGAGAGTCTGGACATTTATAAATGCATTAATAGTATGAATAAGAGAGGTCCTAAAGATATCTCGGCGAACTATTTGACGGAAATTGTAACGCCTTCTGTAACTTCTCTGAGAGGTTACCGAGAGCGCTATATCTCCTTGAAATGTCCTCCGCCGCGGGATATTTTCATCGAAGTCTTAGCGATATCACGCGTGGAAATTCTCTAACAATACATTTTGGCGAGTTCTTCACGAAATCTTGTGGCTAGTTCTCTGCAAAATCTAGGGGAGAGGACTTTGAGACATTCTCATTTACTGCTCATGACGAGGTCCTGTGAGCTCGAATGAAAGTTAGCTGTGTGATCATTACAGGCAGTGCCTCTGGCAAGTTCTGCCGGATATTCGGATCTATGGCCTTTTGGAGATTTCTTTGAGAAATTCACGTCAACTGCTTTTGTTGAGATCTATGTGACGTTAGTTTGTGATATTCGCAAGCAGTGCTTCTGGCGAGGTCTTCAAGAGTTCGCATTGAGAATTGTACAGGATATTCTTAAATATTGAAAAAGGAAATGATCGCAACTGAAAATAATTTTTCAGAATAAGAAAAATCCACGATGGAAAATTTGAGTAACCTTTTGTAATATGTAACAGAAGACAACTACTCCCTCGGTACTATGACACCCTGGACATTGACATCTGATAGATATTGTGATATCCCTAACTTTTCTACTGACTGAAAATTTGCCTTTTCATCGAGATATTTGATTGAAAAACTTTCTCGATCAAGACTGGATGAAAAGATTTTCATTCAAATATCTGAATGAAAAAGCAAATTTTTCACTGTCAGATTTTTTCAGGTTTTGTACAAGTACAACAAAAAGTTACCTAAATTTTTAATTGTTTTTTTTATTTCTGTAATTTTTTTTCTATTTTCAGTTGTCGTTATTTCCTTTTTCAAAATGAAAAACCTACCAGAATTCCCCAATGTGCGATGTGTATACGTCTTTTGTACAAGTAGTAAAAACAATGAAATTAAATTAAATTAATGACAAAAACAATCAAATGTCAAATTAGTTTTTGGATATATTCTTGGCATTCGTGCTAATCCTGAAGCATAACATCAGGAACTCGTGATAAGAATTTCTTATGCAGGTTACATTCGGGATAACTTTAGGAACTCGCATTGAGACTATATTGTTTTGGTTACATTTGGGATAACTTTGGGAACTCGCAATAAGAATTTCTCATTCAGGTTACGTTCGGGACATCTATAGGAACTTGCAGTAAGATGGAACCTGGCAAATGGAATGGGAGGTCTCCTATGGACTTTAGTGAGAATTTTGCATAGTTACAGCACATAGCGATCTCTAAGGCCTTGCAATAGGAGATCACATAAGATCGTAATTATAACCTCTCAGAGATCTCGCAGAGAGGACTGTGTTATCTAGGTACTAATGATAATAGTTCAGATCAAGATTGTCAAATTTATTAAATAGACACAAGAAAAGATAAACAGGACTTTTCAATGAATATTCACTGAAAAACAGTATTCTGTACTAACCGAAAATTGTATAATACATCCCCAATCGAAATCATCGCACAGTCAAGTGAATCTCGACCTGCCTCGTATAATAATTATCCAAATTGACACTACTCATACCTACCGACACCGGACCAACCCATACATCCACATAACTCTATAATAAAGGGTTCTGGCTCGAGAAAAGGAAATGCGCCAAGCCAACCGCGATGACACGCTACAATAGCATACGGCAGGGAGGGTCTACCACCCCGCTCAGACGGAGAAGCGATCGATGCCGCGCGAGAAGCTGGACAGAGAGGCTCTCCTCCACTCCCAGTCAACGCATCCCGATCCCTCTGCATCCCTTCACAAGTTTACAGTTCCCTGCACATCATCGAAAGCGCGCAAGAAAGCCATCAGCTGACGGCATCGAGAGTGCCGTGAGCGCTCTTTGGCTTGCCTAGTCGCTTGTTTCTGTACGCGTACGCGTCAGACGGTCTGCAGCGACAATTAAAAAACGTACGCGAGTGCAGTTTCGAGTAAAATTGAGTTGGTACGGCGGATGCGGGTCTGCTTTTAGAACCGAAAGAAATAATAAACAGCCTTCCCGGCGTTTTTGTCACCGCTGCCGAGGTTTGTCGGTTTTTGTGAATGAAAGGCAGTCGGTTTGTTGATATTTTGCCGGTGTGTGGACTATGGAGGTGACGGCTTGAGCCTTCGAGGTGTTTTTGGGAGATTTTTTGACGGATCGAGGTGAGTGTTCTTTCGGGTTTTACTTTTGGATCTTTAGCTATATGAATATGTAGTTTTTGTAAAAAGTTTTTGCGAGCAAGGCGGGTTTGAAAAGTGCGCAGGTAGTTGGCAACTCTGATTTTTCAAAAATTGTGGATTCACTCGGAACTGAGCTTGATTTCAGAACACAGAGCCGGGCAAAAATAATGTCAACTCACAACACATTTACGGATTCCACTCAAAGAAATGTAATTTTAATGTCTGTGCATTATAATTGCATTTCTATGATTCCACTACAAAAAAACAAGTTAGTTTGAGAAGGGTCCGTACTATAATTATATAAAAATATAAGATGTTTCTTCCACATTTTAAACTTTTAAAGAAATATCAATACTAAATGAACTGTAAATATTTTCAAACAAACTTTAAAAGATTTGAAAGAATATTTGGCAGCTATTTCATTCCTTAGACGAATTTTTCAAAGCCTGTAAAATGTTATGTAGCTACCTATATCTGTTTATTTTTATATTTATTTTGATACAGTCCCATCAATGTATCCTGTAATTGTCAAATAATTGTTGATACCTATATAAAATTATTATATATGTATTTGTAATTTAAGTATCTGTATATGACGAATTCATGGCAAAAAACTATTATTATCATTATTTTTACCCAGATAAGTACTTCAGATTAAAAACTTTCCTCACGACATAATTTAAAATAAAAAAACAGACACTAAAAAACGTGGAACAAACTTGTTATATCTAAGTTGTAAGTACAATTTGAATACACTTATTTGTCAATTTATTCCAATGGTGTGGTTAGGAGAGGGGCTGAGGAGAAATTTTCGCAACTTTTTTAAGAATCGGGAGATTCGAATACTCCAGTCGTCATTTTCGCCATAACTTTTTACGTCTGAAACTGTAGGAAATTTTTCCGAATTCCCACGAGTTCTCTATATAGTTTTCAGGGTAGCAGGGGGTCACATTTTCGAAAAATATTTTTTTTTACGGTTCCATGTTCCTCGCTATTTTTAAGGGCTTCTTCAACTTTATTTTCGCGAGTTTTCGCTACTGTTTTCGGAGAAGAGATGGTCCGAAACTCCCTGCCAAATTTTTCCTCAATTTTGGAGGTCCGAAAGCATCGGAATTTTTTCAGAATTTTTGTACCTTTCTTGGGCCATGGGGGTGAAGATATTGTGAAGAATGACTTCACACAAAATTTTAATTTTTTTACTTGCTGTCTTAATTATATTGGGCTTATGGGAAATAAAATATAGAAATGTAAAAAAATTGGAAAATTACAGCGTACAATGTCACTCGTCATTTTTTCACCATAATTTTTCAAGTCCGAAGCTGTCGGAAATTTTTCCTAGTTATTACGAGTTCTTGCAGGGGGGGTAATGTTTTTGAAAAATAATTTTTTTCGGTGGTTCCATGTTTATCACTATTTCTACGGATTTTTTCGACTTTATTTTTGCGAGGTTTCCCAAATGTTTTCGAGAAGGGGTTCAAAGCCCCCCTGACCGATTTTTTTTACTTTACTTTTGAAGTCCGAAAGCATCGTTATTTTTTCCGATTTTTTTTTGCTCTATCCAGCCTCGTTGGCCAGAGGAGCAAAAAAAATTGTAGAGGATGACTTCACTATTTTTTTTTTTTTATTTTCTGTGTTTTACTCATTTTAACCTTGTATGATATAAAATATTGATATATGAAAATAATTGCGATGATTCCGGAAGTGGATTCCTACAGCCAAGCTACGACAATTATCAGACTGTCCGGTGTTTTTCACAATTTTTCTGAATTTTTCTTATTTTTTTTTCGTGAGTTTCTTCCATTTTATATTCGTAAAGGGCGGGGGAACTCCCACCATGAATGACAATTTTTGGTGTAATTTTTCACTGCCTTTTTATTTTTTAATATTTTTTTAATTTTTAAGTACAGGTATATCCTAGAATTTTTTCAATAAATTTTTCAACTTGCTCTCCATGCAGTCCATGCATTTTGTAGCCAATGTTCAACCAAAAATTAGCAATTTACTGATTGGCAGTTTATTTCCCTTCTATTCATTACAAAGAAAATATTTTTCATCATCTGAATATTTCTTTCGTGTATAAAATTTCTCATATAGGTATTTTTTATTTTTATGCACGTGTGCAATTATAAACAAAAAGATACTTTCACCCCATATTATGCATATTTCTAAGACAGTCACTTGGAAGTGTGTGGAGACGGATGTGTCACGATCTCATTGAAGCACCCTGTGCACTTTTATCTCGACTACTTCCAACTCCCGCAAGACACAAGTTATTCATGTCTCGATGCAACGCGCTGCCATGAATAAAAAAAAACAAGCGATGACCCGCGTGTATGTCGATAGAAGGTGCGTCTCTGCTTCCACACGCGAAACATTCGACAAACGTCCATTGAACAGTTGTAAACCGCGGTCATCTCGAAGAATAACAAAATAAAATGACTCGGGTGTGTTCGAACAGATAGCCTGTGGATTGTAAATAGTTACAATGGGCTGTGACAATCGGTCATTTTCGAACGTCTGACCCAGCACGGGTCACGGGTCGATTAGAGCTACGTTTTTCTTCAAATCTCCTTTTCAACCTCGCAATCTCGACGTCTAAGTTGATCTCGAGACTTCTATTTCGGGATCTCGAAGTCTCGGCTTTTATCTCAGGATCTCGACATGCTATCTAAGTTGGAATCCAGACTTCTATTTCGGGATCTCAAGATCTGGACATTTTATCTCAGAACTTCAATTTCAAGATCTTGATATCCTGACATTCAAGTTGAGATCTGGACTTTTATCTCGGCATCTCGATATCTGAACATTTTATCTCGGGACTTCAATTTCAAGATCTTGATATCCTGACATTCAAGTTGGGATCCGGACTTCTATCTAGGAATCTCGAGATTTGAACATTTTATCTCTGGACTTCAATTTCAAGATCTTGATATCCTGACATTCAAGTTGGGATCCGGACTTCTATTTAGGGATTTCGAGATCCGGACTTCTATTTCAAGATCTCGAATTCCCGACATCTATCTCGGGATTTCGAGATGCTGACTTTTATCTCGGGAGATCCAGATGAAGAAGTGGAAATCGGTATTCTGACTTCTATCTCGAGATTCTGACATACAACTAGATCCCCACTTCAATTTCAAAATCTTGATATCCAGACATACAAGTTGGGATCCTGAATTTTATCTAGGGATTTCCAGATCTGGACATTTCATCTCGGGACTTCAATTTCGAGATCTTGATATCCTGACATTCGATTTGGGATCCGGACTTCTATCTAGTAATCTCGAGATCTGGACATTTTATCTCGGGACCTCATTCCAAGATCTTGATATCCTGACATTCAAGTTGAGATCCAGATTTCTATCTAAGGATCTCGAGATCTCGACATTTTTATATCGGAATCTTCAATTTCAATATTTTGATATCCTGACATTCAAGTTGGAATCCTGATTTCCATCTTAGGATCTCGAGATCTCTACATTTTATATCGGGACTTCAATTCCAAGATCTTTCAAGAATTTCAAGATCTTGATATCCTGACATACAAGTTGGGATCCTGACTTCTATCTGGGGATTTCGAGATCTAGACATTTTATCTCGGAACTTCAATTTCGAGATCTTGATATCCTGACATTCAAGTTGGGATCCGGATCTCTATCTAGGGATCTCGAGATCTCGACATTTTATCTCGGGACTTCAATTTCAAGATCTTGATATCCTGACATTCAAGTTGGGATCCGGACTTCTATCTCGTGAGATCCAGATGAAGAAGTGGAAATCGGTATTCTGACTTCTATCTCGAGATTCTGACATCCAACTAGATCCCCACTTCAATTTCGAAATGTTGATATCCTGACATTCAAGTTAGGATCCAGACTTCTATCTAGGGATCTCAAGATCCCAGCTTCTATCTCGGAATCTCGAAATCGCGACTTCTATCTCGGGATCTCGAGACGTTGACTTTTATTTCGGGAGATCCAGATGACGAAGTCGAAATCGAGATCCCGACTTCTATCTCGAGATTCTGACATCCAACCTGAGATCCCGGGATCTCGAAATTCTAACGACCAAGTATTTACATATCTGAGACTCCGTATGATTCGATTCAACTAGTCGTATAAAAACTATAGTGTACAACGAGCATGAAATGACCCATTTCACATACCTACTCGTGGGAAATGTATGTTATGCTCATTTTACAGTACACTATTTCTCATTCGTCGCCTGTCTGTATATCAATATTCCAGAATCGTTCTTCACCATTTCAATGCAAGTTGTAGCGAATGGAATAACCGTAAGTTAGGTAAAACAATCCGCAACGCGATGTGAACGCGTCCCGAGCAAATCGAAACGTGCAATACATAATTGGCATCTCGGTGATCTCGGGCCCGAATCCGAACTGACCTTAGTCTCGACGCGTCCTCGTTCTCGGATTTTTACGCCGGATTTAGTTCGTCTCGGTCCGATATTTGAACACCCGCGGATATTTCACAAGACCGGCATTTTCGGCCGCTGCTTTCGGTGGCAATGAAGTCGAGATTCTGACGGAAAGCCACCGAATACTGAAGGTATTCGCATATATCATGTGTCAATGTTGATATTTGCAGTTGCCGCTGAATCTAGAAGATCGGTAACATCAAGGGGGAACAAGGAAAAGTTCATGAATAATGAGTCAAATTTGAAAGTTGCCAATGGGAATATTTCGGAAATAAAAGATTCATCAGCAGAAACTTACAACACATGAAAACTTTCGAAAATTTTCTTGATCTCAAATATCTATCTTACCGACTGCGCCATGTTTAAGTAAAATATTCATTAATTATTCGACAAGTGTCAGCCTTTCTTATTTCTATCTGTATTTAGTGTAAGAAATAGCGTACAGTTCTTACGCAATAGAATAGACTAGAATATAATAAAATAGAATGAAATAGAATAGAATTTATTTCAGTTCAAAAGCAGTGCAGGCTGACGCTTCCCCAATTCACATGTTTTTTTTCTCACCCAATTTGTTATTTATTAATTTTTTGTAGTGAGTAAAGACGCTTTATTATTATTATTATTTGATAAAGTTACAATTGTGTTTGGCACGTCAAACAGGTACAAAATATTAATTGAAATCTGGCCACAATTGCCGAATACTGAAGGTTTTCGCATGTATCATGTTGATGTTTGCAATTGCCGCTGAATCTTGAAGTTAAGATATGAGATCGGTAATATCAATCAGGACCTAGGAAAAGTTCATGAACAATGGACGTCTACATGAACACTGTCAATGGGAATATCTCGGAAATGAAAGATTCGTCAGCAGAAAAAAACAACATGGAAACGATCGAAAATTTCCTTGTTCGCAAATATCTATCTTACCGACTGCGCCATATTTGAGTAAAACATTTATTAATCAGTGGAGAAGTGTCAGCCTTCCTTATTTATATCTGTATTTAGTGTAACGCATAACAAAGAACGCAACAGACTAGATTAGAATAAATTGAAACAAAATCGAATTGAATAGAGTGTTGATTTTATTTGGAATCATCTGCTACTGAAAGACAAACTTTAGTCGCTATTTTCTATCGTTCCAGATAACCTCTCTTGGAAGGGTTTCATGTTGAAAATGGAAACATTCTCAGTTGAAAATTGAACCAAACATGATTCCCCTGGAAAACAACTACTTCCCTGGCTAAAGCCACGCTGGACATTGAACTACATCTGATAGATATTGTGGAAAGACCCTATATAACTTGAAAGAAAACAGTACGAAAGTGAAAATTTGCATCTTCTTTCAGAAAGTTGAAATTGAAAGAAGCTATTTTTTGTCTGACTGAGTAGAAGTTTTTATTGATGTCGTATGAAACGCATTTATTAGAAGACATAGTGAAAGAGATCGTTCATGTAGATGATGAAGTGTGACAGGCCAAGAACGGATCCCTGTGGTACCCCATGTGAAATAGTTTGAAAGTCCGAACAAGCCTCATTGCTTCCTTGAAAATTTCAGAATAGACTAATTTCATCACTCTGAATTTATTGACGTTCTTAAAATTACTCTATTTATTACTGTTTTTGATATAGAGAATTCATCTAAAGTTGCAGGAGGATACCTTTTTCTATCAAAACAATATTTCAATTTTTGTAAATTCCAACCTTTTTTTAAGTACACTAAATATCAAATAATTCCGAATTATATCATTATTATTAACCTTTGCATTTTTATTATAACAAAAATATGTGAAGGGTCCAGGGGAAGAACCTGATCTGTAACATTTTTTTATCCACTTCTATTTGTTTTGTGTGGATTGATTCGAATTTAGTGAATTATGCAGGGGAATATCCTAATAGAACCCTAGATATTCAGAGATGAAGATACTCATACAGGGATATAACCTGATAAGTGCCATCGAAACAGGGCAAAAACCTGATATGTCCATAAATCAAATGTTGGTACGAAATTTGCTAAATGTCACTTATCAGGTTTTTCCCCTGGAGCCTTCATATGGAAACGTTCGTGCTAATCTCAAATATCTATCTTACCGACTGCGCCATGTTTGAGCAGAACATTCATTATTTTTTTTTACAAATGTCAGCCTTTCTGATATCTATCTATCCTTAGTGTAAATCATAACTAATAACGTACAGGTATAACACAATAATAATTTTATCAAATTGAATTTTCTGTTTCAAGGAAAATTACAAGGATAGTCTTAATATTGTAGGTAAATATTTTTCAAAGATAATTTTGCTCATAGCATTCATAATTTTTCATTTTTATGTATATTTCAGGAAATAGCTCGTTCAGATCCATAAAACTGCATAGAAACAGCAAATTGTCTCTAAAATGGAAATAAAAGAAAACTTCCTTCGGTTTCAAGGACTTTTTTTATGGTTTATTGTGTTTTTTGGCCAAATTTTTAATCTGGATCTTGACATATATTGTATATTCGAAATCAGTGCAAATTTCTTCTTCAATCGTGTGAATTTAAAATCGATCTGGGACTTTTGCATTTTGCCAATTTTTAGGGGTAAACTCCTTGAAATATTTTCGTTTAAAAATATTTTTTTTTTGAAAATTTCATAGTAGACTAATTTTATTATTCTGAATCTATTATGGCGTTCGCAGAATTACTATATTCATATAGAAATATCATCTGAAGTTGAAAGGTAGTATTGAATCAGATACATATGTTTTACCAAAATAATATTTCAATTTTCGTAAATTTCAACCTTTTTTGAGCAAGTGGAGTAAATTTCAAATCGACCGGGAGTATTATTATTATAATGAATGTTTTAAGAAACCTCTGCGTTCTATTACTCCCACCAACTAGTTACTTTTGGTAACTACAGATCCCACGGGTGTGAAGTTATCCACATCCACAAGATACACGGAGAAAAAAATATAGAATTTTTTTATTTCTATACTGGACTCTTTGTGTACCTCTAATCATTGAATATGCTTTTTCCGGCGTCATCTCAGTAAAAAACATGGTGCCTCGATTTTTCAAACTGTCTTAAAGGGTGGAAAGGGGGTGGAAAACCATAAACAAACTATATTTCGGTAAGTTGACTTTGTACACCATCCTTTTTCGAATATGTTATTGACTAGAAAAATGATATGCCTGAGTTATTCAGGCCGTCTAAGAGGGTGGAATTGGGGTTGAAAATCATAAAAAAACTACTTATATATCGGAAAGTTGACTTTGTACACCATTCAAGTTCAAGTATGTTGTTTCCCGTGGTCGAATTGACTAGAAAAATGCCATGCCTGATGAGTTATTCAGGCCGTCTAAGAGGGTGGAAATGGGGTTGAAAAATCATAAAAAAACTGTATTTCGGAAAGTTGAATTTGTGCACCTTCCATTTTCGAATATGTTGTTTCTCGTGGTCGAATTGACTAGAGAAATGCGTTTCCTGAGTTTTTCAGGCCGTTTAAGAGGGTGCAAATAGGGTTGAAAATCATAGAAAAACTATATTTCGGAAAGTTGACTTTGTACACCTTCCATTTTCGAATATGTTGTTCCTCCTGGTCGAATTCACTAGAAAAATGCTTTTCCTGAGTTTTTCAGGCCGTTTAAGAGGGTGGAAATAGGGTTGAAAATCATAGAAAAACTATATTTCGGAAAGTTGAATTTGTACACCTTCCATTTTCGAATATGTTGTTTCTCGTGGTCGAATTGACTAGAAAAATGCTTTTTCTGAGTTTTTCAGTCCGTTTAAGAGGGTGCAAATAGGGTTGTAAATCATAGAAATATAGTTTTTTGAAAGTTTTCAACCCCATTTCCACCCCCTTAGACGGCTTGAAAAACTCAGACGTAGCATTTTACTAGTCAATTCGACCACGAGAAACAACATATTCGAAAATGGATGGTGTACAAAGTCAACTTACCGAAATATAGTTTGTTTATGGTTTTCCACCCCCTTTCCACCCTTTAAGACAGTTTGAAAATTCGAGGCACCATGTTTTTTACTGAGATGACGCCGGAAAAAGCATATTCAATGATTAGAGGTACACAAAGAGTCCAGTATAGAAATAAAAAAAAAATCGATATTTTTTTCTCCGTGTATCTTGTGGATGTGGATAACTTCACACCCGTCAGATCCCTCCTTTGGCTACCTGATTGAATTCTGTTCCAATTTCAATTTGATGGTCTCTATACCTCTATTGCCTGATTAATATCGCTATAGTTAACGTGATAACAACCATTATCGAACGTTATAGAACGGAGTGTAATCCTGAAAATTATTAAATTGAACTTACGGTCTACCGCCCACTTTGATGTTTAGTGGTGCAATGAACCAACCACAAGGGGCATCGGACGCTCAAATTAGCACTTTACGAACACCAAATTGGATAATGTGGCTAGCAATCTTTCACTCAAGAACTCGCGTAGCTTTGGAAAATTTGTTAGCGCTACCGGAAAAAAATATTTTCTTGAAAACCGAAGCCAATGTGTTTCTTTGAAATTCAACCGTAATAATCCAGTATCACACGTGATCAAAAATAGTATCGTTATGTCTGGGTGTCCCACAGGGATCCATACTGGAACCAATTCTCTTTGTATTGGACGTCAACAGATTTCTTTCCATATGCGGACGATATATCTATCTGAAAGTCATCGAAAAATATATTCTTATTGAAACAAGAAACCGAAAAATAACTGGACGCAGCTTGTACATTTTTCAGTAACAATGATCTATATTTTAAAGCTAAGAAAACACAGGTAATTCGTTTTCATAACTATTGAATTGAATTACAAAATTCAGAAATTTTAAGTAAATGTTGACCTGCTTGTAAATGTCTATTATGAACAAATTGAACATTTTTCTTCAAAAAAATTCTATAATACAGATGACGGTGAAATTTTGGCTTCAGCTCTTATAGACCGTTGGCCCATGAAACTACAAGTGTCGGTTAACTACGAAGGTATGCCCTACACAAGGTGTATCTAAATAACACCGAAAAAATTAAAGGGGTGATTCTGTGATGAAAATTAATGTGAGTGTTTGGTATAATTTTTTTTGGAAAAACCCTCCCCGGAAAAGTTACACCCCTTCGAAAATTAAAAAAAAAATGGTTTTTCTTTTTTATTTTCTCTGCGGACTCGTTGTATTTTCAGCTTTGGGATTGCAATTCATTAATATTCCAAAAAATTATCATAATCATAATCATATTCCGTTGAATACGGCCAGAAATAAAGAATCAATTACCAGGCAATTCAACAAATTTTGCACAAACAGGGGTTATATTGTCAATGCGAATACCACAATTGTGGAGCTGGCTGATATTTTGAAAGATTATGCCTGTAATATGACCCCAATTTTTCTCTTTAGATTTTGATTTCTGTGAATTACTTCAAATTAAAACGGTGACACGATTTTTCTACTTGGGCGATTATTCTCGATGTTTTTACTGTCGTCTAGTGACTAGGAATCTTGAAAAGGTCGGAACATATTGACACTCACTAGGTTATTTATATTAGAAACATTAATTCAAACCGAACTGTTAATAGTTAAAAAAGCAATTACAGAATTTGTGGGCTCTTATCAACGATAATCGTATTGTAAATGAAAAATCCGTGCATTCCTAAATAAGTTATTGATAAAAGGTCCGATAAATGACCCTCGTGCTCTGTCTCATTCTTGTAGCTTGCATACATGGCCTAATCGATAAAATATACATAGAATTAGTCGTGATCTTTTGACCCTCTCAACTGTTTTGACTTCTCTCGTATGGATTTTGGTCGTTTCCGTCAATTGAAAGTTCGCTTTTGTTGTTATCTCAAAAGAGAAACTTCTTAAGTTTTAATTGCTGGATTGCAGGCAGGCAATATTCACGGTCTGTTGCGAAAAATCCATTCAAATTATTGAAATTCAATATCAGTTATGAGCCAATTAATGTGCGGAAAATGCCTCAACACATTCTTACGGAAGACACATTATTACAGGAGGCAGAAAAGAGTACACAAGATTTTCATTGGCGTTTGTTGTACTATTGGTATGTGTTCTTTTCTTCCCCAGTTATGTCATATTGTCTTTTCGCAAAAAAACTCATGTATTGTTAATCGAAATATGTATACAGGGTATACCATGATCAGCTGATTCAACGTGTATATGGGAAACTACTAAATTTATTTTTCTGAAAATTTGTATACGGGAGTTTTCTGAGGAGCTGGTTTCAGTTAAAATAAAGTCGGGGCTCCGAGAATAAAGTCAGACCCCCGAGATTAAAGTCGGTGGTCCGAGATTAAAGTCGGGAATCCAAAAAAAATTGCTCGTGACCCTTCTACGTCATCGTAGTTTTTCTCAATTCCAATTAAAAAGATACAAAATAGGACGAGTTTATACTTACAACCCTAAATCTAAATTAAATGGTTTTTGTAGAAACAAAGAAAAACTAAAATTTCCGTGTGGTTATTACAAATATCTGAATTATCAGTAGGATTTTTTGGAAGAATCGACAAAAATCGAATGCTGAAGGGTCAACAAATAATATTTGCTAATAATTTGCTTTTAAGCGTGGTAAAATTTTTCATCATGTTTAAAATTCAAAAATAAACATTATTTTAATTTATTAATTATTTATGGAGAATTTGACATGTTTCATCTGTGAATTAAATAAATATTTCACATGTAGTAGGAAATTTGCGAAAGACTGATTTTTTTAATACATTTTCACTGAGAAAATTATTGTCATTCGCCAAGTACGCTCAATTCCAACTAAAAAAAATTACGAAAACAGCCATATATAACAAAATAGGCAAAAATAGTTTTTTTTATAAGTAACATATTTTAATATTATTTTTAGTTTATATATGGCTGTTTTTGTAATTTATTTTCGTTCCAGAAAAAAATAAAACCGTTGTAAGAATTTGTTTTTGATAAATTTTTAAGTTAATAAACAATGAACTTATTTATAAGGAACTTTTTTCTTGATAAACATTATAATAAGTACAAATCATGATTTTTAAGGAGGAAATAATTTCCTAACTAATTATTTAAACAATCGAAATATATAAAATCGTTTACAAACAATCAAAAAATTCATTTAAGAAAAAAGTGTATTTTTTGAATAATTATTTTTCCAGGAAGCTGTCCTGGTAATGGAATTGGCAACGAAAAATTTTCTTAATAATTAAATTTGTTCATTTGTTTATAACTAATTTATAAAGAAATCACGTCAGAAAATCGCAACCAATAAACATTACTGGCATTGTTAGATGTAAAAACAGCAATAATAAAACATTTGTGAAACAAAAATTATCAATCAACATTTTTTGGATATTTAATTTTTCTTTAGTAATAAAAATCTATATAAATCCTTTATTTAGTCCATTTGGATAATATACATTTTCAAGTAATCGCATAAGTTTCAAGAAATTGGGCATTTGAACCCCTGTCACAAAAAATCAATATATATATATATATATATATATATATATATATATATATATATATATATATATATATAGTAGGAAGTTTTCGTGGCTGATAATAATATGAAGTAAAAAATTCGTGAGATTGCAGTCAATTGGTGAGGTAATTAGAAATACTCTTTGAAATTTGTCGAGCTTTCGACAATGTTCATTGTCTTCTTCAGGACGACTACAAAATGTATGGTTTACAGTTGGTATAAATGTAAATATAGATGGCTACTTACTAACGTGAGAATTAAAATGAAATTGGGACCAAACGGACAGAAAACATGACATTAGATGATGACAATTTAAATTTGATAACTAATCAAGAAGGAAAATTCTGATACAGGGTGAAATATATTATTTTACCGTACTGATGAGAGCTTAAGCTCGAAACACGTATATATATATATATCTGTGGCTGGGTACAAGAAGTGACCAAGTCACTTTTCGCCAGTTTTGAGATTTTTGCCCAATATTTATCATAAGAACATGAAGTTTTCGATGTAAAAAGTGTCTAAGTTGAAACACAAGAAGGATGCAATTTTTTTCCCAATAAATACGTAAATAAGAGCACCTATAAAACAATTATGTTCCCGAGCGCATGAAATTGCCGCTCCTGAGAAGTTACAATTTTTGACTTAGTCATTTCTTGTACCAAGCCACAGTATATATATATATATATATATATATATATATATATATATATATATTATAGGTTCCAGTGACTGTACCTTTGTATAGATTGTATGGCATATGTCCGACAGAAAACCGGTCTGCAGTTGGTTCCTTGTTTGGATCAGGCGGTGTCCTGCTGTCTGTCTTTGAGAGCTCTTGCAAAGTTGTTCCTTCAAAGTAAGGATCTTTGCACATATGTCTGACAGATATAATTCAATATCTGTCGAGGTATTAGCCAGAGAAGTAGTTGTTTTCTGTCGGACATATGCCATACAATCTATACAAAGGTATAGTGAGTTCCTAAAGGATTGTTTTCGACTGTTTTACAGTCACTGGAACATTTATTGCTCCTTGAAACAAGTATTCAGCATATATATATATATATATATAAAACCAGTTAATATTGGGGATTGCAGCAAAGTCAAAAGTGTACTCTTTTATAGATAGAGTTTATTCCAAGCTTTCGTAAATTTTATTTACATCTTCAGGGAACTACAAAGAATTATTATGTCAATTATACATTTTGATGTTATTAAAATTTTACTCACAACTATAGTGAGGTTAGTTGACATGTTCTTAGTTCTTTGGATAGTGACATTACAGCTTAAAATTGTAAATAATAAGGAAAAAAGACTTTACGAATATAAATAACAGAAAATTTTTGAAATTTCAGTCGAAAAACAAAAGACTTGTTGATTGTATCCAAGGGACACAAATCAGTTGTCAATAGAAAAGAAATCTGTAATTTTCAAGTCAATGTTACCAACTGTAATCTTGTACCAACTGTAATCTTGTAATAATAATATATATATATATACACACAAATGTATGCAAAACAGATACACATACTTATACACATATACAACATCTTGAAAAAAAACGGAATTTTGTGTTTGTGTTAATGTGACTTGTTGAATATGAAAGTCGGTTCTGGATCTTGTATTATATCCATGGTAATGGTCATTGTACATAACTTTTTCTTGTAAATATGTTGGGGAAATTTCATTTTTTATTTTGAAAATTAGGATTAATGTTTGGTAAACGAGAAAAGAATTAATCGGTAACCATTCTAGTTGCTTCAACATCTCTTATGGGTGTTAATCTTCTGCAATTTAAAATTATGCGCCTAGCTCTGTTTTGGAGTTTCTGTAAACGAGCTAAATCATTCTGTTTCAGCAGGTACAGAATTGTAGAACAATAAGTAAAATGAGGAAGAACTAATAAATTGTATGGTAAAATTGTTGTCCACCTTGTCAAATATGGGGCACAACGAGATATTTTTTATTGAAAATTTCCTCCTCGTTACGGAACTTTTTTCAAAATTTCTTAAATATTGATAGTTTTTGAGTTATCAACAAAAAACTCAATACCATTTTTCATCTTATTTTGTTAATAACAATTTGAAAAATCCCAACTCAATAACCGAAATATTGAAATAAATATTCCATACAGGAAGAGATTGTGAATACTCAGTTGTTTCCATTTCACTTCATAACAGCTACCATCCATTACCTATTAATGATAGTTCAAAAAATACAGTATCATAACTGATCCTTAATTGTTGTAATGAAAACCCCGCGTGGAATATATTTTTCCAGTCGGATATTTTCACTGGTCTTCAAACAACCCACGCCCACTATGATTAAGTAAATGTAAGACCGCAATTTCTTGTTCCGCTTCAAGGTAAAATAAAAACGCATACTTGTTCATGCTCTACATATCGAAAAAAATAATAACTCTTCCTAACTAACGCTCATCATTAACACGTCAGGATTACAGAGATATTATACGAGGTACGGTTAGAATATTTTACAAGTCACTTTTTTGTTCTGGCAACAATATTGCTCTCGGAAATACTAAACAGATCGAAATGTTTGGATTCTGATGGCCTGTGTAGTGATATTATAAAATGTATACAGGGGGTCCCTCCAGGAACTGCATCGATCAATATATAGAAAACCATAGATGGGCCGAATTTGAAAATTTGGTAGTTTACTATTGTTGATAAGTGCTATCCTGCTAAAACATTTTGAAGATAGTGGCACTTCCGGTTGTACCAGAAGTAGACCCCAACTTCGTTATTTTAAATGGGACACTCTGTATATCATCAAGGTTTTAGATTTTACGCATGATTCTGAACATGTTTCATATACAGTGACCGCCAAAAAGTATGTACTATATGGGAAAATTTTTTATTATTGGAGTATTGGAAAAAATATTCTGGGGAAAAGTTTGTGCATGTCCGATAACCTAAAAATCGATTTTGACACATGTCACGTGATCGCTAGAATGGCGGCAAAATGAAAAAAATTGCAATGCAAAGGCAAAAAAAGGGGTAAGATGGCAAGATATCAAAAAAAGTTAGTTGAAAAAGTCACTTAGAATTCAATTTTATACACATAAACGAAGTTTTAAGAGATAATTCAAAAAAATTGAAAATAGCAATTTTTTTAAAATATTTCCCCATCTATTTAAAAATATTATTTTTTTTCTTATGAATAGCTTGACTATACTGAAATATTTGCATTTCAATGATAATGACAAAACTTTCTCATTTTCTCCACACCAGAGGGCACTAAATTAAAAAAATTGGTTTTTGCCAGAACCCTCGCTGTTACATTGGTTCTTATCTAACAGTTATATCAGAATTCCAAGACTATTGTGTTGATATGGCAATCTAGAAACACCATGTTTCCTGATTTTAATCAAGTTTCAATAATAATGCTGTATGAGCGTTTTACTTTGCACATAAACTTTAAGAATCTTTAATTTGACGCACTATTTTCAAGTTTATGTGCGAAGTGAAACGCTCATGCACGATTATCATCGGAACTTGATTATAATCTGGAAATTACCATGTTTTTGGAGTGTCATGTCATCACAATGGTCGTGGAATTCGGATATAACTGTTAGATACGAACCGATGTAACAGCAAGGGTTCTGACAAATTCCCATTTTTTCAATTTAGTGCCCTCTGGTGTGGAGAAAATGAGAAAGTTTTGTCATTATCATTAAAATGCAAATGTTTCAGTATAGTCAAGCTATTCATAAGAAAAAAAATAATATTTTTAAAAAATTGCTATTTTCGATTTGTTTGAATTATCTCTTGAAACTTCGTTCATATGTATAAAATTGAATTCTAAGTGACTTTTTCAAATAACTTTTTCTGATATCTTGCCAACTTACCCCTTTTTTTGCCTTTGCATTGCAATTTTTTTCATTTTGCCGCCATTATAGCGATCACGTGATAAGTGTCAAAATCGATTTTTAGGTTATCGGACATGCACAAACTTTTCCCCAGAATATTTTTTCCAATACTCCAATAATAAAAAATTTTCCCATATGGTACATACTTTTTGGCGGTCACTGTATAATTTTTTTTTAATTTCTGGGCATGATCATTTATTTTCGATTGTGTAGCGATTTATTCGTAGGAGAGGACCCAGTTCAGTAGAATTTCGATATCAATTCGATTAAAGTTATACAGGGCGATCACCAGAAACTGATATAGATCCGGTTGAAGAAATTATTGTAAGTCCATTTTTTCGAATGGAAACCCCCCAATTTTATATTTTCATTCGATTCGGCATCGGAAATGAAGCTAACTTTGAATAAGTATATTTATGCCTACACTCAACAGTTTTCGAAATATTGGCGAATTAACATGTCTTAGTTCCAGAAAATCTCGCATTCTTGAGTTTACTTATTCTTAGGTGGCCATGGCGCCCGCAGTTGCGTTGGAAACAATCAACTACCACGAAAATGTAATTGTAATCAATCATGCCGGCTCGTTTGAATTATTCGAATGAAGATTACTTAAATCTATTTATTATTCATGGCGAATGTAATAGGGTTATCTCAAGAACATGTGATATACAGGCCGTTTCTTTTATCATGTGGTAACATTGCTATATTCTAAACCGTAACAGATACGAAGACGATTAAATGGGAGAAAAGGTAACTAATGTGGAGAACAGTACAATGGTCAAAGAAAATTTACAGGGAGTCTCGCCCTTCCCGAGTTATACAGGGAAAACTAAAAATGCTGTTATTTGTTTTTTACGAATAGAATTGTTATTTCTGAAAATATAAAAAAATTTATAAGAAAAGTTTTAATGTATTCTAAATGTACTATAAAAATGAACAATGAATCTTTGATTAAACGTTTCGTGTCAACACGGCCACTATCAACATTTCTTTTCAAATACGGACCTGTCTGTTTTAGTACAAATATTGATAAAGCGATAAAATCACAATTCAGTGGTACATCACACTAGATATTTTTATAACGTTTCATTTAAAATAAGTAACATCATCAGTGACAACAATTTTTAATTACGGTCCTGTCGTTAGGTCGTTTATGGATTCTACAAAACCTAACTCTCCGATATAAAAATTATATATAAAATTAAAATTTACAAAAGAACTAACGACAGGACCGTAATTAAAAATTGTTGTCACTGAGGATGCTAGTTAATTTAAATGAAACGTTATAAAAATATCAAGTGTGATATACCACTGAATTGTGATTTTATCGCTTTATCAATATTTGTACTAAAATAGACAGGTCCGTATTTGAAAAAAAAATGTTGATGGTGGCCGTGTTGACATGAAACGTTTAATCAAAGATTCATTGTTACATTTTTATAGTACATTTAGAATACATTAAAACTTTCCTTTTCCATTTTTTTTATATTTTCAGAAATAACAGTTCTATTCGTAAAAAACAAATAACAGCATTTTTGGTTTTCCCTGTATAACTCGGGAAGGGCGAGACTCCCTGTAAATTTTCTTTGACCATTGTACTGTTCTCCACAATAGTTACCTTTTCTCCCATTTAATCGTCTTCGTATCTGTTACGGTTTAGAATATAGCAATGTTACCACATGATAAAAGAAACGGCCTGTATATTTGCTATTCGGTATCCGCAGAAGCAGAAGCCCTCACAAAACACTTAAACGAATTATAGAAAACTTAAAAACATTCCATCTCTGCTAATACAAACATGTAGATAAATAAATTCTAAAACAATTCGAATGAAACGAAACGATATTGAGAGGTATACAAAAATTATTTGGTCAGTAAATGTTCCAGTTGGCGCCCTTCAACTTCCAAGCATTTTTCACATCTCACTAATAATTCTTGATGTGTCGCTTTTCGTATTGAATCGGGTCTGAGATTCTCAAATGAATTCCTCACTCGTTGCATACAATCTTCCATGGTAGTCAATTGAGTTTCATAGACTTGATTTTTAATTGTACCCCAAATGAAAAATTCGAGCACTGATAAATCTGGAGAGCAGGGCGGCCAAAGAAATGGTCCATTGTTGGCTATCTACTGGTCATGAAAGAATTCTTGTAAACGAGTATTGACTAAGTGACCATTATGCGGAGGTGTCCCGTCATGTTGATAAAATAGGTTTCTATAATCAGCAATTGGTGTCCAAGTACTCATTTTCGAAATTATGCAAAATATTCAAATATCCTTCTCCTGCAAAAAAAATACATCTCATCCTATTCTTGTTTCGAAATTGACATCTGTTTTTGGTAGAGGTAAGCTTATCGGGCATGTTGAGTCCAAACACAAACTGAAATGAATCACCCAATATATTTTTTATTTGAAGTTTGAAATAATTGGAGATATAGTTGTCAATCATTTATTGAATTGAATGTCATTGATTTTTGCTAAAATACATACTTTTACGAACGTGCCTTATTTGTGTGTGTATTTTACATTGGTCCTTCGAGCCGGATCTGGATACTGGAACCGATGGATTAGAGAATACCGACCACAGCTGATACAACGACAGAAATGGCACAAAAAAGTTGAACCCATAAAAATTGGAGATATCATAATACTTGTGGATGAAAAGCTACCAAGAAACGAATGGTTACTAGGCAGGGTCCAAGAAATTTACCCCGGAAAAGATGGCACACCAAGAGTGGCGCAAATTAAAACCAAAAAGGGAACCTATACGAGGCCCGTCACGAAATTATGTATTCTCCCGACGTCAGCAAGTTGATTGTGAAGATAACATATCTTCACGGGGTGGAGAATGTTGAGTCCAAACACAAACTGAAATGAATCACCCAATATATTTTTTATTTGAAGTTTGAAATAATTGGAGATATAGTTGTCAATCATTTATTGAATTGAATGTCATTGATTTTTGCTAAAATACATACTTTTACGAACGTGCCTTATTTGTGTGTGTATTTTACAGGGCATCTGCGCAAATAAAAAAAAAGTGATGTTACTTACGTAGTTTTGTCTCCTGAACACGAATCTGAAATTATTTTGCAGCGCTCTCTACTACTTTTCGAGATACGGCTCTCCAAACATTGACCGTTTTCAAACACGAATTTTTCAGTCAAAAATCACTCAAAGTTTTTCTTTCCTTTGATAGGTCCTTTCTTTACACACTAATCAACCCATATTTCACAATTACAAGCACCCATATTTCACAATTAAAAATAAGGATTAAAAATCAAACTTTTAGGTCGAAACTAAATGCAATATTTGCTTCTTATTTAGATAAATTGATTATTCAATACTTTTTAAATGCAAATTAACTGTTATAATTAACTATTATCCAAATAAATTCAATCTAATGCTCCTTGGTTTCATTCATGATATAGTCCAATTAATAAAACTAATAAAAAGAAGAAAAAAATTATTGAGTAATTAAAAATATTATTTCATGATATTGATAAGATTATAGGTAATAGTAAAGTAATTTCTACATCAAAGATTAAAAAAATAATAGCAATTAAAAAAAATTGTAATGAAAAAGGTAATCGTGAGGATGATTTGGGGTCAAATCCACATTCAAAAGGGCTTCTTTTTTCTCGATCTATAAATGTTTTTTTTGCAGCTAAATTTACTAATATTACTAATAAGGTAATAATTATTCAAGTTATTAATATTAAAAAAATAATAATTTTGATTATTTATACTAATTTATAGATTTTTTGATTGGAAATCAAATATAATGTTTATATTATATAAATATCTACCTCATCAATAAATAGAAATGTATAAAAATAATCAAACAATATCTACAAAATGTCAGTATCATGCTGCTGCTTCAAATCCAAAGTGATGGGTAGATGAGAAATGATTAAAAAAGTGCCGGATTAAACAAATAAGAAGAAATGTTGTTATTATTGTTATTCATTTTTTTAAATTCACCCTTCTTTAGGACTAAACATAACCAACAAATCTGGATATTTTCATCATTTTATATATAGTGGATTGGTAACTGCGCGCGCTAACTATTCATTGACATCGATACAACAATTTATCTTTGTCCAGATGTATTTCCTTTGCACTGAACCCAAAAACACTCCCAATTTAATTAAAAAATGAATAAGTGCCTATTGATCGCCTAAATTAGAAATTCGTAGAATTTACTCCCGGAAGACCGCATTTTTGAAATATTCCCAGGCAATCAGGGTCGAAAAATACAATATTCTATATAAAAGGAATTCAAATTTTGCAAAAACTTTAATTTTTAATTTTTTGAAAAATAGCAAACTTTTCTCAGACGTAACTTGATGAGCTGACTTCGAATATCACCTCAAAACTTGAATTCGACAAAGAGATAACTGAGAAAGGGCAATTTTCTCGACGAAAAAATGCACTTATCCACAAAATCGACATTTTCTGAATGAATTAACCTTCCGATTGAAAAAACGAGTACATTTTCGGAATCAGAAGGAAATTTTCTATAAGATATAGTAATACTCGCGGGATTTCGTATTTTTGAAATATTCCCAGACGATCAAATTCGAAATATTCAATATTCTATATAGAAGGAAATCAAACTTTGCGAAAATTTTCATTTTTAATTATTTGAAAAAAAGCAAATTTCCCTCTTCTGTGCTAGCAATGCTAACAACTAGCGAACATATCAAATTCGTAGAACACGATGGAAACTGTAAATAAACTGACACACATTTGCCGATAATGAACGTGGGACTGTTGAAATACTTATTGAATAGTTTACAATAATAATTGATAAGTTTGTTTACAATTCCATTAACACTTTTGACGAATGATGTGTGTAGTTGTCTTCGGAGTTTTGTAACGATTTAAGTTTTATGTGGGGTGTGTGGGAAGCAATTATTCAAGAAACAATGTGATCATCGAATGATCGATTACAAATCCATCCATTTGTTAATTGAAGTGTGGTGCTGCGTATATTGTGTACAAAGAAAAAGTTTTCAAAAGTCTAAATGTCAATGGGGTATAAAGAATTCTATGTCACAAATCTTTAATAATACTCATTGCCAGAGACTGCTTGAATCTTTTGTAGATGCTGCAAATATAGTAGTTTATACTATTTCATGCACTTTAGGACTCGAAAAACTAAAAATAAAAATAATGGCGATAATAATGGAAGTGGAGTAAACATAAATGTGAATATAAACAGTAATAAAAATTCAATATTTTCTTTGTTATTTAGCAAATTTCAATGAAGAAATGTGAAAATATGGATTTTTGCCTTAAATTCCAATCCTATATCCCAATTCCTTGTTTCCAAATTATAAACAAATACAAAATATTGTCGTGAATTGGGGTTGATTCACGACTAACTAGGTAGATACTGATCATTCATAGATTTAAAACACTCCAGAAAAATATAAAAACATTTATTTTACTATGTACAAATATGCGATTTAGACGATTGAAATTAATGAAGGAAATAATCAATAAAGAATTAATGAATTAAAGAATTGAAGAATTGAAGAATCTCTCCTAGTTATTGATTGGATAAATTATTTTAAAAAGATCTTTACTTACAATACATATCGGCTTAAACAGTTTATGAACATTTTCCATTTATTTAATATCGAATCTTCCAAACTCCCCCCATAGCTGTGGGCACGGCAGAACTCTAAACTCAACTCGACTACCAGATCGAACTATCAGTGGCCTTTTTGAAAACTCTTGTTTATGTTCTGTTGAGGACAAGTTGTGTTGCAAAATAAAATATCTTCGCTCACGTACTGAATTGTAAAAAGGTTACCCACGTATTGAAATATAAAATATTTTAATGTACAGGATGTTCCATATATTTTTGACAATACCCCCCCGTTCAAAATCGCGCGCCTCGAGCGATTATATTAAAACCAACTGACAATTCGATACAGGTTTACAAAAACTATGAAATTATTACCATGTAAATATAAATATACAAATAAATATGCGCAGAAGAAGTCTGCTTGCACCATCTCCATTTGAATTCTTCTCCTCCTTGCTGCCTTTTCCATCTTTGACTGGTTCATTTCGGTTCCATTCCATTATACCATGGTTCATCGTTGCCTGGGTACAATAATTGGCTCATCAATTTAGTCAGGCTTGGGTTGGCTTGGCTGAACCAGGTATGGTATGACCCAAACATACTGGACAAACTGTATTTGACATCAATCTGCCTGCCGGGACTTGACATGGCTTCAGTGGACTTGACATGGATTTGCCTGCCGGGACTTGGCATGGCTTGGTCCTGTTGGACTCCATTTTGGCTCTGCTTCCCTGTATTTGGCATGTATCGGCCTGCCGGGGCTTGGCATGGCTTTACTGGACATTGGCACTGCTTGGTCCGGTTGGATACCCTATTTTGGCTCAGCTTTACTAGACAACATGGAGCTAGACATGGTAGAACTTGGCTCTGCTCTATCTCATTGAATGTGAGAAGGCTCAACTCGACATGGCTGTGGAAACTGTGGCTTCATCACGATTCACCTGGGGATTCTCTTGGAGTGGTACAAGGCTGAAGACTCTTCCGCGTTCCTTACAGGAGGTACAGTTCCTATAATACAAAAATAAAAGTTTAGGTAAACATACTGCTATCATCTAATTTTACAACAAATACCGTGCCCCAAAATATATTAAAAACCAATCAACCTTATTCTCATTATAAAATCATTATACAAGTACATGCCAACAATACAGTTTCAAAATATATTTCAAATTTTCCGACATTAATGTATATATGAATTATAATATAACCATTCTTTCGTTTTCGAAGAATACTAATTGTCACATTCTCAATTTATCCTTGCCATTCTCTTTCTCTTTCACAACAACTAAAAATACCACCATCTCTCTCATTACGAGGCTAATTTTGTGATGCGATACCCTGCAATTCTTTGCCTAGGATTGAATACAGAATATCACAAAACAATTTCACACTCACTTTTCACAATCAACAATTTCTATTTCATTCTGTTCAACTTCATTCATCACTCTTTACCCACTAAACCACTGTGCAGAATTTTATCATCAGGCAGTTTCATACTTCACCCTTCAATTCATATTAACATTTCGGCCATTGCCTACACCCTCATGTCGTTTTCCTACTAACTCTGCTTTTTCTTCTAGTTCCAAATCACTCTGAAGAACTATTGTGTGCACACTTCTCTCATCATAGATATTCCTACAACATAAAATAAATCATCATAATACGCTCACTCAATACGACTTCCAATCGCGATTTCATTGTCAAATTTTCTGACAAAACCGTGTATTTAGATTACACCAAGGTTTCAACAAATTCCTTTCTCACGATTCTGACCAATGGTATTCTGCATCTATTGGGTAAACTCCAAAATAATATTTTCTCAAATCATCTGTCCATGCTTTCTCTGAAGCTCATCTCTTATGATTCTAAACTTCTCTCATTATGAGTATTCGGTATTCCTACAACATAAAATAAATCATCATAGTATCAATACGACTTTCAATCGCGATTTCATTGTCAAATTCTCTGACAAAACTGAGTATTTACAATACAACAAGGATTCAACGAATTCCTTTCTCATGAGCTTACTCAATACGACTTCCAATAGCGACTTAATTGTCAAATTCTCTGACGAAAACGTATATGCAGAATACACCAAGGATTCTACAAATTCCTTCTCATTATTCTGAAAAATCGTTTACTGCACCTATTGGGTGAACGCCAAAATAATAACGCATGTGTCCATGCATTCTCTGAAGCGCATCTCTTTCGATTCTTCAAAAAAAATCCCAAGAGCAATTTTTCCTGGCGCTGCGAATTCTGCAAAGACAGCGGACGTTCCTTTCGTTCTTCCTTCTGTAAACGTACTAATCTCTGCTAGGGGCCAGGGGGAAGCTGAAGATTCAGTGTAAAGTAGTATTAAATTTGTAACTACACGTAATTACTCTCATAAACCGTATACTCAACTTTACAAAAATTATTCTTTTATAAATCAATAGAATACAATTAATTTTCCTGAAAGTAAATCGTTATAACCTTACATCAATAGAATTTATTTAATCGTCATAAAATTCTCTGGAGTTTATTGCCTACGAAATGGCGTACTTTCGTCAAATATTATTTTTATTCAGAAATGCTATTGTTGCACAATACTTGGAAGAGATTCATTCAGAAACAAAATATATGGATCAGCAATTTCTACCTAGTTGTACCGGATCTAGGTCAAGTTCAAAGTCTATGAACTTCAAGCTAAACAACTATATTGAGTTGATTGTACCACTATTCAAATTTATAACAAAATAAAAATTGGTTCATTATGAAGAATGAATCCACAAACTAAACCACGGCACCTCCACCACTTGTCGTGACTTGGGGTTGATTCACGACTAACTAGGTAGATACTGATCATTCATAGATTTAAAACACTCCAGAAAAATATAAAAACATTTATTTTACTATGTACAAATATGCGATTTAGACGATTGAAATTAATGAAGGAAATAATCAATAAAGAATTAATGAATTAAAGAATTGAAGAATTGAAGAATCTCTCCTAGTTATTGATTGGATAAATTATTTTAAAAAGATCTTTACTTACAATACATATCGGCTTAAACAGTTTATGAACATTTTCCATTTATTTAATATCGAATCTTCCAAACTCCCCCCATAGCTGTGGGCACGGCAGAACTCTAAACTCAACTCGACTACCAGATCGAACTATCAGTGGCCTTTTTGAAAACTCTTGTTTATGTTCTGTTGAGGACAAGTTGTGTTGCAAAATAAAATATCTTCGCTCACGTACTGAATTGTAAAAAGGTTACCCACGTATTGAAATATAAAATATTTTAATGTACAGGATGTTCCATATATTTTTGACAATACCCCCCCGTTCAAAATCGCGCGCCTCGAGCGATTATATTAAAACCAACTGACAATTCGATACAGGTTTACAAAAACTATGAAATTATTACCATGTAAATATAAATATACAAATAAATATGCGCAGAAGAAGTCTGCTTGCACCATCTCCATTTGAATTCTTCTCCTCCTTGCTGCCTTTTCCATCTTTGACTGGTTCATTTCGGTTCCATTCCATTATACCATGGTTCATCGTTGCCTGGGTACAATAATTGGCTCATCAATTTAGTCAGGCTTGGGTTGGCTTGGCTGAACCAGGTATGGTATGACCCAAACATACTGGACAAACTGTATTTGACATCAATCTGCCTGCCGGGACTTGACATGGCTTCAGTGGACTTGACATGGATTTGCCTGCCGGGACTTGGCATGGCTTGGTCCTGTTGGACTCCATTTTGGCTCTGCTTCCCTGTATTTGGCATGTATCGGCCTGCCGGGGCTTGGCATGGCTTTACTGGACATTGGCACTGCTTGGTCCGGTTGGATACCCTATTTTGGCTCAGCTTTACTAGACAACATGGAGCTAGACATGGTAGAACTTGGCTCTGCTCTATCTCATTGAATGTGAGAAGGCTCAACTCGACATGGCTGTGGAAACTGTGGCTTCATCACGATTCACCTGGGGATTCTCTTGGAGTGGTACAAGGCTGAAGACTCTTCCGCGTTCCTTACAGGAGGTACAGTTCCTATAATACAAAAATAAAAGTTTAGGTAAACATACTGCTATCATCTAATTTTACAACAAATACCGTGCCCCAAAATATATTAAAAACCAATCAACCTTATTCTCATTATAAAATCATTATACAAGTACATGCCAACAATACAGTTTCAAAATATATTTCAAATTTTCCGACATTAATGTATATATGAATTATAATATAACCATTCTTTCGTTTTCGAAGAATACTAATTGTCACATTCTCAATTTATCCTTGCCATTCTCTTTCTCTTTCACAACAACTAAAAATACCACCATCTCTCTCATTACGAGGCTAATTTTGTGATGCGATACCCTGCAATTCTTTGCCTAGGATTGAATACAGAATATCACAAAACAATTTCACACTCACTTTTCACAATCAACAATTTCTATTTCATTCTGTTCAACTTCATTCATCACTCTTTACCCACTAAACCACTGTGCAGAATTTTATCATCAGGCAGTTTCATACTTCACCCTTCAATTCATATTAACATTTCGGCCATTGCCTACACCCTCATGTCGTTTTCCTACTAACTCTGCTTTTTCTTCTAGTTCCAAATCACTCTGAAGAACTATTGTGTGCACACTTCTCTCATCATAGATATTCCTACAACATAAAATAAATCATCATAATACGCTCACTCAATACGACTTCCAATCGCGATTTCATTGTCAAATTTTCTGACAAAACCGTGTATTTAGATTACACCAAGGTTTCAACAAATTCCTTTCTCACGATTCTGACCAATGGTATTCTGCATCTATTGGGTAAACTCCAAAATAATATTTTCTCAAATCATCTGTCCATGCTTTCTCTGAAGCTCATCTCTTATGATTCTAAACTTCTCTCATTATGAGTATTCGGTATTCCTACAACATAAAATAAATCATCATAGTATCAATACGACTTTCAATCGCGATTTCATTGTCAAATTCTCTGACAAAACTGAGTATTTACAATACAACAAGGATTCAACGAATTCCTTTCTCATGAGCTTACTCAATACGACTTCCAATAGCGACTTAATTGTCAAATTCTCTGACGAAAACGTATATGCAGAATACACCAAGGATTCTACAAATTCCTTCTCATTATTCTGAAAAATCGTTTACTGCACCTATTGGGTGAACGCCAAAATAATAACGCATGTGTCCATGCATTCTCTGAAGCGCATCTCTTTCGATTCTTCAAAAAAAATCCCAAGAGCAATTTTTCCTGGCGCTGCGAATTCTGCAAAGACAGCGGACGTTCCTTTCGTTCTTCCTTCTGTAAACGTACTAATCTCTGCTAGGGGCCAGGGGGAAGCTGAAGATTCAGTGTAAAGTAGTATTAAATTTGTAACTACACGTAATTACTCTCATAAACCGTATACTCAACTTTACAAAAATTATTCTTTTATAAATCAATAGAATACAATTAATTTTCCTGAAAGTAAATCGTTATAACCTTACATCAATAGAATTTATTTAATCGTCATAAAATTCTCTGGAGTTTATTGCCTACGAAATGGCGTACTTTCGTCAAATATTATTTTTATTCAGAAATGCTATTGTTGCACAATACTTGGAAGAGATTCATTCAGAAACAAAATATATGGATCAGCAATTTCTACCTAGTTGTACCGGATCTAGGTCAAGTTCAAAGTCTATGAACTTCAAGCTAAACAACTATATTGAGTTGATTGTACCACTATTCAAATTTATAACAAAATAAAAATTGGTTCATTATGAAGAATGAATCCACAAACTAAACCACGGCACCTCCACCACTTGTCGTGACTTGGGGTTGATTCACGACTAACTAGGTAGATACTGATCATTCATAGATTTAAAACACTCCAGAAAAATATAAAAACATTTATTTTACTATGTACAAATATGCGATTTAGACGATTGAAATTAATGAAGGAAATAATCAATAAAGAATTAATGAATTAAAGAATTGAAGAATTGAAGAATCTCTCCTAGTTATTGATTGGATAAATTATTTTAAAAAGATCTTTACTTACAATACATATCGGCTTAAACAGTTTATGAACATTTTCCATTTATTTAATATCGAATCTTCCAAACTCCCCCCATAGCTGTGGGCACGGCAGAACTCTAAACTCAACTCGACTACCAGATCGAACTATCAGTGGCCTTTTTGAAAACTCTTGTTTATGTTCTGTTGAGGACAAGTTGTGTTGCAAAATAAAATATCTTCGCTCACGTACTGAATTGTAAAAAGGTTACCCACGTATTGAAATATAAAATATTTTAATGTACAGGATGTTCCATATATTTTTGACAATACCCCCCCGTTCAAAATCGCGCGCCTCGAGCGATTATATTAAAACCAACTGACAATTCGATACAGGTTTACAAAAACTATGAAATTATTACCATGTAAATATAAATATACAAATAAATATGCGCAGAAGAAGTCTGCTTGCACCATCTCCATTTGAATTCTTCTCCTCCTTGCTGCCTTTTCCATCTTTGACTGGTTCATTTCGGTTCCATTCCATTATACCATGGTTCATCGTTGCCTGGGTACAATAATTGGCTCATCAATTTAGTCAGGCTTGGGTTGGCTTGGCTGAACCAGGTATGGTATGACCCAAACATACTGGACAAACTGTATTTGACATCAATCTGCCTGCCGGGACTTGACATGGCTTCAGTGGACTTGACATGGATTTGCCTGCCGGGACTTGGCATGGCTTGGTCCTGTTGGACTCCATTTTGGCTCTGCTTCCCTGTATTTGGCATGTATCGGCCTGCCGGGGCTTGGCATGGCTTTACTGGACATTGGCACTGCTTGGTCCGGTTGGATACCCTATTTTGGCTCAGCTTTACTAGACAACATGGAGCTAGACATGGTAGAACTTGGCTCTGCTCTATCTCATTGAATGTGAGAAGGCTCAACTCGACATGGCTGTGGAAACTGTGGCTTCATCACGATTCACCTGGGGATTCTCTTGGAGTGGTACAAGGCTGAAGACTCTTCCGCGTTCCTTACAGGAGGTACAGTTCCTATAATACAAAAATAAAAGTTTAGGTAAACATACTGCTATCATCTAATTTTACAACAAATACCGTGCCCCAAAATATATTAAAAACCAATCAACCTTATTCTCATTATAAAATCATTATACAAGTACATGCCAACAATACAGTTTCAAAATATATTTCAAATTTTCCGACATTAATGTATATATGAATTATAATATAACCATTCTTTCGTTTTCGAAGAATACTAATTGTCACATTCTCAATTTATCCTTGCCATTCTCTTTCTCTTTCACAACAACTAAAAATACCACCATCTCTCTCATTACGAGGCTAATTTTGTGATGCGATACCCTGCAATTCTTTGCCTAGGATTGAATACAGAATATCACAAAACAATTTCACACTCACTTTTCACAATCAACAATTTCTATTTCATTCTGTTCAACTTCATTCATCACTCTTTACCCACTAAACCACTGTGCAGAATTTTATCATCAGGCAGTTTCATACTTCACCCTTCAATTCATATTAACATTTCGGCCATTGCCTACACCCTCATGTCGTTTTCCTACTAACTCTGCTTTTTCTTCTAGTTCCAAATCACTCTGAAGAACTATTGTGTGCACACTTCTCTCATCATAGATATTCCTACAACATAAAATAAATCATCATAATACGCTCACTCAATACGACTTCCAATCGCGATTTCATTGTCAAATTTTCTGACAAAACCGTGTATTTAGATTACACCAAGGTTTCAACAAATTCCTTTCTCACGATTCTGACCAATGGTATTCTGCATCTATTGGGTAAACTCCAAAATAATATTTTCTCAAATCATCTTTCCATGCTTTCTCTGAAGCTCATCTCTTATGATTCTAAACTTCTCTCATTATGAGTATTCGGTATTCCTACAACATAAAATAAATCATCATAGTATCAATACGACTTTCAATCGCGATTTCATTGTCAAATTCTCTGACAAAACTGAGTATTTACAATACAACAAGGATTCAACGAATTCCTTTCTCATGAGCTTACTCAATACGACTTCCAATAGCGACTTAATTGTCAAATTCTCTGACGAAAACGTATATGCAGAATACACCAAGGATTCTACAAATTCCTTCTCATTATTCTGAAAAATCGTTTACTGCACCTATTGGGTGAACGCCAAAATAATAACGCATGTGTCCATGCATTCTCTGAAGCGCATCTCTTTCGATTCTTCAAAAAAAATCCCAAGAGCAATTTTTCCTGGCGCTGCGAATTCTGCAAAGACAGCGGACGTTCCTTTCGTTCTTCCTTCTGTAAACGTACTAATCTCTGCTAGGGGCCAGGGGGAAGCTGAAGATTCAGTGTAAAGTAGTATTAAATTTGTAACTACACGTAATTACTCTCATAAACCGTATACTCAACTTTACAAAAATTATTCTTTTATAAATCAATAGAATACAATTAATTTTCCTGAAAGTAAATCGTTATAACCTTACATCAATAGAATTTATTTAATCGTCATAAAATTCTCTGGAGTTTATTGCCTACGAAATGGCGTACTTTCGTCAAATATTATTTTTATTCAGAAATGCTATTGTTGCACAATACTTGGAAGAGATTCATTCAGAAACAAAATATATGGATCAGCAATTTCTACCTAGTTGTACCGGATCTAGGTCAAGTTCAAAGTCTATGAACTTCAAGCTAAACAACTATATTGAGTTGATTGTACCACTATTCAAATTTATAACAAAATAAAAATTGGTTCATTATGAAGAATGAATCCACAAACTAAACCACGGCACCTCCACCACTTGTCGTGACTTGGGGTTGATTCACGACTAACTAGGTAGATACTGATCATTCATAGATTTAAAACACTCCAGAAAAATATAAAAACATTTATTTTACTATGTACAAATATGCGATTTAGACGATTGAAATTAATGAAGGAAATAATCAATAAAGAATTAATGAATTAAAGAATTGAAGAATTGAAGAATCTCTCCTAGTTATTGATTGGATAAATTATTTTAAAAAGATCTTTACTTACAATACATATCGGCTTAAACAGTTTATGAACATTTTCCATTTATTTAATATCGAATCTTCCAAACTCCCCCCATAGCTGTGGGCACGGCAGAACTCTAAACTCAACTCGACTACCAGATCGAACTATCAGTGGCCTTTTTGAAAACTCTTGTTTATGTTCTGTTGAGGACAAGTTGTGTTGCAAAATAAAATATCTTCGCTCACGTACTGAATTGTAAAAAGGTTACCCACGTATTGAAATATAAAATATTTTAATGTACAGGATGTTCCATATATTTTTGACAATACCCCCCCGTTCAAAATCGCGCGCCTCGAGCGATTATATTAAAACCAACTGACAATTCGATACAGGTTTACAAAAACTATGAAATTATTACCATGTAAATATAAATATACAAATAAATATGCGCAGAAGAAGTCTGCTTGCACCATCTCCATTTGAATTCTTCTCCTCCTTGCTGCCTTTTCCATCTTTGACTGGTTCATTTCGGTTCCATTCCATTATACCATGGTTCATCGTTGCCTGGGTACAATAATTGGCTCATCAATTTAGTCAGGCTTGGGTTGGCTTGGCTGAACCAGGTATGGTATGACCCAAACATACTGGACAAACTGTATTTGACATCAATCTGCCTGCCGGGACTTGACATGGCTTCAGTGGACTTGACATGGATTTGCCTGCCGGGACTTGGCATGGCTTGGTCCTGTTGGACTCCATTTTGGCTCTGCTTCCCTGTATTTGGCATGTATCGGCCTGCCGGGGCTTGGCATGGCTTTACTGGACATTGGCACTGCTTGGTCCGGTTGGATACCCTATTTTGGCTCAGCTTTACTAGACAACATGGAGCTAGACATGGTAGAACTTGGCTCTGCTCTATCTCATTGAATGTGAGAAGGCTCAACTCGACATGGCTGTGGAAACTGTGGCTTCATCACGATTCACCTGGGGATTCTCTTGGAGTGGTACAAGGCTGAAGACTCTTCCGCGTTCCTTACAGGAGGTACAGTTCCTATAATACAAAAATAAAAGTTTAGGTAAACATACTGCTATCATCTAATTTTACAACAAATACCGTGCCCCAAAATATATTAAAAACCAATCAACCTTATTCTCATTATAAAATCATTATACAAGTACATGCCAACAATACAGTTTCAAAATATATTTCAAATTTTCCGACATTAATGTATATATGAATTATAATATAACCATTCTTTCGTTTTCGAAGAATACTAATTGTCACATTCTCAATTTATCCTTGCCATTCTCTTTCTCTTTCACAACAACTAAAAATACCACCATCTCTCTCATTACGAGGCTAATTTTGTGATGCGATACCCTGCAATTCTTTGCCTAGGATTGAATACAGAATATCACAAAACAATTTCACACTCACTTTTCACAATCAACAATTTCTATTTCATTCTGTTCAACTTCATTCATCACTCTTTACCCACTAAACCACTGTGCAGAATTTTATCATCAGGCAGTTTCATACTTCACCCTTCAATTCATATTAACATTTCGGCCATTGCCTACACCCTCATGTCGTTTTCCTACTAACTCTGCTTTTTCTTCTAGTTCCAAATCACTCTGAAGAACTATTGTGTGCACACTTCTCTCATCATAGATATTCCTACAACATAAAATAAATCATCATAATACGCTCACTCAATACGACTTCCAATCGCGATTTCATTGTCAAATTTTCTGACAAAACCGTGTATTTAGATTACACCAAGGTTTCAACAAATTCCTTTCTCACGATTCTGACCAATGGTATTCTGCATCTATTGGGTAAACTCCAAAATAATATTTTCTCAAATCATCTGTCCATGCTTTCTCTGAAGCTCATCTCTTATGATTCTAAACTTCTCTCATTATGAGTATTCGGTATTCCTACAACATAAAATAAATCATCATAGTATCAATACGACTTTCAATCGCGATTTCATTGTCAAATTCTCTGACAAAACTGAGTATTTACAATACAACAAGGATTCAACGAATTCCTTTCTCATGAGCTTACTCAATACGACTTCCAATAGCGACTTAATTGTCAAATTCTCTGACGAAAACGTATATGCAGAATACACCAAGGATTCTACAAATTCCTTCTCATTATTCTGAAAAATCGTTTACTGCACCTATTGGGTGAACGCCAAAATAATAACGCATGTGTCCATGCATTCTCTGAAGCGCATCTCTTTCGATTCTTCAAAAAAAATCCCAAGAGCAATTTTTCCTGGCGCTGCGAATTCTGCAAAGACAGCGGACGTTCCTTTCGTTCTTCCTTCTGTAAACGTACTAATCTCTGCTAGGGGCCAGGGGGAAGCTGAAGATTCAGTGTAAAGTAGTATTAAATTTGTAACTACACGTAATTACTCTCATAAACCGTATACTCAACTTTACAAAAATTATTCTTTTATAAATCAATAGAATACAATTAATTTTCCTGAAAGTAAATCGTTATAACCTTACATCAATAGAATTTATTTAATCGTCATAAAATTCTCTGGAGTTTATTGCCTACGAAATGGCGTACTTTCGTCAAATATTATTTTTATTCAGAAATGCTATTGTTGCACAATACTTGGAAGAGATTCATTCAGAAACAAAATATATGGATCAGCAATTTCTACCTAGTTGTACCGGATCTAGGTCAAGTTCAAAGTCTATGAACTTCAAGCTAAACAACTATATTGAGTTGATTGTACCACTATTCAAATTTATAACAAAATAAAAATTGGTTCATTATGAAGAATGAATCCACAAACTAAACCACGGCACCTCCACCACTTGTCGTGACTTGGGGTTGATTCACGACTAACTAGGTAGATACTGATCATTCATAGATTTAAAACACTCCAGAAAAATATAAAAACATTTATTTTACTATGTACAAATATGCGATTTAGACGATTGAAATTAATGAAGGAAATAATCAATAAAGAATTAATGAATTAAAGAATTGAAGAATTGAAGAATCTCTCCTAGTTATTGATTGGATAAATTATTTTAAAAAGATCTTTACTTACAATACATATCGGCTTAAACAGTTTATGAACATTTTCCATTTATTTAATATCGAATCTTCCAAACTCCCCCCATAGCTGTGGGCACGGCAGAACTCTAAACTCAACTCGACTACCAGATCGAACTATCAGTGGCCTTTTTGAAAACTCTTGTTTATGTTCTGTTGAGGACAAGTTGTGTTGCAAAATAAAATATCTTCGCTCACGTACTGAATTGTAAAAAGGTTACCCACGTATTGAAATATAAAATATTTTAATGTACAGGATGTTCCATATATTTTTGACAATACCCCCCCGTTCAAAATCGCGCGCCTCGAGCGATTATATTAAAACCAACTGACAATTCGATACAGGTTTACAAAAACTATGAAATTATTACCATGTAAATATAAATATACAAATAAATATGCGCAGAAGAAGTCTGCTTGCACCATCTCCATTTGAATTCTTCTCCTCCTTGCTGCCTTTTCCATCTTTGACTGGTTCATTTCGGTTCCATTCCATTATACCATGGTTCATCGTTGCCTGGGTACAATAATTGGCTCATCAATTTAGTCAGGCTTGGGTTGGCTTGGCTGAACCAGGTATGGTATGACCCAAACATACTGGACAAACTGTATTTGACATCAATCTGCCTGCCGGGACTTGACATGGCTTCAGTGGACTTGACATGGATTTGCCTGCCGGGACTTGGCATGGCTTGGTCCTGTTGGACTCCATTTTGGCTCTGCTTCCCTGTATTTGGCATGTATCGGCCTGCCGGGGCTTGGCATGGCTTTACTGGACATTGGCACTGCTTGGTCCGGTTGGATACCCTATTTTGGCTCAGCTTTACTAGACAACATGGAGCTAGACATGGTAGAACTTGGCTCTGCTCTATCTCATTGAATGTGAGAAGGCTCAACTCGACATGGCTGTGGAAACTGTGGCTTCATCACGATTCACCTGGGGATTCTCTTGGAGTGGTACAAGGCTGAAGACTCTTCCGCGTTCCTTACAGGAGGTACAGTTCCTATAATACAAAAATAAAAGTTTAGGTAAACATACTGCTATCATCTAATTTTACAACAAATACCGTGCCCCAAAATATATTAAAAACCAATCAACCTTATTCTCATTATAAAATCATTATACAAGTACATGCCAACAATACAGTTTCAAAATATATTTCAAATTTTCCGACATTAATGTATATATGAATTATAATATAACCATTCTTTCGTTTTCGAAGAATACTAATTGTCACATTCTCAATTTATCCTTGCCATTCTCTTTCTCTTTCACAACAACTAAAAATACCACCATCTCTCTCATTACGAGGCTAATTTTGTGATGCGATACCCTGCAATTCTTTGCCTAGGATTGAATACAGAATATCACAAAACAATTTCACACTCACTTTTCACAATCAACAATTTCTATTTCATTCTGTTCAACTTCATTCATCACTCTTTACCCACTAAACCACTGTGCAGAATTTTATCATCAGGCAGTTTCATACTTCACCCTTCAATTCATATTAACATTTCGGCCATTGCCTACACCCTCATGTCGTTTTCCTACTAACTCTGCTTTTTCTTCTAGTTCCAAATCACTCTGAAGAACTATTGTGTGCACACTTCTCTCATCATAGATATTCCTACAACATAAAATAAATCATCATAATACGCTCACTCAATACGACTTCCAATCGCGATTTCATTGTCAAATTTTCTGACAAAACCGTGTATTTAGATTACACCAAGGTTTCAACAAATTCCTTTCTCACGATTCTGACCAATGGTATTCTGCATCTATTGGGTAAACTCCAAAATAATATTTTCTCAAATCATCTGTCCATGCTTTCTCTGAAGCTCATCTCTTATGATTCTAAACTTCTCTCATTATGAGTATTCGGTATTCCTACAACATAAAATAAATCATCATAGTATCAATACGACTTTCAATCGCGATTTCATTGTCAAATTCTCTGACAAAACTGAGTATTTACAATACAACAAGGATTCAACGAATTCCTTTCTCATGAGCTTACTCAATACGACTTCCAATAGCGACTTAATTGTCAAATTCTCTGACGAAAACGTATATGCAGAATACACCAAGGATTCTACAAATTCCTTCTCATTATTCTGAAAAATCGTTTACTGCACCTATTGGGTGAACGCCAAAATAATAACGCATGTGTCCATGCATTCTCTGAAGCGCATCTCTTTCGATTCTTCAAAAAAAATCCCAAGAGCAATTTTTCCTGGCGCTGCGAATTCTGCAAAGACAGCGGACGTTCCTTTCGTTCTTCCTTCTGTAAACGTACTAATCTCTGCTAGGGGCCAGGGGGAAGCTGAAGATTCAGTGTAAAGTAGTATTAAATTTGTAACTACACGTAATTACTCTCATAAACCGTATACTCAACTTTACAAAAATTATTCTTTTATAAATCAATAGAATACAATTAATTTTCCTGAAAGTAAATCGTTATAACCTTACATCAATAGAATTTATTTAATCGTCATAAAATTCTCTGGAGTTTATTGCCTACGAAATGGCGTACTTTCGTCAAATATTATTTTTATTCAGAAATGCTATTGTTGCACAATACTTGGAAGAGATTCATTCAGAAACAAAATATATGGATCAGCAATTTCTACCTAGTTGTACCGGATCTAGGTCAAGTTCAAAGTCTATGAACTTCAAGCTAAACAACTATATTGAGTTGATTGTACCACTATTCAAATTTATAACAAAATAAAAATTGGTTCATTATGAAGAATGAATCCACAAACTAAACCACGGCACCTCCACCACTTGTGACTTGGGGTTGATTCACGACTAACTAGGTAGATACTGATCATTCATAGATTTAAAACACTCCAGAAAAATATAAAAACATTTATTTTACTATGTACAAATATGCGATTTAGACGATTGAAATTAATGAAGGAAATAATCAATAAAGAATTAATGAATTAAAGAATTGAAGAATTGAAGAATCTCTCCTAGTTATTGATTGGATAAATTATTTTAAAAAGATCTTTACTTACAATACATATCGGCTTAAACAGTTTATGAACATTTTCCATTTATTTAATATCGAATCTTCCAAACTCCCCCCATAGCTGTGGGCACGGCAGAACTCTAAACTCAACTCGACTACCAGATCGAACTATCAGTGGCCTTTTTGAAAACTCTTGTTTATGTTCTGTTGAGGACAAGTTGTGTTGCAAAATAAAATATCTTCGCTCACGTACTGAATTGTAAAAAGGTTACCCACGTATTGAAATATAAAATATTTTAATGTACAGGATGTTCCATATATTTTTGACAATACCCCCCCGTTCAAAATCGCGCGCCTCGAGCGATTATATTAAAACCAACTGACAATTCGATACAGGTTTACAAAAACTATGAAATTATTACCATGTAAATATAAATATACAAATAAATATGCGCAGAAGAAGTCTGCTTGCACCATCTCCATTTGAATTCTTCTCCTCCTTGCTGCCTTTTCCATCTTTGACTGGTTCATTTCGGTTCCATTCCATTATACCATGGTTCATCGTTGCCTGGGTACAATAATTGGCTCATCAATTTAGTCAGGCTTGGGTTGGCTTGGCTGAACCAGGTATGGTATGACCCAAACATACTGGACAAACTGTATTTGACATCAATCTGCCTGCCGGGACTTGACATGGCTTCAGTGGACTTGACATGGATTTGCCTGCCGGGACTTGGCATGGCTTGGTCCTGTTGGACTCCATTTTGGCTCTGCTTCCCTGTATTTGGCATGTATCGGCCTGCCGGGGCTTGGCATGGCTTTACTGGACATTGGCACTGCTTGGTCCGGTTGGATACCCTATTTTGGCTCAGCTTTACTAGACAACATGGAGCTAGACATGGTAGAACTTGGCTCTGCTCTATCTCATTGAATGTGAGAAGGCTCAACTCGACATGGCTGTGGAAACTGTGGCTTCATCACGATTCACCTGGGGATTCTCTTGGAGTGGTACAAGGCTGAAGACTCTTCCGCGTTCCTTACAGGAGGTACAGTTCCTATAATACAAAAATAAAAGTTTAGGTAAACATACTGCTATCATCTAATTTTACAACAAATACCGTGCCCCAAAATATATTAAAAACCAATCAACCTTATTCTCATTATAAAATCATTATACAAGTACATGCCAACAATACAGTTTCAAAATATATTTCAAATTTTCCGACATTAATGTATATATGAATTATAATATAACCATTCTTTCGTTTTCGAAGAATACTAATTGTCACATTCTCAATTTATCCTTGCCATTCTCTTTCTCTTTCACAACAACTAAAAATACCACCATCTCTCTCATTACGAGGCTAATTTTGTGATGCGATACCCTGCAATTCTTTGCCTAGGATTGAATACAGAATATCACAAAACAATTTCACACTCACTTTTCACAATCAACAATTTCTATTTCATTCTGTTCAACTTCATTCATCACTCTTTACCCACTAAACCACTGTGCAGAATTTTATCATCAGGCAGTTTCATACTTCACCCTTCAATTCATATTAACATTTCGGCCATTGCCTACACCCTCATGTCGTTTTCCTACTAACTCTGCTTTTTCTTCTAGTTCCAAATCACTCTGAAGAACTATTGTGTGCACACTTCTCTCATCATAGATATTCCTACAACATAAAATAAATCATCATAATACGCTCACTCAATACGACTTCCAATCGCGATTTCATTGTCAAATTTTCTGACAAAACCGTGTATTTAGATTACACCAAGGTTTCAACAAATTCCTTTCTCACGATTCTGACCAATGGTATTCTGCATCTATTGGGTAAACTCCAAAATAATATTTTCTCAAATCATCTGTCCATGCTTTCTCTGAAGCTCATCTCTTATGATTCTAAACTTCTCTCATTATGAGTATTCGGTATTCCTACAACATAAAATAAATCATCATAGTATCAATACGACTTTCAATCGCGATTTCATTGTCAAATTCTCTGACAAAACTGAGTATTTACAATACAACAAGGATTCAACGAATTCCTTTCTCATGAGCTTACTCAATACGACTTCCAATAGCGACTTAATTGTCAAATTCTCTGACGAAAACGTATATGCAGAATACACCAAGGATTCTACAAATTCCTTCTCATTATTCTGAAAAATCGTTTACTGCACCTATTGGGTGAACGCCAAAATAATAACGCATGTGTCCATGCATTCTCTGAAGCGCATCTCTTTCGATTCTTCAAAAAAAATCCCAAGAGCAATTTTTCCTGGCGCTGCGAATTCTGCAAAGACAGCGGACGTTCCTTTCGTTCTTCCTTCTGTAAACGTACTAATCTCTGCTAGGGGCCAGGGGGAAGCTGAAGATTCAGTGTAAAGTAGTATTAAATTTGTAACTACACGTAATTACTCTCATAAACCGTATACTCAACTTTACAAAAATTATTCTTTTATAAATCAATAGAATACAATTAATTTTCCTGAAAGTAAATCGTTATAACCTTACATCAATAGAATTTATTTAATCGTCATAAAATTCTCTGGAGTTTATTGCCTACGAAATGGCGTACTTTCGTCAAATATTATTTTTATTCAGAAATGCTATTGTTGCACAATACTTGGAAGAGATTCATTCAGAAACAAAATATATGGATCAGCAATTTCTACCTAGTTGTACCGGATCTAGGTCAAGTTCAAAGTCTATGAACTTCAAGCTAAACAACTATATTGAGTTGATTGTACCACTATTCAAATTTATAACAAAATAAAAATTGGTTCATTATGAAGAATGAATCCACAAACTAAACCACGGCACCTCCACCACTTGTCGTGACTTGGGGTTGATTCACGACTAACTAGGTAGATACTGATCATTCATAGATTTAAAACACTCCAGAAAAATATAAAAACATTTATTTTACTATGTACAAATATGCGATTTAGACGATTGAAATTAATGAAGGAAATAATCAATAAAGAATTAATGAATTAAAGAATTGAAGAATTGAAGAATCTCTCCTAGTTATTGATTGGATAAATTATTTTAAAAAGATCTTTACTTACAATACATATCGGCTTAAACAGTTTATGAACATTTTCCATTTATTTAATATCGAATCTTCCAAACTCCCCCCATAGCTGTGGGCACGGCAGAACTCTAAACTCAACTCGACTACCAGATCGAACTATCAGTGGCCTTTTTGAAAACTCTTGTTTATGTTCTGTTGAGGACAAGTTGTGTTGCAAAATAAAATATCTTCGCTCACGTACTGAATTGTAAAAAGGTTACCCACGTATTGAAATATAAAATATTTTAATGTACAGGATGTTCCATATATTTTTGACAATACCCCCCCGTTCAAAATCGCGCGCCTCGAGCGATTATATTAAAACCAACTGACAATTCGATACAGGTTTACAAAAACTATGAAATTATTACCATGTAAATATAAATATACAAATAAATATGCGCAGAAGAAGTCTGCTTGCACCATCTCCATTTGAATTCTTCTCCTCCTTGCTGCCTTTTCCATCTTTGACTGGTTCATTTCGGTTCCATTCCATTATACCATGGTTCATCGTTGCCTGGGTACAATAATTGGCTCATCAATTTAGTCAGGCTTGGGTTGGCTTGGCTGAACCAGGTATGGTATGACCCAAACATACTGGACAAACTGTATTTGACATCAATCTGCCTGCCGGGACTTGACATGGCTTCAGTGGACTTGACATGGATTTGCCTGCCGGGACTTGGCATGGCTTGGTCCTGTTGGACTCCATTTTGGCTCTGCTTCCCTGTATTTGGCATGTATCGGCCTGCCGGGGCTTGGCATGGCTTTACTGGACATTGGCACTGCTTGGTCCGGTTGGATACCCTATTTTGGCTCAGCTTTACTAGACAACATGGAGCTAGACATGGTAGAACTTGGCTCTGCTCTATCTCATTGAATGTGAGAAGGCTCAACTCGACATGGCTGTGGAAACTGTGGCTTCATCACGATTCACCTGGGGATTCTCTTGGAGTGGTACAAGGCTGAAGACTCTTCCGCGTTCCTTACAGGAGGTACAGTTCCTATAATACAAAAATAAAAGTTTAGGTAAACATACTGCTATCATCTAATTTTACAACAAATACCGTGCCCCAAAATATATTAAAAACCAATCAACCTTATTCTCATTATAAAATCATTATACAAGTACATGCCAACAATACAGTTTCAAAATATATTTCAAATTTTCCGACATTAATGTATATATGAATTATAATATAACCATTCTTTCGTTTTCGAAGAATACTAATTGTCACATTCTCAATTTATCCTTGCCATTCTCTTTCTCTTTCACAACAACTAAAAATACCACCATCTCTCTCATTACGAGGCTAATTTTGTGATGCGATACCCTGCAATTCTTTGCCTAGGATTGAATACAGAATATCACAAAACAATTTCACACTCACTTTTCACAATCAACAATTTCTATTTCATTCTGTTCAACTTCATTCATCACTCTTTACCCACTAAACCACTGTGCAGAATTTTATCATCAGGCAGTTTCATACTTCACCCTTCAATTCATATTAACATTTCGGCCATTGCCTACACCCTCATGTCGTTTTCCTACTAACTCTGCTTTTTCTTCTAGTTCCAAATCACTCTGAAGAACTATTGTGTGCACACTTCTCTCATCATAGATATTCCTACAACATAAAATAAATCATCATAATACGCTCACTCAATACGACTTCCAATCGCGATTTCATTGTCAAATTTTCTGACAAAACCGTGTATTTAGATTACACCAAGGTTTCAACAAATTCCTTTCTCACGATTCTGACCAATGGTATTCTGCATCTATTGGGTAAACTCCAAAATAATATTTTCTCAAATCATCTGTCCATGCTTTCTCTGAAGCTCATCTCTTATGATTCTAAACTTCTCTCATTATGAGTATTCGGTATTCCTACAACATAAAATAAATCATCATAGTATCAATACGACTTTCAATCGCGATTTCATTGTCAAATTCTCTGACAAAACTGAGTATTTACAATACAACAAGGATTCAACGAATTCCTTTCTCATGAGCTTACTCAATACGACTTCCAATAGCGACTTAATTGTCAAATTCTCTGACGAAAACGTATATGCAGAATACACCAAGGATTCTACAAATTCCTTCTCATTATTCTGAAAAATCGTTTACTGCACCTATTGGGTGAACGCCAAAATAATAACGCATGTGTCCATGCATTCTCTGAAGCGCATCTCTTTCGATTCTTCAAAAAAAATCCCAAGAGCAATTTTTCCTGGCGCTGCGAATTCTGCAAAGACAGCGGACGTTCCTTTCGTTCTTCCTTCTGTAAACGTACTAATCTCTGCTAGGGGCCAGGGGGAAGCTGAAGATTCAGTGTAAAGTAGTATTAAATTTGTAACTACACGTAATTACTCTCATAAACCGTATACTCAACTTTACAAAAATTATTCTTTTATAAATCAATAGAATACAATTAATTTTCCTGAAAGTAAATCGTTATAACCTTACATCAATAGAATTTATTTAATCGTCATAAAATTCTCTGGAGTTTATTGCCTACGAAATGGCGTACTTTCGTCAAATATTATTTTTATTCAGAAATGCTATTGTTGCACAATACTTGGAAGAGATTCATTCAGAAACAAAATATATGGATCAGCAATTTCTACCTAGTTGTACCGGATCTAGGTCAAGTTCAAAGTCTATGAACTTCAAGCTAAACAACTATATTGAGTTGATTGTACCACTATTCAAATTTATAACAAAATAAAAATTGGTTCATTATGAAGAATGAATCCACAAACTAAACCACGGCACCTCCACCACTTGTCGTGACTTGGGGTTGATTCACGACTAACTAGGTAGATACTGATCATTCATAGATTTAAAACACTCCAGAAAAATATAAAAACATTTATTTTACTATGTACAAATATGCGATTTAGACGATTGAAATTAATGAAGGAAATAATCAATAAAGAATTAATGAATTAAAGAATTGAAGAATTGAAGAATCTCTCCTAGTTATTGATTGGATAAATTATTTTAAAAAGATCTTTACTTACAATACATATCGGCTTAAACAGTTTATGAACATTTTCCATTTATTTAATATCGAATCTTCCAAACTCCCCCCATAGCTGTGGGCACGGCAAAACTCTAAACTCAACTCGACTACCAGATCGAACTATCAGTGGCCTTTTTGAAAACTCTTGTTTATGTTCTGTTGAGGACAAGTTGTGTTGCAAAATAAAATATCTTCGCTCACGTACTGAATTGTAAAAAGGTTACCCACGTATTGAAATATAAAATATTTTAATGTACAGGATGTTCCATATATTTTTGACAATACCCCCCCGTTCAAAATCGCGCGCCTCGAGCGATTATATTAAAACCAACTGACAATTCGATACAGGTTTACAAAAACTATGAAATTATTACCATGTAAATATAAATATACAAATAAATATGCGCAGAAGAAGTCTGCTTGCACCATCTCCATTTGAATTCTTCTCCTCCTTGCTGCCTTTTCCATCTTTGACTGGTTCATTTCGGTTCCATTCCATTATACCATGGTTCATCGTTGCCTGGGTACAATAATTGGCTCATCAATTTAGTCAGGCTTGGGTTGGCTTGGCTGAACCAGGTATGGTATGACCCAAACATACTGGACAAACTGTATTTGACATCAATCTGCCTGCCGGGACTTGACATGGCTTCAGTGGACTTGACATGGATTTGCCTGCCGGGACTTGGCATGGCTTGGTCCTGTTGGACTCCATTTTGGCTCTGCTTCCCTGTATTTGGCATGTATCGGCCTGCCGGGGCTTGGCATGGCTTTACTGGACATTGGCACTGCTTGGTCCGGTTGGATACCCTATTTTGGCTCAGCTTTACTAGACAACATGGAGCTAGACATGGTAGAACTTGGCTCTGCTCTATCTCATTGAATGTGAGAAGGCTCAACTCGACATGGCTGTGGAAACTGTGGCTTCATCACGATTCACCTGGGGATTCTCTTGGAGTGGTACAAGGCTGAAGACTCTTCCGCGTTCCTTACAGGAGGTACAGTTCCTATAATACAAAAATAAAAGTTTAGGTAAACATACTGCTATCATCTAATTTTACAACAAATACCGTGCCCCAAAATATATTAAAAACCAATCAACCTTATTCTCATTATAAAATCATTATACAAGTACATGCCAACAATACAGTTTCAAAATATATTTCAAATTTTCCGACATTAATGTATATATGAATTATAATATAACCATTCTTTCGTTTTCGAAGAATACTAATTGTCACATTCTCAATTTATCCTTGCCATTCTCTTTCTCTTTCACAACAACTAAAAATACCACCATCTCTCTCATTACGAGGCTAATTTTGTGATGCGATACCCTGCAATTCTTTGCCTAGGATTGAATACAGAATATCACAAAACAATTTCACACTCACTTTTCACAATCAACAATTTCTATTTCATTCTGTTCAACTTCATTCATCACTCTTTACCCACTAAACCACTGTGCAGAATTTTATCATCAGGCAGTTTCATACTTCACCCTTCAATTCATATTAACATTTCGGCCATTGCCTACACCCTCATGTCGTTTTCCTACTAACTCTGCTTTTTCTTCTAGTTCCAAATCACTCTGAAGAACTATTGTGTGCACACTTCTCTCATCATAGATATTCCTACAACATAAAATAAATCATCATAATACGCTCACTCAATACGACTTCCAATCGCGATTTCATTGTCAAATTTTCTGACAAAACCGTGTATTTAGATTACACCAAGGTTTCAACAAATTCCTTTCTCACGATTCTGACCAATGGTATTCTGCATCTATTGGGTAAACTCCAAAATAATATTTTCTCAAATCATCTGTCCATGCTTTCTCTGAAGCTCATCTCTTATGATTCTAAACTTCTCTCATTATGAGTATTCGGTATTCCTACAACATAAAATAAATCATCATAGTATCAATACGACTTTCAATCGCGATTTCATTGTCAAATTCTCTGACAAAACTGAGTATTTACAATACAACAAGGATTCAACGAATTCCTTTCTCATGAGCTTACTCAATACGACTTCCAATAGCGACTTAATTGTCAAATTCTCTGACGAAAACGTATATGCAGAATACACCAAGGATTCTACAAATTCCTTCTCATTATTCTGAAAAATCGTTTACTGCACCTATTGGGTGAACGCCAAAATAATAACGCATGTGTCCATGCATTCTCTGAAGCGCATCTCTTTCGATTCTTCAAAAAAAATCCCAAGAGCAATTTTTCCTGGCGCTGCGAATTCTGCAAAGACAGCGGACGTTCCTTTCGTTCTTCCTTCTGTAAACGTACTAATCTCTGCTAGGGGCCAGGGGGAAGCTGAAGATTCAGTGTAAAGTAGTATTAAATTTGTAACTACACGTAATTACTCTCATAAACCGTATACTCAACTTTACAAAAATTATTCTTTTATAAATCAATAGAATACAATTAATTTTCCTGAAAGTAAATCGTTATAACCTTACATCAATAGAATTTATTTAATCGTCATAAAATTCTCTGGAGTTTATTGCCTACGAAATGGCGTACTTTCGTCAAATATTATTTTTATTCAGAAATGCTATTGTTGCACAATACTTGGAAGAGATTCATTCAGAAACAAAATATATGGATCAGCAATTTCTACCTAGTTGTACCGGATCTAGGTCAAGTTCAAAGTCTATGAACTTCAAGCTAAACAACTATATTGAGTTGATTGTACCACTATTCAAATTTATAACAAAATAAAAATTGGTTCATTATGAAGAATGAATCCACAAACTAAACCACGGCACCTCCACCACTTGTCGTGACTTGGGGTTGATTCACGACTAACTAGGTAGATACTGATCATTCATAGATTTAAAACACTCCAGAAAAATATAAAAACATTTATTTTACTATGTACAAATATGCGATTTAGACGATTGAAATTAATGAAGGAAATAATCAATAAAGAATTAATGAATTAAAGAATTGAAGAATTGAAGAATCTCTCCTAGTTATTGATTGGATAAATTATTTTAAAAAGATCTTTACTTACAATACATATCGGCTTAAACAGTTTATGAACATTTTCCATTTATTTAATATCGAATCTTCCAAACTCCCCCCATAGCTGTGGGCACGGCAGAACTCTAAACTCAACTCGACTACCAGATCGAACTATCAGTGGCCTTTTTGAAAACTCTTGTTTATGTTCTGTTGAGGACAAGTTGTGTTGCAAAATAAAATATCTTCGCTCACGTACTGAATTGTAAAAAGGTTACCCACGTATTGAAATATAAAATATTTTAATGTACAGGATGTTCCATATATTTTTGACAATACCCCCCCGTTCAAAATCGCGCGCCTCGAGCGATTATATTAAAACCAACTGACAATTCGATACAGGTTTACAAAAACTATGAAATTATTACCATGTAAATATAAATATACAAATAAATATGCGCAGAAGAAGTCTGCTTGCACCATCTCCATTTGAATTCTTCTCCTCCTTGCTGCCTTTTCCATCTTTGACTGGTTCATTTCGGTTCCATTCCATTATACCATGGTTCATCGTTGCCTGGGTACAATAATTGGCTCATCAATTTAGTCAGGCTTGGGTTGGCTTGGCTGAACCAGGTATGGTATGACCCAAACATACTGGACAAACTGTATTTGACATCAATCTGCCTGCCGGGACTTGACATGGCTTCAGTGGACTTGACATGGATTTGCCTGCCGGGACTTGGCATGGCTTGGTCCTGTTGGACTCCATTTTGGCTCTGCTTCCCTGTATTTGGCATGTATCGGCCTGCCGGGGCTTGGCATGGCTTTACTGGACATTGGCACTGCTTGGTCCGGTTGGATACCCTATTTTGGCTCAGCTTTACTAGACAACATGGAGCTAGACATGGTAGAACTTGGCTCTGCTCTATCTCATTGAATGTGAGAAGGCTCAACTCGACATGGCTGTGGAAACTGTGGCTTCATCACGATTCACCTGGGGATTCTCTTGGAGTGGTACAAGGCTGAAGACTCTTCCGCGTTCCTTACAGGAGGTACAGTTCCTATAATACAAAAATAAAAGTTTAGGTAAACATACTGCTATCATCTAATTTTACAACAAATACCGTGCCCCAAAATATATTAAAAACCAATCAACCTTATTCTCATTATAAAATCATTATACAAGTACATGCCAACAATACAGTTTCAAAATATATTTCAAATTTTCCGACATTAATGTATATATGAATTATAATATAACCATTCTTTCGTTTTCGAAGAATACTAATTGTCACATTCTCAATTTATCCTTGCCATTCTCTTTCTCTTTCACAACAACTAAAAATACCACCATCTCTCTCATTACGAGGCTAATTTTGTGATGCGATACCCTGCAATTCTTTGCCTAGGATTGAATACAGAATATCACAAAACAATTTCACACTCACTTTTCACAATCAACAATTTCTATTTCATTCTGTTCAACTTCATTCATCACTCTTTACCCACTAAACCACTGTGCAGAATTTTATCATCAGGCAGTTTCATACTTCACCCTTCAATTCATATTAACATTTCGGCCATTGCCTACACCCTCATGTCGTTTTCCTACTAACTCTGCTTTTTCTTCTAGTTCCAAATCACTCTGAAGAACTATTGTGTGCACACTTCTCTCATCATAGATATTCCTACAACATAAAATAAATCATCATAATACGCTCACTCAATACGACTTCCAATCGCGATTTCATTGTCAAATTTTCTGACAAAACCGTGTATTTAGATTACACCAAGGTTTCAACAAATTCCTTTCTCACGATTCTGACCAATGGTATTCTGCATCTATTGGGTAAACTCCAAAATAATATTTTCTCAAATCATCTTTCCATGCTTTCTCTGAAGCTCATCTCTTATGATTCTAAACTTCTCTCATTATGAGTATTCGGTATTCCTACAACATAAAATAAATCATCATAGTATCAATACGACTTTCAATCGCGATTTCATTGTCAAATTCTCTGACAAAACTGAGTATTTACAATACAACAAGGATTCAACGAATTCCTTTCTCATGAGCTTACTCAATACGACTTCCAATAGCGACTTAATTGTCAAATTCTCTGACGAAAACGTATATGCAGAATACACCAAGGATTCTACAAATTCCTTCTCATTATTCTGAAAAATCGTTTACTGCACCTATTGGGTGAACGCCAAAATAATAACGCATGTGTCCATGCATTCTCTGAAGCGCATCTCTTTCGATTCTTCAAAAAAAATCCCAAGAGCAATTTTTCCTGGCGCTGCGAATTCTGCAAAGACAGCGGACGTTCCTTTCGTTCTTCCTTCTGTAAACGTACTAATCTCTGCTAGGGGCCAGGGGGAAGCTGAAGATTCAGTGTAAAGTAGTATTAAATTTGTAACTACACGTAATTACTCTCATAAACCGTATACTCAACTTTACAAAAATTATTCTTTTATAAATCAATAGAATACAATTAATTTTCCTGAAAGTAAATCGTTATAACCTTACATCAATAGAATTTATTTAATCGTCATAAAATTCTCTGGAGTTTATTGCCTACGAAATGGCGTACTTTCGTCAAATATTATTTTTATTCAGAAATGCTATTGTTGCACAATACTTGGAAGAGATTCATTCAGAAACAAAATATATGGATCAGCAATTTCTACCTAGTTGTACCGGATCTAGGTCAAGTTCAAAGTCTATGAACTTCAAGCTAAACAACTATATTGAGTTGATTGTACCACTATTCAAATTTATAACAAAATAAAAATTGGTTCATTATGAAGAATGAATCCACAAACTAAACCACGGCACCTCCACCACTTGTCGTGACTTGGGGTTGATTCACGACTAACTAGGTAGATACTGATCATTCATAGATTTAAAACACTCCAGAAAAATATAAAAACATTTATTTTACTATGTACAAATATGCGATTTAGACGATTGAAATTAATGAAGGAAATAATCAATAAAGAATTAATGAATTAAAGAATTGAAGAATTGAAGAATCTCTCCTAGTTATTGATTGGATAAATTATTTTAAAAAGATCTTTACTTACAATACATATCGGCTTAAACAGTTTATGAACATTTTCCATTTATTTAATATCGAATCTTCCAAACTCCCCCCATAGCTGTGGGCACGGCAGAACTCTAAACTCAACTCGACTACCAGATCGAACTATCAGTGGCCTTTTTGAAAACTCTTGTTTATGTTCTGTTGAGGACAAGTTGTGTTGCAAAATAAAATATCTTCGCTCACGTACTGAATTGTAAAAAGGTTACCCACGTATTGAAATATAAAATATTTTAATGTACAGGATGTTCCATATATTTTTGACAATACCCCCCCGTTCAAAATCGCGCGCCTCGAGCGATTATATTAAAACCAACTGACAATTCGATACAGGTTTACAAAAACTATGAAATTATTACCATGTAAATATAAATATACAAATAAATATGCGCAGAAGAAGTCTGCTTGCACCATCTCCATTTGAATTCTTCTCCTCCTTGCTGCCTTTTCCATCTTTGACTGGTTCATTTCGGTTCCATTCCATTATACCATGGTTCATCGTTGCCTGGGTACAATAATTGGCTCATCAATTTAGTCAGGCTTGGGTTGGCTTGGCTGAACCAGGTATGGTATGACCCAAACATACTGGACAAACTGTATTTGACATCAATCTGCCTGCCGGGACTTGACATGGCTTCAGTGGACTTGACATGGATTTGCCTGCCGGGACTTGGCATGGCTTGGTCCTGTTGGACTCCATTTTGGCTCTGCTTCCCTGTATTTGGCATGTATCGGCCTGCCGGGGCTTGGCATGGCTTTACTGGACATTGGCACTGCTTGGTCCGGTTGGATACCCTATTTTGGCTCAGCTTTACTAGACAACATGGAGCTAGACATGGTAGAACTTGGCTCTGCTCTATCTCATTGAATGTGAGAAGGCTCAACTCGACATGGCTGTGGAAACTGTGGCTTCATCACGATTCACCTGGGGATTCTCTTGGAGTGGTACAAGGCTGAAGACTCTTCCGCGTTCCTTACAGGAGGTACAGTTCCTATAATACAAAAATAAAAGTTTAGGTAAACATACTGCTATCATCTAATTTTACAACAAATACCGTGCCCCAAAATATATTAAAAACCAATCAACCTTATTCTCATTATAAAATCATTATACAAGTACATGCCAACAATACAGTTTCAAAATATATTTCAAATTTTCCGACATTAATGTATATATGAATTATAATATAACCATTCTTTCGTTTTCGAAGAATACTAATTGTCACATTCTCAATTTATCCTTGCCATTCTCTTTCTCTTTCACAACAACTAAAAATACCACCATCTCTCTCATTACGAGGCTAATTTTGTGATGCGATACCCTGCAATTCTTTGCCTAGGATTGAATACAGAATATCACAAAACAATTTCACACTCACTTTTCACAATCAACAATTTCTATTTCATTCTGTTCAACTTCATTCATCACTCTTTACCCACTAAACCACTGTGCAGAATTTTATCATCAGGCAGTTTCATACTTCACCCTTCAATTCATATTAACATTTCGGCCATTGCCTACACCCTCATGTCGTTTTCCTACTAACTCTGCTTTTTCTTCTAGTTCCAAATCACTCTGAAGAACTATTGTGTGCACACTTCTCTCATCATAGATATTCCTACAACATAAAATAAATCATCATAATACGCTCACTCAATACGACTTCCAATCGCGATTTCATTGTCAAATTTTCTGACAAAACCGTGTATTTAGATTACACCAAGGTTTCAACAAATTCCTTTCTCACGATTCTGACCAATGGTATTCTGCATCTATTGGGTAAACTCCAAAATAATATTTTCTCAAATCATCTGTCCATGCTTTCTCTGAAGCTCATCTCTTATGATTCTAAACTTCTCTCATTATGAGTATTCGGTATTCCTACAACATAAAATAAATCATCATAGTATCAATACGACTTTCAATCGCGATTTCATTGTCAAATTCTCTGACAAAACTGAGTATTTACAATACAACAAGGATTCAACGAATTCCTTTCTCATGAGCTTACTCAATACGACTTCCAATAGCGACTTAATTGTCAAATTCTCTGACGAAAACGTATATGCAGAATACACCAAGGATTCTACAAATTCCTTCTCATTATTCTGAAAAATCGTTTACTGCACCTATTGGGTGAACGCCAAAATAATAACGCATGTGTCCATGCATTCTCTGAAGCGCATCTCTTTCGATTCTTCAAAAAAAATCCCAAGAGCAATTTTTCCTGGCGCTGCGAATTCTGCAAAGACAGCGGACGTTCCTTTCGTTCTTCCTTCTGTAAACGTACTAATCTCTGCTAGGGGCCAGGGGGAAGCTGAAGATTCAGTGTAAAGTAGTATTAAATTTGTAACTACACGTAATTACTCTCATAAACCGTATACTCAACTTTACAAAAATTATTCTTTTATAAATCAATAGAATACAATTAATTTTCCTGAAAGTAAATCGTTATAACCTTACATCAATAGAATTTATTTAATCGTCATAAAATTCTCTGGAGTTTATTGCCTACGAAATGGCGTACTTTCGTCAAATATTATTTTTATTCAGAAATGCTATTGTTGCACAATACTTGGAAGAGATTCATTCAGAAACAAAATATATGGATCAGCAATTTCTACCTAGTTGTACCGGATCTAGGTCAAGTTCAAAGTCTATGAACTTCAAGCTAAACAACTATATTGAGTTGATTGTACCACTATTCAAATTTATAACAAAATAAAAATTGGTTCATTATGAAGAATGAATCCACAAACTAAACCACGGCACCTCCACCACTTGTCGTGACTTGGGGTTGATTCACGACTAACTAGGTAGATACTGATCATTCATAGATTTAAAACACTCCAGAAAAATATAAAAACATTTATTTTACTATGTACAAATATGCGATTTAGACGATTGAAATTAATGAAGGAAATAATCAATAAAGAATTAATGAATTAAAGAATTGAAGAATTGAAGAATCTCTCCTAGTTATTGATTGGATAAATTATTTTAAAAAGATCTTTACTTACAATACATATCGGCTTAAACAGTTTATGAACATTTTCCATTTATTTAATATCGAATCTTCCAAACTCCCCCCATAGCTGTGGGCACGGCAGAACTCTAAACTCAACTCGACTACCAGATCGAACTATCAGTGGCCTTTTTGAAAACTCTTGTTTATGTTCTGTTGAGGACAAGTTGTGTTGCAAAATAAAATATCTTCGCTCACGTACTGAATTGTAAAAAGGTTACCCACGTATTGAAATATAAAATATTTTAATGTACAGGATGTTCCATATATTTTTGACAATACCCCCCCGTTCAAAATCGCGCGCCTCGAGCGATTATATTAAAACCAACTGACAATTCGATACAGGTTTACAAAAACTATGAAATTATTACCATGTAAATATAAATATACAAATAAATATGCGCAGAAGAAGTCTGCTTGCACCATCTCCATTTGAATTCTTCTCCTCCTTGCTGCCTTTTCCATCTTTGACTGGTTCATTTCGGTTCCATTCCATTATACCATGGTTCATCGTTGCCTGGGTACAATAATTGGCTCATCAATTTAGTCAGGCTTGGGTTGGCTTGGCTGAACCAGGTATGGTATGACCCAAACATACTGGACAAACTGTATTTGACATCAATCTGCCTGCCGGGACTTGACATGGCTTCAGTGGACTTGACATGGATTTGCCTGCCGGGACTTGGCATGGCTTGGTCCTGTTGGACTCCATTTTGGCTCTGCTTCCCTGTATTTGGCATGTATCGGCCTGCCGGGGCTTGGCATGGCTTTACTGGACATTGGCACTGCTTGGTCCGGTTGGATACCCTATTTTGGCTCAGCTTTACTAGACAACATGGAGCTAGACATGGTAGAACTTGGCTCTGCTCTATCTCATTGAATGTGAGAAGGCTCAACTCGACATGGCTGTGGAAACTGTGGCTTCATCACGATTCACCTGGGGATTCTCTTGGAGTGGTACAAGGCTGAAGACTCTTCCGCGTTCCTTACAGGAGGTACAGTTCCTATAATACAAAAATAAAAGTTTAGGTAAACATACTGCTATCATCTAATTTTACAACAAATACCGTGCCCCAAAATATATTAAAAACCAATCAACCTTATTCTCATTATAAAATCATTATACAAGTACATGCCAACAATACAGTTTCAAAATATATTTCAAATTTTCCGACATTAATGTATATATGAATTATAATATAACCATTCTTTCGTTTTCGAAGAATACTAATTGTCACATTCTCAATTTATCCTTGCCATTCTCTTTCTCTTTCACAACAACTAAAAATACCACCATCTCTCTCATTACGAGGCTAATTTTGTGATGCGATACCCTGCAATTCTTTGCCTAGGATTGAATACAGAATATCACAAAACAATTTCACACTCACTTTTCACAATCAACAATTTCTATTTCATTCTGTTCAACTTCATTCATCACTCTTTACCCACTAAACCACTGTGCAGAATTTTATCATCAGGCAGTTTCATACTTCACCCTTCAATTCATATTAACATTTCGGCCATTGCCTACACCCTCATGTCGTTTTCCTACTAACTCTGCTTTTTCTTCTAGTTCCAAATCACTCTGAAGAACTATTGTGTGCACACTTCTCTCATCATAGATATTCCTACAACATAAAATAAATCATCATAATACGCTCACTCAATACGACTTCCAATCGCGATTTCATTGTCAAATTTTCTGACAAAACCGTGTATTTAGATTACACCAAGGTTTCAACAAATTCCTTTCTCACGATTCTGACCAATGGTATTCTGCATCTATTGGGTAAACTCCAAAATAATATTTTCTCAAATCATCTGTCCATGCTTTCTCTGAAGCTCATCTCTTATGATTCTAAACTTCTCTCATTATGAGTATTCGGTATTCCTACAACATAAAATAAATCATCATAGTATCAATACGACTTTCAATCGCGATTTCATTGTCAAATTCTCTGACAAAACTGAGTATTTACAATACAACAAGGATTCAACGAATTCCTTTCTCATGAGCTTACTCAATACGACTTCCAATAGCGACTTAATTGTCAAATTCTCTGACGAAAACGTATATGCAGAATACACCAAGGATTCTACAAATTCCTTCTCATTATTCTGAAAAATCGTTTACTGCACCTATTGGGTGAACGCCAAAATAATAACGCATGTGTCCATGCATTCTCTGAAGCGCATCTCTTTCGATTCTTCAAAAAAAATCCCAAGAGCAATTTTTCCTGGCGCTGCGAATTCTGCAAAGACAGCGGACGTTCCTTTCGTTCTTCCTTCTGTAAACGTACTAATCTCTGCTAGGGGCCAGGGGGAAGCTGAAGATTCAGTGTAAAGTAGTATTAAATTTGTAACTACACGTAATTACTCTCATAAACCGTATACTCAACTTTACAAAAATTATTCTTTTATAAATCAATAGAATACAATTAATTTTCCTGAAAGTAAATCGTTATAACCTTACATCAATAGAATTTATTTAATCGTCATAAAATTCTCTGGAGTTTATTGCCTACGAAATGGCGTACTTTCGTCAAATATTATTTTTATTCAGAAATGCTATTGTTGCACAATACTTGGAAGAGATTCATTCAGAAACAAAATATATGGATCAGCAATTTCTACCTAGTTGTACCGGATCTAGGTCAAGTTCAAAGTCTATGAACTTCAAGCTAAACAACTATATTGAGTTGATTGTACCACTATTCAAATTTATAACAAAATAAAAATTGGTTCATTATGAAGAATGAATCCACAAACTAAACCACGGCACCTCCACCACTTGTCGTGACTTGGGGTTGATTCACGACTAACTAGGTAGATACTGATCATTCATAGATTTAAAACACTCCAGAAAAATATAAAAACATTTATTTTACTATGTACAAATATGCGATTTAGACGATTGAAATTAATGAAGGAAATAATCAATAAAGAATTAATGAATTAAAGAATTGAAGAATTGAAGAATCTCTCCTAGTTATTGATTGGATAAATTATTTTAAAAAGATCTTTACTTACAATACATATCGGCTTAAACAGTTTATGAACATTTTCCATTTATTTAATATCGAATCTTCCAAACTCCCCCCATAGCTGTGGGCACGGCAGAACTCTAAACTCAACTCGACTACCAGATCGAACTATCAGTGGCCTTTTTGAAAACTCTTGTTTATGTTCTGTTGAGGACAAGTTGTGTTGCAAAATAAAATATCTTCGCTCACGTACTGAATTGTAAAAAGGTTACCCACGTATTGAAATATAAAATATTTTAATGTACAGGATGTTCCATATATTTTTGACAATACCCCCCCGTTCAAAATCGCGCGCCTCGAGCGATTATATTAAAACCAACTGACAATTCGATACAGGTTTACAAAAACTATGAAATTATTACCATGTAAATATAAATATACAAATAAATATGCGCAGAAGAAGTCTGCTTGCACCATCTCCATTTGAATTCTTCTCCTCCTTGCTGCCTTTTCCATCTTTGACTGGTTCATTTCGGTTCCATTCCATTATACCATGGTTCATCGTTGCCTGGGTACAATAATTGGCTCATCAATTTAGTCAGGCTTGGGTTGGCTTGGCTGAACCAGGTATGGTATGACCCAAACATACTGGACAAACTGTATTTGACATCAATCTGCCTGCCGGGACTTGACATGGCTTCAGTGGACTTGACATGGATTTGCCTGCCGGGACTTGGCATGGCTTGGTCCTGTTGGACTCCATTTTGGCTCTGCTTCCCTGTATTTGGCATGTATCGGCCTGCCGGGGCTTGGCATGGCTTTACTGGACATTGGCACTGCTTGGTCCGGTTGGATACCCTATTTTGGCTCAGCTTTACTAGACAACATGGAGCTAGACATGGTAGAACTTGGCTCTGCTCTATCTCATTGAATGTGAGAAGGCTCAACTCGACATGGCTGTGGAAACTGTGGCTTCATCACGATTCACCTGGGGATTCTCTTGGAGTGGTACAAGGCTGAAGACTCTTCCGCGTTCCTTACAGGAGGTACAGTTCCTATAATACAAAAATAAAAGTTTAGGTAAACATACTGCTATCATCTAATTTTACAACAAATACCGTGCCCCAAAATATATTAAAAACCAATCAACCTTATTCTCATTATAAAATCATTATACAAGTACATGCCAACAATACAGTTTCAAAATATATTTCAAATTTTCCGACATTAATGTATATATGAATTATAATATAACCATTCTTTCGTTTTCGAAGAATACTAATTGTCACATTCTCAATTTATCCTTGCCATTCTCTTTCTCTTTCACAACAACTAAAAATACCACCATCTCTCTCATTACGAGGCTAATTTTGTGATGCGATACCCTGCAATTCTTTGCCTAGGATTGAATACAGAATATCACAAAACAATTTCACACTCACTTTTCACAATCAACAATTTCTATTTCATTCTGTTCAACTTCATTCATCACTCTTTACCCACTAAACCACTGTGCAGAATTTTATCATCAGGCAGTTTCATACTTCACCCTTCAATTCATATTAACATTTCGGCCATTGCCTACACCCTCATGTCGTTTTCCTACTAACTCTGCTTTTTCTTCTAGTTCCAAATCACTCTGAAGAACTATTGTGTGCACACTTCTCTCATCATAGATATTCCTACAACATAAAATAAATCATCATAATACGCTCACTCAATACGACTTCCAATCGCGATTTCATTGTCAAATTTTCTGACAAAACCGTGTATTTAGATTACACCAAGGTTTCAACAAATTCCTTTCTCACGATTCTGACCAATGGTATTCTGCATCTATTGGGTAAACTCCAAAATAATATTTTCTCAAATCATCTGTCCATGCTTTCTCTGAAGCTCATCTCTTATGATTCTAAACTTCTCTCATTATGGGTATTCGGTATTCCTACAACATAAAATAAATCATCATAGTATCAATACGACTTTCAATCGCGATTTCATTGTCAAATTCTCTGACAAAACTGAGTATTTACAATACAACAAGGATTCAACGAATTCCTTTCTCATGAGCTTACTCAATACGACTTCCAATAGCGACTTAATTGTCAAATTCTCTGACGAAAACGTATATGCAGAATACACCAAGGATTCTACAAATTCCTTCTCATTATTCTGAAAAATCGTTTACTGCACCTATTGGGTGAACGCCAAAATAATAACGCATGTGTCCATGCATTCTCTGAAGCGCATCTCTTTCGATTCTTCAAAAAAAATCCCAAGAGCAATTTTTCCTGGCGCTGCGAATTCTGCAAAGACAGCGGGCGTTCCTTTCGTTCTTCCTTCTGTAAACGTACTAATCTCTGCTAGGGGCCAGGGGGAAGCTGAAGATTCAGTGTAAAGTAGTATTAAATTTGTAACTACACGTAATTACTCTCATAAACCGTATACTCAACTTTACAAAAATTATTCTTTTATAAATCAATAGAATACAATTAATTTTCCTGAAAGTAAATCGTTATAACCTTACATCAATAGAATTTATTTAATCGTCATAAAATTCTCTGGAGTTTATTGCCTACGAAATGGCGTACTTTCGTCAAATATTATTTTTATTCAGAAATGCTATTGTTGCACAATACTTGGAAGAGATTCATTCAGAAACAAAATATATGGATCAGCAATTTCTACCTAGTTGTACCGGATCTAGGTCAAGTTCAAAGTCTATGAACTTCAAGCTAAACAACTATATTGAGTTGATTGTACCACTATTCAAATTTATAACAAAATAAAAATTGGTTCATTATGAAGAATGAATCCACAAACTAAACCACGGCACCTCCACCACTTGTCGTGACTTGGGGTTGATTCACGACTAACTAGGTAGATACTGATCATTCATAGATTTAAAACACTCCAGAAAAATATAAAAACATTTATTTTACTATGTACAAATATGCGATTTAGACGATTGAAATTAATGAAGGAAATAATCAATAAAGAATTAATGAATTAAAGAATTGAAGAATTGAAGAATCTCTCCTAGTTATTGATTGGATAAATTATTTTAAAAAGATCTTTACTTACAATACATATCGGCTTAAACAGTTTATGAACATTTTCCATTTATTTAATATCGAATCTTCCAAACTCCCCCCATAGCTGTGGGCACGGCAGAACTCTAAACTCAACTCGACTACCAGATCGAACTATCAGTGGCCTTTTTGAAAACTCTTGTTTATGTTCTGTTGAGGACAAGTTGTGTTGCAAAATAAAATATCTTCGCTCACGTACTGAATTGTAAAAAGGTTACCCACGTATTGAAATATAAAATATTTTAATGTACAGGATGTTCCATATATTTTTGACAATATTATTTACATTTAAAAATGTTGTTGATCATTTTACACGCCATCTAACCGGCAAAATGGACATTTTTATTTCATATAATTCAATAAAAAACTTCAATAAATCAACATTCTTTTAATTTTTGATGTCTTTCTCGCTTGAACAATTTTCGAAACAACAGTACCACACCCATCACCAATATGGCAAATAAGGCACATGTAATGATCAAAACTCCGATGACATCCAGTAGATACAACTGATACGTTGGTATGTCTGAAAAGCGATTCTGAAAATGTTTGGCCCCTTTGGTACGAATGCAATATTCCGTCCACCATACGGCTCGATCCAGACCTGTCCTTTCAACGTCTTTCATCAGTTTCGAAATTTCAATGACGTTTTTCTTGTAGCTGCAATGAAAATCTTCATTGTACAATATAGTCCGGGAGCCAGTGACAGATTTCCATGACCAAGTTCCTGTCAAGCGAAAATTAGTGGAATGCATCAGAGAGTTACTATATTATAAAGCTTCGTGAACGTCAGCTGCGGTTCCGTGGGGGGGATGAGCGGTGGTAGCCTCCCACGCACAAAGAAAAAGAAATGTATTCAATTTTGTTTTCCTACCTGAAAACATGTTAAATTATCGATAAGCAATATCGTGAAGAAAGAAAAAATCAGCTGACTATAGCATGATGTATTATACGACAGCTAGTTGGTCGAACACAAAAAAAATTGTACCTTCTATGATTTCCTCTCAAATAAAATTTTACCTTATATTCGGATTGCGTCAATTTAACATATTTCCGGGAAGGAGTACATAATTGAATATATTTTTTTTCTTCGTGCGTAGGAAGCTACTGTGTGCTGATCACCCCCCCCCCCCCCCCCACCAACGGAATCGCAGCTGACGTTCACGAATCTTTATAATACGACTCTCTGATGCATTCCACTTAATATCGCTTGAGAGGAAATGACTGACCAAATTTTTACCGGGCTCCTGGACTACTAGTATTTCGAGCAATTGTTGAACTAAACACATACAGTTGCAGTACATTTCATTTGTTTCTGGTTGTTTGTCGTCATTGTTCCCAATGGCGTCGATATGGGGGTATTGGGGATAATTACTTATTTTTCGAACAAATTAAAACAATACAAAGATACTGCCAGTGCATAGTTCAACGATTTGATCACTAGATGTAGCGCACCTTCTACTTTACATCATAGGAGATTGACAGATTTTTCACTTACATGGGATTGGTGATAACTTCCATTATGGTATTTGTGAACGACTCCCTCGTTAGTTCCATGATATCCACCGCCAGTCCTATACCCTTACTCTCCATGGTTCTGGCATTGCTGGGTTGATCCCATATGAAGGGCATTCCGACCATCGGGACCTCGTTGAAGATGCCCTCTTCCAGAGACTGGAGACCACACTGGGTTATGAACAGCTTTATTCTGGGATCAGCTGGGTGAAAAAAATTAAATTAAATTCCTAGCTGTACCTTTTTAGAATACAGCAGTATCATCTGTTGGAATAATAATAAAATGGATTAAGCAATCCAGACTTCTGCATTTAACCTATGCAATAGGTATAATCGTCGGCAAGTCTCCATCAGAAAACAAATACTGCCCCCTACGACCATTGAATTACATCTGTTAGATTCTTGGCAAAGTATTCTACAAGAACTACTTTGCAATGTTCTCCCAATCTCAACGCCAAAACATGTCTCAACCCACACGAGGGAACACCTACGGACCGGTTTCATGGTTCCTTGCCAATCATCAGCGCAGGGTAGCTCACCCAACGCAATCGAAAAATATCTTGACCCCAAGATTCGAAGAGCACTCCGACTAGGTGTCGACTTCGTCTGAAGCCAAATAAATTCAGAAGAAAATATTTGATGACACTACTTGGCAGAAGCCCATTAAACTAATAATAAAATGGATTATGCAATCCAGACTTCTGCATTTAACCTATGCAATAGGTATAATCGTCGGCAAGTCTCCATCAGAAAACAACTACTGCCCCCTACGACCATTGAATTACATCTGTTAGATTCTTGGCAAAGTATTCTACAAGAACTACTTTGCAATGTTCTCCCAATCTCAACGCCAAAACATGTCTCAACCCACACGAGGGAACACCTACGGACCGGTTTCATGGTTCCTTGCCAATCATCAGCGCAGGGTAGCTCACCCAACGCAATCGAAAAATGTCTTGACCCCAAGATTCGAAGAGCACTCCGACTAGGTGTCGACTTCGTCTGAAGCCAAATAAATTCAGAAGAAAATATTTGATGACACTACTTGGCAGAAGCCCATTAAACTAATAATAAAATGGATTAAGCAATCCAGACTTCTGCATTTAACCTATGCAATAGGTATAATCGTCGGCAAGTCTCCATCAGAAAACAAATACTGCCCCCTACGACCATTGAATTACATCTGTTAGATTCTTGGCAAAGTATTCTACAAGAACTACTTTGCAATGTTCTCCCAATCTCAACGCCAAAACATGTCTCAACCCACACGAGGGAACACCCACGGACCGGTTTCATGGTTCCTTGCCAATCATCAGCGCAGGGTAGCTCACCCAACGCAATCGAAAAATGTCTTGACCCCAAGATTCGAAGAGCACTCCGACTAGGTGTCGACTTCGTCTGAAGCCAAATAAATTCAGAAGAAAATATTTGATGACACTACTTAGCAGAAGCCCATTAAACTAATAATAAAATGGATTAAGCAATCCAGACTTCTGCATTTAACCTATGCAATAGGTATAATCGTCGGCAAGTCTCCATCAGAAAACAACTACTGCCCCCTACGACCATTGAATTACATCTGTTAGATTCTTGGCAAAGTATTCTACAAGAACTACTTTGCAATGTTCTCCCAATCTCAACGCCAAAACATGTCTCAACCCACACGAGGGAACACCTACGGACCGGTTTCATGGTTCCTTGCCAATCATCAGCGCAGGGAGAACATTGCAAAGTAGTTCTTGTAGAATACTTTGCCAAGAATCTAACAGATGTAATTCAATGGTCGTAGGGGGCAGTAGTTGTTTTCTGATGGAGACTTGCCGACGATTATACCTATTGCATAGGTTAAATGCAGAAGTCTGGATTGCTTAATCCATTTTATTATTAGTTTAATGGGCTTCTGCCAAGTAGTGTCATCAAATATTTTCTTCTGAATCTGTTGGAATATTGACAAAAATTAATCCTTCTTTGTCTCATCGCTGCTGACTCAGTATGTTTATGTTCATAAAGAGCACGTAGACACTTCAAGCTTATGTGTACAAAACTGATGAATATCATCGGCCCTTTTACCCGAATGTTTTTCTTATGAGTTTTAATTGTATAAACAGACTATGCATAGAGAGGATATAGTTAGTTACTTTTTTACCTTCCAAGTGCGTTCTTCTAATAAGAGTAAATTGATATTAGTGAAAACGAAATCCACTGTGTATTATTTCATCCTATAACCAACATCATCAGCAAAACATATCATGTCTCCTTTGACTGGCGGAAGAATTGAGTCATTGATATATGTAGTAATCGGATCTTATTTGAGGGGTAGAACTCAATGCGTTAAATATGCTGGTTCTGTGTCATCAGAAATTTCTGTAACATCTGGGGTTCCCCAGGGATCTCATACGAGTCCACTACTTTTCTTGTTATTTATCAATGATATATCAGAGGTAATTCAACACAGCTGCCGTTTGATGTTTGCAGATTACTTCAAACTCTGTAGAATCATTGACAATGTCTGTGATGCCGAACTGTTGCAAATAGATTTGAGCAATTTGTCCCGTTGGTGCGATATAAATATGCTTCATCTGAATATAACCAAATGTTATCAAATAACATTTTCGAGAATTATAAATCCAATTCAATACTCTTACCAAGTGAAAAATTTTAATTTGTTAGTGGCTAACAGTGTTCGAGATCTTGGCATATTATTTGGTTCCAAAGTTACATTTAAGACACACATAGATAACATTGTTTCTAAATCATTTAAATTATTGGGCTTCATTGCAAGATCTTCAGATAAATTTTCCCTTTGCACTTCTAAAATATTATACTGCTCTCTTGTTCGACCACTTGTTCATTTTATCAAGCTGATGTCAATAGAATTGAGAGAATTCAAAATAAATTTTTAAGGCATTCAAACTTGGATATCAAAGGAGAGACTATGAATATACTGACATTTTGAACATTTTAAACTTATCAAGTTTGGAACATCGAAGAGTTGAGATCGACTTGAGATTTCTGCACAAAATTATGAACGGAGCTATAAGTTGTCCAAATTTAACTGAACTCTTCGAACTGAATGTCAATCCCAGAAGATCTAGAATTTCGGAACTCCTCATGATTCCTCATCACAGTACGAATTATGGCCAAAATGAGTCAATTATAAGGGTAGTTAAACTAGAAAATAAAAGAAGAAGACAGATATCTTTGGGAGATCGTTTGCTAACGAACAGTCGTTACCGACCGATGATGAACCCTTTACTCCCATAAACACCTAACTATGTAGGCTTATTATGGCAAGAACCTGTCAGAAAACAACTACTCCCCTGACTAAGACCACGACGGGTATTGAATTAAATCTAACAGCTACTTGTGCAACGTTTCTCAAAACATCAGAGGACGCAATTGCAAGTGCCCTCTATGACCAACCAGCAGAATTATGTTTTGATTTGGACGGGGTGACCACCTGCAGACTAGTTTCGAGGTTGTTGCCTCTCATCAGTGCAAGGGCAGGTCAACACAGACAGCACTGAAGCCATCTGTTCCCCGTCCAAACCAATACACACTCCGCTGATTAGTCAATTCTGGTTCACGAGTTGAAAGCAGTTTCTAGGCCGCTCCACCTAGCGAGCAGAGGAAGGCACTCCGAATCTCCGGGTTGAGAGATTTAATCGAAGCAAACGATCTCCCAAAGATTTCTGTCTTCTTCGATTAAATCTCTCAACCCGGAGATTCGGAGTGTCTTCCTCTGCTCGCTAGGTGGAGCGGCCTAGAAACTGCTTTCATCTCGTGAACCAGAATTGACTAATCAGCGGAGTGTGTATTGGTTTGGACGGGGAACAGATGGCTTCAGTGCTGTCTGTGTTGACCTGCCCTTGCACTGATGAGAGGCAACAACCTCGAAACTAGTCTGCAGGTGGTCACCCCGTCCAAATCAAAACATAATTCTGCTGGTTGGTCATAGAGGGCTTGCAATCGCGTCCTCTGATGTTTTGAGAAACGTTGCACAAGTAGCTGTTAGATTTAATTCAATACCCGTCGTGGTCTTAGTCAGGGGAGTAGTTGTTTTCTGACAGGTTCTTGCCATAATAAGCCTACATAGTTAGGTGTTTATGGGAGTAAAGGGTTCATCATCGGTCGGTAACGACTGTTCGTTAGAAAATAAAAATTGTGATATTATTGATTTATTCGACACATCCACATATTCATTCAAAAATCAAACGAGTCACATTAATTTGTTGTAATTTAGTTTCAGTTGATTATGATTGTATTTGTGATAAGGTTACTTGAAACTTGTCTCTTGAATATTTATGTTTTTTTTGTAAATTGGCATGTCCGTATACAAATAAATAATAATAATAAACACTATGGGTCCCAATGTAGTACCTTGCGGCACAACATAATTTTACAACAAACTATAAAATAATCCTTGTGAAATGAATACCTAGTAAATCTCGCTGAGGAGCCCAGTCTATGATTTTCACGTTCTCTGGAAGATTTTCCAAACTTGTTTCGAATTTCCACAGTATTTTGTATGGTAGAGCTGCAAATGTTGTGAAAATAATAGTTTTAAGGTTCGGGCTTAGAAGTGAACTCTTGACGTTGGAACCCAGGCTGAAATAGATGACGCCATTATTTCCGCTGCTCCTCAGAAAATCTTGTAAATCCTACAACAAATTAAAAGAAATCATTTATAAATACTAGAAAACGAAAGAAAAAACTAAAAAACGAAGAGATATCAACCTCAAGCTGTGGTATTATATCGTACACCTTGCACATGAGGAAAGATGTACATTGGCCAGTCAAACAAATACGTGGGAACTAGGGTAAAAGAGCATCAAGGAAACTGCAATAAGGGAGAGAGACATAGGTCGTATGGATCGCAAATACCATGAAATACTCTTCAGAAACATCAAACATATTGCCTCTGCTTCAGAAATTCAGAGCCGATTGGTACGAAACGAAATAGAAGGCTTGTTTTGGTTCTAAGTTAGAACAGCCCCATAACAGTCCGAAGTAGTAGCACAGTTGAAATCTGACGAGTTTTGAAAGAGTAGACTTCCTAGATTAAAATCAGCGACTGTTCAGACCTGGTTATAAAACGGTAATTAATAATAATAATAATGTATTAATTCCAGTAAGGTCATTTTTACTTGATATGTATTGGAAATACCAAAGGGTATACATATATAAAATTGATAAATTTCCGTTATAGAAATTATCTAATCTTAAGAACAAATTTTGTACATATTATATTGATTTTTTTTACTGTGAATTGTTTTTTGAATTTGGACGTGTAATTCGTAATAGGAAACAATTTTTAAAGGTTCCGTCAAACCAAAGCGGGACGCGGGAGCGGGAACGGAAAATGGGAACCGTGCTAATTGAACGAAAAATAGTAAACTTTGCAAACCATATATATTTCTCTGCTTGTCTGCATTCCGGAATACGAATATTCACACCGGTATGTATTTTTCCATATCCCACTATCGAATTTATTAGTCTCGCATTCATCCCGCGTTCCCGCGTTAGTTTGGGGAAACCTTAAAAGTTTGTTTCTTGATTCTGAGTTTTTAGTTTCTAATTTTTTTTACTTGATTCGGCTCTTTCCTCAGGGGCAAGCTAATAATAATAATATTCATTAGGACAACTCGATTATACATTTTGTTATACAGGATTGGCTTTGTTATGTAGTTTGAGAATTTATTTTCAAAAAATTAAATTTCCAAACCATCCTATGACAATATTTAATTATACACACAAATAAATCTACACATTTTTGCATTTGATTGAATCAGTTTTTCCACTTCGATGTAGGTATCTCCAAAACAAGGTTTTTAAATGCATAAACAGCGTCTTGTGGCGTCGAAAAGCGTTGACCACGTAATTTGTTCTTCACTTGAGGGAACAGATAGAAATCATTCGGTGCTAAATCAGGGCTGTATGGCGGATGTCCCATCAATTCAATGTTTTGAGTGCTCAAATAGCGGGTTGTTTGAGCCGATGTGTAGTGTACCTTTCAGAGTTTACCGTTCTACGTTGCTCTAAAGGCACGGTTGCCACATGACCGTTTATACCGAAGAAACAGACCACCATTTGCTTCGAAGTGCTGCGAGCACGAACAACTTTTGTTGGATTTGGTTCATTTTGGAAGACCCATACAGTCGACTGCCGTTCAGTTTCGAGCTCATAACAATGAATCCAAGATTCGTCACCTGTGTATATGTTATAAACTGCATTTGATGCACCGCAGTCATATTTTGTAATAATTTCCTTGCACCAATTTACACGAGTCTATTTTTGATCGATTCTAGAAACAGACTGAAAAATAATAATAAATATTTCCTGAGGAATCCAAGCAAGAAACGAATATTCAACAACTCACTTCAGGTAACGGTTTGGCTTTGGCAATATGCATCCCTCCACCCACGAAGATGGTGTTCATCCCCCTTGGTCTGGTCCTCTGCAACACAGGGTTGACATTGACGAAAAGAAAACTCATATCCTTCTCAATCTCGTGCAATTCCCTGATACCGTCCCCTAAGTGTTTCCTGGCGATTGCAGTTTCCTGCGGGTACCGCCACCAGTATTGGTAGTACCAAGTCGCCGTATGGAACGCGACACTTATAACACGCTGCTTGAAATTCAAGGCTGACGGAAAGGAGAGGTACGGCTCTGAGTACAAGATGGGGTGTACGTAATTGCCCATGGTGTTGTGGATTCTGACGGGTGCTTCGAGTGGTGAAAGACCAATGAAGGGCACGTTGAACCTAGAAGAAACAATGGTGATAATATATGACACAGGTAGTAGTCGGTGGGTACTCTAACATAGTTGCCCGCAGAAAAACTTATCTGTTAGTAGTAGAATTTTTATTGTATCAAAAGGGAGTGAAATCCTTATTACAACATCCGCATTTTTGAAATATTCGCAGGCGATAAAAGTTGAAAAATGCAATATTCGAAATTTCGAATTTTGCGAAAATTCTCATTTTCCATTTTTCGAAAAATCGTAAACTCACCTCAAATATATTTCGACAAGCTGATTCCAAAATTCAGCTCAAAAATTTAATTTGACAGACGGCTCACTGAGAAAGGGCAGTTTATTCGACAAAAAAATACAGCAAGCCACAAAATCGACAATTTTCAAATAAAATAGCCTTCCAATTAAAAAAACAGTAACATTTTTGTAATCAGAAGTAAATTTTCCATAGGAAATCGCGGGGATTCCGCATTTTTGTAATATTTCCAAGCGATCAAAGTCGAAAAATGCGATATCACCCCAAAAATGGAATTTGACAGGGGGTTAACTAAAAAAGGGCAGTTTGTTTGACGAAAAAATGCATTAATTCACAAAATCGACATTTCCTTAATGAATTAGCTCTCCAATTCAGAAAATAGGTACATTTTCAGATTCAAAAAGAAATTTTCCATAAGATGAAATGATATTCGCGGAAATTCCGCTTTTTTATAATATTCCCAGGCGATCAAAGTAGAAGAATGCAATATTCGATATTGAAGGAAATCGAATATTGCGAAAATTTTCATTTTTCATTTAAAAGAAAATCGCAAACTCCCCTCGAACGTATTTCGACGAGCTGATTCCGAATATCACCCCAAAAATGGAATTTGACAGAGGATTAACTAAAAGAGGGCAGTTTGTTTGACGAAAAAATGCATCAATCCACTAAATCGTCATTTTCTAAATGAGGTAGCTCTCCTATTCAGATAACAGGTACATTTTCAGATTCAGAAGGAAATTTTCTATAAGATGAAATGATATTCGCGGGAATTCGGCTTTTTTTAAATATTCCCAGGCGATCAAAGTAGAAGAATGCAATATTCGATATTAAAGGAAATCGAATTTTGCGAAAATTTTCATTTTTCATTTTTTTTTAAATCTCAAACTGCTCTCAAACGTATTTCGACGAGTTGATTCCGAATATCAACCCAAAAATGGAATTTGACAGAGGGTTAACTAAAAAAGGGCAGTTTGTTTGACGAAAAGATGCATCAATTCACAAAATCGACATTTTCTTAATGAATTAGCTTTCCAATTCAGAAAATAGGTACATTTTCAGATTCAAGAGGAAATTTTCTATAAGATGAAAGGATATTCGCGAGAATTCCGCTTTTTTGAATATTCCTAGGCGATCAAAGTAGAAGAATGCAATATTCGATATTGAAGGATATCGAATATTGCAAAAATTTTCAGTTTTCATTTTTCAAGAAATCGCAAACTTCCCTCAAATGTATTTCGACGAGCTGATTCCGAATATCACCTCAAAACTAGAATTTGACAGAGGGTTAACTAAAAAAGGGCAGTTTGTTCGACGAAAAAATGCATCAATTCACAAAATCGACATTTTCTTAATGAATTAGCTCTCCAATTCAGAAAATAGGTACATTTTCAGATTCAGAAGGAAATTTTCTATAAGATGAAATGATATTCGCGAAAATTCCGCTTTTTTTAAATATTCCCAGGCGATCAAAGTAGAAGAATGCAATATTCGATATTGAAGGAAATCGAATTTTGCGAAAATTTTCATTTTTCAAAAAATCGCAAACTTTCCTCAAACGTATTTCGACGAGCTGATACCGAATATCACCCCAAAAATGGAATTTGTCAGAGGGTTAACTAAAAAAGGACAGTTTGTTTGACGAAAAAATGCATCAAATCACAAAACTGACATTTTCTAAATGAATTGGCTCCCCAATTCAGAAAACAGGTACATTTTAGAAATCAGGAAAAAAATTCCTATAGAATCAAGTAATATTAGCGAGGATTTCGCATTTTTGAAATATTACCAGGCGATCAAAGTCGGAAAATGCAAATTTTTTATTATAGGTGATTACAATATTAAAAGGGGATCATGTGAGTGGATTGTTTATAAACTTTTCCAGGACTATCGATGTGGTTGACCATAACATGTTACTTGTTAAACTCGAACGAGTTTGCAGTGTTGCAGGTTTTTCAATCATATCTCTTAAAATCATGTTGTTTTACCAATAGTCCTTCTTGCAGCATCACACATGGAGTTCCACAGGGATCAGTCTTGAGGCCTTTACTTTTCAAAGTATTTTCGAATGACCTCATACATTCTGTAGAAAATATTACGAATGTTAAACTTACATGTTACGCTGATTATACTAACATCAGTCAGATCTGGTGACAGCCAACAATCACTGATCTGTTCTATAGAAATACCATACAATAACATACTACGCTGGTCAGAAAATAATAATCTTCTATTGAACCACAAAAAAACAGTGTTGATATATTTTGGACGTAGAAGACAAGATCCATCTATGATATTTGAAGACACAGAAAAACAATTACTCTGCTCTGAAAACGTGGAACTACCAGAAGTTATAAAGGGAAACTTTTTCCATTGAAAATTGAATCAATACATGACTCCTCTGGAAATGGAAAAAACCTACGGATAAATTGAAGTTACTTTTTGGTGATATCCAACAGAAAACAACTACTTTCCCGGCTAAAGCCACGCTGAACATTGAACTACATCTGATATATATTGTGAAAGACCCTATATAACTTAAGAAAAGAAATCTGAAAGCGAAAATTTGCATTTTGATTCAGATAGTTGATTATTTATTAAATGTCCAGTTTCCATTGGAGATTCTTATCTATGAATGAGATGAGGGAGAATGTTATTCAGAAGTACCACTCACAGAAAATCGCTCATTTCATTGATGCATGAATTGCATTTCTTTCGCTAGGCAATGCATTTTGGTCGACAAAAATCTATTTCACTCTCCTAAGATCATCAGGGTGGTCGGGAGAATTGGAAAACATACTCTTCAGAACCAATTTCACACTGTAATGATGGAATTGCTTCTGAAGAGTATTCTTCCGACCTCCCTGATCATGAGAGTGGATTAGATTTTTGTCGACCAAAATGTATTGGAGGCCTAGCGAAAGATATGCATTTCACGCATCAAAGAAATGAATCTATCTGAATGAAAATGCAAATTTTCACTTTCAGATTTTTTCTATCAAGTTATATAGGGTCTTTCACAATATCTATCAGATTGTATCCTATCTGAGTGAACGTACACAACACAAAAAAACACCAATTCACAAAATAGATCGGTCAAACATGGTGTGCCTCAGGGCTCTGTTCTGGGGCCCATTCTTTTCTTATTGCATTTCAACGATTTGGCTGATCTCAAGATTGATGGCAGTTTTATTATATTTGCAGACGACATGACCATCTTGTGGCATGCAGTCGACATCAACAGTATTATCAATGATATATCCAGCGCAAAAAGGTGCTTCAACTTCAATTTGCTGTCGTTGACTATAGATAAAACGAAGCTCTTATCATTTAAGTGTAATTTACCAGATATCCCTTTGAGTAACGAAGTTGTCATCGAGCAAAGGTATACAAGTAAATTCCTTGGAATTCATCTAGACAACAACCTTAAATTTGAGAACCAAGTGAAGTCTTTGAATGGAAAACTAGCATCTGGGTGTTATGCTGTGCGAATGGTCTCAAGAAAACTGGGAACAGCCACTGCGAAGGTGGTATACCACGCTCTGATAGAATCACATATCAGATTTAGTATCCCATTTTGGGGTATCTGCAGCCAACAAAATTTCTATAGTATATTTGTTCTACAAAAATGTGCAGTTCGATACCTTTGCAAAGTTGGACCCAGAGACTCTCGTAAACCACTGTTCGGTCAAATAAAAATTCTCACCCTTCCGTCATTATTCATTCTGGAAACGGTGTGTCTAGTACACAAAAACAAAGGATTATATTATGCAAATGTGGGTATCACTCGCCAAAATAACAAATTGAGACTTCCAATTCCGTCTTCAAATATGACGAAGAATTTCCTGATCTATGGTGCAATAAAATTATATAATCATCTCCCTCCTACCTCCAAAGACATCGTTTCGCTTTCTCATTTTAGGAGATCTGTCAAAAGATTACTTGTTGAGGTGTTTTATAGTGTCCAAGAGTTTCTTGAGAAAGATTGGAATAGGTGATATGTATGTATATATGAGTTTGTAGTATTAGTGAGGTTGCAGTCAATGATTGGCTATTTTAAAGAAAACTCTTTGATACTGTCAAGCTTTCGGTATAATTCGATACCTTCCTCAGGACAACTGAAAATACGCATTGTACAATAAATGTAGGAAAGAATAAATGGAGTACTTACTAACGTGAGAATGAATGATGAAATTGGCAAAAAACGAAAATAGAATATACATGAAGTGAAATGAAATGACTGATGTAGGAATGACAGTGACTTAATTTATTTCAGTAATCAAGTTGGAAGATTCTGATTAGAGGGTGATTTTATCCTATGTTTCTCAAAATTAAGTATCAAAGAGTTTTCTTTAAAATAGCCCAATCATTGACGCAACCCCACAAATACTACAAACTAATATACAGCCAGTCACGAATTTTCACCTCTATGTATATATGTATATATTTGTAAATACTTATATTTGATTATTTTATCCTTTGAAAATTTTATTATATTTATTGTTTAATTGTATTGATATATGTTTGTTTCCTTTTGTTATTGTTGTTCTGTTTTCGTAAATATGTATTTTTTATAATTGTGACAATGTTATAGTATCTGCTCCATACCATTTATTTTTATATATTTTATACCTTCTTTAACATCCTGTTCATATTTCCAATAAAATCGAAGTAGGAGTTACTTTTGACAGGCAATTATTATCGACAAAATTAATATTCAGATCTTCATATTTTAATAGTTTTTCATATAACTTACCTATCTGCAAACGCAGTATGAACGGGGTTCAACACCTCCACGATCAACAAATCGAAGTGCTCGCTCTGATTCCGTATGAGATTCTCCACCTCCGGCAGCCCAAGCTGCCAATCCGCCACCTTGTCAAGCACTTCCAAAATTTCCATCTCCAGCAGGATTTTCCACTTTCCTTCGCTCCTCTGCCTGCTCAAAATGTCGGAGTTTCCGAATTTTTCCATCACTGCGTAGGAGCCCCCCAGGTCTATTTCTTTTATGTTCTTTCTGGTCGCGTCCCTCATGGGGTCGGTGGTGAGCAGAGTGAGGTGGTGCCCTCTGTCGGCCAGTTCCTTCCATAGCGGTCTGAAGACTATCTGTGATATATTGGTGTGATATGTTGGATTAAAAATATTGTAGTATATGCAATTATAAAATAGCATATTGTGCAACAAGTTCAACTTTTCTCACGAGTGTGGAACACACGAGTGAGAAAAAGTACTTTCTCCACATGTTTCACACTATACTTTTCCTACAACTGCACAACTACAATAACATTAAAGTAGCTTTCGCAGCTTTTTCCAATATCTCTGGCGAAGTATTATTATCAAAATCATCACTATTGTCATTATCCATATCATTTATCATGAGTAAGTATGTCTTATTGAAATAATATTCAATAGAAATTACGATTTTTATGAAAGCACGAATGAAAACTATCTGAAGAGTTTAAAAAACTTCTATAATCTGACAGTTCTGAATTTGATGCAATACCTAGTTCTCTACAAATCATTGTTAATATACTAACAAGTCAACATTGACATTGATTCTTCTTCTTCAACTTGAATTGTTAGAATTGTGTCCATGACAATAATTGTTTAAGAAAAAACTAAGTTTTTGATACATAGAAGGGGGGGAGATTCATATAATTAAAATAAAGAATTTGAATACTATTTTACTTTTTATTTCAACAAGTGTTCAAAATGTTGGCCTCCTGCTCCCATGCAGTAATGGAGGTGTTGTTCAAAACAATTTCAGACGTTCTGAAGCATCACAGATGTAATGTTCCGACATTTATCAATGATCCGTTGAAGTAAATCATGTAAAGAATCTGGTGGAGTTTTATAGATGATATTCTTCAGTCGACCCTGAAGAAAAAATATAATGGGCTTGAATCTGGTGACCTTGCGGGCCACTCCACTGCAAAAAGCTGGCCTATTGAGTTACCATATGAGTCATTTTTTTAATATAACGTAAAAATCATATCCTGCCAGACCTACAGCTGTACAGGGTGTACCAAAAATCGGTACCAACTTTTTTATTTCCAGAGAAAACCTATTTTTTATAAATATCATGTTTGTGCAGCATTTTTGGTCTGGTCAAAATTGTTGTTTTTTTTTTGAGAGACCTTGGATAACAAAGTCTCTTAATCACAGAACAATCAGTTGATTCTACGTACCATCCTACGCAAATTTTAATAACTAGGCTTGCTGAGGTTGGTATCAGCGACTTCCTCCTGAAATGGATATGGTCCTACTTGCATGGCAGAACTCAGATGATAGCACTAAATGGATATATTTCAGAACCCTTTGAATCATCCTCTGGAGTTCCCCAGGGAAGTCACCTTGGACCGCTATTCTTCATAATTTACATAAATGAAATTATTACGTCTTTCAAATACTGCTCACTGTGATTAAGAGACTTTGTTATCCAAGGTCTCTCAAAAGAATCACTCATAATGGAAGAGAGATAGAGAGAGAGTAAAGTATATGGCACTGACCATTACTTGCGAGATGAAACGTATCAACCCATCCAAAACCAAATAATTATTAATTTCAACTAGTTATATAATAATTTGAAAAAAAAATGAGTACGAATCGTGGGTGTGAGCTACCGAACACGATATTTTCTATCCGACACTCAAAACCGGCTAACAGCACGAAAAAACTCACCTGATGACTATACGAGGGGGAGAATATGCTAGCTAGTATCCTAGCTCCCGTTGAAACGCCTACGAGCGCGCATACTATCACGTGCACTGAAAACAGAAGACGTCCTACGCACATATCATTCATAAAAAATAAATTGTACTGAGAGCTCGAAGCGAATGTTTGATTGCATTGGGTTTTGTAATTGTTCCAAATCCTCTTTCAACAAATCCTAACCAAATATGAAGTGTACTATCTTGTTTCAGTTTTACCGTCGATTCTTTTCTTACCTTGTCAGGAGCGTACTAGTTCTTTATTAGTTTTTTGTAATCCCATACTGTTATTTTGATTTGACGGTGACACCATTTACTGATTCGAATAATGCATTGCAATGGAGTCCATGGTGTTGCTCAAGATCTGATGAGGTCATATACCTACATCATGGATCACAAAGTGTAATAATTCAAGGTATTCACAGTCAGTCCTTGGCTTGTAAACGAGGAGTTCCACAAGGATCTGTACCTGGACCACTGTTTTTTCTTATCTATGCAAATGACTTGATAAACTACCTTCATAGGTTTTAGAAGTCACATATAGTGGCAGATACAGATGATACTAACTTTCTTGATACTGATCACATTGTAGTAACATTTCAGCAAAAGAGCCTTGGTAAAATTCACAGTGCGTAAGACCACTGAGACATCGAAAATCTACGGGTCTAACTCTAGATTACAAACTGTTAATGTTAAATCATTGTGAAAAGGTAAGATACTTTCATACTTCTTATGAAACGAAATGAATATTATCATTATTATTCAGTCTTATTAACAGTTATCAAACAGAGATTATACTCAGTGGAAAACAATCAGAAGAAATTTGTATACCGATATATTAATCCTTTATTTAGTCTAAGACTAATGTACATGTATAAATAAATAAAATAAAATTCCGATACGGTTATTATTTTCAGTCTGACCACCAAAGTGACCCTGTTGTTGCACGACACTCCTCAAATATGATTTTTACAATAATCGATGAAGCACAAATATGCCATAAATAATAAATATTCATAACAATTGCAAGCCGCTCGCTGTAGGAAGCACATAAATGTTAATTGATCCGTTTCGAATTCCAGCATCTCCGATTCTGCTTAACGATATTTGTGATGGACGTCTTTCATTTGTCATTTCTCTAATGATGTGGGAAGGTGTGATATCATACCTCGCATTGGGGATTTATAGCTTGGTATAAATCATTGTCGTGTGGGATAACCATCCAACAATGACAAGCTGTGACAAGCACGCAATATCGAATCAATATTGAAAATACAACTATCGCCCCCTGCGACTTTTGAAATGTATCTGTTCATTGATTTCTCTCGTGAAAAGCTTGTGTCTTTCTACTGTTACATTGTACAATGGCACCAAATATTCTTCGAATTTTTTTAGCTATTTTCTGACTTCAACTTATTGTTAGCCTTTGAGAAAATTTCAAATGTTTAATGGACGGATGTCCAGTGTTGCTCTGGATCACCTAATAGTTTCATTTCTTGTGGGTTCATGCGTTCTGCCATTTTTCATGTTATGTATATAACGTATCCTACCTACTGCGCCATGTCATCTTTTGGTAAATGTTATATAATATGAAAAAGAAAACTGTAGGTCATAATGAGCTTATGACAAGAGGCATAAGATGTCTGGAGGACTTGCTCATTGCTAATATCCTATACAATAGGAAAAGTTGGGTCGAAAATCCATCAGAAAACAACTACTTTCCTAGCTAGGAACTCTGCACGGAAATTTCATCAGATGTAATTCAATGTTCGTCGTGGCATTAGCCAGGAAAGTAGTTGTTTTCTGATGGATTTTCGACCCAACTTTTCCTATTGTATAGGATATTAGCAATGAGCAAGTCCTCCGGACATCTTATGCCTCTGGTCATAAGCTCATTGTGACCTACACTTGTCTTTTTCGTTTTATTTACGGTCTTGACGATCGTGGTCATGGGTATCGCTTGGTTGAGCTTCCGGCGCTGAGATGGCGCTCGCAGTTTGGAGTTAATCCACTGTGCGGGCGCGGTTTCAGTTTCGGTCTGTAAATGGGTTTGGTTGTCGATTCATTCGTTGCAGTCATTAGTTATTGACTGCTAGACCTACCCTATACTGATGAGGAGCAACACTCCGAAATCGATATATAGGTGGTCCGAATGTTTCGATGAACATTCCCATGCAACCAAGCAATTGCAGAGATAACCCTGTAGGAACACTGCACGGAAATTTCATCAGATGTAATTCAATGTTCGTCGTGGCATTAAATCAAATCAAATCAAATCAAATCAAATCAAATCAAATCAAATCAAATCAAATCAAATCAAATCAAATCAAATCAAATCAAATCAAATCAAATCAAATCAAATCAAATCAAATCAAATCAAATCAAATCAAATCAAATCAAATCAAATCAAATCAAATCAAATCAAATCAAATCAAATCAAATCAAATCAAATCAAATCAAATCAAATCAAATCAAATCAAATCAAATCAAATCAAATCAAATCAAATCAAATCAAATCAAATCAAATCAAATCAAATCAAATCAAATCAAATCAAATCAAATCAAATCAAATCAAATTAAATCAAATCAAATCAAATATGCTTTATTATCGAAAGAACTGAATTCTCATTGATAAAGCGAGAAAATACATAAAAATATAGCTGTATAAACATAAATAAACAAACATGTATATATATATATATATATATATATATATATATATATATATATATATATATATATATATATATATACATATACACATACATATACACATACATACATACACACATATACACATATATAAACACACAAAGAGACATATATTATATTAGCCAGGAAAGTAGTTGTTTTCTGATGGATTTTCGACCCAACTTTTCCTATTGTATGGGATATTAGCAATGAGCAAGTCCTCCGGATATCTCATGTCTCTTGTTATGTAATACGTTTCCTTTCGTATGTTGAAAATTAAACCAAACATGACTCCTCTGGGAATAGAAAAAAAACCTATGATAAAAATGAAGTTACTTTTTCGTAATATCTAACAGAAAACTACTTTCCCGGTTAAAGCCACGCTGGACATTGAACGACGTCTGATTGTTTTTATGCCTAATAGCTGCGTTTGTAGAAAAAATTATTTGTATTTTTCGAGCACAAAGTGTCATTGCATACTTGGCAACGGAGTTGACTATGAAGTATTTAAGTTTTTACGTCACAAGCAAAGAGTAAGGGTATGGCGGCCGGATGTTTGAAAGACACTACAATAAGTGACAATTCAGTGAATGAACACTTGTTTGATAACGCAAAAAAATTAATAATTTCCTCAACGCTGCGTATAAATAAAATTAATTTTCTTTTCACACTCTGGTTCGAGCTTCACTGCCTCTTCTCTGCTGTCGATGTAGGAGCGCGTTTTGTTGTTTCAAAAAAACGAAACTCACCATTTGAGCAATAACATTTACATGCCAATAAAAATGCAGATGATTCGTGTTGCCATATATACAATTGTTCGCTAGGATGAAAAAGAATGAATATGCAAATGCGATGCGTGCCAGATGTGAGATCGCCCGGGTGATGATCTTCCACTCGTTCTGTGTGTACATGTGTACAGGGTGGACCACAAAATAATTTTTGATAAACTTGACAATTCAATATTTCGTGTATTTTTTTGGATGATTTGGTTTGTTTAATATCAAATAGTGTCTACACTTTATCAAAACGCTGTTAATAACAAAGGCTATGCAAGTTTCGTGTAAACATTTGAGATCTTTTTATTGTATTGGGAAATATTCGCTTAAAATTAATCTTTTATGTTATGCTTCAAAAATTATAAGAAAATATTGTAACGAATATAGTCCTGAAGGGTTTCAACTTAATTATTTGTACACGGAACGAAATATATTTACCCTTTGAAGTTTGAACAAGTACTTAATAAACACCCTGTATAGTATCACTTCTAGTTAGACTATACAGTATAAAATTTATCTATTTCATATCACATTATTTAATTTCAAACCAGTCTGTCAATGATAGCACTATAACTGCATCTCACAGTATCTGCCCTCTTCATTCGTGGCGTGATATTTATTGACACGGAGGGTTTTTCTCTAAATTGATCTGGAACTACTTCCATTCGCTACCAGGTGGAGCACTTCTAGAAGCGTTGACGACTGTAATGTCTGGTAATGACAGGTCCGGTTCCAGAATCGTTACAATATATAGAAATGTTATAAAATCAACAAAACAAGTATATTTCGGAACAAGAATAAGTAAGTCTAACAATATGTGTGAAGAGGGGGCAATTATTAATAATCTTAGAGGAAAAAATAGTGTGGAGTTTCAGGGTCTCGAAACCCCAACAATCTTGCGAGTGGAAGACAAGTACATGCTATAGAGACAGGTGTCCAGATATTTAACCTCTTTGAAAAATGTTCCATTCAAAGTTTTCTCCTAAAAAGAAAACAACGATTGATCGTTAGTCAATAATTGTGAAAGAAAGGGAGGAACCATTATATCAAAATTAGTGAAAATAATGATGCACTGGTAACAAGGAAATATATCCAAGTACGAGCACCATTAAAGACAGTTTGTAGATAGCAGTGCTCGTTATTGGTTCAGAGACGCAGTAGCAAAGGTTAGATAAGTATTTTTGAGTATTCTGTTTTTCAATAATATGTATTCATCAAAAAAACAAATATAGATATAGAGAACTCCGCTTATGATATTACATAATCTTTTTCAGTTGAAAACAATGTTTATATAAAATTACTTTTCATATGACACTCAATGATAATAGGGCTGCCGTTCGTAAGGGGACGACAGCTGGTTAACTGATAAAACAATTTCAAACAATCAATATAAAAAACATGTTTTCTAGTATAGAAATGCTCGAAATCAGTTACAGGCCAAACTTTTTTTTGTGTTTTTAGTCTTGACATTGTTTCGTCCTTTGATTTTATTTTTATGACTATTCCTATACAAAACCTGTTTTTGTCATTTTAAGGAAAATGAAGAATTTGAATTTGAATTTGAAATAACTGATGATGAGCATCTTTATGCTCGAAAACTTGTTTTTGATAGTATTATGTTGATACAACACCAGTTTTGACAAGTCATTGCCAAAGCTGCATTGACAACAACCCCTCTCCTACCCTAGGCATCGTCCATAGATATACTAATAAGTCCGCTCACTCTCGCAAGCGACCCAAATCATCCCCTCCGGTCCTCGCGCGTCCCTTGCCTTGTCTGTTTGGCTTGAGCGCCGGCCTGGTGGGCTAGCCACTGTAGACTGACCCCCGTATCAGAGGTTTCTGCAGGTGTCCGTATGATTTACGACCGCTCACAAAAAGAGCACATCAAAGGAGTTACCAGACTTATTAGTATATCTATGGACGATGCCCTAGGGATCAAATATATATAAATATATTGTGGAGACTACTTCGAGCTTTACTTTAATTTTAGTTTTTTTAATACTGAAACTGCACTTTGAGGATGAACTACTTTCTTCATATGAATTCATATATCTCTTTGTTTCACAGATATTACGAAAAACGGCGGTGCAGAAATCTCAGTGTTTCGAATTTTTCTCAATTTCCAAAACTAATGATCATACAAAAAATCGACAAAGTACACACATAGACAATGTTCAAACTCTACCATGCCAAAAAATTACTTTACGGGCAAGCGAGAAGACCGTATTACGTAGCCTTGTCCAGAAAAAAAACTGGTATAACGGCGTGTGGCTTGCGATTTCTTCGAAACCGTAAAAGAGTCGGTAAACACAATAATTTCCATGGATTGGCAATAGAAGGCGGAAAATGGGTTCCAGCTATCAGCGGCTCCCGCAAGAATGTTATTGTTCTCGTCGGCGTGTGTGAAAATCGTGTTACGCCCGTAACTGACCAAATAAATCTAAGCGGGGCCCGATTAGATCTGCTCTGGATAAACGAGATTCATGTTGCATTCGATAGCTCCGATATTATTGAAAAATATAGTGGTTTCATTGACGTGTAGGAGTTTTGTATTGACTTCAAGTCGTATTTTTTTTACGACCTCCGGTGTTCCCCAAGGATCGAATTTAGGTCCTCTTTCATTTCTTCTATTTCTTAATGATATCTGTTCGTCCATACAATTACAGAATGCTGATGGCATGAATATATTTAGAATTATTGATGATGAATCTATTGTATATCTCTGTGCAAAATGATGTCAATGCACTCAATGTTTGGAGAGTGGAAAATAAATTTACTCTCAATGATGCCAAGTGTAAGGTTATGACGTATACCAGAAAAACGAATACAAGAGAATACTTGTATACAACTTCTGATATGATCCTAGGCTACTTCTTGCAAAGAACAGCCTTCAGCCAGGTAACTGAAAAAAAATTGATGTTCAATAATTTTTTTTTCCAAAATCAAAGATGCTAACTTACTGAATGCCGATGTTCTGGGGAAAGGTGATATTTCTTGATATTTTTCTTTGGGTAAGGGCGTACCGAAGGAAGCAAATCGAAGAATTGCTTCTCCGTCATCCTCGTAATTCAAAAAAATAGTTCTAAATCTATTTATAGTTCTTCGGTTTTCATGGACTTTCTCAGGGTTGAAATAAAAAAACTTCCCTTTTCTTTTTTAATTTGTTGGTCGAACCCTATTGTAGAATGTAGATTGTAGGGGGGTCGTACAGGCTGTGCAGCCTCACAAGCACTTCGACCTATAAGTTCTTTTGTGCGTGACCCTTGGTCCATTCGAGGCCCGGGATTCCGAGACTTCTTGTGAAGTTTATCAGTTTCCTGGGAGCTAAGTTCCTGATGTTGGAGGGCGTTAAAAAGGCCTCTTCCAGGAACTTAAGCCTCTTGCAGAAAAGCGCTGGGTATTCGCAAAGCAAATGTTCTGCAGTTTCCGCGAAGTTCTCGCAGTAGCGGCAACTGTCACTCTCTGATTTACCCATCTTTTTGAGGTGGTACCCCAGAGGGCAGTGTCCAGTGAGGAGTACCGTTACCATCTTCAAGTCTTTCTTGTCTAACTCGAGAAGCTGTTTAGCTTTCTTTGGCGATAGGCACATTAGTCTTTTCGCTTGTCTTTGTCCTGGCACTTTGTTCCAGTGAGATTTCATTTCATCGGTTTCCCAGCGTCGGAACTCCTCTTTCAAGTGGGCTTTGGAGAGTCCACAGAAAGGTTCTGGGCCGGGAAATTGTGTTTGCCCCTTCTTTGGCAAGGCAATCTGCTTCTTCGTTACCTTTAATTCCTTTGTGACCTGGCACCCACATCAGGGTGACCTGATTGTTTGTTGCCAGTTGTCTCAGGGATTTTTCACAGTCCCAAGTCAGCTTAGACTCACAGGTGTATGACCTCAGAGCTTTTAGTGCTGCTTGGCTATCTGATAGTATATAGATTTCTGCCCTTCGAGTGCCTCTTTCAAGGCATTCCTGGGCACATAATTCTATAGCATGTACTTCTGCTTAGAAGATAGTTGGGGTCGAACCCTATACTTCCTTACTCTTTTTTTCTTGATCGCATACACAGTAATAGTAATAAGAAATGAATGTGAAAGGGCAATGCCTGCGATTATTTCGTTTTCGACTTTCATTTTGAAGAAACAATAATTTTTTATTACATAAATATCAAAATATTTGACACCAACGACGGTGTTGTCGTTTTTTCATCTGCTCAATTGGAATGGATGCTGAATGCAGTTTCTTGCATATGCGATTGATATGAAGATTCCAGTTTAATCTTTCATCTTCAATGTGCCCAATGATTTCTTCTCTTGTGACATAAGTGTTCCATCAATAATGATTATGTCATCAGAGATTTTATCCTTCCTATTGTAAAATTTCATTAATACAGACTTTGTTGTAGTGACTCCACTTTTTGTTTCAGACCAGCCATGGCCACAAAAACGAATATATCCAGAAACCGGAACAGTTGGGGTCCTATATCTGTGAGTACGCCGATTTGCTACAGATCGAAAGCCGATGAAGAAGAGGACGACGAAGAAGACGACGAAGTGAAGAGCATCCAGGCGAGGCAACTCGACCCACTGAAAGAAGACCTTGCCGATTGGCTGAATAAGACTTTAGGTAAGTAACCATTAGGGGGTAAATGAGGTAATCTCTGCAGGCCTTGATTAAGTAACATGGAATCTGGTCATGACCAGCGGATTTCTTTGGTTTCAATCTTTTAAAGGCTTTTTCTATATTTGAACCCTCATATTAGTGATATTTTTTCCTAGACAATTTTTGCTGATGTCATTTTTGGCTTACGTCAATTTTTTCCTGACGACATTTTTTGCTGACATTTTTGCTGGCGACATTTTTTGCTGACGTCAGTTTTTGCTGGCGACAGTTTTTGCTGGCGACAATTCTTGCTGGCGACAGTTTTTACTAGCGACATTTTTTGCTGGCGATATTTTTTCCTGACATTTTTTTCTGGCTACTTTTTTTCCTGACAAAATTATTTACTGATGAAATTTTTGCTAACATTTTTTGCTAACGATATTCTTTGCCGACGACATTTTTTGTTGACTTTTTTACTTAAGGCATTTTTTTCTGACGACGTTTTTTTCTGACGACTTTTTTTCCTGAAGACATTGTTTGCTGACGAAATTTTGTGCTGACGACATTTCTATATCATTTGCATTCTATCTGAATAACATTAATTCAATTTTACCCTCTGCTGCCTATTGCTCAGGTAGTTTATGAAGTAATGTACGGCACGAAATCACGCGCTAGGCGCAGTCTAATTTTCTTATTTTTCTCGAGACGAACCACCAACAGATGTTCATCTCGATCAGCATAAGTCACGTAAAGGAGTCATCCGCCCGAAGACAACACGGCACGATGTCATAGGTTACTCCTTTAATATTCCGCTCGGAACAGTTTTCTACTTCCTTATACAGCGCCTTGCGGTCCTAATGGGTGCTTTCTATCGGAGAACATTAGATTATGTCTTATTCGTAGAAGAGTATTCAGGGCGCGAGCTAGGATTGCCGAGTTTGATTTCTGTCTGTATATAGACCGTCGCCGTTTTTATCTTTCGCCCTGTGGAAACCGGAACTGGTTCAATCGTTTGATACAATTGCGTCGAGGCTAATTGTGGGAATTTATCATCTTTACAAATCTCTAAACTTACCTTACTAATCGAAATCAAATAGTTCTTTTAAACAATATTAGTTCTGACAAGGAAAAAATTGTTCGAGGAATCCTCCAGGGATCAGTTCTGGGTCCTGTTCTATTTCTATTATACATCAACGATATAGTCAACCTAGATATTTCTGGACATCTTACTTTGTCTTGACATATGCTACTACTAGGATTGTAGATTCAGATTTTGAATTCCAAGAGATACGAGGATGTATTGATATCTAGTTAGCCTAGACCAGTTCCCTGCATAAACAAAATATTGCGTTACCATAGCAACGAACAATAACTTATTAGAAGTGTCAGTGTAAAGTTTGACGTTAAAAAAGTAAACCAGAGTTACGCAATAAATTGAATGAAAAAATATGTCCACGGAAATTGTGAAAATCGAAAAATTGGAGTATCGAGCCATCATCAAGTAGGTACCTGTATTCAAAAGGGTTAAGAAGGTTAAGAAGATATGTTTAATACCCTTGGTGATCAATGTCCTTCGTATGCGACCGTGAAAAATTGGACTGCAAGCTTCAAAAGAGGTAAATTTTTCCATTGAAGATGATGACCGATCGGGAAGGCCAGTTTCTGTGTCAGTCCCGAAAATATCGATGCAGTTCATGACATGATTTTAACAGACCGTCGAATTGGGCTAAAACGGATATCTGAAGCACTGAATATTTCATACGAACGCGTTCATCATATAGTTCACGTCAATTTGGACATGAGAAAAATTGCTGCAAAAAGGATCCCCAAATGTTTGAATGTTGACCAAAAGCGTGCAAGGGTAGTAGCATCGCGTTCGATCTGTGTTCGATTTGAAAACGATGTAGACTTCTTAAACCGAATTGTAACTATGGATGAGACTTGGGTACATTTCTACGATCCAGAAACAAAGCAACAATCGATGGAATGGCGACACTCCGGTTCTCCAAGACCTTAGAAGTTTCGTGTCCAAAAATCTGCTGGAAAAGTTCTTGCTTCAGTTTTTTGGGATTGCCATGGAGTAATCATGATTGATTTTTTGGACAAGGGTAGAACAATAACTAGAGATTACTATTCGACATTACTGACCACTCTACGGGAAAAAATTGAAGAGAAATGACGCGGAAAGCTATCCAAAGGTGTTTTGTAGGGCATATTGGAGTATATGTTGGAAAATTTTGAAAAAAAAATCACTTCCCCGATCTGTATCGAGGGAAGTAGAGACGAAGAAAACGGAAAAACCCTGTAAACTTTTTCCGGATTTTATGATCGCAAAAGAAAAAAATTTGGCAAATACTGTCGTCGAATTATTGAAACGGTTCAAATTTCAATGCGATATCACGAAGGCTTCGTAAAATATAAAGGATCAAAGTTTTTACAGGCTCAGCTAGTAAAAAAGCTACAGACAAAATTCCTCCGTCTAGGAAACCGTAGATAATACACTACCTAAAGGGTAGTTGTATAATGAAAAGTAGCGGGACCAAAAACGATCCCTGTGGAACCCCATTCTCCACAGTAAAAAACTCAGAGACATCCCTTTCCAACATAATCGCTTGCATTGAATTAAATAAATAGGACTGAATTAATGATACTGCATCTGCAGAAAATCCGATGAAATGTAAAATAGCAAATAAAAGCTGATGTGTGATGCTGTCGAACGCTTTCGTGTAATCAAGCATAGCCAATGCTGTCAATTGGTTTCGGTCGATTGCGGAGAGGATGTCATCTGCAACTTGCATTTATCTGCATTGAAACACAGAAAATTGGCATCACACCAATTTTAAACTTTTTCTTTTCGATAGATATTATACCTTTCAATGCATCTATGTCATACCCGTGCCACATTAAGGTTGTATCGTCAGCAACCATTGTGAACTTGAAATATCGATATTTGTCATTCAAATACAACAGAAAGAGAATAGGGCCTAGTACTGATCCTTGAGGTACACCACAACAGATCTTCCGATGTCATATTTTGCATTCTGACAATTCGCATCCTGTCTGAGAGATACGATTCTATCCAATTGTGGACAGTACCTCTAATCCCATAATAGTACAATTTTTTAAGCAGTATTTCGTGATTTCTTTTACATGCGTAAAATTTGAATCAACTGGATAATTTCTCATGGACGATGTTCTATTATCGAAAATCACGTACCCGTACAATTCTGCTCGTAAATAAGTTGCATGACATCGGAATATTGTCAAAAAAGCTCTAATAGAGCTTCAATCACGAACTTGCGATCTATTTATGAAATAGGACGCTGTACCTGGTACATTCCGGGGTCAAAAGAACAGTTGATTACGTTCTTCCACAGATAACTTCCTGGTATTCGATTCGAATGACAGCCATCAATTTTACGGCCGTACTAAATTTTTATGAACGTTGATGGGTCTTTGAAATGCAATGCGAAACGAAAGTCGTTTTTATGTCGATGAACCCGATAATGGTGGTTTATGGGACTTTTCTTAAATGGAAATTGTTAGAAACCTGGAATCTTCGAATGTTCAAGAAACAGGCCAATCATTTCAGTAGTTGAAATCAAAAATGGAGAAAAAATATGCAAACTTTCTCTATTATTGTTCTATTCTATAAAAAATACTTTAGTTTGTTTGAAAGTGGTTGACAAAGTTTCACTTTGAGTAAGGTTATTCTGGACTCTCATTGTCTAAAAAAGAATAAGGAACATTCAATTCTCTGTAATTCTATTCACGTTTCAACTGTCTAATGTCTCAAAGTGAAACATTGTCAACTACTTTCAAACATGCAGTTATTTTCATCAAACTTTATACCTACACCGTATAACTTGACAGACTTTGTCTAAACTGAGCAAAGATTTGTGAGCAGTAATCTCGTGCTTTTATCACTGTATCAAGATTCTCTAATACAGGGTGTCATTTGAGAATTCCAATTTTTATTAAATATTGTACGGTAAGATCAAGAATTGATTTTGACATATCAATCTCGTCATTGCAAATAGTTCAATGTTCATAATCTATATCTGAATAAATATCTACAACCAAATTCATGTAATATTTGTCAAATTTCCGATATTATCAATTTCCTGGTGAACTAATGCTTGATGCGTTTTCACAGCAACTCGTGACTATTCTATTATGAATTTTGCAATTTTTACAATTATTCGGCATCGAAATGTTTTCGTGCATGGACCAACTAATTCAATTGTTTCAGGAATCGATTACATCAACAAAGATAATTTCCTAGCCGAATTGGATAACGGAGTCGTGCTCTGTCACTTGGCCCAGCTCATCTGCGACACCATCAAACGAAGCGTGGCCAATGGACTTGTCAAAGGGGTAAGTGCTCGAGGGCATCATTATAAAAAACGGAGTTCTCCAAGGTTCGGGTTTGGGGCCAGAATTGGCAAAATGGAGAACTTATGCAGGGAATATCTCTAATTGAAATATTGTGGATTCATTTGATAATTGTATAATAATGTCCATTTTTCACTTGTATATTATTTGTTTATTTTAACTGGAATACGGTTTCTATAAATACGCTAATAACGCCCTAGGGCGTTACGGCCATAATACCCGCTCATTGTACGAGGAGAAATGAAGCAAAAGCTAGAACGAAATAATTTATCTTTTCTCAATAATTTCACCAATTGATTGGCGATCAAAGTCTAAAAATGCATTTAAAAATATATATATATATATATATATATATATATATATATATATATATAAGTGAAAATAGAGTATATTTCGTTTTAATTCCGAGAGTTCTAACCTTTGACAGCTGTTTCGTGCTAACGCACTCATCAGAAAGGATTTATGGAGCTCTCGAAATCAAAACGAATCCACTCAAGAATTAATACCGTGAGGCAAGACAGAATATAACAGGAAGTTATTCATGACATCTACAGTCACTAGTTGAAACTTAATTTGACACAAAAAAGGCAATTTTTTACGGAAAAATGCACTCATCCACAAAAATCGACATTTTCAGAAAGAATTAACATTCCAATTCAAAAAACAAGTACAATTTCGGATCCAGGAGAAAATTTTCTACAAGATGAAGTGATATTCGCGAAATTTCGCATTGTTTGAAATATTCCCAGGTGATCAAAGTCTAAAAATGCAATATTCTGAATAGAAGAAAATCCCATTTTGCGAACATTTTTATTTTATATTTTTTGAAAAATCGAAAACTCTCCGTAGACCTAACTCGATGACCTGATTCCGAATTTTACCTCAAAAATTTAATTCGACGAAAGGTTAACTGGAAAAGGGCAATTTTTGACGGAAAAATGCACCCATCCACAAAAATCGATATTTTCTCAAAGAATTAACATTCCAATTCAAAAAACAAGTACATTTTCGGATCCAGAAGAAAATTTTCTATAAGATGAGAAGATACTCGCGGGATTTTGCATTTTTTGAAATATTCCCAGGCGATCAAAGTCTAAAAATGCAATATTCTGTTAAAAAAAAAACCCATTTTTCGAACATTTTTATTTTACATTTTTTGAAAAATCGAAAACTCTCCGTAGACGTAACTCGACGACCTGATTCCGAATTTTACCTCAAAAATTTAATTCGACGAAGGGTTAACTGGAAAAGGGCAATTTTTGACGGAAAAATGCACCCATCCACAAAAATCGATATTTTCTCAAAGAATTAACATTCCAATTCAAAAAACAAGTACATTTTCGGATCCAGAAGAAAATTTTCTATAAGATGAGAGGATACTCGCGGGATTTTGCATTTTTTGAAATATTCCCAGGTGATCAAAGTCTAAAAATGCAATATTCTGTTAAAAATAATCCCATTATTCGAACATTTTTATTTTACATTTTTTGAAAAATCGAAAACTCTCCGTAGACGTAACTCGACGACCTGATTCCGAATTTTACCTCAAAAATTTAATTCGACGGAAGGTTAACTGGAAAAGGGCAATTTTTGACGGAAAAATGCACCCATCCACAAAAATCGACATTTTCTTAAAGAATTAACATTCCAATTCGAAAAACAAATACATTTTTGGATCCAGAAGGAAATTTTCTATAGGACGAATTGATATTCGCGGGATTTCGCATTTTTTGAAATATTCCCAGGCGATCAAAGTCTAAAAATGCAATATTCTGTAAAGAAGAAAATCCCATTTTGCGAACATTTTTATTTTACATTTTTTGAAAAATCGAAAACTCTCCGTAGACGTAACTCGACGACCTGATTTCGAATTTTACCTCAAAAATTTAATTCGACGAAAGGTTAACTGGAAAAGGGCAATTTTTGACGGAAAAATGCATCCATCCACAAAAATCGATATTTTCTTAAAGAATTAACATTCCAATTCGAAAAACAAATACATTTTTGGATCCAGAAGAAAATTTTCTATAGGATGAATTGATATTCGCGGGATTTCGCATTTTTTGAAATATTCCCAGGCGATCAAAGTCTAAAAATGCAATGTTCTGTAAAGAAGAAAATCCCATTTTGCGAACATTTTTATTTTCCATTTTTTGAAAAATCGAAAACCCTCCGTAGACGTAACTCGACGACCTGATTCCGAATTTTACCTCAAAAATTTAATTGGACGAAGGGTTAACTGGAAAAGGGCAATTTTTGACGGAAAAATGCACCTATCCACAAAAATCAACATTTTCTTAAAGAGTTAAAATTCCAATTAAAAAAACAAGTACATTCTTAGATCCAGAAGAAAATTTTCTATAAGATGAAGAGATATTCGCGAGGTTTCCCATTTTTTGAAATATTCCCAGGCGATCAAAGTCTAAAAATGCAATATTCTGTATAGAAGAAAATCCTATTTTGCGAACATTTTAATTTTACATTTTTTGAAAAATCGAAAACTCTACGTAGACGTAACTCAACGACCTGATTCCGAAAATCACCTCAAAAATTGAATTCGACGAAAGGTTAACTGGAAAAGGGCAATTTTTGACGGAAAAATGCACTCATCCACAAAAATCGACATTTTCAGAAAGAATTAACATTCCAATTAAAAAAACAAGTACAATTTCGGATCCAGGAGAAAATTTTCTATAGGATGAATTGATATTCGCGGGATTTCGCATTTTTTGAAATATTCCCAGGCGATCAAAGTCTAAAAATGCAATATTCTGTAAAGAAGAAAATCCCATTTTGCGAACATTTTTATTTTACATTTTTTGAAAAATCGAAAACTCTCCGTAGACGTATCTCGACGACCTAATTCCGAATTTTACCTCAAAAATTCAATTCGACGAAAGGTTAACTGGAAAAGGGCAATTTTTGACGGAAAAATGCACCCATCCACAAAAATCGATATTTTCTCAAAGAATTAACATTCCAATTCAAAAAACACGTACATTTTCGGATCCAGAAGAAAATTTTCTATAAGATGAGGAGATACTCGCGGGATTTTGCATTTTTTGAAATATTCCCAGGCGATCAAAGTCTAAAAATGCAATATTCTGTAAAAAAAAATCCCATTTTTCGAACATTTTTATTTTACATTTTTTGAAAAATCGAAAACTCTCCGTAGACGTAACTCGACGACCTGATTCCGAATTTTACCTCAAAAATTTAATTCGACGAAAGGTTAACTGGAAAAGGGCAATTTTTGACGGAAAAATGCACCCATCCACAAAAATCGACATTTTCTTAAAGAATTAACATTTCAATTCGAAAAACAAATACATTTTTGGATCCAGAAGAAAATTTTCTATAGGATGAATTGATATTCGCGGGATTTCGCATTTTTTGAAATATTCCCAGGCGATCAAAGTCTAAAAATGCAATATTCTGTAAAGAAGAAAATCCCATTTTGCGAACATTTTTATTTTACATTTTTTGAAAAATCGAAAACTCTCCGTAGACGTAACTCGACGACCTGATTTCGAATTTTACCTCAAAAATTTAATTCGACGAAAGGTTAACTGGAAAAGGGCAATTTTTGACGGAAAGATGCACCCATCCACAAAAATCGACATTTTCTTAAAGAATTAACATTCCAATTCGAAAAACAAATACATTTTTGGATCCAGAAGAAAATTTTCTATAGGATGAATTGATATTCGCGGGATTTCGCATTTTTTGAAATATTCCCAGGCGATCAAAGTCTAAAAATGCAATATTCTGTAAAGAAGAAAATCCCATTTTGCGAACATTTTTATTTTACATTTTTTGAAAAATCGAAAACTCTCCGTAGACGTATCTCGACGACCTAATTCCGAATTTTACCTCAAAAATTCAATTCGACGAAAGGTTAACTGGAAAAGGGCAATTTTTGACGGAAAAATGCACCCATCCACAAAAATCGATATTTTCTCAAAGAATTAACATTCCAATTCAAAAAACAAGTACATTTTCGGATCCAGAAGAAAATTTTCTATAAGATGAGAAGATACTCGCGGGATTTTGCATTTTTTGAAATATTCCCAGGCGATCAAAGTCTAAAAATGCAATATTCTGTTAAAAAAAAACCCATTTTTCGAACATTTTTATTTTACATTTTTTGAAAAATCGAAAACTCTCCGTAGACGTAACTCGACGACCTGATTCCGAATTTTACCTCAAAAATTTAATTCGACGAAGGGTTAACTGGAAAAGGGCAATTTTTGACGGAAAAATGCACCCATCCACAAAAATCGATATTTTCTCAAAGAATTAACATTCCAATTCAAAAAACAAGTACATTTTCGGATCCAGAAGAAAATTTTCTATAAGATGAGAGGATACTCGCGGGATTTTGCATTTTTTGAAATATTCCCAGGTGATCAAAGTCTAAAAATGCAATATTCTGTTAAAAATAATCCCATTATTCGAACATTTTTATTTTACATTTTTTGAAAAATCGAAAACTCTCCGTAGACGTAACTCGACGACCTGATTCCGAATTTTACCTCAAAAATTTAATTCGACGGAAGGTTAACTGGAAAAGGGCAATTTTTGACGGAAAAATGCACCCATCCACAAAAATCGACATTTTCTTAAAGAATTAACATTCCAATTCGAAAAACAAATACATTTTTGGATCCAGAAGAAAATTTTCTATAGGACGAATTGATATTCGCGGGATTTCGCATTTTTTGAAATATTCCCAGGCGATCAAAGTCTAAAAATGCAATATTCTGTAAAGAAGAAAATCCCATTTTGCGAACATTTTTATTTTACATTTTTTGAAAAATCGAAAACTCTCCGTAGACGTAACTCGACGACCTGATTTCGAATTTTACCTCAAAAATTTAATTCGACGAAAGGTTAACTGGAAAAGGGCAATTTTTGACGGAAAAATGCATCCATCCACAAAAATCGATATTTTCTTAAAGAATTAACATTCCAATTCGAAAAACAAATACATTTTTGGATCCAGAAGAAAATTTTCTATAGGATGAATTGATATTCGCGGGATTTCGCATTTTTTGAAATATTCCCAGGCGATCAAAGTCTAAAAATGCAATGTTCTGTAAAGAAGAAAATCCCATTTTGCGAACATTTTTATTTTACATATTTTGAAAAATCGAAAACTCTCCGTAGACGTATCTTGACGACCTAATTCCGAATTTTACCTCAATAATTTAATTCGACGAAAGGTTAACTGGAAAAGGGCAATTTTTGACGGAAAAATGCACCCATCCACAAAAATCGACATTTTCTTAAAGAATTAACATTCCAATTCGAAAAACAAATACATTTTTGGATCCAGAAGAAAATTTTCTATAGGATGAATTGATATTCGCGGGATTTCGCATTTTTTGAAATATTCCCAGGCGATCAAAGTCTAAAAATGCAATATTCTGTAAAGAAGAAAATCCCATTTTGCGAACATTTTTATTTTCCATTTTTTGAAAAATCGAAAACTCTCCGTAGACGTAACTCGACGACCTGATTCCGAATTTTACCTCAAAAATTTAATTGGACGAAGGGTTAACTGGAAAAGGGCAATTTTTGACGGAAAAATGCACCTATCCACAAAAATCAACATTTTCTTAAAGAGTTAAAATTCCAATTAAAAAAACAAGTACATTCTTAGATCCAGAAGAAAATTTTCTATAAGATGAAGAGATATTCGCGAGGTTTCCCATTTTTTGAAATATTCCCAGGCGATCAAAGTCTAAAAATGCAATATTCTGTATAGAAGAAAATCCTATTTTGCGAACATTTTAATTTTACATTTTTTGAAAAATCGAAAACTCTACGTAGACGTAACTCAACGACCTGATTCCGAAAATCACCTCAAAAATTGAATTCGACGAAAGGTTAACTGGAAAAGGGCAATTTTTGACGGAAAAATGCACTCATCCACAAAAATCGACATTTTCAGAAAGAATTAACATTCCAATTCAAAAAACAAGTACAATTTCGGATCCAGGAGAAAATTTTCTACAAGATGAAGTGATATTCGCGAAATTTCGCATTTTTTGAAATATTCCCAGGTGATCAAAGTCTAAAAATGCAATATTCTGAAAAGAAGAAAATCCCATTTTGCGAACATTTTTATTTTACATTTTTTGAAAAATCGAAAACTCTCCGTAGACCTAACTCGACGACCTGATTCCGAATTTTACCTCAAAAATTTAATTATACGAAAGGTTAACTGGAAAAGGGCAATTTTTGACGGAAAAATGCACCCGTCCACAAAAATCGATATTTTCTCAAAGAATTAACATTCCAATTCAAAAAACACGTACATTTTCGGATCCAGAAGAAAATTTTCTATAAGATGAGAAGATACTCGCGGGATTTTGCATTTTTTGAAATATTCCCAGGCGATCAAAGTCTAAAAATGCAATATTCTGTAAAAAAAAATCCCATTTTTCGAACATTTTTATTTTACATTTTTTGAAAAATCGAAAACTCTCCGTAGACGTAACTCGACGACCTGATTCCGAATTTTACCTCAAAAATTTAATTCGACGAAAGGTTAACTGGAAAAGGGCAATTTTTGACGGAAAGATGCACCCATCCACAAAAATCGACATTTTCTTAAAGAATTAACATTCCAATTCGAAAAACAAATACATTTTTGGATCCAGAAGAAAATTTTCTATAGGATGAATTGATATTCGCGGGATTTCGTATTTTTTGAAATATTCCCAGGCTATCAAAGTCTAAAAATGCAATATTCTGTAAAGAAGAAAATCCCATTTTGCGAACATTTTTATTTTACATTTTTTGAAAAATCGAAAACTCTCCGTAGACGTAACTCGACGACCTGATTTCGAATTTTACCTCAAAAATTTAATTCGACGAAAGGTTAACTGGAAAAGGGCAATTTTTGACGGAAAGATGCACCCATCCACAAAAATCGACATTTTCTTAAAGAATTAACATTCCAATTCGAAAAACAAATACATTTTTGGATCCAGAAGAAAATTTTCTATAGGATGAATTGATATTCGCGGGATTTCGCATTTTTTGAAATATTCCCAGGCGATCAAAGTCTAAAAATGCAATATTCTGTAAAGAAGAAAATCCCATTTTGCGAACATTTTTATTTTACATTTTTTGAAAAATCGAAAACTCTCCGTAGACGTAACTCGACGACCTGATTTCGAATTTTACCTCAAAAATTTAATTCGACGAAAGGTTAACTGGAAAAGGGCAATTTTTGACGGAAAAATGCACCCATCCACAAAAATCGACATTTTCTTAAAGAATTAACATTCCAATTCGAAAAACAAATACATTTTTGGATCCAGAAGAAAATTTTCTATAGGATGAATTGATATTCGCGGGATTTCGCATTTTTTGAAATATTCCCAGGCGATCAAAGTCTAAAAATGCAATATTCTGTAAAGAAGAAAATCCCATTTTGCGAACATTTTTATTTTACATTTTTTGAAAAATCGAAAACTCTCCGTAGACGTAACTCGACGACCTGATTTCGAATATCACCTCAAAAATTGAATTCGACGAAAGGTTAACTGGAAAAGAGCAATTTTTTACGAAAAAATGCACTCATCCACAAAAATCGACATTTTCAGAAAGAATTAACATTCCAATTCAAAAAACAAGTACAATTTCGGATCCAGGAGAAAATTTTCCACAAGATGAAGTGATATTCGCGAAATTTCGCATTGTTTGAAATATTCCCAGGTGATCAAAGTCTAAAAATGCAATATCCTGAATAGAAGAAAATCCCATTTTGCGAACATTTTTATTTTACATTTTTTGAAAAATTGAAAACTCTCTGTAGACGTAACTCGACGACCTGATTCCGAATTTTACCTCAAAAATTTAATTCGACGAAAGGTTAACTGGAAAAGGGCAATTTTTGACGGAAAAATGCACCCATCCACAAAAATCGACATTTTCTTAAAGAATTAACATTCCAATTCAAAAAACAAGTACATTTTCGGATCCAGAAGAAAATTTTCTATAAGATGAGAAGATACTCGCGGGATTTTGCATTTTTTGAAATATTCCCAGGCGATCAAAGTCTAAAAATGCAATATTCTGTAAAAAAAAATCCCATTTTTCGAACATTTTTATTTTACATTTTTTGAAAAATCGAAAACTCTCCGTAGACGTAACTCGACGACCTGATTCCGAATTTTACCTCAAAAATTTAATTCGACGAGAGGTTAACTGGAAAAGGGCAATTTTTTACGGAAAAATGCACCCATCCACAAAAATCGACATTTTCTTAAAGAATTAACATTCCAATTCGAAAAACAAATACATTTTTGGATCCAGAAGAAAATTTTCTATAGGACGAATTGATATTCGCGGGATTTCGCATTTTTTGAAATATTCCCAGGCGATCAAAGTCTAAAAATGCAATATTCTGTAAAGAAGAAAATCCCATTTTGCGAACATTTTTATTTTACATTTTTTGAAAAATCGAAAACTCTCCGTAGACGTAACTCGACGACCTGATTTCGAATTTTACCTCAAAAATTTAATTCGACGAAAGGTTAACTGGAAAAGGGCAATTTTTGACGGAAAAATGCACCCATCCACAAAAATCGACATTTTCTTAAAGAATTAACATTCCAATTCGAAAAACAAATACATTTTTGGATCCAGAAGAAAATTTTCTATAGGATGAATTGATATTCGCGGGATTTCGCATTTTTTGAAATATTCCCAGGCGATCAAAGTCTAAAAATGCAATATTCTGTAAAGAAGAAAATCCCATTTTGCGAACATTTTTATTTTACATTTTTTGAAAAATCGAAAACTCTCCGTAGACGTAACTCGACGACCTGATTTCGAATATCACCTCAAAAATTGAATTCGACGAAAGGTTAACTGGAAAAGGGCAATTTTTTACGAAAAAATGCACTCATCCACATAAATCGACATTTTCAGAAAGAATTAACATTCCAATTCAAAAAACAAGTACAATTTCGGATCCAGGAGAAAATTTTCTACAAGATGAAGTGATATTCGTGAAATTTCGCATTGTTTGAAATATTTCCAGGTGATCAAAGTCTAAAAATGCAATATCCTGAATAGAAGAAAATCCCATTTTGCGAACATTTTTATTTTACATTTTTTGAAAAATCGAAAACTCTCAGTAGACGTAACTCGACGACCTGATTCCGAAAATCACCTCAAAAATTGAATTCTACGAAAGGTTAACTGGAAAAGGGCAATTTTTGACGAAAAAATGCACCCATCCACAAAAATCGATATTTTCTTAAAGAATTAACATTCCAATTCAAAAACAAGTACATTTTTGGATCCAGAAGAAAATTTTCTATAAGATGAAAAGATATTCGCGAGATTTCGCATTTTTTTAAATATTCCCAGGCGATCAAAGTCTAAAAATGCAATATTTCTGAATAGAAGAAAATACCATTTTGCGAACATTTTTATTTTACATTTTTTGAAAAATCGAAAACTCTCCGTAGACGTAACTCAACGATCTGATTCCGTATATCACCTGAAAAATTTAATCCGACTTAGGATGACCTGGAAAAGGGCAATTTTTTACGAAAAAATGCACCATCAACAAAATCGACATTTTCTAAATGAATTAACATTCCAATTTAAAAAACTAGTACATTACCGGATCCTAGCAGATGGAGTGTTATTCGCGGGATTTCGCAATTTTGAAATATTCCCAGGCGATCAAAGTCTAAAAATGCAATATTCTGAATAGAAGAAAATCCCTTTTTGCGAACATTTTTATTTCACATTTTTTTTGAAATCACAAACTTCCCTCAAACGTATCTCGACAAGATGATTCCGAATATCACCTCAAAAATAGAATTCGACAGAGGGTTAACTGAAAAGGGGCAGTTTGTTTGATGACAAAAATGCACCAATTCACAACATCGACATTTTCTACGTGAACATCTGCGAATGTATCCGTCACTAGATAGGTTAGGTTAGGTTTGAACGTGAGTGGGCCCGTATCAGGCCCTCCACTGCGGCCAATGGCCTATTGTGGCTCACCCTATGGTTATATTTCGCCCAGTATATCCAATCTCTTGACGAAATTGAGGAATGCATTGTGAGAACAATTTACCAGTCACTAGATAACTCATGCTTTGTTCTGCATCTTTTCTAAGTTTCAATATTTGAGTTTTTGAAAGATGCCACGTAGTTAATTATTTTCCTTGAGTATCGCTTTGTAATTCTAGCAAATACCCACTGTCAGAGGAAAATGTTTCGAGAAAGCAGCGAGAAGAAGTTTTTTCTCCAGAGACAACATGGAAAACTTCATCAGGTTCTGCAGGTCACTCGGTGTTCACGAGAATCTCCTATTCGAGAGCGATGATTTGGGTAAATATCAATCATTTTGTAATTTCATATTCAGATCATTTTACATCTCTCCCGAGTATGTGGATTCTAGAAAAAATATATGCGACCATTTAGACCATATATGGTACATGTGGGAAAATGTTCAGATGTGCCTCAAGGTACAAAATCTGGGCCACTTATTAGCTTGTTTGATTTTGTTTGAATTTCAATGGGGACGTTTAAATATTTTGATCGAATCGAAATAGCAAACTGCCTTTAGAACTGAAAGTGCGAAAAACTCCTCTAAGGAAGATTTTAATTCAGATTTCAATTATCTAACTTCCATCATACAGGGCGTAACAGGGGTGCGTGAAAGCTACATAACTTACAACAATTTTTTTTAACGATAGATCAGACAAGTAGGCACATTCTTAAAATATTTCTTTAATGAAACGAATGAAACATACTTTTGTCTTATTTCCACTAGTTTTTTATTTTCACGGCCGATTTCGGGTTTTATTCCATTATCAATTATAAAAACTAACTAATACAATTGAACTCTACAACCTAGTTATATAGGGAGTTTGCAGGTAAACTTGATGAAGAGGTGATTAAATGAAATTAAATAAACAGGGGTGAGACGATATAAATTCAATACTGGAGGTTATGGAACTTACCTGAGTTGTCAAAATTATAAATTCAAAAGTGGAGACCTACATAAATCGAGTTGCTCGTTGAGGGTTCTATATTTCCGGTTTTTAATTGATTTATTAATTTCCATGGCTTTCAATAGATTCATTTCCTTTCCTTTATTACATGTGTGTAGGATTTTGAGATTATCTCTACTTATCTTGTGTGGATTCTTGCAGATGTTCGTACATTGTTGATTTTTTGTTCATTTTATCTCGTTTAGGTTTTGCATTGAACATAATTCTGCCTCAATTATTATAACTTATGAAAGTTGTTGATATTTTGAATTTAGAAAAATAATTTTGAATGTTTTCTGAAATTTTACCTGATTAATATTAATCCTACCATATTGACGTGTATTGTGTTCTTCGATATTTGGGTATAGTTCACTCGTAACCTTTTTATGAGTTCCACCTGATATTAATTCCTCTATTATAGAAACTCGTACATGACTGTTTACCGCAATTTGTTTAAAAAAAAACTAGTGGAAATAAGACAAAAGTGGGTTTCTTTCTTTTCATTGAAGTGATCATGAGTTTCCACAAAATAAACAGTCATCAATTACACAAAATATTTCTATTAGCATACAGGACGTCTCAAAATAAGGTACACATCTGAGTTCTGGATCATACTGTATGTGATCCCACCTTGCAGTACCTATACCTAACACGGTTCACTTTTCTCGACAGTTCTCCACCACCAGCCAAGAAACGTCGTTCTGTGCCTGCTCGAAGTGGCCCGCATAGCCTCCAAATTCGGCCTGGAGCCCCCCGGACTGGTACAACTAGAAAAACAGATCGCGGAAGAAGAAGGCCACTCTCCCGGATCGAGACTGAGCTCCCTGCTATCCTGGCAGTATCCGGACACGAGTTTCAGCTCGTCCTCGACCTACAATTCGCCCTCGAGCTTCAATTCGCCCTCGAGCTTCAATTCGCCATCGAGCTTCACGAAGATGCGTCACAGCGCGTCCGCGTCGGCCATATCGTCCGTCATGGATAGGTGGAACAGGAGCCATCACGTGATCGTGGTGCCGGAGAGGCAGGACGAGCTGGCCTCGCCCCTAGTTGGGGCTAGTGGCGCTAGCGATGGGGTTCCTAGCGATAATACCGAGGACGAGGAATGGTCCAGAGGTGAGTTGTGATTTGATGACAATCTAGAAACGTAATGAAAATAACATGAGAACAATATTCACTACTTGATTTAATGAAATGTTGATATTTGTTACACCTTACATTGAGGTTGTTTAAATAGTCAGTCCTGCAAATAAAATTATAATTACCTTAAAAGATGAAATATTTTCCTAGAAATATGTCGAACAATGTAGCTTCAGAAAAATGTAGCAGCTTCTTATTATGAACGAGACGCATGGCAATATTTAAATACAGCCTATCCTAATGGTTGTCTAGGAGAAGAAGAGTTCATTCATAGGCCACCGCGCTCGCCCGATCTCAACTCTATCGACTTCTTTCTAAATGGATAATTCAGAAGACTCGTCCATGCACATGAGATGGAAAGAAGATGGTTTATTCATGAACCACCGCGCTCACCCGACCTCAACCCCATCGACTTTTGTCTAAGCGAATATTTCGAAATAGTAGTCTATGCAAGGGAGAACCACATCAAGCATGAAAGATGATTGGCTGACTCTTTTTGTCGAAACATTTCATTGACGATTGGTTATCTCAAATTACTGAGCCTAGTTTATATATTCACAAAATTGGAAACTTTTTGTGATGGTTGATTTCCCCAGAAGTACTTCGTGCACTGTGGCTGCAGCAAACTGGAGCACAACCTCATTATCGACGAGATGTAAGGAAATATCTAAATATAACCTATTCTAACGGCTGGATAGGAAGAGGATGGTTCATTCATAGGCCACCGCAGTCACCCGATCTCAACCCCATTGACTTTTTTTAAAGGGATATTTCAGAGAAGTAGCTTGTGCACGGGAGAACCACATGAAGCAAGAAGTGATTGGAACAATAGACATGGCAACTAGGCAAATTCAAAAAACAAAACGTTTTATTGACGAATGGCTATCTCGAGGTGCTGAGCGTAGTTTGAATCTTCTCAAAATATAGGCAACTTTGCATGATTGTTGATACCCGTAGTACGTCGGACACTGTGGATGCAGCAAGATGCAGCACCACCTCCTCTTTATGGACGAGATGTGAGGCAGTATTTGAATACAGCCTATCCTAATGGCTGGATTCATTCATTGGCCACCTCGCTGACCCGATCTCAAACCCATCGACTTTTGATGTAACTTTAATGCGTAAATAAGCACTTTTTTCTTAGGTAGTGGCGAAGATCCAGATCGGGACATGACTCCACCACCTAGACCTTCTTCCACTGGAGGCGGGGATTCCCCAAGTCCCACGACGGAGCTGGACAGAAAAGTGCAGCTTGCCGCTCGGCTAATGCAGAAAAATTGCAACTGCTCGAGTGGAAAATGCGACAAATTGAAGATCAGAAAAGTTGGAGAGGGCAAGTACAATATCGCCGGAAAAAACGTATTCGTTAGGGTGAGTCTACACGTTTTATTAATATTAATAATAATGTTAATATTGCAATAATTGTTCCTCTGTCCATACAAATCACGTATTTCTTTCAATATTCAAAGAGTGTAACGTGCAGAGCTTGTACTCAATTCAATTGTTTTCCGTTTTTGTTTCATCTTCAAGTTGAGCTTATACAATAAACTTAGCAACACTGTGAAACTTCTCACCATGTTTGCATATATTCAAAGTATCAGTGAAAAAATTGGTGATAGAAAACAGCTACTCCGTGAATAAATACACACAGGGTGTAATCTATCCTCTTGCACTTCCGTGGAGGAGAGGTGTATATTGTTAATGTGCTCAAGGAATTTGTTGAGTTCTTCCAGTCCATGACTCCAAAGTATGAACGTGTAGTCTACAAATCGCAACCATACCTTGGGTTTGTACTTTGCCGTCTCTATTGCTTGTTTCTCTAGCTTTTCCATGACAAAATTTGCAATAAGTGGGCTTCCCATTGAGACTCCATCTAATTGTTCGTATATTTTGTTGTCGAAAACAAAGTACGACGATGTTTAACACATTTCAAAAAGTTTTGAGATATCGCTTGGGAACAGTAGTTCTATTCCCCTCTTGGCTTCATCTAATGGTACCTTCGTAAATAGGGACACCACATCGAAGCTGACTAGAATGTCACTTGGGTCAATGGCCAAATCTTTGATTTTTTCGATAAAATGTGTGGAGTCTTTTACGTATGAGGCTGTATTGCCAATATGTGGTTGCAGTAGTTTAGCTAGATGTTTCGCCAGATCATATGTTGGTGAGCCGATGGTATTGACTATTGGGCGGAACGGCACGTTAGTTTTGTGAATCTTTGGTAGGCCATATAGTCTAGGGATAAGAGCCTCACTGTTACATAGCCTCTTCTTAGTGTTGTCGTCGAGAGATGATGATTTTATTGAGCGGTTCACGGTTTTTATGGTTCTTTGTGTTGGGTCCCGTTTCATTTCAATGACATTGTTTTTTATTCTACCAGACAATTGAAAATCTATTTGAGTCAGGTCCGGACTGCGAGTTTGCCTTCAAGCTCTTCTAACCACCCTGTTTCCTTGAAACACTTTAAAAAACCGAGTATCGTGTGAAGTATCTGCTGTTGCTCCATTTCGTTAAAAATAGCCTACAAGCTGAATTTCATCATCATGCATTCATTCAATAGGTTCTTTTTAAATGACATCTTGCACCTGTCATTGTCGAATTATTCTGACAAAAACTGTTATGATAATTTCTATAGTGAAAAATGCAAGGAATTCACAAAAATATTCAAGATACTAAGTTGTTTTACCAAACGACCGTATGAACGATGATTATTGCTCTGGTATGGTACCCTGAGGACCTCCTTATTATTCATAAATTTCCTCCTAACCTCAATATTCTCTCGCATATTCGTGTACACGAGACTTTTTTTGTTTCAGTTACTCAAGGGTCGCCACATGATGGTCAGGGTAGGCGGTGGATGGGACACCCTGGACCATTTCCTGCTACGCCACGACCCTTGCCGGGTCAAAGTAATGTCCAGAGTGAGTCCGGAAAGGCCCAGCAGCGCCTCCAAGTACTTGCACATCCGCGCCAAGTACCGGAGTCCACCTCCTACGCGTTAGTGAAGAGATGCGTCGAAGTAGTCCTTGAATTTTACCGATCGCGGTTATTTTAATTGAATCTGATAGCGCCTTGTATATAGAATTGAGAGTTTTGGGTCCGAAAATTTCGATACTATTATTATTGTTACTTGCGACGATCGCAATAATGGTTCCGGAGAACCAACAACAAATTATTTTCAGTTGGCAACGTCGCAAGAACTATGGTACTGGATGTTGTGAAGTTGGCAACATCGCAAAGCGGTGTTTGTTCAGTGGGCTCTCTAGCCCAGAAAAATTTTGGTAAAATGATGAAACCGTTACCTCTTTTACGTTGGTATCACCGGGGAAATGTTTTGAAGAAGGGTCGCTATTGCATCTAGGTCGTGGATAATGTTGTTTCATACGTTGCACACATCTGCAAATGCAGTTGCACATTGAAACAAATTTACATAGAACATATGCGAAAAGGCTCGTTCATTCCCTTGCGAATATTCGCAAATTTCTTGCGATTCGTCTAAACGGTGAAAAATTTGCTGTGACTGATGAATCATAAAATGTATTCTTTTAGTATTTGGGATTAAATATTGCTATATTGCCGAAAAATTACATGATTCATCATTCACCGCATGAGTCGAATCGCAAAAAAATTGCGAATATTAGCGGGGTTATGAACGAGCCTCTATTTTTTTGGAACAGGCGGGTAAGTCAAGGAATCCTTCACTATTCCTACGAGCCCCATTCAAAACCGAGAATCACTTACAAATTTTGGAAGAGTCATGATTTGAGATTAGTTAAAGATTTGATTCTGCTAACTAAAGTCAAGTATTTTCATACTGTTGGACTTCTAGTTCCTGTTTTTTTGATAGGAGGAAAAACAACACAAGTTGTTCAGTCTCAGAGGATACTCCATTTATATGGAAAAATTACACTTAAAGTTCGTTTAATATATCAGTTCCAGCTCTTCCAAATTTTTCCGGGGACAAAAACCATCAGACTAAATATTTACGATCAGGTCACTCAAATATTATCACAATATTTCAACAGAGCTGATCAGTGTTTGCATTTCCCACAATTTTCTGCTTTGCAGGAACAGAAAAATGTATCAGTCAAGACTCTTTTATCTTGAATATGAAATTTGAGTCTGCCCTAGTTTGAAGATACATATATTGATGTCCTCAAGATCAGAATTCATACGTCCACCTAAAGTGATATATGCCCTGCGTTCAGAACTGCTTCTCCTCAGTTATGAAACTTTGGAAATTGTCTGAAGTAGTTTTACCTAAAAAATAACCTCAAATCACAGAAGCATTCAAAATTAATCTGTGATAAAATACCAAAATCACCTTTCTGAAAAGTTTTTTCGCGTCTCAACCGAAACACAATCACGTTTCTGTTAGAGAAAAATCCTGGTCCGTGATTCTCAGTTCAATGTCTTCCGATAGTTGGTGCTGAGATCTTATTTTATATCGACAATTTCATCAAATTTTCGTTTCAATATTGCTTATGTTCATGTGTTTATTCCTCTGAAATCTGTTCTTGATAAGAGTTTTTGTATGTATTGATATAGCGACCCTTCAGAAGGCTTGTCTTTTCGCATTCTTTCTTCAACTACATATGTTGGTTCAGAATAGGTTTGTTCAGAAAAGATTCGGACACAGTTACTCTCTGGATCAGCAAACTGATATGGTGCTCCATTCGAATAAGTGAATACTTGCCATTCTCAAATCTGTTAACCTAATATTTATTCACGAATATATACATATTTTAATATTATATCGCACAAATTCCCATCTTATATCAACTCAAGCAATCATGTTTTATCTGTATAACCTGTTTTATATGACATTTACTCAATTTCATTCGGTTATTTTGATTTTTTATAATTCATAACTGAAAACCAAAGAGTCAAGAGATATTCTCAGTCAGAATTCAGCATTACAATATGCCATATGAACGTACTATTCAAAATAACTAACAACATAAGCTGCTTTCCATTTAACGTAAGGAGCTCCTCGGAGCTACCCAGGGCGTGTGCTTCAAGCACCGATTGACATTCCACTTGCCCCTGGAGCACCACCCGTTTTATTGGTGCATGAAGCACAAGTATACAAAAGTCGAAACACGAATACACAGGTTTTTGGCGATAAAGTCAGTGATAAAGTAATTTCCGATCTCAGGGGCTTGAAGCTCTGGGGCTTAACACTCCTAAATGGAAAACGCCTACAGTCCTCACACAAGAATCTTCAAATTCAGGTGCATTACAATTCACCTTCAAGGGAACGGGCCATCCTCTTCAAATAGCGTTCAGTGTCCTTGATAATGTCCGCCGTGCATTCACCCAAGAATTAAGGCTGAGTCAAGTCTCCGGTCTGACCAATATGATTAGACAAACGCGGTCATTTGGTTGACTTGACGACCCAATTAGAACTGTTTGTATGTGACCAATATTTTCAATCATCTGAACGGTCCGACTCATCGTCATACTTCATACTGAACGCGCGTGCCTTTTCCGACCGGTGACTTGACACAGCCTAAGTGTTTGTGAAGTCCGCCGTAAAATTATAACGTCTATTTCGTGATTAAAACGTGCCAGCGAAAATTTGAAAAAGTGCAAAAAATATGAGATTCAGTATTGCCTAGAGCAAGACTCTGCATCCCCCTATACAGCTTCGCTGATGTCTACGCCGGTTAAAGGTCGGTTGGGAACGAATTTCTCGCAGCGGGGCATGTCCATATAGCGCCGAATGGAAGATCAAGGACAAAAATTAAGAGAGAGAGATAACCTTTGAGGTATATCGATATTGTCCACCAAAAATCCAAGAAACAGTGCTTTACTGGTGAAATGCTAGTCTTGGAATGAAAAGACTGAACACTTTGAAAAGGCGAAGAATTGGGGATGTGCTGGATGTGGCACGAAAGCGCGCGCTTTCTAAGCTCACTGAATGTTTTTTTACCACTTTACAAGTTATACAACTGATTACAGAACTCTGGCTGCTTGAAATGAATCGCCTTGAATTCATAGGCACGTCCAATATTTATTTGTAAAAGGGTCGTTGTTGACAGATGTCATATTTCAACGGATCTTAGAGTTGCAACGACCTTCAATGCAATGCAGCACATTCTTGTGAATGAATAGTACCTATAGTAATAGTACACACAGTGCGTATTTTGTTCGAAGATGCTAAAGAGTTTCAAGTTATTCGTAAGGTACTTATATGACATACAAATGTTCACTGGAAGTAAACTCAATAGCGCCTCTACACCATCGGCCATAATGGACGAATACAGAATGGGCCACGATTGCCACCATCGTTGCGCAGCTGTCCATATGATCGTGCACGTTTATTGTTAGGTGTCATTTGTCACCAAAGACCTCATATATGAGGTCTGTGTTTGTCACGAAAGACCTCATAAATGAGGTCTGTGTTTGTCACATGGATGTTGAAATAGCAGCAGCTATCGCTATTTATTTATTTAGTGGATATAATCACCGACAAGTTCATCTCCGCTCATGAGCAAATACAGGCGATTATGCCCTCCACACGATCGTGATCGTGGGGTGCAATCACGAACACTCGATCCGTCGTGAGTTTGACATATGTCAGATTTTAGCAATGATGGAAACTAATACAATTCAAAATATATTGCAACTTGAGTCGATATCAATGGTGTATATGGTAGATATAATTCCATTCTGTCTCTATTCGAATAAATTTCATAGTTTCGATTTTGTTTCGAATCGAGAACATGCATCGTTCTAGCCTACGTGTCGTGACAGCTCTCGTATCGAGTGCCCCTCTGTATTCGTCCATCATGGCCGATTGTGTAGAGTCGCCAACAATTGTTGCAATCTTCGCGATTGCAGTCGAGCCCGCGCCATCTATTGGGGAAAGTGTTATTCAAACACTAAACAATGGAGTCCGGGAAGTACCTACTATCATTGTTTATATAGAAGCATTGTTTATATAGAAGATAGTTAGTCAACCTTATGGGATTATAATTGGATCAAAATGGATGCGACATGTAGATGGCGATAGTGAGCTCGCATCCAAGTCATGTCGTAACTTCAGTGGTCTGGCCTCCAAGTCATGTCGCAACTTGATTAAAACAATGGAAAAGCACTAAAATCAGGGTTTTTTGAAGAAACCTGCATTAAAATGACGTCAAATATTTATGTTTGTAACTAATCACGCTAGATGACACTCGCGTTTGTGTCCAATATCTTTTTCACAGGCATTGACTATGTTCTATTTAAACAATGATAGAAGTAAGATAGTTAGTCAATGCCTGTGTAATTGGTGTTGGACGCAAACGCGAGTGTCATCTAGCGTGATTAGTTACAAACATGAATATTTGACGCCATTTTAATGCAGGTTCCTTCAAAAAACCCTGATTTTAATGCTGTCCTATTGTTTCAATCAAGTTACGACATGACTTGGAGGCCAGATCACTGAAGTTACGACATGACTTGGATGCGAGCTCACTATCGCCATCTACATGTCGCATCCATTTTGATCCAATTATAATCCCATAAGGTTGACTATGTTCTATATAAGCAATGCTACTATATAAAAGTGTAACGCAATATCGCCAGTTTCAGGATGCCTTGATTCGTTTTATAAAACAACCAAAATAACCGAATGGATTTTGTTTTGGATATTTTCCGATAATATTAATAGCGCACTGTGATTGACGCATCTCACGTTGTTTGAAATATTGAAATTTCGATGATAATAGTAATAAGTAATTGTTGAGTAATGGTCCCGCTTACTATAATGTTATCGTAAGGTTTTTCTACCAATCACGCCAAGTTCAAATTAGAATTAGTATGAAATTTTGTACGTAGACTTGAGATTTATTTGATTTTGTAGAATATAGGCAATCAAAAGTTTTGTATATATTTACATCATTAATAAAGTATGATAAGATGGTGTTCTTATTGATTGAAAGTTTGGTTTTTTGGAGGAATAGTATATTCTGTAACAAGGTTAGAATGAAAATTCGAAGCAAGTGGAAAGTTCCGAGCGCGAGCCGAAGGCGAGCTTGAGGAACCACGAGCATCACGAATTTTCATTCTAACCGAGTAGCAGACTATACTTTCTCCACGATCAAAGATAGGAAACGTGACAGCAATAATTTTGACACTTACTCAAATTTTGCCACTACGATGACAATCAACTGCGTCAAGGCTAATGTTATTATTGCTAACCAGTGTGAGAATATTATTCTATCACAAGAGAGAGAATGTAAATATATTTAAATTGCATGGGGGCAGAGGTGTTGCAGAATATTTCTTCAATCTCAAGAGAGAAAATTCCAGCATTCTGTAATCAAATTTGATTTCAGAATTGGCAAATTCTGTGATGATCGTGGAAAAACTCATTTCTTGAGATGGTTTTTTGGGAACATTAACTTTCCACAGTCTATAATCTGCTACAATTTTATGTCACTTTCTAGTACCTATTTTATTGATAGCAGTACCTCCGCACAGACCTGTAACAAACTTCAAAACCCACTTGACACTTGATTAAAATCATAAACAAACAACAAACCCCAGATATCTGTGAAAGTATTGTTTGGAAAAAAGGTTTTAAATAATGTCTTCTACAAAAGTTGCAGTGGTAAGTATTGTTTGAACTTATACTTGCTTACACATTCTTTAAATTCATCTTCAAGTATTCACTACACTTGGAAGAACTCTCTTCATATATCCTAACAACTCGATGTTTACGTCCAATAGGTAACTGGTAGTAACAAAGGCATAGGATTTGCAATCGTTAAAGGCCTTTGTGAATGTTTTGATGGAGTAGTGTATCTAACATCAAGAGACATTGATAGAGGCAAAGCTGCTGTGGAGAAACTCGGCTTTAAACCGCTATACCGTCAACTAGACATCACTGATCAAACCAGCATTGATAACTTCAAAAGTTTCATTCAGACGTCTCATGGTGGCTTAGATTTGTTGGTCAATAATGCAGCAATAGCTTTCAAGGTAAACCTACTTGCAATAGAGCAAACACATTAAAAAAATCTCTTCCATCATATTTTAAGATTCAAAATGCATAATTTCATTCAAATAGTATTTTGTTCTTGACATTGGTCACAGATGTCATGGTCAAAGTCAAATAAATAACACATGAACCAGTGTTGCCAACCTAGATAATTTTTGTTGTACTAGATTGTCTATCGAAATGATAAATGGAAAAAAGTCACAGGCATTTTAGGTTATGTATCATTTTTCTTTCTGTAGATCACAAGAGTACATACAACGAATATAATTCTCAAACGTGGCTGGCTTCCAATCTGCAGTAGTCCCTATCGATTTATTTTTCTGTGGCCTGCGCTTGCGCTATCCGCTCAAGGCCAAGCATGGACTTTTAAAAATGATGTTAGCCGCTTTATTATGTAAGAGTTTTGTCCAAGTTACCAACATATTTTCACGAGAAACTTCTTGAAATTAATGTGGTGTCGTGTATAATAATCAAAATTATGTCTTAGTTTTGGTCATAAGATCTGTAATTTTGTGATAGATTGTCAACTGTCAAAAAATTCCTAGAAATCAAGCATGACTCACAAAATCCTAGAAAACTGTTTCTGTCTCAGGGTTATTCTATATATATACTGACTCACGAAACCTCCATTTTGATGATGTCGGAAGAGTGCCAGATTATTAATTTACAAACAAGCAGAACAAGGGCACTCAAGAAGAACAAAGATAGGTAAATACAAAACATCTAAATGATTTAGTTTTGTTGGCACCAGTGGCACTCTTTCCTCACCTTACGTCTGGTCACCCGAACTCTCTGAAATCTGTTTTTAGCGGTAACCCTGTCAGTATATATAGAATAACCCTGTTTCTGTCCGTAAAAATATATATTTAGGGCCTTTTATGACCAAAACTAAGACATACAATTGATGTCATTTCAATTTTATACTCGATACCATAGGAATTTCTTCAGTTGAAAAGACAGGTGTTTCGTGAAAAATCTAGGTTGGTAACTTGGACGAAACTCTCTCATTGAAAGTTTTTTCCCCTGAATTGAACTTCACCTGAACCGAACATGAATTTGCGTGGTCTTCAGTATCTATCCAGAGTTACTAGATACTACTCCCTGAGACAATGGTCCCTTTTTCTTTTAAAGGAATAAATATTGGTCTCACATTCATTTTCACGATATTGGTAACCTTGAAAATATACTAATGTTATATATTCATGGATGCCATGACAGAAAAAATTAATGTGCCACCAATGTATTCCTAAACAAATATAATGATAATAATATTGGAAAGAGGCTGTACTAGATTCAAATGAATTGAAGTTACGTACTAGATGTGAGTGAAATGTATTAGAAAAGTACCATTCAGATAAACACTCCCATGTCACATGCATTATTGCCAGTCCAAAACTTCGACTTATTAACTCGACTTGCATCAACCATAAGCATTTTTCACATTTCAGTGAATTATATCGTATTAAAGCCGTATTACATTTGCAAGTTATTTGCAATGCAAGTTCTGTGTTTAGAGACGATGCAAGGCGATGGTAGTCTAAATTACACTAAACCTGCTGTTTTTAGAATGGTGCCAAAGAGCCGTTTGCCCAACAAGCAGAAGAAACGTTGAAAGTCAATTATTTTTCCACTCTCAACTTTTGCGAAGCTGTGTTTCCCTTGCTCAGACAGAATGCGAAAGTTGTCAACTTGTCCAGCTCTGAGGGACATCTGGCCAAGATACCGTCAGCCGAACTGAGAGCAAAGTTGAGTAGCCCTGATTTGACAATTTCGGAACTCAGTAAACTGATGGAATCTTTCGTGAGGTAGGTTTTATATATATTGCAGTCTTCTTCCATAGGTGACATGCTGTGTGTTCTCCAAAACGTGCTGTCGCTCATTATCGTGTTTGACCAACCTTGCTTCCAGACTTTTGGGATAATATTGCGATACTATTCAGGATTTGCATTCTTTGGAAGTAGTTTTTTATCATTTCAGAGATGCCAAGGATGGAAAAACATCTGCAAACGGTTGGGGACGCTCGACGTACGTCGTTTCCAAGGTGGGCCTGAGCGCGCTGACCTTCATCCAGCAGAGAATGTTCGATAAAGAAGAACCCAATCGCAATATATCCGTGAACGCCGTACATCCAGGCTATGTCGACACGGACATGACCAGCCACCAAGGGCCTTTGGCTATCGAGGAAGGCGCCAAGGCTCCCCTTTTCCTAGCTCTCGATTCGGATTGGAAAGGGAAATACGTGTGGTTTGACTGTCAAGAGGTTGATTGGAGCGGAGAAGCTCCAACTCGATTTACATAAATGAGTTGATTTGTTTATATTATTTTGTAAAAATAATTAAGTTGGAACCAAAATTTGTTGTTTTATTATTGAGTTTGAAAACAGCTGAGGCTGACATATTATGGTTATTATTTCCACTCACACGATTCTATTGAACCAGACTGAATGAGAAAAAGTATTTTCCAATATACCCCCAATGTAGTCCTGTGGATATTGTGGACAATCATAAGACATCCTCTTCGGGTCCACTTGGGACCATAACTTGATACAACTGAATACAATCATAGGACATTCAATTTTGGTACAGTGGATGTCAAAGAAACTCCCCTGCTAACATTTTTACATCTCGTGTAGGTACCAAAGTTCGTCAAAATCTGCATGAAACCAGGAAACCTCTTATTTCAACTCCCACAGACGGACCAGAGACCTTGCCGAGAGGTAAATTTGTCATACTCATGCCAACATCGCATGGAGGTCTCCTGTACACCACAAAGTGAGATCGCCGAGATTAAGCTTTTTGTCAACAACAACCATTTCATTGGTGATACTAATGCCTATTTTTTTTTAATTGAAACATTAAAAGGATTAACGCGAATGACCGTGAGAACTTTACATCCTAAGTACATCGCGTAGAGGTAAAATGAGTACATCCGTAGTAGGTATACCTACTCAAGGTTACATCTCGGTGTACATCGATATCCTGGCATTGTTTACAGGGTCACTAAAATGTAACTTTGTACTGAATTGGAACGTTACAGCACGTACATAGATCAACGTTTTACCTTTCTTTTGATACCAAATTCATTTCGATTGGATAAAGATTGCTTCAGATTTGAATGGAAGAGAAATACCATTGCAGTTACCTCGATTATCTTTGAAAAGCATCGTGAGGTGCTGCTGCCGACGTAGGTACATAGAATCGAACGTCCGCTAGTAGCCTAGCTGTCCTTGTTTGAAATCGAAACGACGAAACGTGAGCCCAATTTGACATTCCTCAATGATTTTTTGCAAACATATCAACACCTAGGTATATAATATTCATAAAAATTCAACTCGACAGTCTCTAGAAACAACGCCAAACGCCTGTAATTTTTTGTCATGCCTAGACAACCATTTATACACCTCAGAGAATTGCGAGTTACTGTGCCATTGGCGGGAGTCAAGATCGTATTCACAAGAGCAGAGAAGATATATCTTCTCTGATAAGAGTATGGACAAGGAGACAAAACTAGAGGCCTAAGGCAAATATTAGTTTAGCTTAAATGCTTTGCCGCACCTGAACACATCTCAAAGTTCAAGTGGTTCAAGGTCCAAATATACTAACAATCATAATTATATTTATTGATTAAACTACTAATATACATTGTAACCAGTTTTATTATAGTCTTGCAGAGTTTCAGACTATTATAAATATGTCTTCATCAAAAGTTGCAGTGGTAAATATTCTTCCAACTTCTACCTAAATCAAATTTTAAATTTTATTCATTTTGTACTTGACAGAAAAAATATAATTAAATTAAGTATGTCCAAAACATTGAGAAACCTTTGTGGACTGAGGAAATACTATCACAAAAGAAACGAAACTCAAAATTTAAACTTGAGCTTCATAAGTATTCATGGATAAACTACTTCAATTTACTGTATGAAAAATCTTTTTTATTTAACAAATCGATCTTTGTATTCATTAGGTAACCGGTAGTAACAAAGGCATAGGATTTGCCATTGTTAAGGGCCTCTGTGAACGTTTTAGTGGGGTAGTGTATCTAACATCCAGAGACATAGGTCTAGGAAAAGCAGCTGTGGAGAAACTTGAAAAGCTTGGATTCAAACCACTTTATCATCAACTGGACATCACTGATCAAACAAGCATCAATAACTTCAAAAAGTTCATAGAAACTACTCATGGTGGATTGGATTTGTTGGTCAATAATGCCGGTATAGCTTTCAAGGTAAACAAAAACATGATAAAGCAATACTAGCATGCACATGATTCATGATTTTTTGAGAGATTCCTCTTACTGAATGTAAGAAAATACGAAAGTCAAGTCACCTCCTCTCATATTCCTCCTTTGAGCTTCAAAATTTATAGCTTTCCTTCATTATTGATTTTTCTCAATGTTTTTTCTCGATAAGTTATTAGTTACATAACAATTCGAGTTCCACACAACGTTTAAGGTGATGACATGACAATGACAAATAAAATAAACATAACCTTCTTCTCCTTCATGAAATGGCCTTAGCTGCCATGGCCATCTTGCCAATGGAAAATAACCCTAATTTTGTGATTTCTTCTTCCTTCTTTTGACTACCATTCTCTCTCGAAACATTTGGCCAGTTTTTGAAAATCAACTTGTGATTTCAGTACATTCAGTTTGAAAGTGAGCAGGTATTTTGCGACACCATAAAATGTGGACACGGATGATTTACTCAAGTGTTGATGAAAGGACTTTTTGAACTAGGAAGTTAGGAACTGTGAGGAATGTCACGTGATTTTTTGATGAAAAACTAAGAAATTCCCAAGGAAGGCAGGATTATTTTGTGTAGGATTAATTTTATAAAAGACTTTTTTCCGTAGTCTAGCAGTTCCGAGAATTTGTGAAACCTAAACTCAACAGTAGTGACCTTACCGCCCCCTTTACTGCTTATGTCGTACAGGAAGAGACAATTAATTTAGTTGGAGGCATGAAAAAATTTGGAAACTTGAACCACACAAAGTTTTAACATGATCACATTGAAACAAATTGTTGCTTAATTATTGAATATTGGTCCTTAGCCTTAGTCAAAAATGCTAAAAACCCATTTTTACTGTACACCATTTTTAGGGTGATGCCACAGAACCGTTCGGCCAGCAAGCCGAAGAAACGTTAAAAGTCAATTACTTTTCCACTCTCAACTTCTGCGAGGCAGTGTTTCCTTTGCTCAGACAGAACGCAAAAGTTGTCAATATCTCCAGCATTGCAGGACATTTGTCCTTGATACCATCAGCTGAGCTGAGATCAAAGCTCAGTAGCCCAGAGTTGACGATTCCGGAACTGAGTAAGCTCATGGAGTCATTCGTGAGGTAGGTTCAAATGGTTTTCTGTGTCCTTTTTACAATTGTGTAGATGTTTTTGATCTTACAGCTCTTTTCTGTGAATTATCGTTTGACGAACTTCTCCGAATTTTTCAGATAAAAATGATGATCGCGAATCAATCAGATTGCAGTTCATAAAACGCGTGATTTTCAACGTAGGTACAATCACGTGAATTCGACATTGCACTCTAATAACGTGTATCCACGTTCACATGAATGAAGTAACATGTTAACTCTGAAAGACTGACTCCAACATATCCAAAATACATAGAAACCCTGGTGTGATCTCTTATAGCTGTGAAACCGACATACAAAAGTGTTAAGGTACGGCTTACTTGATTCGTGATATTTTTACTGCGTTACCGTTTCACCTCTTTATCACACAGATGGCGGCAAAATTACAGATTCATGATGACGCTTGGACAAGTGTCATGTTATGTAATTTTCAACGTTGAATTTTATTTGTTGTGATATTCATTAACCATAATTTGTAAACATTCAAATTTTAATCAAGTAATTATGATTCAGTACTTCGGAATGTTGGAAACTCGGCTATTTTCGACTTATATTCCATCGACGAATGCAGCCAACGGTATCAGTGCAATTACAGTCTCAACAACTTTGTTGAAACAAAAGCGAATCAGTGATAACACCATGGTTTCTATATATCTTGAACACATCATTCCTACAAAAAAAACGTCAATCACAAAGTTAGGTTGGTGATAATAATAATGAATGAATCTTTATTAGAATATATAGAAACATTCTACAGAAAAATGGCATTGTATTCGGGCAGGCGCTATTCGATAAGAGACACTCTTCCATGTAACCAGATTATATCGATCGAAATACTACGTAACTTTCAGAATAAATACAGTGAAAACAATTCCCAGTTTGATTGGGAAAAAATCGAAGCTAATAATAAGAAAACAGAGAAAAAACAATTATGTATATAAAAAATTACGAAAAGAGAAGCGATCATCTCTTGGACGTGACCAAAGGAATTAGTTCTATGAATACTGTACGGAGTTGAAAGTATTATTCATCCTAGTTGATTTACTTCTATGTTTTAGGTATGCGAAGGATGGAACCGCAGAGGCGAAAGGCTGGGGAAAATCGACGTACATCGTTTCCAAAGTGGGTGTCAGCGCGCTGACCATCATCCAGCAAAGGATGTTCGATAAAGAACAACCTAATCGCAATATCGCTGTCAACTCCGTTCATCCAGGCTATGTCGACACGGACATGACCAGCCACAAAGGGCCATTGACGATCGAGCAAGGGGCTAAGGCCCCTCTTTTCCTAGCTCTTGATTCCGACTGGAAGGGGAAATATGTGTGGTTCGACTGTCGGGAGATTGATTGGTTCAGTGATGCTACTCCTTGAATTTTGCAAAATATCTGTTTCAATGCTGTTTTCGAAATTCATTAAATCAGTTTAAAAACTTGTTCTATTTTTATACTGGTACTGAATAGACCTAGCTCTTTCCCTTGCGAGTCCATGGCACAAATTTTCTGAACAAAACACACTATTATAATCATGATTGAAATGTGCTTGTTTTTTCGAAATGTGTTCATCCCCACCAAATATTGTTTTCTGAACGTGTGATCCGTGATCCTCTGAGGAACATACTCGAATTCGTCATTGGAATGTTCACATATCGCTTTTCACCTTTGGGTTCTGCGTCATATTTAGTGCTTTTTACGAAAAAAAAAATATTTTTTGATGTGCTAAACACCGAGAATTAACCTGTTTAAAGGTTAAATCGGTGAATACAACTCACAATGTATTACGACTTATGCGCATGTTCTATCGTAAACGGTTACCGAGTTGAAAATGAGCATAACATTCATACAATGATGAACAAACGGTTAATATTGCGAAAACGGCTAAAATAGATACAGTACTACGTCACTTTGACGCGTTGATGCTACAAGCAGATTCTGATTGACTTATCAAACTCTCCTGTTAGTTTACCCTCTTTGGGATGCCACACCCTTTCCTCAGACCTCTTGTTCTCTACGCCGGTACCCAGGCCGGATGAAGACGGATTCTTCGGAACAAGCACCTGTAGCAGGCAACGGATTCGGTATTGCTTTGTGGAAGACACCCTGTGTTCGTTAAGAACGAAGTTTTATGCCGAACAGTCTTGATTAAATAACCTAAATGTTTATTAAGAGGGAGAGAGCTGGTCTTAATGCTCTGACTGAGCAACACCAGCATTAGTTCAAGAAGAAGACGAATCATAATCACATTTTTACAATTTTAACTTGTAATTTGTAACCACGGTAACCTGTATTGTTGTGTTTCCGACTGTTACAACAAACGTCAAACAAGGAAAAGTATATTCACAGGAAAAAGTTTGTAAAGAATGTCTTCTACAAAAGTTGCAGTGGTAAATATTATTTCAACTACTTCATCAAATTTAAAGTTTTCTTCATTTTGATACTCAACAGAAAATGGTAAAAGTGTGTCCAAAACATTGAGAAACCTTTGTGGAGCAAGGAACACTATCACAAAAGAAACGAAACTCAAAATTTAAACTTCAGCTTCATGTTCAAGTATTCATGGATAGAATAAATTACTTGAATCTACGGTAAAGTATTTTTTTTCTTCTGACAATTCGAACTTTATTCATTAGGTAACTGGTAGTAACAAAGGTATAGGATTTGCCATTGTTAAGGGGCTCTGTGAACGCTTTGGTGGCGTGGTGTATCTAACATCCAGAGACATAGGTCGAGGAAAGGCAGCTGTGGAGAAAATTGAAAAGCTCGGCTTCAAACCACTATATCACCAACTGGACATCACTGATCAAACAAGCATCAATAACTTCAAAAAGTTCATAGAAACTACTCACGGTGGATTGGATTTGTTGGTGAATAATGCAGCTATAGCTTTCAAGGTAAACCAGAACATGAGAAAGCAATACTAAGCATGCACGTGTTTATTGAGATATTTCTCTTACTGAATGTAAACAAGAGATGAAGGGGGTTGCACCCAAAAAAGTTCTGACACGTTCACAATTGAAACAAATTGTTGGTTACTGTTGAATATTGGTCCTTCAGTTTGCCAGAAACCCATTTTCACCCAGTACCATTTTTAGAATGATGCCACAGAACCGTTTGGCCAGCAAGCCGAAGAAACGTTGAAAGTCAATTACTTTTCCACTCTGAACTTTTGCGAGGCCGTGTTTCCTTTGCTCAGACAGAACGCAAAAGTTGTCAATATATCCAGTTCTGCAGGACGTTTGTCCCGGATACCATCAGCTGAACTGAGATCAAAGCTCAGTAATCCAGAATTGACCATTGCAGAATTAAGTAAGCTCATGGAGTCATTCATGAGGTAGGTTCAAATGATATTCTGGGTCCTTGTTTATACAATTGTGTAGATGTACTTGTTCTGTGAATTGTTGTTATCTAAACGACTGTCGTTACATTAGAAATGACCTAGACATTTGAGATAACCTACTTCAACATTGAGTTTTTTTATTCTGAAGTATTTCATCCAAATAATTTCTCATGAGATTTCTTTTTTTTTTGAACGATAGAAATGACAAAACGTTTCTTGTGGAATCGGAAAATATAGTTGCCAGCATCTCTTAAATAAAAAGTAAAGACAGTTAAAAAATCAGATCTGCTAGCTACTAAACATCAGAAATATCCGACAAAATGGTTAAGGCTTTCGCGGCCAATGTATTTAGGATTTTCACTCGGGTTTGAAAGCCGTCGTTTTTTTGGAATTTCTTCCTAACGTTTTGCTAGCGCGAGTGGCTAGCTTCTTCATAGGCTTACATCATGAATAATCTCAGATGACTGGAGATTCCGTCTGCGGAGATTTTATTCATTCTGATTTAGGTAGTCTTGTGTGTTAATTACCATATCTGGATTCGGTAAATTCTCACTAACCCTAATTGACCCCTTTCTACCTGCCGGCTTCATGTCATTGATATCCTTTGTTATTTCAGAATTTCTTATTACCATAACTAGGTAAAGTATATTTTCGATAACAGTATATATTCTTAAGGTCACAGACAGAATTGGAAAACTCTTGGGGCAACACAACATAAAAACGGTCTTCAGACCCACCAATAAAATACAACAAAGCCTTAGGTCGGCAAAAGACGAAAGAGATCCACTATCTGCAACGGGGGTATATCGTATACCATGCACTTGCGGAAAGGTATACATCGGAACCACAAAAGATCGATAGGAACAAGGCTGAAGGAACATCAGAGGAACTGCAGATTAGGCCAAACGGACAAGTCGGCAATGGCTCAGTGAAGGAAACCACAAGATTATATTTGAGGACGTAAAACTTCTTGCCCCAACCAGGGATACCATAGCTAACTTGTACAGGAGGCAATATAGATTCACAAACAAACGGAGAATTTCAACAGAAAAGAAGCTGTTAACCTCAACCGAATATGAATCCCATTCTCAGAAATTCCAGAATAACAAAAAAAACTACGACATTAAGACAGCAGGCAAAAAGGTGTCAATTAATGTTATCGAAAATATGCTTAACCCAGTTACGGTAATAAGCAATTCTGAAATAACAAGGATATCAACGACATGAAGCCGGCAGGTAGAAAGGGGTCAATTAGGGTTAGTGAAAATGTACCGAATCCAGATACGGTAATTAACGCACAAGATTACCTAAATCAGAATAAATACAATCTTCGCAGGCGGAATCTGAGATTATTCATGATGTATAAGCCTCTGGAGAAGCTAGCTACTCGCGCTAGCGAAACGTTAGGAAGAAATTCCAAAAATCGACGGCCTTCAACACCGAGTGAAAAAAATACAATCAGAAATATCGTCGGCAAAAATCCAACAGAAATCAGCCTTGAGAGACTTTTGAGTACCATCGCGTAAATATCTGTTTCAAGCTTCTCTTTAGTCTCCTGAGGCGTTTTTCCTTTCATAAGGTAATGTTCAATTACCACACGAAATTCGTTTTCGTCCATTTCTTAAAAATAACTCGACTTCCTTGATTTACACGAATACCACGCACAAAGAAATAAACCAATATGGCTGAAACTTGGGGTGCGTTCATTCAAGAGATGATACCAACCAAACATGACCTCGATACGCGCCGGTGGTACCATCTATCGGACTTTGCACGGACTTGTCAAACCAACCTCGTACCAAGAGATTCACTTTCAATGTTTCAGGGATGCGAAGGATGGAACCGCAAGTGCAAACGGCTGGGGAAACTCGACGTACGTCGTTTCCAAAGTGGGTCTCAGCGCGCTGACCATCATCCAGCAAAGGATCTTCGATAAAGAAGAACCCAATCGCAATATCGCTGTCAACTCCGTGCATCCAGGCTATGTCGACACTGACATGACCAGCCACAAAGGGCTCTTAACAATCGAAGAAGGGGCTAAAGCCCCTCTTTTCCTAGCCCTAGATGCCGACTGGAAGGGGAAATATGTGTGGTGCGACTGCCGAGAGGTGGATTGGTTCGCTGATGCTTCTCCTTGAATTTTATAAGATATCTGTTATGATACTGTTTTCTATATTCTTAATTCATTAAATCTGTTAAAACATTTGTTCCGTTTATTTCTGTTACTGAATTGGAATTAGGGCCAATATTTCGCTCAATATTGGGAATACCCTTCACGACTACCCTTTATTGCGGAGCAGAAAATTTAATAAAAACCCTAACGGAGCAAAAGCAAAGTAGTTGTACGCACAAAGTCTTGTTGTTAATGGCTGCAAAACGCGAAGAACTCTGTTGCCGACTGTTAAGAGTTACAACTACAAAATGGCGCAACTTGACGCGGCTACACTAGTGAAATTTAGTTTTTGTGTTGGGGGAAATCTTCATGTACACCGATGTTATCTCCTGTTTCCCTTTCCATTATTGTCCTTTATTTACCCTTCAAACTTCGGGCACTCAAAGACAACGTGTTTTAGCGTGTCTTTGGTTCCGCCATCTTCACACATGTCTGCCTCTGTCTTTCCTATCCGCTCTGTGTATGTTCTAAACGTTCCATGGCATGTTAAGAACTTTGAGAAATAAAAATCCATCTTCCTACCTGTTTTACCCACAGTCCTATCTCCTGTAGATCCCCAGGTACTTCAGGCTCTTTTTAGGCTTCACTATACTTTGCCCTACCCTAAAACTTATCAGGCTCCTGATCTTTTTCTGTTTGCTGCTTGTAGTTGCTCCTCCTAGATCTCCTGGAACTGATCTGTTATTGAGTGGTGTTCTCCATCCATTTTTCTTTCGTCTGCTCTCATGCTGGGACGATCACAAACGCAAATCGCAATTTCGTTCACTACATTTTTGAGTATTCGATCGACTTGTGCAAAATAGGAAAGACGGGGCCCTTATCTTTCAACGTATTATATCACGCTGGGATTCAAACCCACGCTCTTATGGTTGAGATTTTATTAGCTCCGCATACCATAAAGAAATTTCAATAATTCTCTCACAAGGTCTGTAGTATTAACACTGACTTCAGCTGATAATGTTCAGCTCTATGTTACTCCTAAAACTTTTTCAAATGAAACTAGATCAGATCGCGAATCTCACCAACATTCAATAATGGACAGAGACATTTAAACACTTTTATTGAAATTTCTATTCTTCACAATCATCTACTAGACAATGCGTTCCACAGACTTTTTTGTAATAGTTATATGAGTTTTTGATCGTTCTGGTCCTGTTTGGGCTATCGAAGTCTACGTGCGCTATTCCAAATTTGGCCCTGAAACAACAACCGAATCAAATTCAACTCGAAACGTAGTGCGTCAATAATATGTGAACTAAAAAACAAGGGAAATTCATCAAAACAGAGTTTGAATTTGTGTGAATATTTTCCAGTTTTTTTAGGACTCACGTGTATCCTGACGTCCATTCGAAATTATCGATTAGACTCCACAAAGTGTATCCAATCACGTTAACTCCATCTTGATCCATGGCATCTCGTATTCCACTCAGATATTCCTGAAAACATACCTATATTAATAATTCAAAATGACTTATATTATTTTCCCGAAGCATGCTGATATTTCTGATCTTCTATGTCTATAATTTCATCAAAAAAAGGATTAACAGTAATACAGTCATTAAAAATTTTCCTATACTATAGGAGTTTCGTCGACAAACATCAAACAAAATAGCAGATCTTCTGACCATAATAACAGATAGGATGATGATTTGAAACCTCCAATTCCTAAAAGTACACTTATCAAAAACTCGATAATTTGTAATAGATGTAAGATTTTGATCACCTGCCAATCAATAGAAAAAAGTATCACGTACATCACTTTTCAGGTAAGACATGAAACGTTTTAATATCAGAATAGGTGTATTATAGACTACAAAAGAGTTTTATGATGATGGTTTTTGAAAGTAAAAATTTTAGAACATATATGAACCGAGCAGTGAGATACAAAATTTTTCCTTTCTTTTTATCGTTTATCACCGACGCTTTAAATAAATATTCAAAATATATCTTCGTTTTCTTACCTTCAGGTAATTCTCTCTAACATCGTCGTCCAATTGTCCAGTGCCATCAGCCCATCCATTTTCTGTAACGATTATTTCTGGATTGGAAAATTCGTCTGTGATCCACTTCAACAACTTCCGCATACCCCAGGGGACGTACTGTGAAACAGACAAAGTAAGAAATAAATTAAATGACTACCAGATATATTTGCAGAAGTTTTTTGGGAACAAGAGGTATTTAAAGTCACCGAACCTTGTATTTCAGGTGGTCAATAATACTAGACTTACGACTTACGAGTAGTCTTCAACCTAAATTATCCTTTACGAGCTATATTTTATCCATAAGTTTATTATTTAATCTCCTCTGACACAAACGACTCAGTTTACGAGGTTACAACATATCTGGTTCAGAAACAAACATCGAAGTACCTCAATTCACTTGTCACTTTTGATGGTCTATTATTAGAATTAATTACACCAAAATCATAGGAACGGTTCTTGTTTATGCTGTTTATTGGTCCGGTATTCAACCACTTTTGACACAAACGACATAGCTTACGAGAGTACAACATTTCTGATTCAGAAACAAACATAGGTAATTACTGTCGAGGCACTACTTTATATTTCGATCTCTTGTAGAACATGTTCAGTGCACTAGTCAACCCAAACCATAGAAATATAATACTAGACTAGAACGCCAATTAGTTCAGAATAACGTGGTCCCTCTACGGCAGATACACCAATCCATGAGTTTGCGCAATAGAGCGCAAGTGTCGCCAGGGACGGTCTTAGGATTTTTGACTTCCTATTCCTGAATCTGGAATAAGTTTTCGTTGAAAGCATTTGCAATAAAATATAGTTTTCCTTTAATGATATATACAGAAAACCAATAATTGACTTTTTAAAATCCTATAAATATTGAGTGTAGGTTTTCTATTTTGTGCTTCCTCGCGACCAAGTAGGGAGAAATTATTGTGATCGTCAAAAAATCCAAATTTGATAAGAATTGATTCTATTCCACTCAGAAAAAAACTAAATCAGAAAAAAACTAAATTTGTGTGTCCATCGGCCTCACGCCTAAACCATTGAGCCCATTATACTCGAAATCCAAATCAGAGTGAGGAACACTTTCTTGAGGTAGGCATATTTTTGAATTTCGAAATTCTGAATATTGAAGGTGATTTTTATGAATATTTATTTGGGTATTGAGGCCTTTGTGTTCAAGAGATTACAAATGCTTTTGTATGTTTGTATGTTTACTTATATTCTATATATTTCTATCAAACGTAAATTGCAATTTGTTTCAAAATCTATTGGTGAGACAATAGAATTAATTTTGTGTTTTCCTCTTCAGTTCACCTCTAATTTTCTCAGTTTGCGACATCGCAATATTGAAAAATCTAATTCTGGTGTAAATTCTTGTTATTGCTTTTATTATTTTCATCTTGTGACTCACCTAATAGGGAGATATATCGAAAATGTGGTTTTTTATTGAGCTGAATAACTTTTCATCCTGAAATAATATTGAGGAAGTTTGGTGAATGAAGGTTTCCAAAAAAATTGTTTCATTTGGCATAAAATTATCAGTAATTGCAAGAACTTGCCGGATTTTTCTCTCAAGGAAAATACAAATATTTATAACAGAACTTTTCCTTTATTTTCACAACAGAGAACCATGCACTTCATTTTGTCTCTATTATTTGTCCAAGCACTTCGGAAGTAAAACTTCGCAACCAAACTACAGGAACGTCAGAAACAACAAGGGAAAACTCAGAAAACACCACAAATGGCAACGAAAATAAACTACCTAGGTATCAACAACTGCTAAATGCTCAAACCTAACAAGTAACAAAGCCAACGCCCAAATCTCGGAAGCCGACACTGATATCTTTCTTCGCTTGATACGTCACGATAGCATTTTAAGGCAGTGTTGCCAAGTTTATTGGACTTCCCACAATTACCTGCCCTAACCACTGACGATATTCCGAACTTCATATGGAACACGAAAAAATAAAAAACAACTTGGCAACGACGTGACCAGACAAAGCAATAATGCGCAAGTGCGATAGTTTGTCATCGTTCCCTATGACGGGTCATTTAACTGAATCTCGGAAGGAGAGTTTGGCATTCTAGTCTAGTATTATGTTTCTATGACCCAAACTGATCTAAACTTTGCGCGGTCTAGAAGGTATTCATAGGAGATCTTGACATCTGCTTCAATCCACGTGTGCTTCCAAAATTAAATGACTTGTCACTTTTGATGGACTATTGTTAGAATTAATCACACCAAAATCATAGGAAAGGTTCTTGTTTATCCTGTTCAGCTGTCTCGTATATCAGTTCAATGACAAGTTGGCTCATAAATAGTGTGATAATTATTTTTGATTTACTATTGGTTTTGAAACATTTGAACGGGTAGATAATTTATGATTTGTTTTGAATATAGCGGAGTATGGCGACTGGATCGCTACATGCATATTTCAAGATACTGGAAATGCCCATTGATATAATTAAACTTACTTTCAACCAAGCCAACGCAGAACTTTTGCAATCCGCACACTGATACACGCTGACCCCTACGTCGTTGTCAAGGGTAGGATAGGTTATTTCCGGTTCCTCGATTGCTTTAACCATGGTGGTGGTGTACGAATTTATCGCAAAGAAGTCGTTGGTTCCTTTAATGGAGTCGATTTCTGTTTGGGTCATCTCCGTCAAACGGGATTGGTTGAAACCTTCGAGCTCGCTTCTCATGGCCACCCTAGTTTTCATTATTTCCGGCCAGTCCCCATGGTAGAGAGGATGGGCGAACCATCCCAACTGGAAGAAACAGATGAATTTTGAAATTGGGAGAACGAACATACGAAATTCCTGTTATGAATTGCATTCAGTGTCTCCAAGGTTTTGTTAGAATCATTTAGGAATACTTTTTGTATGGAGGATTTTTTTCTCTTTGATGTTTCGGCATCAACTGCTATGGTCATTAGCCACGTGTTCTGGAGAGGCCTTGTTACTAACTCCATGCGCCACTTCAGGAGCAGCACTGTTAATTGGAACGCAATAGTGAATCATGCAGGTCTCACCCCAGTCCAGCCACGAGATTTGAGTAATTTGAACGGTCAAATTAAATTAAAAAATTCCAGCTGCAACTGGGGCTCGAACTCCGGACATTTCGACCCAGAGTCGGACGGTCTAACCACTGCGCCACGCCCCGATATTAAGGAGGATTTAAACACTACAACATCAAGAATGAGACGGATATCTAGTGAAATCTTTCTCCAAGACAATTTCTGAAACCCTAAACACGTCCAGAAGAAACCCTGATTTAGCAGAAAGTACTCAAAGAGATCTGACTAGGAGAGTTTATTCCCCTAAGACAATGGTGACAATAATAGAAAGAGATGAAAAAACGTTTGTGACGTAGATGGGCATGTCATGGTCACCATTCTCTAGAATAAGAATACTTTCTTAATGTGAAGAAGACAGCAGAATTTTATAATCCTTATCTGGGGGTTGCTGCTTCTACTGTCGTAACAGAGTATCAGCTACGGGTTTCGAAGTGGGGGCAGGCGCTCGCAGACCACAGTTTGAAAGTACCCCCAAGTAGCACAAAGTCATAAAATTCACATAACGACTTCTTAAACCGTCTTAAAAACCACGTATTTGCTTTTTTTACAACTTAAAAAGCTAATGTACGTTTTATAACATTTAGGAGTCGCTATATGGTGTCAAAGCGTGGATATTACTCGCATACAATCAATAATTCTCTAGAAAATGTTGTTATGTGGTTTGTATGTAATTTAATTCTATGTATCGTTGAGTAGTTTTGAATAGAAGTCGTATTATGGTTATTATGACTATGAATCTATGTAGTTGTAATGGATATATTTTTTAAGCGTTTCAACAACTACATATCGAACTTATGTAATGTATGTTTGAAAGTGGTTGACAATGTTTCACTTTGAGTAAGGTTATTCTGGACTTTCATTGTCTAAAAAAGACCAAAGAAAAATTCAATTCTCTGCAATTTTTAATCACGACGTTTCAACTGTTGAAATCTACAGTCGTTATCAAGTGTATAATGCGACAATCTCAAGGATACTTCTTATATATGCTGTGGATAATTTTGTGTCATTAGCCTAGGGGTAATTTGGCGGTACCCATTTCGTCGCAGATCATTCTTGATATTGTCCAATTCGATGGTAAGACTTTTATCTGTGTTACATAGGTTGTAGGCACGGTCCACCAGCGATAGGTATGTTAGAGGTCTATCGGAAAGAATAAAGCGAATTGGGTCGAAATACAAAATACGGACATGTTTCAAGGCAGGTAACACTATTCGCAGCCATCTCACAAAGACCAGACCACGTAACGCTGACATTGACTCCAAAAACTGCATCTACCGCATCCCTTGTGAATGCGGCGAAGCTTATCTTGGAGAAACTAAGAGACCACTTAGCGTTAGACTCGCTGAACACAAGAGAAACACTCAACGAGGAGAAACATCAAAGTCAGGAATAGCGGATCATGTCTGGACGACCCAACACAACATAAAATGGACTGAAGCCGAAGTCATCCATAAAGAAGAGGGCTGGTATAGAAGGAAGTTTAAAGAGAGTGCATATATTATGAACAACAAAGTCTTTAGTCAGGCCAGCATAGAAATCCGTAATGTGTGGAAACCCTTAATTAGTGGCATGGATCAATTGAAATTGCGATAAGAATTTACAATGCTGTACCGGAGGGACCTGGCACAGTAATTAACAAGCTTACCTGAATACCGCCAAATTACCCCTAGGCTAATGACACAAAATTATCCACAGCATATATAAGAAGTATCCTTGAGATTGTCGCATTATACACTTGATAACGACTGTAGATTTCAACAGTTGAAACGTCGTGATTAAAAATTGCAGAGAATTGAATTTTTCTTTGTTCTTTTTTAGACAATGAAAGTCCAGAATAACCTTACTTATGTAATGTAGTTTTATCAAAAGAAGAACTTGGTCGTATCGACTACAATATATATATATATATATATATATATATATATATATATATATATAGAAAAGTTATTGGGTATAACCCTCAAAATGTTCTGCAACCGTAGACATCTGTTTCGAGCTTAAGCTCTCATCAGTACGGTAAAATCAAGTGCGAAGATGTACAACACTTGGATGTAAAAATAGAAACAAAGGAAGTCAACAACAGGAAGCCAACCACACATTTGTGGCTTCGGTTCGAAGACCTTGTGCTTACAAGGCAACAACTAACGTCGCCACGGAGGCAGCTATAGCTACCAGCGTGACAATCCTACCCAGGAAAATACAAATAAGGATGGATTTAGCGAGGGCAATATATGAAAATATAAGTAGAAAAGTTATTGGGTATAACCCTCAAAATGTTCTGCAACCGTAGACACGTGTTTCGAGCTTAAGCTCTCATCAGTACGCTAAAATCAAGTACTGATGACAGCTTAAGCTCGAAACACGTGTCTACGGTTGCAGAACATTTTGAGGGTTATACCCAATAACTTTTCTACTTCTGCCTCCGTGGCGACGTTAGTTGTTGCCTTGTAAGCACAAGGTCTTCTAACCGAAGCCACAAATGTGTGGTTGGCTTCCTGTTGTTGACTTCCTTTGTTTCTATTTTTACATCCAAGTGTTGTACATCTTCGCACTTAATGAAAAATCTATGCGATTTTCCACTTATAGTAAGCCGAAACCTTACAGCCACAGGCATGTAACTCGCTAGTGATTATTCAGTTATAAGATTAAAATGTTCTAATAAAAAAACTTTCTGTCCCAGACCGACTGCCTAAGAGCGACAGCAGTATACTTTTCTGTGGCAGAAAAATCACCTCCAGCAAAATCGTTTTCGCTGCCGTAGGATTTCAATGTGCTGGTACTATTCGACACTTTGTCATAGTAATAGTATTTCTTATTATGATAGCAAGAAATATCTTAGCAAAAACTTTAATAGCACGATTTTCCTCAGTGTATGACCACTTAATGACGTAATAATAGTATCCATTCTAATCCTTCTGCGACGTCCTAAAAGTGTGCCTTTTTATCGTATTGGCATACATTTCGACGTTTGAGCATATTACAAGATATAAGTCATGGACTTTTGAGAAAGGTCTTCTAGACGTCTGTACAACCCATGTATGAGATTTATGTTATGCCCCAATTTACTTTCATTTTATTAAAAATTATTCCTATATGTTTCAATGGATCACTCATTGATAGAGTTTCCTTGGAACTATAAAATATTGAGCGGCTTTAGCCAAGTTCAAGTTCGACGCGAATTGAACATAACTACTGGAGAGATTTAAACATATGAACAAGATTGAAGTGTGGCGATCTATTTTTTTTTGTTGTTAGCCCCCTTCCCCATAATCTTGAACTGGGACCGCGCCTGAATAGAAATGTGCTTATTGATCCCTGTCTGATCACTTACCACAAACTGCATTCGAGTTTCGGCAGCAGTGATATCTTCCGTGCTGTTAGATGCCGGTTCCAACCAATCCGAGTTCAAAACAATTGCTACCTTTCCTGAAAAATACAGAAGCATGAATAAATAAAAGAGATTTATTAGAACAATAATATATTATGCAGAGAACGTGTGGCTGTGTCTCAAAATTTTGACGGGGTAGGAATCTGGCTAGAAATCATCTCGGGAAGCTTCAATTTGCCCTTCTGAAGAGATTAAGTCTTCGGCTTCGGCACTTGAGGTCTTTGGAAATTCAAATTTTAGGAATCCCAGCACAGGCAAGATCATTATGAGTACGTTTCCCTAGTCATATGAAGTTTTTTGATACTGGTATTTTGGACTTTGCTAATTTGTTGGTACCCAGGATTTTGCTGTTAACTTAATTCCTGGCTTTCACATGACTAGGCAAAGGTGTACAGTCAAACTGTGCACGAAGAACACATTTTTTAAAAAGAAGATATTTATCTGTGAAAAAAGTCACTACTTTTCATGACCATGAATACGAAAGCTGCATACAGTGCTATTTTTATGACCATGAAGAAAAATTCTTGGTCAGATCCTCTGAACCTCAAACTTTCTACCGTAACGCTTCGTGTATAAATTGCAAAGGATTATAGTAACAACAGTTCCTGAATGGGTTGGGAATCATTCCAGTTCTATCTCTTCTGTTCACTACACTTTCCAAACTCGTATTTTGTAAACTTATAGACGAAATTGTTTAAAATTGTTTTTTCCGTTAACCAACTGTCATCCCCTTTCGAACGGCAGCCCTCAGAAGTCGAAACTTGTGCGAGTCAAGGACTGTGAGGTCTCGCCTTTTATCGTGCGATCCCTTGCACTTTTTCGGGCCATCAGAAAATTGTCTGCAGTCGCTAGGGTTTGAACCTTCTACTGACAGCCAGAGTGATCAGCGCTTTCACCATTCCATTACATTGATAGCAGTAAAAGCAAAATCTCTTTGGATGAATCAGAGATCAGGCTGTTTGAATCAATATTTGAATACCATTTACCTTGTCTGTCATCGGTAAATCTTTTCCAAACTTGATATGGTGGCTTTTTCAATTTAAGTTTCAAATCCAGCGTGCCTTGCTTCAGTATTAGAATATTATTATTTTTCCGTTAAATATCTTGATTGGTGGATTTTTCAGGTACTTGAAATTACCAAAGTGAAATTCTCAGCGCCAAAAAATACATTTCAGTTACTGCTAGATTGCCAATAAGTAACCTTGTATCATAATAAAATATGGTAATGATTGGCAATCAGTATCGATAACAATTCAATCTGTGTAAAAAATCAATGAAATTAGCAGGATTTTATAAATAAAGCAAACTTCACTCAGATAATCAGAAAAAATTTACCAATTTGATCGAGTGTTTTGGTATTGAAACTTTGGATCAAGGTCATAGATTAACTATCGATATATCAACATAAAATGAGCTACGATGAGTGCATAATAGGAATTATTTGTTACCATGGTCAAAAATCCCCAACTCACCTTTCTGTTGTTCCCTAAACTCCTTGTCGTATACATGCCAAGCTGCAGCATGGGCTTTCAAATACCCCAAGGCACACGTATAGCTATCTACCGCATACACGAAATACGTATAGATCAAGCCCATCGAGCAATCCACGTAAGGTTCGTTGATCGTCAGCCAATGGGAGGTGTCGTTGCCAAAGAGTTCGAAACACACTCGGGCGTAGTCGGCAAACCACTTCGGAAAAAGCGGATTCAAAACGCCTCCTTGATCACCTATCGATTGAGGTAGATCTCCGTGGTACAAGGTTATCATGGGTTGGATTTGGTTGTCCTTGAGCTCCTGGATGAGGCTTTTGTAGTAGTTGACGCCAGCTTCGTTGATTTGGTCTGCATATCCTGAAAATTGACATATTTGCTAGAAAAATGCAATATTGAATTGTGTTCGAACTAAAATTATTTATAATGTAACTGTTCAAAGTGTTTACCAGTTGGCAATATTCTTGTCCAAGATAGGGAGAACCTGTAGTACTTCACTCCAAGACTTTTGAGAAGAGCGACATCTTCCTTGTACTTGTGGTACGAATCGCAAGAAACATCAGCATTAGAGCCGTCAACGACGTATGTGGGATTCGAGTGGGTGAAACGATCCCAAGTATTTTCGGATTTTCCATCCAAGTTCCAAGCTCCTGAAAAAAATATGGTCATTCATCTGACGAAGATTTATGAACAGTTCACTTGGCAAAGTGGATGCACGAAGGAATCAATATGACAGGTCAATGCATAAACCAATCATCTCACTATAGTTTTTGGCCCCCATAGAGGCATGCCGTCAAAAAGATTCAGTAAGATCCAATGATAATTATACTTGTGTATCTCTAGACACCTAGATTCTGAATCTAGGTTCGTCTGGTACTGTCTTTCATGGTATCAAACTAGGCGAAATCAAAATAAAAAAGAGACTGGCGCGATTATTTTTCTCGCTACCAAATCTCTTAAAGGAAATTGCTTGGAGGTAGGATCTAGCATCTCTAGTTAATTTTCAACATAGATACAATTTCATGAGGTCTCCATGGATTTGTATTTCCTTCCTCCAAAGCCTTATTTTATAGCGTCTGTGAGGATTCATGGTTTTTGAAAAATGACCCCGTCAGAAGTCACCATCACTGTTACAACACTGCTGTGGCGAAGATTTACTTAGACCACAGACGTTACTAGGCCTTTTGACTTTCAAAGCACTAAAGCACCAGTGTGCTCTGACATAGCGTATACAATTTCTGGTTGCTGAAGTAGACAGTGTTTGTGCTTTCCTTAATAATTCGACTCATCTGTATACATTTTTTCATCTTCAGAGTTAGTTTCTGTATCCCTGACTTCCCATTCATCGCTTGTCTTGAGAATCCAAGTAATATGCCTTGAATTTTTAGGGAGGTCAGTGGCTTCAACTACTTTTTCCAAAGGCCTTCGAGTTCTTGAAGTTATAACATCTGCTAATTTTTGTTTGCCTTCCGTGTTTTTTTGTTCTTTATGAACGTATCCAGCGTAATTTTCTACGCTTTTCTTGAGTTTCCTTTAGTTACCAGAATGTTTACATTTCTGCAGGTTTGCAGAAAACTGACCCATGTAAGAGTTGTGCTTAGATATCTCGAAGCATTCAAAATATTCCAACACGTCTTACAGTTACGATCTTTCCGAAATTATCAAGCATACTCACCTTCGATTTGGAAAGCAGAAGTGCCAATACCAAATGAAAAGTTCTTTGGAAACTTCTTGTTGCTCAATGACGGTTCATCTGCCAAACTGAAATTGATTAAATGTTGGTTAAATTGAATAACAGAAAATCCTGAAAATCGCATCACTTCTTGAAAATCTGCCATTTTAAAAAAGTAAGAAGTTATTTATTATAATTGAGAAACAAGTAAAAACGAGAATAATTAATTTCATAAAAAGCTAAATATTTTCAGTGCCCAACAAATTGAATTTCATCAACAGAAATGTACGGGGGACGATCAAAAACTCATTAATATATAATGCTGCACTTCACTTTTTCTACACTTTGTCAATAAGAATTCATTTCTTCTGATAATAGAGTAAGTATATATTTTAATTCAATTTGACCAATATTTTTTGTGTGAAACGCTTGGTTCTGGTGCTTGTAATTGAGAAATATCAGTTGACAGGGTCTGAAAAAACTGTCAACAAAAAAAGAGCCACTTTGTGTGATTTTTGACTGAAGAAATCGAATTTGAAAATGGTTGATTTTCAAGAATTAAACGATATAACTCCCAACTTTCAAATGCAAGCCTCTTCAAGTTATCATCATAGGTCGAAAAGGAAACTTGTCCAAGCAAGTTCAAATTGAGAGCAGAACTCAAATCATACTACAACAGGGAAGGCAATTTATCAGTTGAAGATAGATGTTTCTTCTTTTAAGCCAGTTGCACAGAGATCATGCTGGGGAAGAGTGTATGCAAGGATCTCTGTATTCTGGAAAAATAGGGATGCAGAAATTGAAGATTTTGTCAGGAAATGTTTTTCCAGGCTTTGGGACAGTGATCTATACTAACTACTAGAAAAACAATAATCGGAAATGAGGCCTAGCCAAAATCCATTTTCAGCTATTTTAAATTCCAACTTACCTAACACATAACGTGGCAGCAAAAAACAGTAACTGTACAAACAACATAATTCAATCAGTTTCGATTCTGTTCTTTTTCAGTCTTCCCAGAAAACCATATCAAAACTTTATATATATATATATATATATATATATATATATATATATATATATATATATATATATATATATATATATATATATATATGCCTACTGATAATAATGTTGCGCGATAAACCTCTTCAAATCAAGATATGTGAACAATGGATGCAGAAGTGGATCCATGGGGGTATACTCAGCTTTCTTGATAAGATTGAAGGTTGATTTTGGATTTTCCAATACAAAAAATTAACGAAATAATAATTGAAAAAAAAAATTAACCTACACCAGCCTCGCACAAACGAATAGTGTAGATTTTGTAACATTTTGGATTCTAAGAATTCACCCGTCTAAAAAACTGTACATATACGTATAAATGTGGTCGTGGTGTTAGAGCGTTTGGCTTCCACCCAGGCGGTCCGGGTTCGATCCCCAGTCGCGTGTCACTGAGCTGAAGTGGTTCGGTTTCCACTTTTATTTAAACCTGGGAGTTTCGTAAAAAAAAAAAACTTTCTTCTGTTTCTCCCTCTTGCCTTCCTTCCTTTTCTATCTTTTTCTATTATTTTCTGTATATAGCTATAGGATAACGTAACGTAGATAAAGAATAGACTAACCAAATGCATGTTGCAATGCAATAATTGTGTACCATACCCATGCACTAGGTACAGACTTTTATAGGATTACCCTTCACTTATTTGCAACATTTGACCATAGACACTAATTGAAATCTTCAACTTGATCTCAAAACGTTTTCCTACATATTTGTTACATTTTTCATAACGTAAGTTTGATCACTCTTTGACCAAATTTGGACGTCATTTGTCCGTCAGTGTGTTACCTGGGATATTATTCGCCCCAATTCCAACAAAAAGGTCTAGATTATGTGAAAAGTTTGACCCTATAGAATTCAGAACGACGTCTTCTAATGACCCTGTAGGGCTTTTAAATGACGTCATACTTTGGTCATCCTCCATACGTCAAGGAGACGTCCAAAAAATGACGTCTCTTGGCTGTGACATTTTGACGTCTTTACAGAGTCTTACAGACGTCATTTATAACGTCAGTTTGGTCACCCTTCGACAAAATTTGGAAGTCAGTGTGCTACATGGGATATTATTCGCCCCAACTTCAACAAAAAGGTCTAGATTATGTGAAAAGTTTGACCCTATAGAATTCAGAACGACGTCTTCTAATGACCCTGTAGGGCTTTTAAATGACGTCATACTTTGGTCATCCTCCATACGTCAAGGAGACGTCCAAAAAATGACGTCTCTTGGCTGTGACATTTTGACGTCTTTACAGAGTCTTACAGACGTCATTTATAACGTCAGTTTGGTCACCCTTCGACAAAATTTGGAAGTCAGTGTGCTACATGGGATATTATTCGCCCCAACTTCAACAAAAAGGTCTAGATTATGTGAAAAGTTTGACCCTATAGAATTCAGAACGACGTCTTCTAATGACCCTGTAGGGCTTTTAAATGACGTCATACTTTGGTCATCCTCCATACGTCAAGGAGACGTCCAAAAAATGACGTCTCTTGGCTGTGACATTTTGACGTCTTTACAGAGTCTTACAGACGTCATTTATAACGTCAGTTTGGTCACCCTTCGACAAAATTTGGAAGTCAGTGTGCTACATGGGATATTATTCGCCCCAACTTCAACAAAAAGGTCTAGATTATTTAAAAAGTTTGACCCTATAGAATTCAGAAAAAAGACATGTATTGGCCATACGACATCTTCTGATGACCCTGTTAGGCTTTGAAATGATGTCTTACTTTGGTCATTCTCCATACGACGAGGAGACGTCCAAAAAATGACGTCTCTTGGCTGTGACATTTTGACGTCTTTACAGAGTCTTACAGACGTCATTTATAACGTCAGTTTGGTCACCCTTCGACAAAATTTGGAAGTCAGTGTGCTACATGGGATATTATTCGCCCCAACTTCAACAAAAAGGTCTAGATTATTTAAAAAGTTTGACCCTATAGAATTCAGAAAAAAGACATGTATTGGCCATACGACATCTTCTGATGACCCTGTTAGGCTTTGAAATGATGTCTTACTTTGGTCATTCTCCATACGACGAGGAGACTTCCTATAAATAACATCTCTTGGCTGTGACATTTTGTCGTCTTTACAGCTAGAGTCTTACAGGCGTCATTCATAACGTCAATTTGGTCACTCTTTGACGTCATTTGGACGTCATATGGCCGTCAGTGTGCTACCTGGATATTATTTGCCCCAAATCCAGTTCTGCACTTTAAAAAGATTTCGTCAATGGGTAAAATTGCTTGGTATGAGAATACCTTCAACCATGGTAAACCACTAGTTTTCTCATTGTTCGACATTTCGAAAATAACTGACGACGCGACGATTCTACTGATCAGTCCTTAAATATATAGACATACAAAAACCAATAAATGAATAAAAACTAAAAGCGAATGTTGAAAATAATTTTAATTCATCTAGTCATCGCATTCTTCTACCAGGCAGTGGGTTTTACAGACTTTCTCGTAATAAAAAGATGAGTTTTTTCTTGTCCTTGTTCTATTTGGGCTGTCGAAATCTACTCGGACCAAGCCAAATTTTGCACTGAAACAATGAAATCAGATTAAGGACACTTATCGGCAAAGAAACATTTAATTTTTCTTGTTGAACTCACGTGTATCCTGATCCCCATTCAAAATTGTCCAGCAGACTCCAGAAAGTGTATCCGATGAGTTTAACTCCATCTCTGTCCATAACATCTCGAATATCACTCAAATACTCCTGAATAAAATACCAAATTGAAATTATGACACATTATTATTATCATGATAGGTTTTCTTACTTTGATGTAATTCACTCTAACATCGTCGTCCAATTGACCAGTACCATCGACCCATCCAGTTTCAGTTATTACTATATCAGGATTGAAATATTCATCTTTGAACCACTTGAGCAGCTTTGGGGTTCCCCAGGGAACAAACTGGAAAAAGACAAATGGTATACATACCCATCCATGAGAACAATAAATATCAGTTGTCTCAGAGAAAAACCTTCATAAGTTTAGTGTACTAGTACATGATTCAAATTCTCTTAGACTGTAGATAATGAATATAATGGGCTCCATTATGGTACCTTGAGGGACATTTATATACTATTCAACGCGTCTTAGTAGTTTTTGAGTTTGTTCAGGGTATTGAAGTTTGGTAAAGGATTCTCCGACAAAACCTTCATATCATTTAGAATATTATACAAGGAAGTATTGATATCTAGTTAGCCTAGACCAGTTCCCTGCATAAACAAAATATTGCGTTACCATAGCAAGGAACAATAACTTATTAGAAGTGTCAGTGTAAAGTTTGACGTCAAAAGAGTAAACCAGAGTTACGCACTAAATTAAAAGAAAAATTATGTCCACCAAAATTGTGAAAATCGAAAAATTGGAGTGTCGAGCCATCATCAAGTACCTGTATTTAAAAGGGTTAAGAGGTAAGTAGATTTACGAAGATATGTTTAATACCCTTGGTGATCAATGTCCTTCGTATGCGTCCGTGAAAAATTGGACTGCAAGCTTCAAAAGAGGTAAATTTTCCATTGAAGATGATGACCGATCGGGAAGGCCAGTTTCTGTGTCAGTCCCCGAAAATATCGATGCAGTTCATGACATGATTTTAACAGACCGTCGAATTGGGCTAAAACGGATATCTGAAGCACTGAATATTTCATACGAACGCGTTCATCATATAGTTCACGTCAATTTGGACATGAGAAAAATTGCTGCAAATGGATCCCCAAATGTTTGAATGTTGACCAAAAGCGTGCAAGGGTAGTAGCATCGCGTTCGATCTGTGCTCGATTTGAAAACGATGTAGACTTCTTAAACCGAATTGTTACTATGGATGAGACTTGGGTACATTTCCACGATCCAGAAGCCAAGCAACAATCGATGGAATGGCGACACTCCGGTTCTCCAAGACCTAAGAAGTTTTGTGTCCAAAAATCTGCTGGAAAAGTTCTTGCTTCAGCTTTTTGGGATTGCCATGGAGTAATCTTGATTGATTCTTTGGATAAGGGTAGAACAATAACTGGAGATTACTATTCGATATTACTGACCACTCTACGGGAAAAAATTGAATAGAAAAGAAAGCTATCCAAAGGTGTTTTGTTTTTGCAGGACAACGCCCCTGCACACAAATCTCATATTGCCATGCAAAAACTTCGTGATTTAGGGTTTGAATTACTAGAACACCCCCCTTATTCACCAGATTTGGCTCCGTCCGACTATCACCTCTTTCCTCAACTGAAAAAAAGTTTAAAAGGTCGTAAATTTTCTGCCAACGAGGAGGTAATAAAAGCTGTGGAGGTCTGGTTTGAAGAGCAAGAAGAAACGTTTTTTTTTAAAGATCTAGAGACGTTGCGGGTTCGCTGTAATAAATGTATCCAATTAAGAGGAGAATATGTTGTTCTCTATCTATCTTTTGAGATAGGACAGGGGGGTGGGGTGACATTTTTCAAATCATAATATTGGTCAGATATTCTTCACTATTTTTACGGATTTTTCCGATTATAATTTCACTAGTTTTCCAACTTTTTTCGATAAAAGGGGGGAGGGAGTGCGAGCCTCCCCTACCAAATTTGTTTTTCGCTGTAATTTTTGACTTCCAAATCCGTCAAGTAAACTTCCGCAACCCTAGGTACGCGTTCTCTATCTAGCTTTCGGGGGGCAGGGGTACAATTTCTTTGACATTAATGTATGGTCATCGGAACTGAGCCAACATGTGAAAATTCAATTCTATAGGATGAGGGCAAGTGGTTCTAATTCAGCTTGCAAGATTAGTAACCAACTAACACACACACACAGCAAGTTGAATAAAAGTTGAATAAAAGCTTTTAGTTTCAACAAGAAAGACATTTAATGGTCATACGACGTCTTCTAATGGATCTGTAGAGTTTTGAAATAACGTCTTACTTTAGTCTTTCTACATACGTCAAGGAGACGTTCTATAAATGACGTCTCTTGAAATCTTGACGTCTGTACAGTGTCACAGACGTCACTTATAACATCAGTTTGGTCACTCTTTGACCAAAGTTGGACGTCATTTGGCCGTCAAGATTTCATCAGTGGGTAAAATCCAGGGACCCGGACCGGAACCGTTTTGAACCGAAAACCGTAACGGAACCGATATTTTTTCGTGAACGGGAACCGAAACCCTTGAAAAATGTAACGGTTTTTTCGGGTAATCTCGGTTCTATCTCAAGGAGACTACGTTATTTAGCAAGGAGAGTTTAATCCCCATATGACAATGGGGACACTAGTAGAAAGAGATGAAAGAACATTTGTGACGAAGTGTGACGTAGTTGGACGTGTCATGGCCGCCGTTCTCTATAGACAGTGACGGACTAGCTCTTGGTAAATGAGAGTTACTGCTGACAGTTTTGTTGCTTGGTTCGAGTTCGACTCTGTAGTCATGTCCAAGTACGTCACTATGACGCGTTGATGCTACAAGATTCTGATTGGCTAGAGCTTATTAAACCCTCCTTGTTAGTTAAGTCTCTTTGGTTCTATCCGAAGTCAATCATTGATGAAATGTGAGATGTCATCACAGAACTCAAACATAGTTTAAACTATGACAAAATGGTTAAGGCTTTCGCGGCCGAAGTTTTCAGTGTCACAATTTTCACTCGGGTTTGAAGGCCGACGTTTTTTGGAATTTCTTCATAACGTTCTGCTAGCGCGAGTGGCTAGCTTCTTCAGAGGCTTATACATCATGAATAATCTCAGATGACTGAACTAAACTAAACTATGTTTAAGTTCTGTGGATGTCACAGAAGGTACGTTTCCTTCGATATCAATAGAATGACAAGTGACAGGCAGAATCACAGCAAAACAACGCAGAATATAGTGTTAACTGGCTTGTTTTGTGGAAAGACTTTATTTTTTACATTTATGGTTTATGTTTTGTACGAAGGCGTAGAAGCGCCAATTGTAGTGATTTTTTCTAATTCTCAGATAAATCTGTCTATTAGACAGTTATTATAATTGACAGATAAGAGTGTCTAATAGACAGATTTATCTGGGAATTATACTAATTCCTAAATATAAGTGTCTTATAGACAGATATAATCTGTCTAGAAGACTGATATTAGATAGCTATTAGACTAGTATTATCTGTCTAATATACTTTTATTATATGTCTATTATACAGGTATTATTTGGCTATTAGACACTTATATCTAGGAGTTGGTATAATTATTATAATTCCCAGATGAATCTGTCTATTAGACAATTATATCTGTCAATTATAATAACTGTCTAATAGACAGATATAATCTATCTAGAAGACTGATATTAGATGGCTATTAGACTGGTATTATCAGTCTGATAGACTGGTATCATCTGTCTAATAGACTTTTATCTGTATATTAGACAGATATTATATTTGGCTATTAGACACTTATATCTAGGAATTGGCATAATTATTATAATTGCCAGATAAATCTGTCTATTAGACACTTATATCTGTCAATTATAATAATTCTCTAATAGACTTATATTATCTATTAGACACTTATATCTGGGAATTAGTTTAATTAGTATAATTCCTAGATAGATCGGTCTATTAGAGAATTAAATCTGTCAATTATAATAACTGTCTAATAGACAGATTTATCTGGGAATTATAAAAAATCACTGCACCTGGCGCTTCTACGCCTTCGTAGTTTTGGGTGTTTTGGCGCGTTAATTAAGGTCACTGCCACTCACTGGAGCAAAGAGTACCTACACAACGTGTACTCTTTGTCTCTTTGCACTGGAGTCACTGGTGTCTTACCCATTTCCATTGCTGAAGCAGTTTTGTTTGGATATAGGTACATATAATTTGAAAGAATGAGGCGTAAAATAATGATGCTATGTTATATGAGTTCAATAAAATGCCATTATAGTTATCGAAGTTAAATACTATATTCCGCATATATTACTGTATTCCATACATATATGAGAAACGGACCGAAAAGAACCGTTTGGACCGAAAAAAATTGTCAGAACCGAACCGAAATAATATTCTGAGAACCGTAACTGAATCGGAATCGATATTTTCAATTTCCCTTGGACCCGAACCCGAACCGGAACCGATATTTCATTTGGGTCCGGGTCCCTGTGATTTTACTAAAATCACCTGAAATGAGAATACTGACCTTCAACCATGGTAAAACACTAGCTATGCAATCCGTACACTGGTACGTGTGGACACCTTCATCTTTGGAGACGCTAGGAGTGGATATCTCTGGTTCCTCAATCGCTTGTACTATGGATGTTGTGTAAGTGTTCACGGCGAAAAAGTCGTTGGTTCCTTTGATGTAGTCGATTTCTTCCTGAGTCAACTCAGGTAGTCGGGATTGGTTGAAACCTTCCAGCTTACTCCTCATGGCTATTCTAGTTTTCATTATTTCAGGCCAGTCTCCATAATAGAGGGGATGTCCAAACCACCCAAACTTGAAAAATGGAACAATTATTCAGAAATTAGGACATATTGCCGAGAGAAAAAATTGAAATTGAATGACCTAGTGTGACCAAATGGTCACATGGTGTAACAAACAATTGAAAAAATATGTTTGAATCCTTTTTTCTTACGCTATTAACATTTATTTCCAATATTATTAAGAAAACATTCAGACTTTTAGAAACCCTCTTAAGAAACCCTAATAATGGCTATACAGAGTGGGCCATTGAAAACGAAATAGCGGCTCTGTAGGTTGGCAGAACTGCAATTATATAAAAACGCTCGGACACATCAACTACATTTTGGAAGGGGACATCATCGTTCGCGATTAAATCCACCCGAAATACGTTCCATCCCTAAGAGCTGTGAACGCCACCCCTAAATTCTTAAATAGCAACATATGGCAAGTGATACCTCAATTGAAAGGTATTTTCCTTCCTAATATTAAACAACAAAAATAAATTAATTCTATCGATTCTTTTCCGAGATATAATAGAAACTTGAAGTTGAAAAATCACTTTTTATTCACTTAATCAATAAAAATAAGATCTAAAAATGCAACTGTTTGAAGATAATAATTATCAATGTCAAGGAATTAAATGATCTAACTTTGTTTACCAACAAATAATATTTCCGTATCAAATGTTCACTTCATCCTCATTTACTTGACCGAAAAAGGTTCCAAGAATCGATGAAAAGACGTTTTCTCGAATACGACTCAAATGCGAGTACAACAAAAACATGTATGAGATAATATTTTTTGCCAAATCGCACTTGTGGACGTCCGTCAGTGTCAAACTGATCTTTGATTGAACGACATTAGAGTGAATTTACTTGACTTTAAGGTGCATTTAGTCAACATCATTTTAAAATTGTGCTTAAATACATGTTAAAAACGAAAGTTGAATCTGCTCAAATCAAATGGAACCATTTATACAACAATATTAAGTTTATGCTAAAAACATGTCACTTTGAAAATCCCAACTTTATAAGAATCTTACTTTTACCATAAAAATATTGTCCATAATTCACGTGTACCTAAAGTTTCATGTCATAAAATGTACCTATCATTCTTAAATGTATGCCTAAATCTAAAACTCGTATAATATTAGGTCTCATACGAAATTATTGTCAAGGTTATATTTATGTCAGTGCTTGTGCTAAAGTTACGTTTATGTTGACTAAATGCACCTTTAAAGCTGCTGAATATCTTTCCTAAATAATATGGTGTATACGATCGCGGAAAGATTTGAAATAATATACAGCTAATTGGTTCAATGAAACGCATCCAGATAAACTTGTTGCTAGAAAATAGAATTAGTGCAAAAATTTCGTCAAACTGGATCAGTAGCCAACGAGAAACGAGACCCAGAACGTGAATTTCCGTTGAGAAATGAACCTACTGAAGTTGCACTTTTAAGACATAATCCAGACCCAACATTGAGCACAAGGAAATTTGCTAGTGTTACCAATATCAGTTAAACCAGTTTCCGCCGAATCCTGATACAACATAAATTTTACCACTACAAAATACATCCCAGGTAGCACATCATAATGGCTGAATCTTGGTTTCATATTGGGCCAATATAGATATATTGTAGTTGAAAAAATAACATTGATCCAATATGGGTTGAATATTGAAAAAACAATATTATATTAAAAATATTGGTGGAATATTGGTTCAACCTATTCTGAATGTAGATTGTTACATATGATATTGGGCCAATATTGGTTGAATAATTCATACAAATATCGATAAAACAATATTGTCTACATATTGTTTTCAATATGTAGAATAAATATTGCAATCCCAATATTCCACTCATATCGATTCTAGGGATGAAAAACTATATTGTAAATTCGAATTTAATAACATATTGGTTGAATATTATTTCAACTATATTCAACAAATTGTATCAACTCATGTTGGGTCAATATTGGTTAAATGATATTTACCAATATCGATAAAACAATATTGTCTTCATATTGTTTCCAACATCTAGAATTAGTATTGCAATCCCAATATTCGTCTCATATCGATTCTAGGAATAAAAAACTATATTGTATATCCAAGTTTGATGTCACATTGGTTGAATTTTATTTTGCCAATATTCAAAGAATCGAATTAACTAATATTGGGTCAATATTGGTTCAATAATATTTACCAATATCGTTAAAATAACATTGTCCTCATATTGTTAGAATCCATATTGAAATATATTATGATGAAACCTGAATAAAAACCCGCTAGGTGGCTCTACATATAGAACGTATTCTTAAACCTCTGGAAACATATTATATACTTCGAAAACTTATTTTCAAGGCAACTCATACTTCAGTGGTTATAACAACTAAAAGGCAGACTCTGCTGTCTTCTGACTTGATTAACTGAAGAACTGTCATTGTAAAAGTTCCGAGTTATTCAACATTTAATAATTCACTTCTACTAATATATCCAAATGATATTGTACCAATATCGCTGAACGTTTTGAGGCCACTATTGCCTCAAGAATATTTCACCAATATCATTTTCCAAATGTTTAAACAATATTTGACCGATATCGCGAAATATTCACATTTTATTTCTCGACAATATAACTTTCGAACAATTTGCCAATATTGTACGAGCGATATTGAACCAATATTGCTGAATATTTTGTGGCCATTATTGCATCGAGAATATTTCGCCAATATTATTCAAGTAATATTCGACCAATATCGCCGAATGTTCACATTTTTTTTCTCGCCAATATTGCATTTCCAATATTTTGCCAATATGTTCACAATATTGTAACAATATTCTACCAATATAGGTGTGCTACTTGGGATTTGGTACACCAATTGAATTAAGATGATTTTGATAGGTGACAGGAATTTTGTGAAATTATGACTATGAGAATAGATTCTGGTGAGAATTTTCTTTTCAACCTCTGCTTTTCTGATAAGTCTCTACATCATTTTTGAATTCAACTGTGAATGGTCATAATTGTCGTTATTGGTCATTCCACATGTTTTCCACGAAGTCCATACTCAAACTCCCAAAAAACTCAATGTCTGGGCTGGTATTTTTTGGGACCGTTTGATTCACTAAAGAACAACTCCTCAATGTTTATTATGCGCTCGTATACTCTCGAATTAGCTATGACATTATCGTATGGGGAAATACGTCACTGGCTCGCAGACTATTGATATCACAAAAACGTATTATCAGACTCATATCAAACGTACAGACTCATGTAAACCTTACTTTAGAGATAATAACATCTTAACGGTCCCCAGCATTTATATTTTGAAGTGTATTTTGCTTATAAGGAAAAATATAGATTCACATAACTTTGATAGTCATAATTATAGTAATAGACATGGCAGTTTGCTACAAATTCCTCACCACAGAACTTCCTTATATGAAAAAAGTCCTCAATACAGTGGTATAAAGTTTTTTAACATTCTTCCGGAAACAATAACAATTGAAATGAATGAAATACGTTTCAAAAAACAATTGAAAAGTTACTTGAATAAGAAATGTATATATAGCATAAGTGAGTACTTGATCCCTCAACTGTAATTGTATTGACTGTTAAATTATAACATAGTGTGTCCGAAATACTAAATGTATTACTCATAAAATAACTGTCATGTATTATGTCTCTGTATATATTTTTCGGGACGGTCTCGTATGAGTATTTTTATGTATACATTAGATTATAAGAGTATAGATATTCTATATTTATCTTTTAACATGTACAACATAAATATTATTATTATTATTATTGGACCAGTATTTCTCGACGGTAACCTGACAGGAGAAACTTATTTGGAATCATTGAATGAATTTGTTTATCCACAATTAGTGGACATCATTGAAAATGACGATCGTTGCCTTGAAGACCACTTGATATTCCAACAAGACAGGGCATCTCCAGATTATGCACAGCCAGTTTGGAGGTTTTTGAATAGAAAGGTTCTTGGAAGTTGGATTGGAAGAAGAGGCTCTATAGAGTGGCCAGCCAGATCTCCAGATTCAACCCCACTCGACTTTTTCCTGTGGGGTCACTTGGAAAACAAAATCTATGCAACCGAACCAATGGCCCACTCTGTGTACACAAATAATGCAAAGTTCCTAAGTCTTTCTTTTGGACTACGTGACTTACCACAAACTGCATTCTAGTTGCAGCTGCAGTCATATCTTCTGTGCTGTTAGATGCCGGTTCCATCCAGTCTCGGTTCAAGACGATAGCTACCCTGCCTACAAAAAAATCGTTTACATTTCATATCTTGAGACTTCAGTATTATTGGAAATGGATTCATGTGAACTCGACAACATTCATTCCTCGGGCCACAGGCCCTAGGGTGAATGTTACCCTCCGGGCGTTAGGATCTATATGACACACTTCGTACATAAATAGCTATAATTCACAACAAAAAAGTACAAAAAAATCCAAACAACTAATTACATTACAGTAGATGGAAAGAGAATTGAAATTCAGAGTGATAATGAATACTTATACAAGTCGGACCAAATTTGTCTGATCTTATGATATATATATATATATATATATATATATATATATATATATATATATATATATATATATATATATATATATATATATATATATATATATATATATATATATATATATATATATATATATATATATATATTGTGTCAATTTGAAAACTTCCCACCCTTAATATCTTCCTTCCAGTAAACAATATGAGTAATCGAAAAAACAGGTCAATTTTATTGTCAAGGGGGACACTTTCAAGGACTATTTGTAGCCCTCGTGGTTCAACCCCCTAGGAGGGGTAGATGTTACCCTTAGAATTTTAAATGGGAAGAGGGGTCCTGTGGCACATCATTTTGATGGGCGTTCAATTCTTGTTCCAATGGTACCCTGACTTATTATTTTTTGATGAGCATTTTCCGAAAAATTGCGTTCTAAACTAACAGAAGTAATTATTAGAACGCCTATACTGAGATGCATGGTTTGGCCAGAACTGGTTAGAATATTAGGTGGTACCGTTCCAACCCTGTATTAGGGGCAACATTAGCCATTAGCTCCACCAAACACTTTACATAAAAAAGTAGTCTAATAGTAAAACGTAGATGGTAGTAAAGTTGTGTTTATTAAATGCTGAATTTTTAAGTGTCATCGCAGAAATTGTACAGATAGCCTTCCTTTTTTGCTACTTCTGCTGTAAAAGTTTCTGTTTTCCGGCAAAAAATTGGTTAGCAAATTTGAACTATGTGGAAGTATTGTGAATACCGTTGTACCTGTTGGGCTGTTTAGGAATTACTTTAATAAGTGTATAAAAGTGTAAAAATGGTTTACATTCTTCAAAACAGAATTGAAATGATTGTAATTTATGGAGAAGTTGGAAAGTGCGCACGAAGGGCGGCATGTCTTTTTAACGAAAGACATCCAAATTGTAATGTAAGACACCGGTATGTGCTTGATTTGATGAATAAGTTTTACGAAACTGGTTCAGTGACAAATAAAAAAAGAAATAACCCCAGAGTACTAAATGAAGCAGCTCAAATTGAAGTTTTGGGAACATTTGCTGCAGAGCCCACGAGCTCCTTACGATCAGTATCAGAACAGACGGGAATGTCACGCGAGACTATAAGAAAAGCATTGAAAATGCATAAATTTCATCCATATAAAATGCAGATTCTTCAAGAGCTCCACGAGGATGATTATGATAGAAGAATAGAGTTTTGTGAAATCATGTCTCATCGAGTCAATACCATCCCTAATCTTCTGTTAAACATCTGTTTCAGCGATGAGTGTTCATTTTTTCTGAATGGCAATGTTAATAGACAAAATTGTCGCTATTGGAGTGACGAAAACCCACATATTTTTCGGGAAGGGCATACACAACACCCACAAAAAGTTAATGTTTGGGCTGGTATTCTTGAAAATGCCATTCTTGGTCCATTATTTCTGGAAGAAAACTTGACTGGCAATCTGTACCTTGATATGCTTGAAGAGACTATCGATCCTCTTATAACTCACGAGCTAGAAACTCAAATTGATGCAGAAGGTAATGAACTTTTACAGGAGGATCTGTTACATTACCAGCAGGACGGTGCTCCACCTCATTATTTTCTTCCCGTCCGACAGTGGTTAAACGAGAGATTTCCGGGTAGATGGATTGGCAGAAGGGGAGCAGTTGAATGGCCTCCGAGATCACCGGATTTAACACCCTTAGATTTCTTTCTTTGGGGGCATCTTAAATCCGTTGTTTATAAAACACAACCTTCTGATATTGACGAACTTAAAAGACGAATTACAGCAGCATGCCGGTCAATTCCTAGTGAAGTTTTCCGTAATGTTAGAGGGGAGTTCGAAAACAGACTGTATTACTGTTTAGAGCAAAATGGACAACATTTCGAACAGCTAATAAGATAAGCGTAAGTAGATTTTATGTTGGAAATGTCTTTCTCGCAAATTAAATTTTATTGTGTAGAAGGAAAATAACCACCAAATAAAAAATCCCATGCGTAATAAATTTATTCCTGTCATTCAAGGGTTGGAGCGGTGCCACCTACTCTTCTAACCATTTTTATTAAAGGGAGTCAATACAATAATGCATCTCAGTATAGGCGTTCTAATAATTACTTCTGTTAGTTTAGAACGCAATTTTTCGGAAAATGCTCATCACAAAATAATAAGTCAGGGTACCATTGGAACAAGAATTGAACGCCCATCAAAATGATGTGCCACTTGACCCCCCTTCCCATTTAAAATTCTAAGGGTAACATCATTTTTTCGATTACTCATACTGTTTACTGGAAGGAAGATATTAAGGGTGGGAAGTTTTCAAATTGACACCCTGTATATATATATATATATATATATATATATATATATATATATATATATATATATATATATATATATATATATATATATGTATATATATATATATATGTATATATATATATATATATGTATATATATATATATATATATATATATATATATATGAAAATATAAGTAAAAAAGTTATTGGGTATAACCCTCAAAATGTTGTGCAACCGTAGACACGTGTTTCGAGCTTAAGCTCTCTTCAGTACGGTAAAATCAAGTGCGAAGATGTACAACACTTGGATGTAAAAATAGAAGCAAAGGAAGTCAACAACAGGAAGCCAACCACACATTTGTGGCATCGGTTAGAAGACCTTGGGTAGGATTGTCACGCTGGTAGCTATTTCTACCTCCGTGGCGACGTTAGTTGTTGCCTTGTGAGTACAAGGTCTTCTAACCGATGCCACAAATGTGTGGTTGGCTTCCTGTTGTTGACTTCCTTTGTTTCTATTTTTACATCCAAGTGTTGTACATCTTCGCACTTGATTTTACCGTACTGAAGAGAGCTTAAGCTCGAAACACGTGTCTACGGTTGCACAACATTTTGAGGGTTATACCCAATAACTTTTTTACTTATATTTTCATATATTGCCCCTCGCTAAATCCATTCTTATTTATATATATATATATATATATATATATATATATATATATATATATATATATATATTATATATATATATATATATATATATATATATATATATATATCATACACTTGATAACGACTGTAGATTTTAACAGTTGAAACGTCGTGATTAAAAATTGCAGAGAATTGAATTTTTCTTTCTTTTTTAGACAATGAAAGTCCAGAATAACCTTACTCATTAGATAAAGCGATTGTTTTTTTTTCGGAATTCCATTGTCTCAATTACTGCTTTGAACACGTCGTTTCAACTGATATGGTATCCTCGATCCTTATCAAGTGATTGATGACAAATTTTGAATTAATGAGAGACATTTTTACAGCTTTCAACACATGCTTGCTTACTATTTACGAAAAAGGGTATTTACGAAAACATACCTTTCTGTTTTTCCCTGAACTCCTTGTCATATATATGCCAAGCGGTCGCGTGAGCCATCAGATGTCTTTTGGCGCACACGTAGCTGTCTGTCCCATCTCCAATAGCTCCAGAGACGAAACCATTGGTGCAATCCTCGTAGGGTTCGTTGATTGTAAACCAGTAGGGAACGTCATCGCCAAAGAATTCAAAACACAGTCGAGCATAGTCGGAAAACCACTTCGGAAAAAGAGGGCTCAAGACGCCTCCTTCGTCTTGTAACGATTGTGGAAGATCTCCGTGGTAAAGGGTTACCATCGGCTGGATTTGGTTGGCTTTGAGCTCCCGGATGAGGTTCTTGTAGTGGTTCACTCCTGCTTTGTTGATTTGGTCTGCGTGACCTGAAAATTGTCGTTGAAAATGTACCCAGTGGGGTAAGGCATTGCAATGGCTAGCTAATTATCTGGATAACAGAAACTAAGGTTTAATAATGAACTCTCTAAGGAAATAGAAAATGGCTATGGGGTTCCACAGGGAAGTGTTCTTGGACCTTTATTGTTCTTGATATATATTGATGATATTGTTGAAGCAGCAGGAAATTGTAAAATCCATTTGTTTGCTGATGACACTTTAATTTATTTCTCTACATCAGACCCAGTGCTTTTGGTACAAGCTCTTAACAATTCGATATATAAATATAAGAATAGTGCTGTGGATACCTGCTAAAAATTAATGTTTATGAAACTAAGTTCATGCTCATTGCTAATTAAATAAATTATATCAATTTTCTCATAAAGAACATGGACATAAAAATTGTTGATGAAATAATCGAGCAGGTAAAAAATTCAAATATCTGGGTATTAAAGTTGATTATAGACTAACTTTCAAAGAACATGCAGACTATTTAATAAAAACAATATCTTTTGAAGTCAATTATCTATATAGATGTTCAAAATATCTCAATCGATGGACCAATAGTATTATATACAACACTATTATACTTCCCCATTTCAGTATACAAGGTTACCCAGAAAAGTTCACCAAACCAAACTTATGTTTTTTGTAATGGAACACCCTATATTTCATCACATGGTTGAATAGAGATTACTTTGACCATTCAAAAAATATAGGGTTATGTATGTTCATCAACGTTATTTCCGGAGATATATCGATATTACTTCAAAAAACATAAGGTATTGAACACTCTGTAACTCCTCGTGGAAAAATAATTCCAAAAACTTATGGAAGGCGAAATGACTCCAATATGGTCTAGTTTCTGTAACATGACACACAGTTGAAATTTCGTTACCTTTTGTGTACCGGATAGATCGAAACGCGAATTGAAATATATCTTGTTTTTTTTTCAAATGGAAACCCATATATTCAATTTCAGTATTGGAAAGGCCATAAAATTTCCTTTCGAATGATATATCACACTTGGTATTTACTTCACCTTGAAAATAACGTAAATTTCCAATTGAAAAAACCAAGATATCTTTCAATTTGCGATTCGATATATCCGGTGTACAAAAAGGTATGAAATTTCAACTGTGTGTCGTGTTACAGAAACTAGACCATACTGGAGTCATTTCGCCTCCCAGAAGTTTTTAGAATTATTTTTCCACGAGGAGTTTCAGAGTAATATCGATATATCTCCGGAAATAACGTTGATGAACATACATGACCCTATATTTTTTAAATGGTCAAAGTAATCTCTATTCAACCATGTGATGAAATATAGGGTGTTACATTACAAAAAACATAAGTTTGGTTTGGTGAACTTTTCTGGGTCACCTTGTATACTTCGGAATATTTTCCAAAGATGCTCTCTCAAGAAGGAAACATGCTTGCATACGAAAGAAATTTTTAAGTTGTGCCGTTTAGAAGCTATGGACCACCGGAGCGCAGTTGCTGGACCCTGTATAGATTTCAAAAATTGCAAAACCGATCAATGCGCACAATTCTCTCATGCAATAGACGTACTCCTATTACAACAATGTTGAGCTGACTAGAGTGGTTGTCAGTAAAATAATTTTTATTGTATCAGGCACTCATTTTTGTATTTGAAATAAGAAATGGAGTGTACCAGACTACTTTAAAGATAAAGTAAACTATAATTTTGAATATCACCACTATAAAACGAGAGCTGAAAGAGATTTCCACATTCCTCAATTTCACCGAAAGATTTATTCAAAACTCTATTTTTATCAACGGCTTAAGAGCATTCAAAGAGTTACCATCTGAAATAGAAATTGCACACTCTCTCAATTCTTTCAAAATTACTCTGAAAAAACATTTCTTGGAAGCAATCCCTAATATATTTTGTAAAATAATTTTAATTTTATTTCTTTATACACAACAGCAGTATTTTATATACATTTATATTTTTAACAACTGTGCATTGTTGATAATGTGTAATGGTGCTGTTTTGACATATTTTTGTTTTGTATGTAAAATGTATTAGTTTTTTAAACTAAATAAACGGATATATATTTATAGTCCGTAAAATAAAGGCATGGGATAATAAACCGCTCGAATGCATCGATTCCATAGGTGATCTCAGAAAATCCTTTGATATCGAGGTTAACTTGAAAAGCTAGAACTCTATGGTGTAAGAGGGTCAGTCCATTCATTTTTCGACTCATATATATATATATATATATATATATATATATATATATATATATATATATATATATATATATATATATATATATATATATATATATATATATATAGGAAGTTATTCATGACATCTACAGTCACTAGTTGAAACTTAATTTTGACACAAACCAAGGAATCCAAGAGGTTTTTATTTATATTCTGACTTGCCTCACGGTATTAATTCTTGAGTGGATTCGTTTTGATTTCGAGAGCTCCATAAATCCTTTCTGATGAGTGCGTTAGCACGAAACAGCTGTCAAAGGTTAGAACTCTCGGAATTAAAACGAAATATACTCTATTTTCACTTATATATATATATATATAAGTAAAAAAAGTTATTGGGTATAACCCTCAAAATGTTGTGCAACCGTAGACACGTGTTTCGAGCTTAAGCTCTCTTCAGTACGGTAAAATCAAGTGCGAAGATGTACAACACTTGGATGTAAAAATAGAAACAAAGGAAGTCAACAACAGTAAGCCAACCACACATTTGTGGCATCAGTTAGAAGACCTTGTCCTTACAAGGCAACAACTAACGTCGCCACGGAGGTAGCTATAGCTACCAGCGTGACAATCCTACCCAGGAAGATACAAATAAGGATGGATTTAGCGAGGGGCAATATATGAAAATATAAGTAAAAAAGTTATTGGATATAACCCTCAAAATGTTGTGCAACCGTAGACACGTGTTTCGAACTTAAGCTCTCTTCAGTACGGTAAAATCCTTATTTGTATCTTCCTGGGTAGGATTGTCACGCTGGTAGCTATAGCTACCTCCGTGGCGACGTTAGTTGTTGCCTTGTGAGTACAAGGTCTTCTAACCGATGCCACAAATGTGTGGTTGGCTTCCTGTTGTTGACTTCCTTTGTTTCTATTTTTACATCCAAGTATTGTACATCTTCGCACTTGATTTTAGCGTACTGAAGAGAGCTTAAGCTCGAAACACGTGTCTACGGTTGCACAACATTTTGAGGGTTATACCCAATAACTTTTTTACTTATATTTTCATATATTGCCCCTCGCCAAATCCATCCTTATTTATATATATATATATATATATATATATATATATATATATATATATATATATATATATATAAGCCCAGTGATTTGACTGCATCCTCAAGAATTTTACCAGTTTTTCTATATATATATATATATATATATATATATATCTGGGAGAACTCACTACGTATCACACAATAACAATCTATATCTTCGGGAGTGCTCCAAGGATCAGTTCTTGGGCCACTTTTTTTTGTCTTCACGAAACTCCCAGGTTTTAAACGAAATATTCTATCGCATAAAACCAACATAGTGTCTTGTTCGCAGAAGACATAACTTTTCAGAATTCTGCTTTTGATAAAACAGAGCGAAATCAGATAGATGTTGAAGTATCTAACAACCTCATTCAAAATGACACCAAAACGCAATCTATGATATTTTCGTCCAGCACGCTCCTTTCAACAGACGTTCCAGTTGAACAGTCAGAGCATGCTATGTGGAAAATGGATAATATTTTGACTTGATTGATCCCACTCAGATATAATAAATAATATAATATATCATTGTAAATACTGTTCTATTATTCTTATTGTATTTTTTTAATAAAAATTAAAAATAACTTCAATTGGTTGTGACCTCATGCAAATAATTTTTTGAAATAATTTAAGTGGGCTACATCATTCTTCTTTGATCCCAATCTCTTGGTTATCTTTATATAACTAATGACTGCTGTATTTCACGTTTATAACTTCCAAAATACTATAATCGGTGAAAAAACACATCTCACTATTTTTTTTCAAATTCATTACCACCTAATTGTTGAGAAATGACGTACTATAGCAATGTTTGACGTAAACCTGAATATTTCGATAAAATATTCATCATTTCATTTTTAAACAGAAATTATACCCCAAGATACACCACTGAAAGGTGGCTGGTCAGAATTTTAAATCCCTTAACAATGGCCCAATCCGACAAATAGATATTGTGTCGGGTGGCACTACCTAGCGAGTGAAGAAAACAGTTGTTTGCTGTTTCTATAAACGTTCTACATCAAAATTTATGAATTGTGCATACTAAATGAGGATTCATCACTCCTCGCCTTTACTTTTCGGACTATAGTTTTGTGTTGAGTAACGTTCAAACTATTCACCAGTTGGCAGAATCCTAGTCCAAGCTATGGAGAACCTGTAATGTTGGACTCCTATGGCTTTGAGAAGGGCGACATCTTCCTTGTATTGATTGTACGAATCACAGGCCACGTCAGCATTTGTTGAACCTGTGATGATACCGGGGTATTTGTGAGTGGCATTATCCCAAATACTTTGGGATTTACCATCAGAGTTCCAAGCTCCTGAAAAACACAATTGTTCGGTGAGTTCAAACATACAGTAGATATTATAGGAATACTGTTTTAATTTAGGAAGAAGTAGTGCGTTTTAGACATTTGTCGGAGATTGAATATCAGTGGGTCTGCTGAATATTCCGACCCAGACTGTAATTTTAGTATTAAATCTAGTGAGATTTGTTTTTTAATCTCTTCATTTCGGAATTCATTGTGGTACTTATAGGATTATCTTTGGCCATGAAGGGACCGGAATTCAATTTTATTTTGGTCCTACAGCTACCTACTCGACATGAAAAGTTTGCGGAGCTTTGAACAACGTACAACGTAATCATTTTAATCAATGTTTCAGATATGTCTTGCAGAGATAAAATCGCTCTGGAACCACAGACACCTTCTCGAAATGTACAGCTTGACAAATCTATCAATGAATGTCGAGAAACGTTGAGATGCCTGAAATTAGAATGTAACTGATACTCGTTTCGGACTTTACTGAACTTTTCTGCTACCGCGCATCGATAGGCGTGGTGATTTCACATTCAGAGCTAGATTTGCCAAGCTGTAGCTTGAATTACACAAGACCAAGAAATGTTGAATTCTGAATCTTAGTCCCACTCAGCAGCTACTCTGTAGATGGCCGGTTTTCCCCCAGTTGTGACATCGACTCTTTCTGTTTTCTTTCTATTCTAAGTATGTGAAAACCTACTAACCTTCAACTTGGTATGCAGAGGTGGCAGCACCAAATGAAAACTCCTTAGGGAATTTCTTGCTGCTCAATGACGTTTCATCTGCCAAACTGAAATTGTCACAAGGTAGATTGGACGATGAGATGCAGAAATGAAGAGGAAATTATGTAAAAACGGAAAACAAATTCGACTTATGCTAATTCATACTATAGATGTTTGAAATGAGTTCCACAAGGGTCCATACTGGGGCCAATTTTATTTCTGTTGCACACCAATGATCTTGGTAACTATGTATGCCGATGACACGTCTTTTACAATATCGTATAAGGACGAAATAACACAACAAAAAAGGGAATATGTTTTGGGCTCTATTTTTCATGAATGGTATAGCTTGAATTTTCTATATTTGAATGCCGCTAAAACACAAATCTTGTAATTTCAGTCACCGATGTATTAATAGATAAATTTCTGGGTCTGGTGATTGATGAAAATTTTAACTGGAAAACTCTTTGTGCTATTTTTTCAGAAACTCAAACAAGTCTTAGAAGAGCCTCAGCTATTATCCTTGTACCACTCTCAAGTAGCGTCTCGAATTAGGGATGGTATATGTTTAACTCAACTTCTATTCATGAAGTTTTCAATTTGCAGAAAAAAATATTAAGAGTAGTGACAGGCGTTTCTTCAACCTACGCTTGTAGGGGAGTGTTTCTCAAATATCATGTATTGACACTTTTTTTTGTACATTTCTGAAATATGCACTTATATTTTCAAGGACAAAACTAAACTTACTCTGAATAAAAACTTCCTTGAAGCGAATACACGACAAAAAGAAAATTTTCACCATTCATATTTTAAATACAGAGTGTCACAAAACTCACCTGCATATATGGGTTTGAAGATCTACAACAAAGTTGCCAGAAGAATATTAATGAAAGTAGGAAGTTTAATACAGCCTTAAATAGTTCCTTACAGAAAGTTATTTTTATTTTTTCAACATATTGTGATGTAATGATTATCTAGTATTTACACATACAGAGTGTATAATGTTATTAACTTCAGGAGGTGATTCCTTGTCATATTTCATGAAGAAAATTTCATATAAACGTGTGTCCTAAATTGCTCCGTTTCCGAGATACAGGGTGTCAAAGTTTCAGGTAAAAATGGGTATTTCATCAATTACCCAATTACTAACCTCGTGAAAATAAGATAGATAGATAGATAGATAGATCTTTATTTGACTACATTATATACAAACATATATTGGTAGCAGGTCAGAATAGGCTAAAACCTCACTTGTATACGTGAGTGTGTATAAAACAATATAAAAAATTATAAAAACATAGTATATATATAACAGAATTAAAACTATAGTACCTATAAATATATATACCTACATATAAAAGTATAAATTTTAAAAATAACATATAATGAAGGTGTTTAATCTAGTTACTGACAATATGCAGAACTGGAGGAATCAGAAATCTGTGGCTATAAATCACTCATATCAGAGATTGTTGACAAATATTCATCAATGGAATAAAAACATTTTTGAAGAAGATATTTTTTCACAATAGATTTGGATTCACGATTACCCAAAGATTTTAATGAGTCCGGCAGAACATTATATAACTGGATATTTGATGAATTTTTTTGGGATTTGACTAATCTATAGCGTGGTGTTTGAATATGAGTAGCTTGTCTCGTGTGATAATTATGAATATCCGATTGAAGGGTGAAGCTCTCAACATGTTTGTGTATCTCAATGAGTATTTGAAAAATATACAGTGAGGGAAGGGACAATACCCCAAACCTAATGAAGATTGGTTTGCAATGTTCACGATAATCATAGTAGCAATCAGTCGCATTGCCTTTTTCTGAAGTACGAAGATTTTCATGGCGTATGTTGAGTTGCCCCAAAGGGTGATTCCATAGCTCATTCTGGAGTGGAACATGGAAAAGTAAACTGTTCTGACTGTAGAAATATTAGTAATACTTTTCAGTTGTCGTAAAAGAAATATCATGCTAGATAATCTGTTACTCAGATCATCTATATGATTTTTCCAATTTATAATTTGTCATCTATTGTAATTCCTAACAATTTTGCACTGCTTTCTGATCCATTGTTGCTATCATCCGTCAATTTTGTTGTAAAAAATAATTTCTTTGTTTTATTTCTATTGATTTTCAAGTTGTTGGCTGAGAACCACTCTTCGGCCCTATTTTCTAAGTCATTCGTTGATAGTGACAAGTTTTTTACTGTGTTTCCTGATGTTATGAAAGTTGTATCATCTGCAAACAAAATGCATTTGATGTGATTTAAGTATTTACAGATATCATTTACGTAGATGATGAACAGTAGAGGCCCTAGCACGGAGCCCTGAGGTACTCCATGTTTAACCAGTTTGAAATCAGATTTAACATAGTTCAAACTGACACATTGTAGTCGGTTTCTCAAATAGGAACCTATGAGAGATAGGGTGATTCCCCGAATTCCATAGTAACCTAATTTTTCTAGAAGGATATCATGGGAGACACAATCGAAGGCCTTGGTTAAATCACATAGAGTAATTGTAGTGAATTTTCCCTGCTCCAGACCCTCCTGTTGTAACTACCAATGAACACACGAGGTTTCATGAAAATTGACGAAAAGAATTTTGAGTAACTAATAAATAACCGATTTTTATTAAAACTTTGACACTCCGTCACTAGAAAACAAAGCAAATTAGGACACACGTTTATATGAACTTTTTTCATAAAATATTACAAGGAATCACCACTTGAAATTAATGACATCCTTTAGTATTGTTGGCATCTAGCCCTATAAGATCTCCGCCACTGACTAGGAGACCTGTCACCGTAGACAGTCACAGATCAGGTCGTCGCAGACACGTCCAGGTATTAATTCAAGTTGTCAAGTCATTGAATAAATACGTGCCCTGTCAAGCGATTACATAATAATTTGTATAACGTGTTGTTTTGGCTTTTGTTCCTTTATACCTTTGAGTAAACTGTGTATGTGATGGTGCTCGTGTTAATATCATTTGAGATATAATCCAACAAGTATACACCCTTGCTCATTAGTGTTGTTCTGTTCCGCTTTGTCTTCTGTTTTTCTATGGTTGGTCATTCCTATACATATTTATGTATGTTACATTTTTTTTAATATTTGATGTGAGTATATTGAGCAATTGTCTCTCTATACAAAATTATATATTTCTAGTCTAAGTGATTACTTTCATGTTTTTTTATTTATACAGTGTGACCCACTTAAGACCGGAGCACCCTCATAAAATCTACATTTTTCAACCGATTTGAATGTTGTTTTTTTCTTCATTAGGTAAGCATTCAAAAAGTCTACCAGGACACCAAATTTCATGAATAAATCTCCTTTTCCAGGGTCAACTAATCTGAGTTTTAGAAAAATTCTAACTATACCACTGGATTTCCGACATTTTCAAATGGTTCTTATGTAAATAACGTTGAAATGCGTCAATCAATACAAAAGTTATGATGAGGAATGAGGAATGAAATTTGAAAAATATGCCGTTTAGCCAACCCACCAATTCAATTTCAAAACTTTTATCAGAACTTGGACTACACCACCGGATTCAGGGAGTCTTGAAATTCTTTTAGACCTTGAAAAATCAGATTAGTTAGCCCTGGAAATGGAAATTTATTCATGAAATTTGGTGCCCTAGTAGACTTTTTGAATGTCTACCCAATGAAAAAAAATCATTCCAATCGGTTGGAAAATGTAGATTTTATTATATTATTTAATATAATATATATATATATATATATATATATATATATATATATATATATATATATATATATATATATACATATATATATATATATATATATATATATATATATATATATATATATATATATATATATATATATATATATATTGACTTTGTTTGTGAAGAATATAAGTATATATTGAACTCAGATCATCAATATCAGTTCTTTTATTCAACAATACCAAAATCTTAGATGTTGAGTCTGTCCTTACTAAAAGACTATTTTTAGAAATGGTTCATATTAACAATAAAAAATCTAACACCATCAATAAAAGAACTGATATTGATGATCTGAGTTCAATATATACTTATATTCTTCACAAACAAAGTAAATCGAATTCAAGTACCCGTCCTCCTTGAACATTAATATTATTCCACCTGTATATGTATTTAAATGCTGTCGAAAAGTCAACTGTCACTGCCTTTTACATCTTTTTCTTTCAAAAAGAAAACTCTTCATGTTCCTCTTGATAATAATTTTTTAATAATTTCATGTTAGTAAGTATCTATTTCTCAATGTATCTATTTTAATATTGATCACATGTATTATTGTAGAGAAGTCTTGATAAAGAAAATAAACATTTTCGAAAGCTCGACTGAAAAAACGAAGAATATTCATTGAATTGGCCATCCCTGACTGCTGCCCAAATAAAACCCCTTACCTAATTATTTCACAGTCAAAATATATTTAAACCTATATATATATATATATATATATATATATATATATATATATATATATATATATATATATATATATATATATATATATATATATATATATATATATTAGAGTGCTCCCGTCGTAAGTAGGTCACACTGTATGAACTTACAAACAACGTGACGTATCCAATATCATGTAGATGATCAAAAAGAACCAATAAAGATTTTCATGATATCACACTATTATTATTGTTATTCCACAGCTACATGTCTTATGTGTTCCATTATATTCAGAACAAAAGAAATGAAGTATCTTTATTTTAGCTGAAAATTATTTCTTTGGTTTTATTTTTGTTTGAGTATGATATAATTGCATTGAAGTGGATTTCAGCTCGTGACAGTGTCTCACTTGACATCCAATCTATTTATTCTAAGGTTTTATCTCTATATTTAAAAAGGTCGAGTAATCTCCATACATACATAAATGAAGACATCTGCAATATCTAGGAATGTTGGCAAATCATTCAAATAGAATATGAACAACAGTGGTCCCAGGACTGAACCCTGAGGTACACCATATGTAATTTATGTGATATTGGAATACTGATTTTTATTTGTATGGAGGTCAGTTCACATCAATGACTGAACATGAACCTATCGGGGAAATTGATCGCTTATTTTGAGAAGAAAATGTAGTATTGAAAAGGTTCTAGTTTCTTTAAACTATGTAAGTAAAATGTCACGTAATCAATTATTTTGACAAATTCATCGAAATTGTGTATTCCTATATAAATAACATCAGCTTGAACACCCATAATGTCTGATTTTCTTAATTCTTATTTTATACTCACCTGACAAGAATTGTCGTTGCCAATAATGAAAAAAGTACGAAGAACAGCATCGTTCAAAGACCTGTAGTAAGCACCTTGCAAAAATCTATTTGCAAGATGTATATATACGATACTGATAACAAAGATAATAGATAGCACATAGTTCATTATAGAACAAAGTTCGAAAAGTGCAAAGGAACTTCAAATTAATGAACCGATTAAATTCGAAAACCCCTTTTTTCCTCATTATGAATATAAAATCGTATCATTATACTTTCCTCAAGGTCGGCCTAGAATTAGTTGAATTGCAAATTTCTAATCTAGGGCATATATGAGACAAACAAAATCTGCCTATACAAATCTCTCAAAACCCACCCGAAGAAAACTTTCAAACAACTGATTATAGCCACCTGAAAGTACTCATCTCGTACTCCAGATGGCAATGGCAACCCTCATAAGTCTTCGAGAGACTTGTGCGAGCTAGGGAAGACGCATACCTTACCTTTTAACGTGTGATGCCGTGCACGAGACTTTGCTGGAAATGGACATTACGACCCTACGCTTGAGAGGTGAACCCTCTACCAGCATGACCACCACGGCCCATATGCTCTGTTACAACTCAAGAAAGTGCTGAATAAGAAATAGCTATACAAGGTGGCCCATCGAAAACTTGACATCGGGGTTTTGGGTGATAATATCGCAGATGTGGAAAAACCCTCGGACAGGTCGATTTTAGTTTCGAGGGGGGCAGTTTGTTCTCCTACATGCACCACCGTCACGGCAACACTCGAGGTGTGGGGTGAACAACCCCTAAAATGTGAATAGGGAATAATGGTGGAGTGGCACATCTTTTGAAAGCCCGTTAAGTTCTCTATCCAACGGCGCGGCGTCCCGATTTTGAAGTTGGGATGAACCGTTTGGGAAAAAATAAATTCAGGAATAAACCTGTACGAAAGTTAAGAGCTTACTTGTACGTCTCTGGAAAACTCATTTGCCAGTTTTTGCAATCTATCATTTATTTGCTACGATACTGTGAATGTTTTTGCTCAGTTTTTTTCGCGGTACCCATGAAATTTTTTTAATAAAATAGAACAGATAGAGCATGCAGTTTCTGTTTTTCACGTGTGTACTACAAGTGAGTTTCATTCGTGGTATCGTGGTATCGTACGTCGAAATTAAAACGAAACAATGGTGTATACAGTGGCAGAGAGGGTTGCGTTGATTGAACTGTATTATGAAAACAATAGATGTGCGAAAAGGGCTGCAGAACGGTTCAATCAACAATATGGCAGGACTGTGTCGCGGCAGTATGTGTCTGAATTAGTATCAAAATTCCGAGAAACGGGATCGGTAGCAAATAAAAAACGGCAAATCGAACCGCCAGTAAGAAATGAGGCGATAACAGTGGCAATTTTGGGCCATGTTGAGGTTGACCATACGTTGAGTACAAGACAGCTAGCAACTGTTTCCGGTATCTCAAGAACTAGCATTCAGCGTATTTTAAAACTACATAAATTCCATCCTTACAAAATTAAATTAACACACGAACTGAATGAAGATGATTTTGATCGGCGTTTACAATTCTGTGAGGTACTAAGTGAGCAGGCGATTGCAAATCCTCAGTGTCTGTTCAACACTTGTTTTAGTGATGAATGTTCTTTTTTTTTAAATGGTATAGTTAATCGCCATAATTGTCGATATTGGGCTGATTCGAATCCCCATATATTTCATGAGGTACATACGCAATATCCTCAAAAATTAAACGTATGGGCTGGTATTTTTGGGGATCGTATCGTGGGCCCCCTCTTCTTAGAAAGCAATCTAACAGGGGAAATGTATCTGGAACTGCTTGAAGACACAATTGAACCAATGTTAACTAACATTATTGAAAATGACCATCATTATCAGGAAGATCAGTTGATATTTCAACAAGATGGTGCCCCTCCGCATTATGCTATGCCTGTTCGGCGATATTTAGATCACCACTTCCCTGGTCATTGGATTGGTAGGCGAGGTTCTATTGAATGGCCCCCACGATCACCAGACCTGCCTCCCTTAGATTTCTTTCTGTGGGGTCATTTGAAAAGCAGAATTTATGCTACACCACCAGCTTCACTAGCAGATTTACGGCAACGAATCACATTAGAATGTCGCCAAATCACCCCAGACATGCTCCAAAATATACGAGAACATTTTCAACGAAATCTGTATCATTGCATGGAAGTTGGAGGTGCGCATTTCGAGCATTTGTTACGATGAGACTAATGTAAGTGAATTTTACTCTTAACTTAATTATGGCTCATTTCCGTTAGAAAAACTGCCGACCGTTTTGTTTCGAGAATTCAACGGGCTTTCCAACGATGTGCCACTCGACTCCTATTCCCTATTCAAATTTCAAGGGTTGTTCACCCCACTGCTCGAGGGTTGACCTTACGGTGCTGCCTGTAGGAGGGCACAATGTCCCCCTCGAAACTAAAATCGACCTGTCCGAGCGTTTTTCCAGATGTACGATATTAGTACCCAAAACCCCCATGTCAAGTTTTCGATGGGCCACCCTATAAATGTACCAAGTGCTTTATATAGATCCTAACGCCCGGAGGGTAACATTCACCCGAGTGCCTTTGGCCTGAGGGATGAATGTTGCCCGATGGGCGTTAGGATCTAGTAACGCTCGTGGTACATACAAGATTTAATTTTTCACGAAAAAATTATCTTAAACGACGTTGTTTACTTCATAAATTTCTTCTGATTGTATTTACTGAGTTCTAGTCGGCAACTGAGCACAAGTTAGCTTCTTTGCAATTGCCATGGAAACATTGAAGAGGTTGCTAAGGGTTGTTTATTTAATAAAATGACGCTGCATTTTTGTAAGAATTGACAAGCTTGTTAGTGGAGGAAACTGAAAACGGTTGTGTTCATAATAATTATGGAGAGCCCACAGAATGTGACGCTCAAAGCTGAGAAAGCGTTAGGAAATTTACTGCCTGTGAAATCCAAATACTTATACGAGAAGGAGTATGACCATTTTTTGAAATGGAAAGATGAAAACAGAGTGAATACCGTATATGGCATACTTCCACGAACTGGTGAGTTTATCTCATGATAATTACTAATATTTTTTATTTATTTTACATTATTTCAGTCTGAAAAATATAATGCAAATAGTGTATGGACCAAATACTCACAGCTGAAATCAACATTGATTGTTTAAGAAAACATTAATATATCAGCATCCAGTCAACTGATGGCCTTTCTGAAAGGTAAATCTAAAGGATACATTCCTAAAAAATCAAAGGTATTTGAAGGTGGACAAGTATTACTCTTATAAGAAAAGCTCCAGATGATACTTTTCTGCTACATAAAGTTGTTCTGGTAATGGGCGTATCTGGAGGCTTGATGAAATGGTCAAGATGACAATTGAAGACTGAGGAGCCGTTTTACTGATCAAGGTACCAGAAACCAAGACCTGCACCTCAAAAAGTTTCACCATTGTTGAAGCGTGTTCGATTTTGGCATTCACCGTGTATATGGCATTATCGGTGAATAGCAAACAAAAAACTGGCCTTTCCGACAGCGCGCAGGTCGACAAGAACGACCACGATTCTAGGACAGTGAAACTTAGAACCGCCATTCGGAAAAGTTATCTTTTCTCCGCTGCAATACTTATATGTGAATTTCCGCATATTATTATGTTTTCATCAATTTAACTGTTGTGTGTGTAGTATGTGCCGTAACCATCAAGAACAGCAAGGACTTCCAGGGCTAACTCGAGAAGATAATTCAGCCGGCACCATTACTCAGGTTGGTAAGTTTTTGTTGCTTCGTTTAAAAGACGCCACTATTTCGGACATCCAGTTTTATCAAACATTTTCAGTAATTTCTTTCTTATTTATTATATACAGTCCATTTCAAATTCGAACCACTAAGCTATCGCAAACCCCTTGTGGGAACGCACAAAGCGAAATAGGAGCCTTGAACTTAGTTAAAAAGTACATTACACTACGACCAAAAGGATGTAAACAAAGTTTTTTTAACCTACAGAAATAATAAATGCATTGAGTTACCTGTAGGTAAAAATACTATAGGAAGTTTTAAAGAGAAACATTCTCAATTGAAAATTGAATCAATACATGACTCCTCTGGAAATGGAAAAACCCTACGATAAAATTGAAGTTACTTTTTGTAATATCTAACAGAAAACAACTACTTCCCCGGCAAAAGCCACGCTGGACATTGAACTACATCTGATAGATATTGAGAAAGACCCTATATAACTTGAGAGAAAAAATCTGAAAGTGAAAATTTTCATTTTCACTCTTCTAAGATCATCAGGGAGGTCGGAAAAATGAAATCAACTATAGGAAGTGTTCCTTCTATCATAGCGAAATACCTTAATTTAGAAAATTTAGGGTTACACCGGGTCAACGCTTCTTGTTCAAGGTGGTGCTTCCTTTGAAACACTAAAATTACATGGAAAATGGAATAGTAGTACGGTAGCGGAGAGCTATATTGAAGACCAAGCACAAAAGTACTACAATGAAAGCCCATTCCGTTTCCGAAAAAGAAAATGTTAACGTTCCGAATGAAACAGAATTCACATTGAGGAGTTTATTATCATAGGTAATACCACAAGTTTATCGGTGATTATCGAAATAGCAATTCCTTTGAATTTGATTCGGAACCGAGAAGGAATTAACGACAATCGCCGATAACACGAGTTGTATTTGTTAAAATTATTTCATGAATAAAATCGAAACCATTTTTCTTTTTTTACTATTCAATTTAACTAGGAACATTAATCCCGCATTTAGTTCTGAAATTATGCAACTAACAAAACATTTACTTGATATTTCAAACATCCCTCTATTTCAGTTACCAATGTCATTCGTAGTTTCGTCATTGCATGTCTAGTCTACTGCTTCTCGCTCGAGGTTTTGTTTTGATAACATTTTTTTTAGTGATTTGATTATCAACGAGTATGCAAAACTTGTCGAAAATTGTGAAGTTGATATGAATTAATGGTGAGTGCTTATTTAGTTTTGGTCAAAGTTTGGTGTTGTGTCATTATAGCAGCTTGCTAGTGGTAAGTTTTTGCTTTGATAATAACCAATCAGGAATCGAACTACAAAATCGAAAACACATCATATACATATCCAGTAGCCAATCAAGAGCCGAACTACAAAATCGAAAACATGATGTTTTCATTTATCAACAAAAAATTTTCAACCAATCATAACACGCTATTTTAGCATAAGTGAAATAATCGGTCGAATCACAGAACTTCAAAGTTGGTACTAATTTTTCAGGAACATTTGAAAATTTCTATTTGAGAGAAAATAATTAGTCCCTTTTTATGTACAGTTATAAATAAAACTTTTCTGAGTATATAATTTATTGAACTACAGAAAAAAACATTTAACGTGCGTTATGATCCATAATGCCTTTCATAACGCCCCGGGCGTTATGGGTCTGTTAATAGCAACCGTTGCCAAGGTATTATAAAGCAGTAAAGCAGTAGTGAAAAATAAAATCAGTTACATGTTTACCAAGCAATAGTACATTCAGTTCTCTCCTACAATATACTACTGCGGGGCAGCAAGAAATGGAAATCTGTTCAAACTATGTACAACAACGATGCAAAACGTTGTTACAAAAATCACCCGTTTCAATAGGTTTGAAGCTATTCATCAGTTGTCTACATCCAGAAGTTGCCACTGTATGGAATCAGAGTGCTGCCACTTGACTCTGATGGAAATCTTGTTTGATCAGAGAAATTATATTTCCCAAGAAGTGTACCACAAGGACCAGTGTTGGGTCCTCTATGGTAGATACTATACACCAATAATGTGCCTGAACTTGTTGATGAATCCTTGGTAGAATATGCTGATGACTGCTCAGTAGTTTTCAGTTCAACAGAGTCCAAATGTTTCAGTGTGTATTTAGGGGCTAGACTTTATATATGGAAATATTATTCCAGAAGAGGTCAGATCTGTGCCTCATGAAACATAATCAATTGACAGGAAGTGAAAAAGCTCTTGGCACTAAGTATCAAACTTACGATCACTATGTCATTATGAAATGATCATTACAAAGAATAAACTTTCTTTTTATTTTTAACGTGAGATACCATGCACGAGAGCATTGACCATGCTGGAAATCTGAACAAATATCTTCACGAAGGTATCAATCCGAATAAATAAAGAACATGAATGAACTTCCAAATACTTTCTTCCATATCATCTTACGATATAAACAAGTCAAAAGTATATTTCAACACACACACAACAAACATTACATTGATAAAACTGAAAAATATCACATCGACGTCATCAAAAGAAACAGTGCTGCTCCTTGTTGAGTACAATCTCCTCGGGATTGCCCTTCTCCAGCACCAGATCGTGCAACGTTTCGGGAAAGTCAGGAATGTCATCAGTGGGCAGAGAGAATTGCTGAGTATTGGAGATGGTTCGACTCCTTCTGAATTCTTTGTTGTGTTTGTCTTTCATAGAGCTGTACATCCGCAGGATTTCAACGCGAACTTCGCTGTTCAGCAAGCAATATACGAGGGCAGCGAAAAGTCCCTAGAAAATTTAAAAAATAAGATCAAAGGAAAAATAATCTACTCAACACTAATTTCGTCGCACCCCAAAATTTTGACGCTATTAAAATCTGAATAACTTTTTTCTGCATTGAACAATTTGAATTCTGTAAATACTGTTCGCTAGCCCAGTCCTTCAGCTATAATTTCGTACTTCTTCAAAACATGAGGTTTTCCGCATAAAATCGCTACAGGGTATTATCTGAAACTGTGCAAAATTTCTGAATTTTCAAAAGGATCCCAAATGATTTTTTCAAATTTGACTGCAGTGGCATGAAGATGAACTCATTACCTCAAGACATTTTTCGAATTGTCTTATTATCTCTTTTGTTTACAGGGTGATCTCAAAAAATTAACTTTTTGGTTTTGCAGTCATAACTTTTTTCCTCGTCAACCGATTTTCAAAATCTCCGGCTCATTTTGAAGCTGAAACTTTAGATGAAGAGATAAGAAGATCAGAAAAGACTCAAGATGAAGATTGAAGATCAAGGGTTTCCTCAAAGGTGGCCTAAATCTGAAACACCCTCAAAATCCGGTTGGGAGGAGAATTAAATGAAAATCAACTTGTTTTCGGAATGATCATCCACTCTGAATACGTCCAGATCTTTCTTGCTGTCAGTAGTCAAGAATTGTGCATGAAAAAACCCAATTGTAACGGCAGGATTTTGAAAAAATAAAATAAAATCAACCCATTGTTCGCCTGAAATGCATGGCCCGTAACCAAGGTAACAAGAATCACAATCAATGACTGACAAGCTAGGTTAGACGTCAATTTTGATTCGTTTGCAAAAAAAAATTATCATATCGATGTCGCATCTAACGCCCAACCAGCTGGAACTGATTCCACGAATGACGGAACAGCAAGAAAGATCTGGACGTATTCAGAATGGATGATCATTCCGAAAACAAGTTGATTTTCATTTAATTCTCCTCCCAACTGGATTTTGAGGGTGTTTCAGATTTAGGTCACCTTTGAGAAAACCCTTGATCTTCAATCTTCATCTTGAGTCTATTCTGATCTTCATATCTCTTGATCTAAAGTTTCAGCTTCAAAATGAGTCGAAGATTTTGAAAATCGGTTGACGAGGAAAAAAGTTATGACTGCAAAACCAAAAAGTTAATTTTTTGAGATCACCCTGTAAACAAAAGAGATAATAAGACAATTCGAAAAATATCTTGAGGTAATGAGTTCATCTTCATGCCACTGCTGTCAAATTTGAAAAAAAATATTTTTTCCTCATTTGGGATCCTTTTGAAAAGTCAGAAATTTTGCACAGTTTCAGATAATACCCTGTAGCGATTTTATGCGGAAACCCTTATGTTTTGAAGAAGTACGAGATTATAGCTGAAGGACTGGGCTAGCGAACAGTGTTTACAGAATTCAAATTGTTCAATGCAGAAAAAAGTTATTCAGATTTTAATATGGTCAAAATTTTGGGGTGCGACGAAATTAGTGTTGAGTAGTTTATTACGGTGGAAATGTATCCGGTTCAAACGTGGAAATATTTAAAAGATTTGCTACAATAGAAACAAGAAATATCAGATATCAAGAAGGTCTTATCAGTGATGTGGTCCTTTAAATCACCCGATTTAGTCCTACTCGATTTTCATTGATTGACATGTGCTAATATCCCAAATTGTCAACTTTTCTCACCTGAAATGCAGCGAAAGATTGATCAGAAATCAACCAGATAATCACCAATACTGGATCTCTCTCTCTTTTAATGAACATGGATATGACCAGGGTAAATATATAGGGAACTCCGAAAAGGGGTATCAGGATCAAGGTGGCTTTCATTAATTTCCTAGAACAGTTCAAAAATGTATAGTCATCTTTTTGGTACATATCAAGTCCTATTTATTATGAATTCTCTCTAGAGAGAAATTTCTCTATCATGCTGTCACAACGAGGAAATGAATCACCTGAATTGCATGAAAGATCATACATTACAAGAGAGACCAATATAAAGGGTGCAATAAAAAGGCGAAGTGAACATGTGTTCTTTCATTCGTACCCGTTTCGAAACCCATGTTTGCCCAACAAGCTCACCTGTACTTATATTTTCTCTGTTGGATACAGACATTATTCAACTTGACAGTAAGCACTTTCACGATAACGAGGAAAAGTATAAAATTTATCTAAAAAAAGAAAGATCATTTGCGAAAAACTGTTCGACAAAGTTCACTCACCACAATCGTAATACCTATGGGTAAATCCACTAACAAAGCTATATAAATGTTTCTTTTCTCCGTCCAACATCTCAAATCTTCATATACCGCTCTCAAAACTACCCACGGAATGAGAAAGAGCAACGGAAGTCCTAGAATGAAAGAAATTACAAGAATATTCCAAATCAATCATTTTGATAGGGTGTCGGATCATAACATTGATCGATCGATCAATAAAACTTGGATTTCAATAATGTCTTACCCCATCCCATCAGGCAATAGATGGCGACACTGTGGTTGTCAGAGAACAGCTTCAAGAACATCAAGTTGTGCAGATACATTCCTTCCATCAACATAAACATAAAGTTGGCGATTATGAAATAGAATCGGATGCTTACGATGGCCTTGCACACCCATGACTATAAAAAAAATCAAGATGAGGAAAAAATCAGACTCAGTAGAATATGTTGGAAATTCCAAACCCACTAAACCCTGTAACTTTCAGGATGAACTGGTGAAATTAGGTGACTATGAGAAAGGCCCATTATTTTGTAATACTTTACTATTAATAATAATGGGCTTCTACCACACTTTTATGGGGATCAAAATTTTGCATTTCACACTTGTTCGTAGATACCAAAGTTTTGGTGCTATTTGTTCTGATTTTTTGTCAAAGGTCTTTGAAAAATGTATTCTTTGTTGTGATTGACCGTATACTTACATACATGGTATCTTCTGGAAAAGAGGCGTTGCCATTTTTAAACACTGTATCACAAGCCAATGCGGTTCCTTGTATGAAGAGTGCGTCTTTTAGAACTGACATGAATGATCTCATGATGAATGATACAAATAGATTGATGTGAAGGGTGTTTCTGGAACAACGTAGACGCCTGAAAGTATAATCGTTTTTGTAAACTCTGAAGAATGTTTCACTACATCTGGACTAATCACATTTATGTTAATCTGTGAGTAATTTCTGCAGGTTTATAATGAAACAATGAAAAATAAATTTCATTTCATTTCATTTATTTCAATTATTAACAGTCACGAAAGAATATAATACAGTAACATGACTATACGATTCAGCTTCATAAAAAGAACAATTCGATAATTTTTTTTCGATTTAACAATAACCAAAGAAAACAATAAACATGAATTTTCTATTTTCCAAATACCGATATCACAGTTCACAAGAGCTCGTCACACCCATATCAACATTTACTAGCAGCTTACTATGATACATAGATTAGTTAGCCTTTCTCTCAGTACATCAAATTTTAATAAAAAATTAGAAATTGTCAAACAAATTGCAGTCAGCAATGGTTATAAATCGTCTTTGACAGATAACCTTCTGTCTAAGAAGCAATATAAGAAAGCAATTCAAGAAGTTTATCCTCCTCTAAAAGACCACCAAAGGTTTAAAGCAATTACTTATATCGGTAAACTAAGCAATAGAATAAGTAATTTCTTTAAAAAACAATAAAGAAGTTTCTACACCCCAATTATTGTTTTAGTTCTTCATTCTCAATACATAATAGCAAGCAACCCTCGTATTAAAAACAACTGAGATAAAGTAGAAACACAAGAAAAGTGTGATAGTTGTCCAAAGTTTTATCTTGGGCAAACTGGTAGACCCTTCGTGTTCAAAATAAAGGCATGAAGCTGAATCTTGTACTGAATAATTAACCCCTACTTAATAGGGTTTCCTAGAAAGGTTGGATTAAATATAATCAGTAATGTATTGGTATTTATCAGAAGTTTATTAGGAGTCAGATCAGGTGATCCAGGAGGCTGGTTCCCGACACATAGAAATCTAGGAGTGTAAAATCAGGTCATCTAGGAGGCTAGTTTCCTACATATAGAAATCTAGTAGTGTGAGATCAGGTGATCTAGGAGGCTAGTTCCGTGGAACCGTATGTCTGAACCATCGATCATCAAGTATGCGGTCCAATTCCAACCCGACTTCTGCTGTGCGATAGGCAGGACGTCCATCAACGACATCGTGAAATTCCAAAACACCGTCCTCAAGATATCCAAATATTTTCAAAATGATTTGTCAAAATGAAGTTGATACCCTACTGTCTAAATAGTTATTGAAGACAATTCCATAGTTTCTATGGTTTCAAAGTTTTAAGTCATCATGCAGAAGATAAATCTAATTTTTTAAACTTCACATGCTTTACTTACTTTATGGTGAGGAAGATGCATATGGAGATCACGAGAGAGACGATGGATATGGTGTATCCGATACAGGAGATCGTCTTAATGCGAGGCACCCATTCTGGGTACAGGGGATGTACTGGAGACGGTGGCACCTCTGTTCCTGTTACTATGTGAAATGAACCGCATCCAGAGAAATTCGTGAACGGGAGATCAGAGTTATCCCGTAACGACCAAGTACCGTTCGCGGTACACTGCACTGATGCTAACCCCTGAAAGTATGATCAAAAGTATTATTAACTTGTATATATTGTTGATTATATAGCATAAAGCAATAGAAAGAGATACATTCTAGGTAGCCGACTGGTTAAAGCGACATTGTTTCAATCACTGGCTGCCAGTCGGCGATGGTTCAAACCACGGCGACTGCAGAAGTTTTTCTGATGGCCCAAGAAACTGCTAGGAATCGCACGTAAAAAGGTAAACCCTCGTTAATCCCTGGCTCGCACAAGTTTCGACTTCTGAGGGCTGCCGTTCGTAAGGGGATGACAGCAGGTTAACGAAAAAAAAACCAAAAAAAAAAACAAACATGCAATCCAGTCATGAAAATTTTAAATACAAAATTTGGTACAGTCGGGAGTTGAACCCGAGACCTCTTGATTTCCAATCGGGTGCCAAAAGTCAAATAACGATAGCCAAAGCATATTTACTGTAGTGTATGGCCCCGTATACTGATTACTAATAAAGAATTGGTGGTCGATTACATAAGCGATAGCTATCATCGATGACTAGGGAGTCAGTAGATGCGAGACGTTTGTGGAGTCGAGACTAAAGTGTGCAGTTAAATAAAGTGTTTTATTTCTATTTCCCAACTAGCAAATAGTGAACTTTACATTTACCATTATACCTATCTGAAAACAGTATATTTACGTGCTTATTTAGCATACTGAAAAAGAAAAATTTTCCGTGCGCTGGTGTCATTATAGCTGCCTGTTTAATGTCAAAATTAAATAATTTGTTGTTGACAGTTCCCTAGAAATCGCAAATAGTTTGAATATTTCCTTACCAACAAGGTAAATAACGCTTGTTTTGTGGCAATTTCTGGATATTTTTGTACCATAAATATTTCAATTAATAATACACGTTTTTGTTCCTCCATTGATATCGAGATAAATTTTGAAAAACAGGTTACGTTTTAGGGCTTACATCATCCAGCATGCCAAGTGATAGTAAGAATCTACAGGAAGATAATTTTCAAGGGTCAAGCCCTTTTTTGCCACCTAAACTTTTTTGAAGTGTGCCGCTGGTGGATGTTTTTTGCTATGTATACGAGACGATTTCATTGATTATAGGCGATGCCCAGCAAACACAGTTACATCAAAGAGATATCTCAGCGATGTTACAATGTGACCTACGATATTGCATTTTATGTCGCTGCGATGTTGCAGGGATATTTTGTCCCACTCGAGTTGCATCCATGCGAAGTAACTGCGCCAAGTTCTGCAATGTAACAACGATACACTTTTTGGTGATGTGAAGTGATGATGTTATCACGTATTTGTTTTCTGGCGTTCCATTCCATATGAACCGTAGTTCATTAGTAAAAATAATAATATCAAGGTATAATTTCTATTTATATTGAAACATGGTGAGCTTTGTTTTATTCTTGACATACAGAATCAGGAAGTGAAGCGCATTTTTAAATAAGTACCAGTCCATTAAATTTCACATCAAAAGGCTCTCAATGTGCATTCGATTCCGAAGTATGAATATTATGTCGCATTGGGCTAATTTCGAGTCACATTTTGCATCACATTTTGATGTCTCGAACCGACCAACGGGGCACCGAGTAGACTTATATGCGATAATAATGGAAGTCACTTATTTGTGAGTCACTGGTGTGAAATGAAACATGAATGTGAATCCCACTACCATCTCTGAGACCATTCTGTATTGACTGGGGTGGAAGCTTTGATCCTGAGTATGTATACTAACTGGAAACAACGGAAATATCGTAAAACTCACCTTTATGCTCGACTTCAGCAACTCCCCAGAGCAGGACTGTACTGCCAGATGCCCAGCCTTGGTCGAAGGCCAGCAGAGGTACCCATCGAAAAAAGGGGAGCACATTCCCTCATCAACTTCCAAAGCACTAGTGGAGCTGTAGCAAGCTTTCCTGAGAAACTCCAACACTTCCTCTTGGTTCTCGAAGATCATTTCACTGGAGTATAAGTACTCTTTTTTAAAGATAACGCTATCAACCCTTTCTCTGTCACATCCGACTCTTCGCAACAAGGTAATCCAAGGATTGCGCGATCTTGTAAGTTGATATAGGGCGTTGCTAATATTCCTAACACGCTCCGTTACTCAGATGTTTACCCTGGCCGTGACAGAGATGGATTGGATGATTTGATTGGAGTAAACAATGTAGCTCTTCTGATATTTATTGATATTTTTAATAGCTCTGCTTGTGTTACAATAATATTGATATGCGTTTTTTGAGATCACGGCAATTTGGCAACAGCATGTGTACGTTACAAGTTGAAAATGTTATTATTTCTGGTACGGTTAGTTCCAAATATACATTTAATCATTATATAATTTTGATAACTTGTTATTTGCGTCCAGCGATAATGAATTGGGGTCCACCTAGTAACACATACGAGGTGGGGAGGATAAAAAGTCGAATTCGATCACTGAACGTTTATTTTAACCCAGACACAATAGATTTCATAAGCAGCAGTGTTGTATTAGCTGCATACAATATGGTTAAATTGAATAATAGAGGATGTCTTCTGTGAGTTTTGATCTACCGGGAGCAAGTTCCATAAGTATTACTTCGTTTCATAAAATCAGGGCAACGTTAATAATAATAGTTGAATTCTTCAAGCCATTTGTATGGTAGAAATTACAAGTTCATCTGTTATACATGACATTTTAAGGAGTTGTACCTATATTTTGAAAATATACTTTAATGTGTCCTACTGTACAGTACTGTACAGTTTTTCAGAAGGATCGGAAACTGCTAACAAAGGGTTTTCCCAGCGATTTTCCGGAAAGTGTCGATTTAAAAAAAAATTCAAATATATCTTAAAAACGGTTGATATTTCCACAATTTTTTTGGTCCTTCGAGCCGGATTTTGGTCCTTCGAGCCAGATTTTGGTCCTTCGAGCCAGATCTTATTTTTTTCGCATTTCAGCAGATTTTTAGCGAGTCGAGAAGGCTCATAAAAAAATTGCTAACTTGAGAACGGTGAGAGATAGAGGGATAGGGATTTCTTATGTCTGAGAGCTGCATTTGAAAAATAAATGAAGTGTGTATTTCGAGCGGTAACTCTCTTTACCGAGCGGCAATCAATCACTTTGCGCTCTTAATACATAAATAGCTCTTGTTTGCAAAAAGCTGGTTTTATAAATCAATTCTTCATTATAATTTTACATTTATTGTAAATCAGTACAAGGCGGGAGTATCTTCAGCATACCAGTCAACTTCTTTACAGTCTGACCAAACGTATTTTCCTCGCCAATCAGAATCTAGTGCTAAGAAAAGGGGTGCCTTTGCTCCTTCCTCGATTGTCAGAGGGCCCGAGTAATCCACAAGCGCAGTGTTGACATATCCCGGATGGACTGCGTTGATGGATATGTTGCGATTTGGAACTTCTTTGTCGAATAACCGTTGGTAAATAAAAGTCAGGGCAGACAGGCCTACCTTGGAGACGGGATATGTCATTTCTCCCCAACCTTCTTCTACGGATTTTCCCTCTTTTGCATCCCTAAAAGTTTGCAAATTACGAACACATCCATTCCAGAGGAAAAAAATCATTACAGATATTTTCATACTAGAACACGTTTTTACAAGCCGTTCTATTTGACGTAATTCTTAAGTTGGCAACTCTGGAGGTTCCATGACTGAATAGTTCTGGCGGCTGAGGCCAAGAAAGAGGGCAAAGGGAGTGGCTACAGCTGTCAGAACCATCAGCCATGATATTTGCTTTTATTATTTGAGTGAAACCAGTTGTCTGATTTCTACGTTCATAATCTTTTAAAGTAAATCGCCAGGAAATGCTATGACATAGCTAATACTTACTGTATGAATTTTTCCATGAGCTTGTTCAGTTCAACGACAGTCAGATCTGGTTTTCCTATCTGTTCTCTGAGCTTTTTTGAGGGGATCCTGCTCAGATGACCTGAAGAGCTAGAAATGTTTACTACTCTAGCGTCTTTTCTGAGTAAAGGAAACAGAGCCTCACAAACGTCATGAACGGCGAAGTAATTCACCTTGAGGGTTTCTTCAGCCTGTTTTTCGTAAGGATTCATACCCTGAAAATAGTAATTGAAAAGGAAAAAAGTTATAAAGGAAGGATGATATGCTATATTCATGAGTATATAATGATAGATTGATATTATGAATTTTTCACCCAGATGGAATTGCCCAGCAAAATAGTTATAAATCTTACTTTGAGACGGACACCGGCATTGTTAATGAGTAAGTCCAAGCCGCCATGTGTTTTTTCGATATAATTTCTGAAATTATCAATGCTAGATTGTTCAGTAACGTCCAGTTGGTAGTACAGCGGCTGGAAACCAAGTTTTCTCAGACTTTCCACAGCTTCTTCACCTTTAGCTACATCTCTTGATGTTAAGTATACGACGCCGTTGAATCTTTCGCAAAGGCCTTTCACTATGCCATAACCAATTCCTTTATTGCTTCCGGAAACCTAAAATATGTCCTAAATTTTGGAGATCTGATGAAACACGGGTCGAAAAAATTGCAAAATTGCATAAAGGAGCCAATTGAGCATATTTTCCCGTCCATCATATGATTATATAGCAAGAACAACTGAGTTTCATAAAGATAAGAAATCATTTTGGCGAAAAAGTCAGTTTCTCATTCGGAATCAACTGGTTTTAAATGTTTGTAGAATTTATTGTGAGCATTTGAGGAAAATGAGATGGAAGAAAATGAAGAAGGAAGAGTGAATCAGATTTGCGGCAATTTATGGTGAATGCTAGAGCCAAAAGCTTCTTGAGGGAACAAGAAGTTGAGAGAAAATAAGAACAAGAGAGACAAGATACAAGAGGTATAAAAATATCCATAAGAAAACACGAGGAACAAGAACACAGGAGGAAACAGGATCAAGAAGAATTACTGCAACAATTTGAAATGCGGATAGAGAATGGAGAACAGAATAAGCTTCTCCGAAAACTTGAAATGGGAAGAAAGCGAGATCAAAGTACTTTAAGCGCACAACTTCCTTAAAAAAAAATTTCAAAGATTGTGAGATGTTCTGTAGATATAATATTAAATAAGTGGGCGAGCGACAAACATATCTTTAATGATAACGTATCAAACCTTGAGAAATATTATAAAGTAAATAAATATGTACTTATATAAACATGACTATCAACTCTCTTTGACAGGGTGACCCAAGTAAACTTTAATATGGCGGTTTTGGGAAATAATATCATAGATGAAGAGCAAAAACGGTTAAAACTGTCGAACACATCACTTCAACCCTCGAGCAGTGAGGTCACACAGAGTTGGAAATGGTGTGCTATATTTTTTATTCAAGTGAACTTTGATAACCTCTATATTCAGCTATTTATATTCTCATCTCAATAAATACTCAAATAAACACTCCTTCAACATCCATGTGATAATACAGAATCCGCTGAGACGTTATCGTATATTTTCGAAGCAATTCTTGGGTGATTTGGCGATATTCGTTGACGTAAATCTACTGAAGAACCCGGTGGGATATAATAACTTCTACCTTTCAAGTAACCACACAGCAATAAAGGAGAAAGCTCTGGTGATCATGAGGACCATTCTAGAACCTCTCCTCCACTCCAGTGAACTGGAAAATGTTTATACCGAAATACTGATGACCAAACATTTTTACTGGGAAACGGTATATACAAATTGAGAAAACGGCACGCCGCAGGGGTGCAACAGGTTGACGGAAATAGCAATTTTAACAACTTCAACAATGTTTCATTCGACCCGTGCATATTCCGTATTCAAATTTTAAGGGATTTTAACCAGAACTCCGATGTCCAGTTATTGTTGGGCCACCCTGTATATCTGTATGCCATATTTTTCAGACTAGGAGATATAATCAAAGATTTTCTGACTGCATAGTTACCAGTTTCAACAGAGTTTTTGACAAAGACCCTAATGTGAAATTAAACAATATCAATGAAAAAATCTCTATATATTCAATATTAGCATACACTATAACAGAATTAAAAAATATTGCTCACCACTGCAACTTTTGTGGAAGACATGTTATTTCAGATGCACTCGAGAAATATGTATAGGTACTTATACAACTAAACAAATAAATAACAGCTTGATGAAAGTGTCCATGCGCAAATGAAATTTCGCAAAATCTCAGTAACTAAAGGTACCCATTCACATACAGTTTGCCTTCAGTCCAGAACTGCCGATTTGCATATCGTCAGTCAAAATTTGTACACACATACAGGCCGTCGACAGGTCTGAGCCTGCAGTTCACTTGAATCTAACGACGGACTTAAGTGTATGGAGAAAAATCGTCAGTTGAAATCGTACGATCTCATCTTTAAACTAGTTGGAAGTTTTCGTGATTTCGTTATTTCTGTAGTTTTTTTTTATTACTACAAAACATTTATTACTGCAGCAAGACTGTTCAGTTGATTATCACTGACAAAATGTTTGTGTGTATGGCGAGAGCTCAGTTTTCCTTCAGTTCTGAAACTGACAGTCTTAAAACTGAGGTCGCATCGTTTCAGAAAACTGAATAGTGTGTGGCCTGAGAAAGTTCATATCTTTAGTTCAGATCGTACAGTCTTAGAACTGCAGGCAAACTGTATGTGAATGGGTACCTTAATATGAATGTATATACAAAGAGATTAGATTAGCAAAGATAGCGCACTCAAAAAAAGCGGGAAAATGTCGCGATTGGCCTTGAAATTTTACTACTATTTATAATTCGTCGAATATCAAATTTTGTTCGTTTTAAGAGCTATAAACCTGAAAGTGATTAATACCTACCCCCCACAACATTTACAGCAACTAAAATACACTTACAGAGGGTGTGAGTCAATCTCAGACCCACCTCCCGGTGGCCCTAAAAAAAACAGGTGACGACCTGGCTAATTTCTCTAGGAGAAAAGGCCAAAAACAGAAGAAGAAGAAGTAAACCTGAAAGTGATTCCAAATTTTGCTTAGCGAATTTTGATCCTTTTTTTGATCGTTTGTGAATTGTGGAAGATGATCCGAAATACCCAAAAATATTTCTCCACCACAAAAAAAGATGTTTCAAATAATTAAAAACAAAACTCAAATATGAAATATGTTTTCACTTCGTTTGTCCGGATCTATATATTTTTTTGCTTTTTTTCAACCAGAATGATCTCGGTGCTGCTTTCCAAAGAACATTTTATAAACATCAGTTTATCTTGCTTCGTGATGAAAATACAATTGAAACTGATGAGTCTTTTCAAAATTTTTACAAAACAAATAAAATACTCTGGCATTTATGACTTTTCGATAGTAGTTATCTGTTACTAGTTTGGTACGTTTTTAAGGATTTTTATATTACGAATAAAAAAACTTTTTTAGCAGTGCCCTGTATATCTTCGTAAAAACTCAAGATTTCACGTTTCCTAATAACAATGTTATCTTTCAATGATGGCCTTCTTATTTGAATAACTCAGTAGACTTGTAATTTTATACCATTTATTTACATGTTCACATTTTACAAATTATTTACAATTTACAATTTTTTACACATTTACCCTCTTTATATACATTTGGATATTTATGACATTGTATTTGTAACAGTTTTATTTCGTTCATAATAAATATTTCACTCTCGTTTTCTGAAAGGAATCCAAGATAAAAAGTTGAGAAAGCACTACTGACAGTCACTGACATGTGGAAGCCAAAGTTTCTAATAATAATAACAATAGTTTTCTTGGGGTTGCTGGATTAGTATATTCCCTCTCACTACGAAATCTTTCATCCCATCAAATCCTAAAATAAATAATATCACATACTATTTTTGAGTTTGCACTCAGTTTCTTTTTGATTAGTGTGAAGTTATCCACATTCCACGGATTCCCAGGCACGGTTTACAAAGTAAACGCAAAATTTACGTGCGGTGTTGCCAAACTTCCACATATTTCCTAGCCATGCTTTTTACAAATTTTTGCATTTATCTTTGTTTTAATTTTATTGTAGTAGAAGATTTCTCCACTGAAATACTCCCAATAGAGTACCCGATATATACAGGGCCTCCATCAGATATACTTGGAGAAAAAAACATATAATGTTCAACACATTTTCACGAATATTTTTGTTATAATTGAATTATAAACGATTATTTTTTCATTGAAATACTCCTGTTGAAGTATATACGTATTGAAATTCTGAAAAAAGCACACCACAATGTCCTGCAAGGTGGCAAGGTCTCCGCAGAATTGTTGAAAATTACAACAGATATCGTATTTTTTATCGAATATGTATTACCGTAGGGGAGACTGGAGAAATTAAATTCGCCATTTTTAATATTTCACCCTGTATCTCACTTGATTTTGCATGTTCATTGATGAATTTTTCACAGAAATGAAAGAAATGGACAACCAGAATACGAAAAAAATGTAATCGAATATGTACCAATGTAGGGGAAAACGGAGAAATCAAATTCGCTAATTTTTTTATATTTCACCCTGTATCTCACTTGAGTTTAAATTTCTCCAGTCTCCCCTACTGTGACACATATTCTATTTAATTTTGTTTCGGATTTCTGTTGTCATTTTCTTAATTTCTATGAAAAAAATCATCAATGAACAAACAAAATCAAATAGGTACAGGGTGAAACATCAAAAAATTGATAAATTTACTGTCTTCAGTCTTCCATGCGGTAATAGACATAGTGGTGTGCTTTTTTCAAAATTTCTATATGTATATACTTCAATTAAAGTATTTCAATGAAAACATAATCGTATATAATTCAATAATAACAAAAATATTCGTGAAAATGTGTTGAACATTATGTGGTTTTTCTCCAAATCTCTCTAATGGAACCTTTAATCATTTTGAGGCTCTGTATGTGTCAGGTACTTAATTGGCAGTATTTCTGTGGAGAAATCATCTATGACAATAAAATAAAAACGAAGATAAATGCGAAAATGTGTAAAAAGCGTGGCTAGGAAATATGTGGAAGTTTGGCAACACTGCACGTAAATTTTTAAGCCATAAACCGAGGCTGGAAAATCGTGGATAACTTCACATTAACTTCTCTTTGGCTTACTTCACAAATATCAGAATGAATCAGTGAACCAGTGGTACGTCTAATGAATGTTATCCAGTTTTTTTTATAAATACGTTCATCAGAAGTGAAATCACATATTACTCAAAAACATTATTCAATAATAACCATATTTGAATATGAAACAGCCATCAAATCTAAGAAACACAAATTTTTCAGACACACACAAGTTAGAGATGTTCCGCTATGATGAATTTATTCCCAGCCGTATGTCGAAATCGCTTTAACTCCTGCTTGAAATATTCAACCGTCTTCTGCAGCCCCACGCTGAGGTTTACCTTTGGCTCCCAACCCAGATACTTTTTAGCTCTCGAAATGTCCGGTCTCCTCCTCTGAGGATCATCCTCCACTTCGCTAACATGTCCGATCTTGCTATCTCCCCCAACCAAATCCTTGATTATAGTCGCGAATTCTTTGATGGTGTGTTCTACGGGGTTGCCTAGATTCACTGGTTCGGTATAGTTAGATTTCATGAGAGCTACGAGACCTTCAACCAAATCAGAAACGTACTGAAAGGATCTTGTTTGTTCTCCAGAGCCGTAAACTGTGATTTTATCATCTTGTAGTGCTTGTAGTATAAAATTCGACACCACTCTACCATCGTTCATGTGCATTCTAGGCCCGTAAGTGTTAAAAATCCTCGCTACACGTACTTGCATGTTTTCTTGCTTTGCATAGGCATATGTCAGTGACTCCGAAACTCTTTTACCTTCGTCATAACAAGCTCTGGGGCCTATTGGATTCACGTGGCCCCAGTATGTTTCAGGCTGCGGATGAATATCTGGATCTCCATACACTTCTGATGTACTTGCTATCAGTACCTTTGCATTCAACCTTCTAGCCAGACCCAGAACGTTGATGGTCCCCAATGTGTTGGTCTTGATTGTTTTTACTGGATTTCGCATGTAATGAGGGGGGCTTGCTGGGCTAGCAAGATGGTAAATTTCATCAACCTCGATGTATATTGGATACACTATATCGTGGTGAATGAGCTCGAAGTTTTCATGTCCTAGCCACTGTTCTACGTTACTCTTCCTTCCAGTGTAAAAGTTGTCAACTACAATAACTTCGTGGCCTTCCAACATCAACTTGTCTACTAGATGAGAACCTACAAATCCTGCTCCTCCTGTGACTAGTATTCGTTTCCTATGGAGATAGTTTAGGAATCTAACGTCTTGGTATGTTTTCGGCACTCTTGTTTCTAGTTGAAGTATTTTTTCTTCTAGCGCTTCTATTTTTTGGTGGGCCTCGTTTAGTAGTGACAGGGCGCGTTGCATATCAGCAGGGAAATTCAGTTCATTCTTAATGGTAGCTTTGTATTCCTTGAAATGTTCAATTCGGTCCTTGTGTAGGATATTGAACAAAACACATAATACAGCAACAATGGAAACTATAAGAAATACAATGTGTTTGATTTTTAAGACTACTTGACTCATGTTTCAACAATATAGTATATTATTATAATTAGTAAACATAAACATATTGTTCTTTAAAATCATTTTTGTAATTGTTGTACTTCCGATTTTCGCCACTTGTTTGAAGCCGGCGCCTTTCGAGATCATTTGTCATTCTTCTAATTTTATTTGGGTTGGCAGTAGCGGTCAGAACCATCAGCCAACTCATCTTCCCACCTTTCAGGACAAGGTTACGAAATAAGTGAAGTGGGGATAACTGAAACTATTGCAACCGGAAAAATTAACGGGCGATCACAAGTACCGCTGCGTTTTGTGCAATATTTTGATGGACAGCAAGAAGAAAACAAAGATATTAATAGCGCCGGCTATATTGATGCTCACTATCAAACATTTTTTATATGATCGAGCATCACATCAAAGTACCAATTAGGTTTATGCAATCAATAACTATGCGGCTGTGGTCCATCGCAGTTCGAGCTTGGATTCGCTAAAGATAAGCAGATGGTTTTGGTACAAATTCAATGACTCAAATATTTCTAAACGCACGCCGGAGAACTTGAGTTGCTTGAAACCTACTGAAACCTTATATAGTGGGGAAAACCTTTCAGGATATTGAGAACCTGCTAGCTAGAATTATTTCTCATGGGTTACAGATACTTTTGATAAAAGACAGTTCAAAATCCAAAAGTCTGAAGAATTTCGAAACGTAAATATATACGGTATCTGGCAAGATAGAGATGACGAACACCTGCCAACCGTCTGTGGAGGAGGAAGGTTTTCATTTTTATAAATAATGTAAATGTATACCTTCTATCTTCTAATGTATTCAATAATATTACATAATGCCTATTATTTTCATATGATTTCATTGAGTTCTTGTTAGAGGGAAAAATGAATGGATGTATTATATATTATAGCTACTTGGCAGGAAATCATTAATAATTAGAAATAAATTTCCCAAGTTTTCATGTCACTTCCATATTCGTAACACTCGTCGTTATTGTAGTTTCATCATCAACATAATGTGCAGTTTGTATAGATTTAATTTTGATTATTAATAAAAGGCATAGGTAGGTACAGATAACAGTGGTTCTTATTGATTTGTCCTAAACCTTAATCAGAGGTATCTTTGAAATAATATAGTATGCAGAAGAAAAAGATATGAAATAGAAGAAAAAATCATAGTATCCGCAATATTCAAATGTATAAGTACAATAAAATAATACAACTAATACTTTTTAGATCTGTTTTTCAATCCTCCCAAATACTCCTCAAGCGTCTTCTGGGTATCGGGCCTACTGTTAAATCGCACGAAATGATCTGTATCCTGTTCCTCTTCCCTGATCATCTTCTCTAACGTTTCTCCTTGGAGACGTTTCTTCGTCAAATATCTGGCGAGCGATGGAATCTTATCGAATCTTTTGATGAACGCTTCTGCTTTGGCCATCCCTTCTGCCTTGCTCTCTACCATTTCATCCACGAGTCCGACTGCTAGGGCTTCTTCTGTGGTGAAGAGACGACCCGAAGTGAATGCCATCTCTGTCTGTCTATAGCCGATAATGTCGCTCATTCGGTTCATGAACCACTTTGGAGCTACTAAGCCTGCGAAGAATTCAACATTCATTTAAGAATTCAATGAGAAACTTGCATATCAATGGTGAAACAACAGAAAACGGGCCTAATGTATGCAATAACTATTTTTCAGGACGCACACATGATTCATATGATCACACAAATCATCTCATCGAAAGATAAAGTGACAATAACAAATATTATTTTGATGGTTTGATTACTTCGCAAGAATACGTCCTAGACCTATTATCACACGTGGATGAACAAAAGGATCAGGCACAGATGAGGGAATCCCTGTATATATATAAGGATGGATTTAGCGAGGGGCAATATATGAAAATATAAGTAAAAAAGTTATTGGGTATAACCCTCAAAATGTTGTGCAACCGTAGACACGTGTTTCGAACTTAAGCTCTCTTCAGTACGGTAAAATCAAGTTATATCTTTGTGGGAATACCAAGATAGGTTCATCAGCCAATTTACAGCACTAGACCCTCAGTAGTAGGGTTTTCATAATCAGAATTTTATAGAGCGTGAAATGGAAAAATATTTCTCGTTATTCTATTCAAAAAATAGCCAAAGAGGTTATCATGTCCGAAGCCAAATCTGCACAATCATCAGAAATGAAACTCCGCCTCTGTCCGAGTATTTTTCAAAATACTCTTATATCCATAAAAAATATAATGACATTATTCCATATTTTATGTACTCACTATTATTCAAGTTAGTTCTATGGTTATACGACGAACACAAAATGCAGCATTCAATGACAATATCTTACCAACAAGAGTCTCGTTTCCTCCAATTCTGTAGTTTCTGGTCATTACCCTGTATTCGCATGCTATGGAAAATAAGCAACCCCCAGCTGGGGCATGCCCGTTGATAACGGATACCGTCGGGTAAGAAGTGGTGTACAGTTTCATCCATGTTTGACGGACTATGGTCCAGTATCTTCTCATACGTTCTTGGTCAGGCTGTTTGTATATTTCATTCAAGTCCAATCCGCCAGTGAAAATTCCTGGCAAAAACATAATTTTATTGGTATGAAAATAGCAAGTTGAAATGATACGGCGCGTAACGAGTACTGTTGTGAATGCAACATATCGCTATCCTTTGTAAGAGTTTGTGAGTGAATGGTTGTGAGGAGAGACTAGTTATTATTATGATAATATCCTGGGAGCAGTGGCGTGCTCATCACTGAAATGAGGAGTGAACAAGCCAAACAGAATAGGTTCTTCCGTTTACATCGAAGTGTAGCACTCTCCTACACTTGATGTAAAAACATAATCCAGGCTACAGAAAATACAAAATACAGAAAATGCATCTTATATCTTCTATTACACAAAGGTTATAACTTATAACCCGATAGGTATAGTAAGTGTTAAATAAACTAATTCAGATAATAATTTGGAACAGGTAGACTCGAAGGCCCAAGTAGTGAAGCAAAGTATAATTACTTCCTCAGGTAGAGAAGCCGACCCCTTAGTTATATAGTTATTCCTATGTTAAGAATGCCTAATATACTTTAGGTTGGCTGAAGGAGGTGTGACTTCATTTTAAATACGTTTGCGACCCTCCGGAATCGAGCTGGCTAATTGTACCCTATGGGAAACAACAGCCATTACTTAATCACAGATTATAGAAACCTGTTCTTCAAAAATATAAATAAAGCGGAAAGAACTTGTAATCAAGGATTGTAATGAATTAAAAATTGGAATGAATACTGACCATCTTTTTTCGATGTAAGAATCAGCCCTTTGACCTTCTCCTTTTCGAGGTTAGAAAACTCGGCGGAAAATTCCTCGAAAAACTCCAAATTGAAAATGTTCGCTGGAGGTTTTTGGAAACTCACAGTTGCTATTCCCGAAGTGTCGTTTACTTCGACAGATATTAAGCTGGAGATGTCCCTTCTAGTTGAATAAATATTTTTAGAAAAATTTAATCTTTGTATAAGTGTTAACATTTTTCTCTATGTCATTGTTATCAACTGATAACCTTCGGTGTGATATCTCCTTTTTTAAAAGATATTTGCAAAGGGATCAACGGAACATTTTGTGAACTTTTAACCCGGCAAATACAGGGTGTTTCTGGAAACAAGCAGCGTGAAAAATATGAGTTCTAGAGATGTATTTGTAGGTCTGAATAAAATGAATAAGTTAATTTGTCCAGGTTACACGCAAATAATTGGCAAACCTTAATCAAAACAACCATAATTAACACAAATTATCAATTATGATGTGGTAGAGATGAAGAGATGGCGACATCTATGAGTGATAGGTGGAATTGAGAGTGCTTTTGGACAATCAAATACACTACTTATTACTTATTACTTCATAATATAAATCTTACCCCTCTTACCCCAACTACTGACATGTTTTGATTCATCATTCACTGCTTTTTTTGCCATATGAGTCGATTCGCAGAAAAATTGCGAATATTCGGAAGGGTATGAATGGGCCTTTAGGGTAGTTTTTTAAAGGTGCAGCTCTGTAAAAGTTTATGAATATACAGATACTGTATTATAATACACAAGCAGTATTCGAAATTCAATGGAAAATGTAGTTTAGTTTTAGTTATGATAATTATATTATAGAAACTGTAAAATTCAAGATTCCTCCGCTTAAATTATTGTGTTTCTACCATTCAGGCGCAGAATTTGAAATCAAAATGAAGTATACTATGCATGCGGTTGGTACTCTTAAGTTTTTTCACGTAATGTTCAACAGTTCAACATGCACTTTGTACCCATGTCTACTCGGAGGATACTGACAGTTCACGAACAGTCGCAGTTGGAAAGATATCCGAACGCAACTCTGAATATCGTGTTCTGTGCCACAGAAAAAAAAAGAAACCTGTAATCAATTTAGCTATCAACATACATAACCTAAAATACGACAAAAATCTAGTTTCTCGTGTCTTTATTTTTGCACATTACAAAAATGGTAGTATTATCTTATTTTTTCCTAATGCACAACATATAACAATGTTATTTTTCAGGGTAGAACTAAGAAAACTCGAAAAATAGTGGAAAAGCGCTTCGCGAAAATGAAGAAAATGATAAGTTTAAGCGACCCCAGAATAAAGGAGACTCTCAGACAAGCCCCACGAAAAAAGAAGGCCGAAGATCCCCATCAAATGAAAGTGAACGAAGCCCCACAAGTCAGTTCAGCGTTGTTTTTCCAGTACAACACTCAATTGGGGCCACCATACCACATACTCATCGACACCAATTTCATCAACTTCTCGATAAAGAACAAGCTAGACATGGTGCAAAACATGATGGACTGCCTCTATGCTAAGTGTATACCTTATATCACGGACTGTGTTCTAGCAGAACTGGAAAAACTTGGGCAGAAATACAGAGTGGCATTGAGGATAATCAAGGATCCCCGTTTTGAACGCATCCACTGCATGCACAAGGGGACGTATGCTGACGACTGCTTGGTACAACGAGTGACTCAACATAAGTGTTATATTGTAGCTACCAATGATAAAGACTTGAAAAGGCGGATAAGGAAAATCCCCGGAGTGCCAATTATGTACGTTTCCCAGCACAGGTATACCATTGAGAGGATGCCTGATGCATACGGGGCCCCAAAGAAGTGATTGTTGTTAATAAAAGAGTTTTACAAACGTTTGCATTTTAGTTCAATTTTTTCTGAATGAAAAACATATCACTTTTTGCCAGGTCATAGAGCAGATGTGTTAGGTCTTTGTCTATACAGGTCTTTTTATAACACTCATGATCAATCACATATGTGGCAACAGTTTTTTTCTGAAGTTTATTTTTCAGTCCAGAAAAATGTCACTATATATCAATAAGAACCACTTATGTTGTGTATATAAAATGGAAGCCAGGGATGTAGTTATATCTTTTATGTAATTGATGAACAGCAATGGCTCTAATAGGCCTCCTTGAGGCACACTTTTACTCAATACTTTTTTCATAATTTTTTTTACTTTTATTTCTCGATCAAATGAAAGGAATTTTATTGAAAAGAAAACACCTTTGAATCTTTTTAACATATTTTGTTCGATTTCTTGGACAACAAAGTATATTTCTCTCTCTATATATAGTATAGGATGTTTCTCTTGCAAAGATGTGTTAACAAAATTCAAAATCACTTTTCAAATGTCTTAAAAATAATTAGAGTTCAATATTTCGTTTTTGTTTAGCTTGTTCAATACAAAAACAGTTTTCTTGAATTGACCGTCTCAAAATAATTTGAATTTATTGTAACTACACTACAAAACTTCCTCTGAAGACACTAGTTGGTCATTATTTTTACTTTTGGATATATTACGGGTGTTATTAATAAAAATCGAGCTGAAACAGTTGGTCATTTCTAGGACTTTTCTAATAATCTTACCATGAATTCCATCATAAAGTACAATTGCATAGAAATGTATAGTGATGGCCCCATGATCGCACCCTGAGGCACTCCAAATAATTTTCAATTGGCTACAAATAAGGAAACAAAGACTATCATGCAATTATTTATTTACAAATCTACACTGGAATCAGTCAAACTATCATCACTAAGCTCATCTTCATCCCCTTCCCCATCAGAGGTCGAAATGAGGGGCCCGTTCGTCACCAGAAGCCCCCGTTCCCAGAAATCGGAAACCAGCTGCGCTTTTGCCAAGCCGTCTTCCACAGGCAGGTTCTCCACTTGGATAAACTTCGGATAAGTGTTCTGCAGTTTCTTAATGCAGGGTATCAGACTGTGATCGATCGTGAGAAACTGTTCCTCCTCTCCGTGGTACACTTTGGCATTCTCTGTGTTGTAATAGATCTTAGAGGAGTCATTCTCCACCACCAAGCGAAGGCAGTGGTATCTAACAAGCCGCACCTCTGTGTCCATGCCGATTTCCACCCTGAAACATTCCAAATCTTCGTAGGACAACTCCACGCATTTACAACCAAACCTTACCTGTTGAATATCTTTCCGTCCTTCATATAGTCCCCATCGTACTTGGAAGTGTAGTTCACTTCCTGCTTGGACAACACAGGGGGCATCGAATCGTACATAAACTTCCTGCCGAGCTGATCTGCGGCCTGATCTACATCTACGTGTTTGGCCAGAGCTTTCATCAACTTCTGAACGTTTGCCTTCACGGCTGTCCTTTTCTGAGACTTTGTTTTTCTGTTGACGTGCCCTACGTGCTTCAGAAAATTGAGCGGCAGGCCTCTCCTACAAATAACGAAAGCTGGAATGCTAAAACTGTGGAAACCAGGACCATGCAAAAATACTGACGTGGGCTGATGATCCTGGAAGCCCAAGTCACAAGGATAACCTCAGATGCCGCGGCCACAGAATTTACAGAAGAAGAATCAGTTTACACTGGTGGCCTAGACTTATAAGATTTCAGGCCAACTCATACCGACCTGAACTCTGAGGTGGGATTCCGTGTACCGTGGAATTCTATTTTCGACAGTTTTGTCTCATTCTCTCCCATGAATTCAACCATAATAGCTGCTTTCCATTTAACGTAAGGAGCTCCTCAGAGCTACCCAGAGCGTATGACCATGCGTTCCATTTAGTGGGGCTTCAAGCACCGATTGACATTTCCCTTGCCCCTCGAGCATCACCAGTTTTATTGGTGCATGAAGCACAAGTAGACAAAAGTCCAAATGCGAAAACATAGTATTTTGGCGAAAAAGTCAGTGATAAAGTAATTTCCGATCTCAGGGGCTTGTAGCTCTGGGGCTTCACACTCCTAAATGGAAAACGCCTAATGACACCTAACTTATTCGCTGAAATGTGGAATTCTACGGTACACAGAATCCTAGGCCTGGATCTTCTGGAATTATAAAACTGAAGAAGCAAGGACCGTGCAAAAATACTGACGTGGGCTTGATGATCATGGAAGCCCAAGAAACAAGGAAACCTTAAATGACAAGGCCCCTAAATTTAGAGAAGAAGAATCAGGTTATACCGTTGGCCTATCCTTATAAAATTTCAAGCCAACACATGCACCGTACCAACCTGAACTCTAGATCTTCAGCAGCGGCTTTCTTCAAAGCAACAGGCAAGATATGCTCCAACAAATCAGCATAGGAGTTGTGCTGATAAACAGAAACTGTGATGTGGAGCGAGTGCGCGTCATCATCCGTCCTCCCCTCGTGTATGGTGCCCCTAGGAAAATAAAGAAGATCTCCAGAGTTCAATGTCACTTCCATGAAAGGCTCTCCAAGATCCTCGCGTTTCAGATTGGGGCTGGAATCCCTCGCCAGGACGTCACTTCCACTAAAAACGGAGAAAAAAAAACATAAAAATTACTTTCCAGGTTGTTACCACTACAAGTATTGAATTTCAAAACCCTACCGTGGCATGTAGAGCTTCCAGTGCTTTCTGCCTTCTAGCTGCACCACAAAAGCTTCAATATCATCGTAATGGGGGGCGAAGCCCTGACTGCCGGGTGGCGTCAGATAAACATTAGCTCCGACCATGGTGCCAAAATACTCTTGCAAAGTCGACAGCAACAACTGAACCTTTTGATCGTAAGTGTGGGGGTTCAAAACCCTCACACTGCAACCGTTGGAATAATAGTCGTATAGGCCTGAGGCTATGACCCTGCCCTCTTCGTTGTGGACCTCTTTGACGTCGTTTTCGTACGAAACTACATCAACGTTCCTTGTATAGTACAGTGGAAACTCCCTGAAGATATCGTCCAGTCTTTGCGTAGTCAGTAGGTGGCTGTAGTAGTTTGGAGTGTCTCGACTGATGTAGAGCGCTTCACTTTCCCAGTACTTGTCAAAGAACACGGCTGGGGACACGGGGGCGATGAGCCACTTGAAGAGCTTGAGGCCGTCAGGTGAGGGGTCCGTTTTGCTCAGTTCGGATATGAACTCGCTCACGGAAGAGTCTTCTGCTTGTGTGTCTGGTGAATAGCTTGAAACTGTTGGGCTGATAGGGACAAGTAGAGGAGGTTCATCATCTTCTTCTACTGAAGCACTGTGAGTGCTCGAAATTGTAATTGGTTTTATTCTTCTTATTTTCTTTTCTTTCTCCTTGGGTTCTTGTTTGTTTACACTCAGGCTGCTTTTATTATTAACTTCTGCACTAACTCTATCCTGTTTGCTCACATGGAGACTTTTGTTGTTAATTTTTGAACTAGTTCCATCAACTTTGTTGAGTTTTGTCGTTTTTTGGGTGCCATTTTGTGGGGATTTGACAAAATTTTCCTTGGATTTCTTTTCAGGGGGATAATCACTAGGAATATTTTTGGGTTTCTGTTTTGGTCTATTTTGCGAGCGTTTTTTGTAAATTGAAAAAGCCGAAACTGGGGAAGAATTGAGCGACATTTTAGCTTGTCACGGCGTTGATCACTTCCGACGAAAAATATCCTACAAACTCAGAAATGTTCCAAAAAATTCAACCACCAACATCACATTCCACACTTCACACTCATAAAATGGGGTTATGTTCTTTTTTTTTTAATTTACGAACGTCGTTCACCCTAGATGGCGCTCAGAATTTCTTGGATCTTGCTTCTTAATGCGCACTTGTCTAGCTTTCTTCTCACTGAATAGGGATCCGCCCTACTCCAGCCGTTTTAAAAAAGTGGGAGCTTGGTTGGAGGCATTGCTCAGAGCACTCAAAATTCAGGAGTGTAACAGTATATTATAGTTCCTTCTTGCATAACTCTTCATTTCTGTTTGGAAAATAATGTGAAGAAACTCTGTCTGCAATGCATACACCTGAGCAAATACGCCTAGTGATGGATTTTTGACTTCTGCCCCAGAGAATGTTATTAAACTCAACTGATGATCCGAAAATCGATTAATAGTGCGAAACTGATATATACACTACTCCTCATGGCAAGCAAAATTTGATTACCTTTATATCAGTTCAATCAAATAATTACAAATGTCGCACTCCCAGCGCGAAATGAGAATTTATCATCTATGATTTTGTGGTCGGGTTTGGCAGCAAGGAGCATCAGTCATGGCGTATTACTTCTTCAGCTAGCTTATAGTTCACTACCAGCTTCCGTTTGTCAAGCTTGCCCTGTATTTTTGTACTGAAAGGTCTGAAAATGTGGGACCTATATTTTGAAAGCCTACTACTTTGTTCACGGTCAGTCAATCCTGTCAATCTCAACCTATAGCCCTATTTTTCTGGGGAGAATACATAGAACTCATCCATATATCTTATGTTATAAGTATGAGTTCTGTGGGAGAATACCACAGAACTATATTTCTGTGGAGAATACCGATAGAGCCTTGTTGGTACAGAAGCGTGTTATAAGGTGTATAATGAAAACAAACTTTCGAACTCAAACTACTTTTTAAAATATGTTGATATCAAACGGAATTTTAAAAAAATTGTTTAAAATTGTTTTTTCCGTTAACCAGCTGTCGTCCCCTTACGAACGGCAGCCCTCAAAAGTCGAAACTAGTGCGAGCCAAGGATTAACGAGGTCTTACCTTTCAACGTGCGATTCCTAGCACGATTCGAAGAGAATATCGAAAGGAGGTCCGTAGGTCACCCATCCAAACCACGGCCTCGCATAGCGTTGCTTGGATTCAGATATCGGTGAACCGGCGCTCTCCGTTCGAGCTATCCCCGCGGATATATTGCATATTTCATAGGGAATCTTCGACCCTTCATTCAAGCGACTATTCCAAACAAAGTAAATTCCAGTTGATATTTCCAGTCAAGTGGTTCCATAGAATACTTTTTGAAGTATTGTGAGAGCAATTTAATATTGAATGACACAGGTATTTATTCGGAGTAGTAACCGAACGCATTGTACCATGGAATCACGCAACACATTTTTCTTGAATGACACGGAACCGACAGTTTGACAGCATTCTTCTTCTGCGATATCAAACGAAACGACCTCGAAATCAAAAATTAGAAATGGTTGATGTTGTTTGGATTTAAAGTTGGTTTATTTTTCATTCAAACTACTGCACAATTTAACTGAATGTAGACGACATGTTGAACCAAGTGTCTGTCGAGGCTGTTTATTCAGCTACCTACGTAGAAAATTACCTGGACTGTGTGGAAAATCTACCAGATGAGTTGCAAAGGTTGATTTCCAGGATGAGAGAGTTGGATGTGTACTATATAGGTAAGCTAGCTTGTTTATTTTATCAAAATGTTCACTCTACCGTGGTTTCGTACCATTTTATAGTAGTTTTCATTCAACATATGGGGGTATTGCTTGTTTGAACCAGAAAGTAATTTTCATAGTAGAAACCTAGTAGACTTGCCAAATCATGAGTTGAAAGTAAGTGTGGTATTCATGATTAGTATTAAACCCTTGAACTACTCATTAATTTATTCCTAATTCATATCTTGTATATTTTATGAGTGGAACTACACTTTTTACTCCTGATAAGATTATAAACAAAGGTACCATTAAAGAAATCATTTGCAGTTGTTTGATTGAACTACTCATAACATTCTTTGTTCACAGCAAGGGTGAGAGAAGTTGCATTACAAACAGAAAACTTCAAGAACATTGGCAATGACAATCCTGCAAAAAAAGCAAAGACCTTTTCCAGGATGCAGCAAGCCCTAATTGCTGCACAAGAATTGGGAGATGAGAAAATGAATCTCCTCCAAGCCATTTTGGATAAAATCGAAATAAAGACAAGGCTTTTGGACCAGGATTTCAAAAATTTGGGTGAGTGGCTTTATTTGTTGTTGCTAGCATGAATTTATCAATTTTTTTTGACAAGATATTGATTCTTATGTAGGTATTCAGATAATTGACACAAATTTAAAATGATGAAAGTGGTGTCTTCAAGCATAACTTTTTCTGTAAAATTAGTGCTAAACAAGATATCCAATAAATGAGCATTTAATATAATCAGTTTTCCATTTGAAAAAAGTTGAAGTATTGCTTGTGCTATTCTAAGACAAGGTGTCATTTTTTCTGATGACAACTTTTATGATCCACCATTTTTCACCCAACTCTGTTATAAAAACAAAATATTTGCCAGCTTTTCAAATTTTTTTAGAAATATTTAACATTCATTTTAATTCTCGAGAAACACACGTTCATAAGGAAAAAAATAAATGAAAATTAAACACATCTCTGCATACCCTAAAATTATTGTGGAAATGTTTTATTCTCATATCTCATGAGAAATATTGATTTTTTGGTAAAATACACATAGAAAAAAAGTTAGGATGTTGAGATTACAACAACTTTTTCACAAAAAAATTAATACTTGGTACAAAATTAAATCAAATGATATACTTACATGCTATTTCTGATTCAAATTACACCTGAAAGTTGAAATACAAGATTTTGGTCACTGAATAAAGTTGGTATGGCATAATCTTTTTCTCTAAAATTTATGTGTTGTATCTGAATCTGATCCAAAATATTCTGATGATTTACTGAAATAAGTGTGATTTGTGTGTTACTTGTGGTTGTGAGTCAACTTTTAGTTCAAACTCAAGGGCTGTTCTAGAAACTTCATTAAAAACAGCAGAAAATAAGTGACAAATACAAAAGTTGAACCTGTTTCAGCAAATGGCCCTATTTCTAAAACCATGAACCAAATTAAATTCAGTGCTAGAAAAAAGTTCAAAAACATGGTCTTTGAAACCTCTTATTAAAATATTGTATACAAGTGCGCCATTCTGTCATGTCAGTTGTCAATAACAAATACATGGTTCCATGGTAATTAATTGTCTGTAAAGGCTCGTTCATACCCTTGCGAATATTCGCAATTTTTTTGCGATTTTGCGGTGAGTGATGAATAGTTTTTTGGTATTTGGGGTTAGGTTAGGTTACTACGTTACCGAAAAATCACATAATTCATCATTCACCGCAATGTTTTATCCGTATGAATCGAATCGCACAAAAATTGCGAATATTCGCAACGGTATGAACGGCGACAAAACAGTTTTTTTCCTGTCAAAATTCCATAACACAGCGAATTGCTAAAAAATAATCAAAACTTTGACACCCCAAAATATTCGCGGAGGTTTTAACATTTTGCGGTACCTCACATTGTTAAGAATGTTTTATTATTTTGGCGGATTTTCTGTTTCTATCGGCATTTGAACTGTTAAATTAAATTCCGTCATTTGCCGCTGTAAAAACCATGCTTAAGGCAAGAACGTACTCGTCCGGATTTCGCAATTTTAAGGACAAACCACAACCGCAGAATTTGGATCAGATTATTGGTTTAGTACAAAATTGACAGCTCTGGAGGTAAAACAATATCACTTCTCATTATTTTTGGGAATGGCAAACAAATTGCATATATTCGGAATTAATTCGTGAAAGTCATCTAGCAATGTCGGATGGGTGTTAACTAACCTTTATAGCTTATTCGTACTAAAGTCTTGTTCATACCCTAGCGAATTTCGCAATTTTTCTGCGAATAAAATGGCTGCCGACATGGTTCATGGTTCTGCATCAACGATTGGGCCGGCATGACTGGCAGCCATTTTATTCGCAGAAAAATTGCGAAATTCGCCAAGGTATGAACAAGACTTTAGTACGAATCAGCCATAAAGGTTAGTTCACACCCATCCGACATTGCTAGATGACTTTCACGAATTAATTCCTACGGGTTTCCCCAGATTTCGGCAGGGAAGAACCGACGCCCGTCGAAGCGCGAGAGCCGGCCTCGGCACCCGCCACCCCCGTCGCCGCCGTCAACACGAGCAGCAGCGCCGTCGCGGCGAGCAGCGAGAGACCGCCGAAGCGAGCCCGACGCACTAGACACGACACCGTGGAGAGCACGAGCGCCGCAGAGGCGTCGACGTCGGCGGTATCGGCGTCGGCGGCCGAGCACACGCTGAGGAGCCAGGAGCCGAGGACAAGCGCCTCGGGTACTAGTACTAGCACGCAGAAAAAGACGTCCAGCAGTGAGTTTACATTACATTTGTTTTGTTTTTGGATTTTGAGAAATTCGATGTAGACAGTTGTGGAGAGAATTGTGGACAGTTGTGGAGAGAAATGTGGACAGTTGTGTAGATAATTGTGGACAGTTGTGGAGAGAATTGTGGACAGTTGTGAAGAGAATTGTAGAAAATTGTAGAGAGAATTGTAGAAATGTGTAAAGAGAATTTTAGAAAGTTGTAGTGAGAATTATAGAATGTTGTAAAGTGAATAAAGACAATTGAAGAGAGAATTATAGACAGTTGTAGAGCGAATTTTACACAGTTGTAGAGAGAATTGTTTGCAGTTATACAGATAATTGTTGACAGTTGTATAGAAAATTGAAGAAAGATGTAAAGAAAATTACAAAAACGTGTAAAGAGAATATTGGAAAATTGTAAAGAGAGTTGTAGAAAGTTGTGAAGAGAAGTGTTGACAGTTGTAGAGAGAATTTTAAAAAGTTGTAAAGAGAATTATAGAAAGTTGTGGAGAGAATTGTTGACATTTGTAGAGAGAATTGTAGAAAGTTGTAGAGAAAATCATAGACAGGTGTAGAGAGAATGTAGACAATTGTAGAGAGAATTGTAGACAGTTGAGCGAATTTTAGACAGTTGTAGACATGTTTTAAGGAAGTTGTTCAGTTGTAGAGAGAATTGTAGACAGCTGAAGAGAATTGTTGTCAGTTGTAGAGCAAATTTTAGACGTGATAGAGATAATTTAAGACAGTTATATAAAGAATTGTAGGCAGTTGTAGAGAGAGTTGTAGACGGTTGTAGAGATAATTGTGGACAGTTGTAGAGATGATTGTAGAAAGTTGTACAGATAATTGTAGGAAATTGTATAGAATTGTAGAAAGTTGTGGAGAAAACTGTAGACAGTTGTATCGTGAATTGTAGACAGTTGCAGAGATAATTGTAGACAATTGTGAAGAGAATTGGAATGTAGACAATTGTAGAGAGAATTGTGGACATTTGTAGAGAAAATTGTAGACATTTGTAGAGAAAATTGTTGACAGTTGTAGAGAGAATTGTAGACAGTTGTAGAGATAATCATGAAGATTTGCAGAGAAAATTGTAGATTGATGTAGGGAGAATTGAAGACAGTTGTAGAGAAAATTATGGACATTGATATGTGGAGAAAATTGTAGACAGTTGTAGATAATTGTAGACAGTTGTAGATAATTGTAGACATTTGTAGAGAAAATTATAGACATTTGTAGAAACATTTTAGACAACTGTAGAGATAATTTTAGACAGTTGTAAATAATTGTGGACATTTATAGAGAAAATTTTAGATAGTTGTAGGAAGAATTGAAGACGGTTGTGTAGAGAATTGTAGACAGACGTAGAGTGAATTGTAGAAATCTGTAGAGATAATTGTAGAGCGTTGTAGAAAGAGAGAACTAGATAGAAATGCAAATTTTCTTACTCTGAACCACAACCCGTAATGTTTCCGTAGGCAAAAAGAAGAAGCGCAAGTCGCGCCAGGCGGCCGCGAGCGCGCCGCAGGCGCCCAAAGAGGAGTCGCCGCCGCGCGAGGAGGAGCCCGCCATCGACCCGGACGAGCCGACGTACTGCCTCTGCGACCAGATCTCGTACGGCGAGATGATCATGTGTGACAACGACCTGTGCCCCATCGAGTGGTTCCACTTTTCGTGCGTGACGCTGCAGTCGAAGCCGAAGGGCAAGTGGTACTGCCCCAAGTGCCGCGGCGACCGCCCGAACGTCATGAAGCCCAAGGCGCAGTTCCTCAGGGAGCTCGAGAAGTACAACAAGGAGAAGGAGGAGAAGACGTAATGGGCGGCTGCGCTGATTTTCGCGCTGACGTGGGGCCCTCTTTCGATTTTCGTTTTAATTTTTTTGAAAATTATAAAAATATATATGCAGGTGCAGGAGAGCCACGTTTTTTTACTCTGTTCGTTTGGGATTGTCCCTTTCGGTTGGATGTTGTTGACCGGAGGCAACACTTGAATGACTTTGACGTAACAATTATTGTCACTGGGTTAGTAACTATGGTTCAATGTGTCAACTAAAAGTCGCGGTTATATCTAAAATGAAAGCCAATTATCTACCAACGTCGAAGGAAAATGGAATACTAATAACTCTCTACCAATTCCTAACTCAAACTTACATCGAGTTGAAGTATTAATTAATTTGTCATTGATTCATAGCAACAATATTCCTATAGATGCGGTAAGAAATCAATTCAGGAATAATTGTCATACCAAGGTGCCAATATTTAAGCCAAAATAATTGTCATCACGGAATATTCGATCCAAAATGACAATCAATGTCACAGCACGGAATATTCGACCCAAAATGACAATAATTGTCACACCAAGGGACCAATATCCGGTTCACAATGACAATAATTGTCCCAGCACAAAAGGTTTGACCCAAAATGACAATTATGGTCATATCAAGGTGCCAATATTCAATCCAGAATTACAATTATTGTCATATCACGGATTATTCGACCCAAAATGACAATAATTGTCACAAAAAGTGACCAATTTGCGACACAAAATGACAATAATTGTCACAGCAAGGGTTATTCGTCCCAAAATGTCAATAATTGTCAGACAAAGGTACTAATATTCGATTCAAAATGACAACAATTGTCACAGCACGGAATATTCGACAAAACATGACAATAATTGGTATATAAAGGTGCCCATATTCGATCCAAAACGACAATAATTGTCATCACGGAATATTCGACCCAAAATGACAATAATTGTCACGAAAAGTGTCCAATTTGCGATCCAAAATGACAATAATTGTCACAGCAAGGGTTATTCGTCCTAAAAGTCAATAATTGTCACACGAAGGTACCAATATTCGATTCAAAATGACAATTGTCACAGCACGGAATATTCGACACAAAATGACTAATCGTCATATAAAGATGCCCATATTCGATCCAAAAACGACAATACAATAATTGTCATAGCACGCAATATTCGACCCAAAATGACAATAATTGTCACACCAAGGAACAATATGCGGTCTAAAATGAAAATAGTTGTCACCGCAATAGATATTCGATCCAAAATAACAATATATCGGAGTAACAGTTGAACACGAAAACCACCGTTATTCAATTTTAGGCGACAATTGATCTACGACTATAAAAATAAAACAACCAAAGAATAATCTTCTATACAGAGTGACAATAATGGCCATGTCATAAAAACGAAGTAGTTGTCACATGTGACATCGAAATTGTCACCCTTTGTCAAGCGCCAATATGACCATTATTGTCGCTTTATACTTGTCACAGTTGCAGTCGCTGTCAATTATGGCCATTTTATACTTTAATTGTTGCCATTGCTATAGTTGCCAATTATTATTACTTCAGCCTTCAACTGTCACTAACGCCGTAGCTGTCAATTGTCAAATCAGCTTCAACCTGTCGGCAATGACGTTAACTGTCACAAATGCTGTAAATATTGTAACTTCGGCTTTTAACTGGACCCAACGCCGAAGTTGTCAGTTGTTGCCACTTTGTCCTTAAACCGACGGCAATGTTGAAGTTGTCAATTATTGTAACTTCAGTCTTTAACTGTTACAATAATTGCTGTATGCGCCAATTATTGCCACTGACGGCACTGCTGTAATTGCCAATTATTGAAACCTCACAGTTAAACTGTTATCAATACAGTGGTTGCCAATTATTGAAACTTCAGCCTCTATCTGTCACCAATACTGTGGTTGTCAAATGTTGTTACTTCAGCCTTGAGCCGTCACAAATGCTGAAGTTGCCAGTTAGTGTATCTTCAGCCTTTAATTGTCACCAATGCTGTATATGCCAAATATTGCCGCTGCAGCATATAACTAACTGCAATGCTGTAGTAGCCAATTATTGAAACTTCAACCTTTAACTGTCACCAATGATGTGGTTGCCAATTATTGTCGCTTCAGCCTTGAGCTGTCCAAATACCGTGGTTGCCAATTATTGACACTTCAGCCAGTAATTGTCACCAATGCTGGAGATGTCAAATATTGCCACTGCAACATTTAACTAACTGCAATGCTGTAGTAGCCAATTATTGAAACTTCAACCTTTAACTGTCACCAATGCTGTGGTTGCCAATTATTGTCAATTCAGCCTTGAGCTGTCCCAAATGCTTGGGTTGCCAATTATTGTCACTTCAGACTCGAGCTGTCGCAAATGCTGTAGTTGCCAATTATTGTCTCTTCAGCCTGTATTTGTCACCTACAAAAGCAGTTGTCATGCCACCGACCTAGTGATTGTCACCTTGCTGCAAAAACTGTTTTCGATTTTTTAAGGTGATTGTCCTCTTGAGTCAGTACTGATTATTTGGTTGCGACAATTATTGTCATATGACAATCCATATTATTTCTGTATATAACGTTCAGAGAATCAAAAAGTGGGCCTCCAGACCTTGGTACACAGAGTTGATTTTGAATTTAGAAATGTCATTCTGACGCACGGGCGTCTGTGGAACATGTATTATACTAAATGAGCAATTTGTGCAGTTGTTTCTCGCGGTAGTCCCGCGCCTGCTATTGAATTGTATCTGCTAGCTTGTGCAATGTTCCTCTTAATCTATGGCATTCGTTTTGTTCCGTGGTTTGTCATTATGGAATCTTTTTCAGTTTGTAATTGAATCAAGACATTTTTATGTCGGTAGCATTTTTTGTAAATAAAAGTGGAAGATGTCTTGATATCTTTAGTTGTTGATGAAAGCGCATAATTACATGATTTTTGAATTTTTAATTGTTTATTATTTGATGTCCCTTGATGTTCTTTGAGGGGCGATGGGTTCTAATCCTCAAAATACGAAGATTTGTCAGATCCAAAGAATTACAGACCTATAATTTGCTTGAATGCGTTTTATGAGATGTTTACGTGCATCTTGTACAGCCGACTACTTTCCGCAGTTGACCGGGTGTATGAACGGATATAGGAGCAAAGAGGGTCAAAGAAGGGGGTTTGTTGACTGCAAGCAACACCTGCTCATCGACAAATCCATCTTGCAGGACTCCGTGCAGTATAAGCGTAATATTTCGATGACCTTGATTGACTACTGCAAGGCAATGTATCAACTGATCATGCATTTGCTCTTTGCTCAGATGCCTTGCCGAATCAAATAGTGAGATGCATTGGATAGCGGTCTAGACACCGTTTTAATGCTAGAGACCAGTGTGAAGTGTGGCCAAGTTGCCAGAATGGTGGGATGATTCGGACGGGAAACGGATGGCTCCAGAGCTGTCTGTGTTGACCTACCCTCGCACTGATGAGAGGCACAATCTTCGAAACTAGTGTGCAGGTGGTCCACCTATCTGAATCAAAACAAAATATATGTACATCTAGATGCAAGCAGGGAAGAAACTGGTGTTTTCTTTGATCTCTGTGTGAATCATCAACACTCCTGAAAAAATTAAAAAACGATCAACTTTTGGGTTCAAGGGGAATCTAGTGAACTGGATCGAATCATATACATCCAACGGGAAAATTTGTGTGACCGTAGAAGAAGCAATGTCAACCGAATTGGTGTTCCTCAGGGTTCTGTCTTAGGGCCACTTTAATGTTTAATATTCATGAAGGCCCTTCCAGACAATATTACAGAAGGACAGAGTTTTATGTGCGCTGGTGCCACTTGAATGATGAATTAGGCATCAACCATAAGAGATAATTAGAACTCTAATTAGGAAAAATCAAAAATCAATCAAATAAAACAAGAATCTTGGTGTCAATAGAATGCATTTCTAATTAAGACAGTGGGATAATACCTACAGAATGGAAACCAAAGATAGTGCAACATGTTTACAATATCTTAAATTTCACACTTGAAGTAGAAAGTAGTTATACATCTCAAACTGGCCAGAGCACCCTTAGTCATTTAAAACTTCAAGAAGGAAGTAGATTTGAGGAAGTATAATTATAGAGCTTATTACTCCTTAGAGCCCTTTGCCTTTTCGCGGGGATAGCTCGAACGGAGAGCGCCGGTTCACCGATATCTGAAGCCAAGCAACGCTATGCGAGGCCGTGGTTTGGATGGGTGACCTACGGACCTCCTTTCGATATTCTCCTCGGATCGTGCTAGGAATCGCACGTAAAAAGGTAAGACCTCGTTAATCCTTGGCTCGCACAAGTTTCGACTTTTGAGGGCTGCCGTTCGTAAGGGGACGACAGCTGGTTAACGGAAAAACCAATTTTAACAATTTTTTTAAAAACAATTTTTTAATTTTTTCGGTAATGAGCTGCAACAAAGTCGTATGTGAGGTCAATAAACGGAAGTTTCTAGAGCTTTCACTGAGCAAAAAAGAAAAATCTTCAACGTGGGTTACAGAGATTCACGTAGAACAGTTCTGAAAAAAGAAACAATACTATTCTTCACGAGCTCCTCTACCAATTCAAAATATACGAGGGTGGTCCTAGAAGTACCTGGCCAAAAAAAGAAAACACAAAATTTTTGGAAAAAATATATTTATTTTTCAACGTAATCTCCTTTTAGCTCCACACACTTTTCCCAGCGATGTTCAATAAGTTCGATACCCTTTTTATATCGTTAGAATCGTTAAGCTCCTCAAAATATCCATTAACTGTCGACGTAACCTCTTCATTGTTGGAAAATCTTTGACCACCGAGCCATTACTTCAAGGCTGGAAACAGAAAATAATCCGAGGGGGCTGAATCTGGCGAATATAGGGTGCATGAGGTAGCAATTCAAACTTTAATTCATTAATTTTGGCCTTTGCAATAACGAATGTGCGAGCTGGTGCATTGTCTTGATGAAACAACACTTTCTTAGCCATTTTTGCTTGATTTCTTCGCTCAAACGTTGCAATAAGTTCGCATAATACTCGCCGTCGATAGTTTTTCCCTTTGCAAGATAGTCAATGAAAATTATCTCACGCTTATCCCAAAAAACCGACGCCCTGACCTTGCCTAAAGATGGAACGGTCTTTGCCTTCTTTGGAGCGGGTTCTCCATTTTCAGTCCATTGTTTTGATTGTTCTATTGTTTCGGGTGTGAAGTGATGGACCCATGTTTCATCCATGGTTATGAAACGTCGCAAAAATTAGGCTCTATTTCTGTGAAACCTTGCCAAACACTCGATGGAAACATCTTCACGACGCTGTTTTTGTTCCATTGTGAGCAAACGCGGCACCCATCTTGCGCACAGATTTCTCATGTCCAAATTTTCAGTTAATAGGCGATGTACCGCACTTTTTGAAATGCCTACTATGTCTGCTATCTCGCGCACTCTCAGTCGACGATCATCCAGTACCGCTTTGTGGATTGTGGAACATTTCTGTAGTCGTCAACTCATTTGGTCGACCACTGCGATGCTCGTCTTCGCAAGTCGTACGGCCTCGTTTAAACTCTGCAACCCAATATTTTACTGTTGATAACGAAGGAGTAGTCTCACCCAGAGTAGAATCTAGTTCAGCTTTTATATTGGTTGGGCTAAAACCTTTCAAATAAAAGTATTGTATCACATACGATGACCAATTTTTTCCATGTTTACAAATTCACTGAAAACGTTTACTATTGATGGCTGCCAAACATGCAAATACTAAACAACGTGGCGTCTTCAAACTTGAAACATATGCCGTATGGATTGTGTACTTTCTAATACAATGGTATTTTTCAAGCAACTACCGCCATCTCTAGGTCAGGCCAGGTACTTTTGGGACCACCCTCGTACTGTTGCGTTCCAATTAACAGGTGGCGTATGACGTAGTAACAAGGCCTACTCAGAACACAGTGGCTAATTACCTGAGATGTCGATGCCACTATGAACAGCAGAAGGAAAAAAACAGCAACGTGCATAATTATGAAACTAGAAGACGACAAAGCTAATCTTATCAATGGCAACTTGAGTAGGTAAATAAAGTGTCTTATTTCTTCTTACATCGAAGAAATAAATGCAAATATTACTAGCTATGTTGAAATTCTGACTGATATAAATGTAGAGGATTCCCTCTTTCCTTCGAAACTGAAGATGAAAAAATGGATCAGACCTTTAAAACACCCTCTGGGACCTTCATTAGTGCTATTCTCCTACTTTCCCGTTCCCCCTCCCATCCGTGGTCCACATCTGCTCTCAACGATACCCTTCCGCTCGGACAAGAGACCATTAATCTAATTTTTGCCACAATACGCGATATTTTATTCTTCATGCACTCCGTTTGCAATAAATAAGGATTAAGTTACAAAGTAAATTCCGTGTGCAGCTCATCCTCCAGGATAATAGGGCCATAAGCTCAGCGTCATGCACTGAAGCTGAAATTCAGTTGCTTTGTGATTTCTTTGTTGATATGGTCAGTTTGCGGTGTTTCTTTGGGCGGAAACTTACATTCCTGCGGCGAAACTTCTGCTGCTCCATCAGGCTTTGTCGAGAGAATGCAATATCAATAAGCTGATGCTATGTACGAGCTTCCAAAAGTGAAAGTAAACTATTTTTTGGACTGATAATTCTATAAGTACCTCACTGTCACCATGACCTGTAGTGAATGGAGTTCCGCAAGAATCCGTTCCATGCATTTGACAGCGAATTAAGAAACAAGAAACTTTGAAAAAATATCTCTTGAAAATGCTAACCACTCGTGTTGGCGAAACGTCGAGAACTTCTGTAAACATACGTCGGCCTTACAACCCGAAGAACCACCATGTCAGTCCTTCAATCAATTAGGATAAAAATTACCCAAGTAGCACACCTATATTGGTAAAATATTGGTACAATATTGTGAACATATTGGCGAAATATTAGACGAGCAATATTGGCGAGAAAAAAAATGTGAACATTCGGCGATAATGGTCCAATATAACTTGAATAATATTGGCGAAATATTCTTGAACTAATATTGGGCTCAAAATGTTCGGCGATATTGGTACAATATCGCTGACAATATTGGCACAATATTCAAAAGTTATATTGTCGAGAAGTTAAATGTGAACACTGCGATATTGGTCGAATATTGTTTGAATATTTTAGAAATAGTTTTGGTGAAATATTCTTGAAGCAATATTGGCCTCAAAATATTCATCGATATTGGTACAATATCATTTGGATATATTGGTGGATGTCAATATACCTTGGTAAATTATTAAATGTCTTTTAGTTGATGAAGGTCACACCAGAGTCTGTCTTTTGATCGCCATAACCATTGAGTGAGCTGTCTTGAAAACAAGTTATGGCAAGTATTTAATATACTTTCGTAAGTTTTAGAAGACCTTCTATATGTAGAGCCACCTAGCGGATTTTTATCCAGGTTTGATCATGGTACAATTTTAATATGTTTCATTGAATATTCGGCCAATATTAAAATTTCATCTCAATCTAGATGTAGGAGACAATATGAAGACAATATTGTTTTAACGATATCGATAAATATTATTGAACCAATATTGACCCAATATTAATTAATAAGATTTGTTGAATATTGGCAAAATGATATTCAACCAATGTGTAATCACATTTGGCGATACAATATAGTTTTTATTCCTAGAATCGATATGAGTGGAATATTGGGATTGCAATATTTATTCTAGATGTTAAAAACGATGTGAAGACAATATTGTTTTATCGATATTGGTAAATATCATTCAACCAATATTGACTCAATATGAGTTATTACAATTTGTCAAATAAAGTGGAAATGATATTCAACCAATATTCTGACAAATTTGGAAATACAATATAGTTTTTTCCCCTATAATCGATATGACTGGAATATTTGGATTGCAAAATTTATTCTAGATGTGGAAAACAATATATAAGCAATATTGTATTATCGATATTGGTAGAAATTATTCAATCAATATTGACCCAATATTTCGTGTGATAATCTACATTCAAAACTAGTTCAACCAATATTCCACCAATATTATTAATATAATATTGTTTTTTGAATATTCACCCATATTGGACCAATATTGATCTTTCATTTACAATTTATCTATATTGGCCCAATATGGAACCAAGATTCAGCCGATATGATGTGCTACCTGGGTATTGATGAATTATTTTGAATTTCGACTTGGGCGTTGAGTTGTGCTTTGGAAAATATAAAAAATGACCTACTCGGATGTTGCCACGTGGCTTTCGCTACCTGTCAGAAGTAATATTTTTTCAAAATAATCGCTGAAAATAGACTTATTTATTTTAATTTCGAAACATTTTAAAGAAAAAAGTTGTTTTCCTTTCGATTTTACACCTACGCTTCGAATTTGATCGTTCTATTGCAACCATTATTTTTTGCTATTTTTTTGACAAGTACAAAATTTCTGGAATACATATAAAAAAATTCGTAACTTCGACAATAGCTTTTTGTGTATTAAGAGCGCAAAGTGATATATTGTCGCTTGACAAAGAGAGTTACCGCGCGACGCGAAGCGAAGCGCGGTAATCTTTGGAGAGCGGCAATGACAGTTTGTGCTCGAAATACACACAAGATTTTTTCTACAAACGCAGTTTTCAGAAAAAGAAACACCAGATGCTTTATTCAACAAAAGTACATCACATTTTAACAATCTTTTATAATTGCACTAAATTCAAAAAATACTAATCGCTTCTCAAACTACTAAAAGCATGAAATATTAAAGGACCCCGCAAACTCCTTATGGAATTTGGGTCCCGGTGGATTTTTTGAATTTTTGGTATGATGTAGTCCATGTAATTCTCAACCAATGTTATCATTGCGCCAACCCAAAAAAATGAGCAGTTTTGCAGCTAGGGGCGTTGAAATCACCCCTTGCGCAGATTAGACTATTTATTTTTGAGCCCGGTAACAATATTTTCACTTGTTTCATTATTGCTAATGTTGCACAATATTGTGCTGTTTTATAAAAAAAATTCTTGCCCCCTCCCCTTTTTCCAACTCCTATTACGGAACGCAAAAAAAATATTTCTCGAGTTCCTTCAAATGTATCGTTGAATGTTCAAATATTCGTAAATAAGGAAAATAGCAGTTTTTTAAATTTCGGTGGATTTTTCTGAATTTTTGATATGATGCAGTTCAAGTTATTTTGAATAGAAATAAATCGGGTGACAAACCCCAAAAATGAACAGTTTTGATGCTACGGGGCGTTGAAATCATACCTTGCTCAGAATAGACTATTCATTATTACAGGCGGAAACAATATCTCTACTTATTTTTGTTTTATTTTATGCCGAACAATTGTGTAAACTTTCATAAATTTAAAATCTAAAACCTCCCCCTTACTCCCAACCTCTATTTCAAAACACGAAAAAAATAATTCAGGCACCACCTCAAATTCAAATTTTGGATGTCTAATTTTTATTTATTTTCAAGATATTCGCCCAATTAATTGATATTCAAAAATTATGAACTACGCCCTACTAAGAAGTCAGCAAACTCCATCAATATTTTTCTGAAGGGAGGGAAAGGTGATATTAAACAACTGTACGATTTCCTCAATTTGAGCTGATTAAAACATTTATTTTGATAAAGCATTTACAAGTAGTCGGGAATAAAGTTTTTCGTGTTTTAAATTAAGGGTAGGGGGTAAGGGGGAGGTTTTAGATTTTAATTTCATGAAAAATTCATCAGCATAATCTAAACTAAAATACGTAGAGCTATTATTTCCGCCTATAATGATGAATAGCCATTCTGAGCAAGGTATGATTTCAACGCCCCCTAGCATCAAAACTATTCATTTCATATCATTTTATTTGCGCAAGAATGTTTAAACGCGAGAGCGAAGCTCGAGCGTTTAAATTTCTTAAGCAAATAAAATGTATCTAAAACACGCATGCAATACAACGTTTTATTCACAATCACATTCATTTAGAATCAGAATCGCGGAAATTTTTCATCACAAAATGATTTGACGTTTTGCTCTGACAGCGGCTGTCTCCTCAAAAATCATTGAAATAACATACAAAAATATCGAGAGGTATATGTATTTTCGATTGTTTATCGACTCCATTTGTAAAAATTTGTGAAGTTGGTGAAAATAAGTAAAATGTGATTGATATTCAAGATTGTATTTTTCATTATTCCACTATATAGTGGAATAAAGTAATTTCATTATTCCACTAGTGGATAAAGTGGTACTTTACGGTTCATAAGTGTGGATAAAACTTTAATTATAAGGTGATTGTGGATAAAACTATTTTATACATGTAGCTCTAATATGCGACTAACTTTCAACCACAAATCATCAATAGAATAGTATATTGTGCAACAAGTGCAGAAAAGTGCTAATTTCTCACGAGTTTGAAAAAGTTGCGGCACGAGCGCAAGCGAGTGCTGCAATTCAAACGAGTGAGAAATTGCATTTCTGCTCGAGTTACACACTATACTTTTTCTACAACACCCTTTTTGCTAAAAATAATACTATACTATAAGACGGAATGAAATTTCAGTGACTCATTCTTAGCTTTAGGATGCCCAAGAGAAGCAAGAGAAGAGGGAGAGGATTTTAAGCCGCTCTTATTCTTGTTTTTTCTGATATTTCTAATATTAATAGTCGATTTTAGCATTGAATATATTTACCAGAGAGTAGAGGCTTTTCTTGATTTGGATAGTTCTTCAAAATATGCCAAAATTATATTTTCAGAAACACTTTTAGTTTTGTATTCTTCCTTCCAATCCATAAACTGTTTGTATGCATTTTCATATTTTCCTCTTGAAGTTGAAGGTAGTAAATTCAATGACAATGAATTAACTTGTTCTCTTAGCTCTGGCGGAGTATTTTCAATTTCAGAACTGTCGCTATCCATTTTAGTTCAATCTCATTAAAAAATGACCGGACAAAAATATTTTACGAATATTTTATGCTTGACGTTTGTTGACATTCAAATGATTCGATAGATGTTGCTCCGTTGCCTAGCAATGGATAGTGTGTATGTGGGTATTTGAGACAGCAGTAGTGATGTCTATGATTTTTGTTCAGAATATTATGAATTTGTACGACAATTTCCCTCATACTATATAAACCAATAGACTTTGTCTATTCATTCTTGAAGTTGCCTGATCGAATATCCCTTCGAAATGCAGAATTTTCAAAATATACTTTCGACAGCAAGTGGATAAAGTGGTACTTTATACGGTTCATAAGTGTGGATAAAACTTCAATTATAAGGTGATTGTGGATAAAACTATTTTATACATGTAGCTCTAATGTGCGACTAACTTTCAACCACAAATCATCAATAGAAAAATGTTTTTCTACTACACTAAGTTTTTAAGCACTACTGGCAGTGCGTAAAGTAATACCTTTTCGCACAAGTGCGTAAAAAATTACCTGTGCGTAAAGTAATTTTTTACACACTGTTCATACATTTATGCAATTTTTTCAAAATGCACTATTTTGCGTCAAATATAACTTGGAAGTCTTTATTTGATAATACAGCGACAATTCATATTTATTTATTTATTTATTTATTCGGTACACAAAATTACAAAATAACAGAAGGATAGTGGATCGCTATAACAGTTTAAATACAATATGAAAACGTACAAATTGTGTACGGAGATAGCACCTAAGTGACTTAACACTTGTGTTGTGCTGTGGAGTAATACTGAATAATCTTAAAGAAATAATAATAATAATAATAAAATTTATTAAATCCTTTACGATCATAAAAAATTATATAGGATACGTCAGACAACAAATATACATACGTACGTACAATCTACATTTATATACATAAAAATATAACATTTCCACAAAATATAACAGCTCCACAAAATAAATATAAATATATACAATATATAACCACATCATTGATTGAAATACTCAGTAGTACTATAAAAACAACCATTAATCAAAAATTCTTTCAGCTTTGTTTTGAAAAGATTTTTCCTGTCTAGATTTTTCAAATCATCAGGTAAGTGATTATGAAATTTTGCTCCCTGATAAGATGGAGAATTTTCAAACAAACATGTTGAATGTTTCTGCAGCCGTATCAATTCACCGTGCCTAGTAGGATATGCGTGAAAGTCAGAATTTCGATTGTAATTCTGTATTCTTTTTTTGAACAACAGAATGCATTTGTAAATATAAATACTAGGTACGCACATGACTTTATTCCTTATAAAATATTGCCTACAAGATTTTCTATAGTCTATTTTATAGATTAGGCGCAACACCCTTTTCTGGGAGACAAATATTTTGTTGAGTTTTGTGGAGCCATCCCCAAACTGCAATATTATAAGAAATATGGGAATATACAACAGCAAAATAAACGTTTAAAAGCTGGGCTTGATTGAAATAGAATCTCAATTGTCTGATTGCATAGTACCCACCGTTAACTTTCTTACGTACATGGTTTATAGCTGACTCCCAGGTCATGTTACCATCGATATAAGTACCAAGAAATTTGGTGTTATCTGATGATTCAATTATTTCGTCACCCACTCTAACATGAAAATCATCAATTTTTCTATTTCTACTGGAATAAAACTGCGGCAGAACAGTTTTCTCCGCATTCACCACTAAAGAATTTTTACAACACCAATTGTAAATTCTAGACTCAAATTGTTCAATTTTTCTTGAAGCTGCTTTGGGTTATCGGCATTTGCTGCGATGGTTGCATCATCTGCATACAGAACTATGTTACACCATTTTCTACAATTCTCCTTATTAAAAGGAAGATTAATGATGGGGGGAGTAACCAAAATCTTATGTTATTTATTCGAGGAAATGCTATATGATTTGGCATATCGTTGATGAACAGGAGAAAGATGAATGGGCCCAATATAGAACCTTGAGGAACCCCAAGATCAATGTCATTTTGCTGCGACTGACAATTGTCAACTTTGACATGTCTCTTTCTGAGAGTCAGGTATGATCTGAGCCATGAAAGAAAATTACCCCTGAAGCCAAGTGAATACAGTTTTTTGCAAATAATATGGGGGTCAATGATGTCGAATGCTTTCGATAACTCAAAAAAAAGTGCACCGGACATACTTTCATCTATCTAGTGAGTCATAGACGCACCGGAAAAAACTGCAAAATGCACTTTCTGTTGATCTACCTGGGCAAAAACCATGCTGAAACTTGGTTATTACATCAAATTGCTCTAGGAAATCGAACATTTTGACATAAACGGATCTCTCGATTATTTTACATAATACAGTTGGAACTGTTACAGGCCGATAATTTTCGATAAGGGTTGAATCGCCTTTTTTCAAAATCGGTGTTACTAAGCCAATTTTTAGTTTGTCTGGAAATTCTCCTGATTCAATTGAAAGATTTATCAAAAATGCTAATGGTTCGCATATTGAATTTTTGATGCTCTTTATTATTTTTGTTGAGATGCAATCTACTCCAACAGAGTTTGTGTTCTTGAGATTGGAAATGATTTCCAGAACGTCACTCGGATGCACCGGAATAAAAATGAAAAGTATGATCTACATACATAGTGGTGTAGTCAATGAACATTTATAATTTTGTTGTCTACTGATAGTTCCCGGTTTACCATTTGTTTTCCTCTTCCTGTTTTATTTTTTACTACATTCCAAATTTTTTTCTGCTTTTGATGTTGACTCATGTTTGCAAGAGCACCCTGATTGATCGCATACTTTGCTTCATGCATTTTTTTTCTATATATTTTTTTCTAGTCATCGTAATACTTTTTGAATTCTAAATCATCTACGTTTCTTGTTATCCAAAAGAGATTTTTTAAATTATTTCCCATTTGAATAAGCTAAAATTAAATTATAATAATTGTGTACAGAAGGTAGGAGAGCAAAACAGTGGTACAACAATGTTTCAGTGTAATTGCTTGAGAAGGCTTTATGATTTCTTATATGTTTTATTCTTAATGGTAGTATATTACAAATTTTTGGTAATGTGTAAGTTAGAAATCGATGACAAACATTTTTATGAAATTTGAGAATGGGTAGCAATTCATTTGTTGTGCTCGTGTGAAACGGAATTATGCAATATTTTATTTTTGAAAGCATACATACAAAGGCTATGAAAATATAATGATCGGATATTACAATAAATATCTTCTGTGTATAGAAGGTTACTATGAAAAGATCTTTGTTTCTCGAAAACGATTTTCAGGATATAGTTTTGTATTATGTTTAGTTTTTGCAATGAATTTTTATACATTGCTCCTCACACCAAAATACCATATCAAAAAAGTGATTCAGCTAGAGACTTGTTAATTAATATACGAGGATGTATTGATATCTAGTTAGCCTAGATCAGTTCCCTGCATAAACAAAGTATTGCGTTACCATAGCAACGAACAATAACTTATTAGAAGTGTCAGTGTAAAGTTTGACGTCAAAAAAGTCAACCAGAGTTACGCAATAAATTGAAAGAAAAAATGTGTCCACCGAAATTGTAAAAATCAAAAAATTGGAGTACACAGTAAAAAGTGGGTGGAAAAATACATGACAAAATGTAATAAATACATGATCCTTCTAGTATTATAACTTGATTGTACAGGTAATTCAAAATTTTAATGTAAAATTAAGTAAATGTCCTCCATATCTCCCTTGTTTTAGAGTGAGCATGTAATTCTATGCCTTATTACATGTAATTTCCGCTGGTTTACATGATGACTGTAAATTAATCGACGTATTGTTACAGCGAAATGACGCCAATTTACAGAAAATTACAGGTAAAGTGTAAATTCTACTTCGTTAAAAAGTAATTCTCCATAACGCTATCGCCATGCGCCCTACCGGCATTCGGCCCAATCCTCCTCATTCACACTTCATATTGATAGGATGAACATCGTTGGGCATCTGACGAAGGTAGTTTTTAAAAACAAACAAGCCGTCTTTTGTGTTTTATGTAAGTGAGTATGTTGGTGCCTAATTGTCATCGGATTATGTATCAGGTGAGTAAGGTACCGAGAAAAAAATATGAAACATTCATCATGAAATTATAGTCATTTTTTCATTTTGTAGAAAATCGAATTGAAACTTTCGTTGTCGCAGACCCATCTGTGAGATAATTTTGAGAATTTATTCGACATTCAAATCTCAAGTGGATAGATATCATCTCAATTCGACCATGAAATCGGAGAGTGTGCCATCTTATTAAGTCAGCTGAACTATTTAGTTAATTTCCAAGTTGAATTATAGAGAAGGATATTTTGTTAAATAATTGTTTTTGTTACAACATTCAAATGATTTGACAGTTTGAGTTATTTTCCTTCAATATATGACAATATATTATAATGTTATGATGAATAAAGTATCATTAATACTGATTTTATGTCTTTTTTGCAGATTTCCCCCCCCCCCCGCTTTGATATTAAGGAATTATAAGCCTATACGTAAAGTTGATTGAAACTACTTGAGAACAATGGTGCAGACACCTGAACAGACATAAAGAATAACAATTTCCATCAGATCTGTAATTAGGGGAAAAATCACATTAAAATAAAAGTGATTATCGGGGAATATATGGAAAAGCACATTTGATGTATGTAAAAATTCATATTGATCCAAGTTTAATTAACAATAAAAATTGTATTTTTCCGCACAAATACTTGTATATATATATATATATATCTAATGATACATATTAAAGCATGTATGTCAATTGGCACTACAGACTTGAATATAATGGTAAAAACACCTAACAGACATGTAGAAATCGCCATTAAATCTGGAATAATGGAGAAAATTACATAAGTATACAAGTGATAATCCATGGAATATATTGGAAATTCACATTTGAAGTCAAGTTATGACTTCACATTATATTACATGAGGTATGTAACTTTACATGTATATGCATGGCAAAGCATTACCCATATGGGATCATGTAATCTGATGGAAACAATATTTACAGTGTATCGAGCCATCAAGTACCTGTATTTAAAAGTGTTAAGAGGTAAGCAGATTTACGAAGATATGCTTAATACCCTTGGTGATCAATGTCCTTCGTATGCGACCGTGAAAAAATGGATGCAAGCTTCAAAAGAGGTGAATTTTCCATTGAAGATGATGACCGATCGGGAAGGCCAGTTTCTGTGTCAGTCCCTGAAAATATCGATGCAGTTCATGACATGATTTTAACAGACCGTCGAATTGGGCTAAAACGGATATCTGAAGCACTGAATATTTCACACGAACGCGTTCATCATATAGAACACGTCAATTTGGACATGAGCAAAATTGCTACAAAATGGATCCCCAAATGTTTGAATGTTGACCAAAAGCGTGCAAGGGTAGTAGCATCGCGTTCGATCTGTGCTCGATTTGAAAACGATGTAGACTTCTTAAACCGAATTGTTACTATGGATGAGACTTGGGTACATTTCTACGATCCAGAAACAAAGCAACAATCGATGGAATGGCGACACTCCGGTTCTCCAAGCAAGACCTAAGAGGTTTCGTGTCCAAAAATCTGCTGGAAAAGTTTTTGCTTCAGTTTTTTGGGATTGCCATGAAGTAATCAGGATTGATTTTTTGGATAAGGGTAGAACAATAACTGGAGATTACTATTCGACATTACTGACCACTCTACGGGAAAAAAATTAAAGAGAAACGACGCGGAAAGCTATCCAAAGGTGTTTTGTTTTTGCAGGACAACGCCTCTGCACACAAATCTCATGTTGCCATGCAAAAAATTCGTGATTTAGGATTTGAATTACTAGAACACCCCCCTTATCCACCAGATTTGGCTCCGTCCGACTATTATCTCTTTCCCCAAATGAAAAAAAGTTTAAAAGGTCGTAAATTTCCTTCCAACGAGGAGGTAATAAAAGCTGTGGAGGTCTGGTTTCCAGAGCAAGAAAAAACATTTTTTTTTGAAAGGTCTAGAGACGTTGCAGGTTCGCTGTATTAAATGTATCCAATCAAGAGGAGAATATGTTGAGTAATAAAATATTTCGACATTGAAATTTTGTTTGGTTCTATAGTAGGTTAAGAATTTTTCAATATATCCTCGTAAGTAGCTTTCTTGATAAAAACTGCCGTAGCTGGTAAAATTTATAAATTAGCTTTTCACCTTTTTTGTTAAATAATCAACATGATTGTTTCATCTTAAATTTTTGTCGATAATTATGCCCAAATATTTTACCTCGGTTATTTCTTTAATTTCACCTTTCATGCCAGGAACTTTAATACTTTAAAAAATTGGTCTATTATTATTATTAGTTCTAGAAAAAGCCAAATAGTGGGTACTAGCATTTAATGAAAGCTGATACATACTTAACTACTTATTAATTACGTCCATGCTCAACTGGATATCATTTTTAGTTTCAGACCATGCATCTCCATCGACAATTACAACCGTGTCATCAGTGTATGAAATAATTTTTGCTTTTACTTTCAAGCAGAACAATAAATTTATATAAGCTTGTAAAATTATTGGACCCAGAACGGTCCCTTGAGGAATCCCCATTTTTACAGTCATGGTTTCACTTACTGTATCGTTTATTTTAACACATTGTTCCCGATCAGTCAAATAACTGCGAAAGACATCTAACACTGCACCACGAATGCTATAACGCTCCAGTACGTTAATAAAAAAGCATTGTATGATTAACAGTGTCAAATGCATTTGTCAAATCTAAAAACACTGCAGTGCATTTTTTGTTTTTGTCTAGTCCCTGTGTAATATTTCTAATAACAACGTACATAGCATCAGTGGTAGATATAAGCACGAAACCCATATTGGCATTCATGGATAATCTTATTTTCATCAAAAAATTGAACTAAACGAGTATTTAAACATTTTTCAAAGATTTTACCAAAGTTATCCATAACACCGATAGGTCTGTGTTTACTAATTTGTACGACTCATTGACAAATGAAATTAAAAGCATCAAATCATTTTATTCCTTGAAAAAAAAACAAAAGAATGGATATTAAATAAAGAAAGACAATTTTTCCACAATTTTTGTTAACAAAATAGAAATCACAAACTGTCCATATTTTGTTTTTGTCATTATTATATATTATTATTATTATATAGAGATTATTACAAGCTTTCGTACATTTTATTTACATCTTCAGGGAACTATAAAGAATTATTATGTCAATTTTACATTTTGATGTTATTAAAATTTTACTTACAACTATAGTGAGGTTAGTTGACATGTTGTTAATTCTTTGGATAGTGACATTTCAGCTTAAAATTGTAAATATTATGCAAAAAGACGAATATAAATAAACAGAAAATTTTAAAATTTCAGTCGAAAAACAAAAGACTTGTTGATTGTATCCAATGGATATACATCAGTTGTCAATAGAAAATAAATCTGTAATTTTCAAGTCAATGTTACCAACTGTAATCTTGTACCAACTGTAATCTTGTACCAACTGTTGAAAATTGAAATATACGACTGTTGTTTTGTAAGTTAGGAAAAAATTACATTTGCAATTGAGTAGTTATGGAGATATTATTATTCATAGGGAGAGTGTGGTCTAACGACAGTAAGAAGGAATAAATCTCACTCAAATGATTTATATCAGTTCTTTTATTCATACATTTTTTATCTTGAGATATGAAGGCCATTTCCAAAAAAGTTCTCTTAGTCATATGTGTCTCTTTAGCTAATATTTTAGTTGAATTATAATTTATTCGATGGTCAAATTTGTTTACATCATCAGCAGTAATTTTGGTGGATAAGCATTGTCTCAAAAGAGTTTGAAAAGAATATCTAGGTTTCAGACAATGCTTATCCACCAAAATTACTGAGAAGTATTCTGTTCAGCACACCATTAAATATTGAAACAGATATTATATCTAACAATCTTAACATATCCACTAATGGCAATGTTGCTAATACTAATCCTACAAATCCTACAATTCCTACATTTACTTCACTTCCATATATAAAAGATATTACACCAAGATTGTCCAAGCTCTTTCATTCAGTGTGTAATGTCAAAATAGCAAATAAAACTATTTTACCAATTAGATCAATTTATTCAAAAGTAAAAGATAAAATTCCATTAACTTCCACTTCAAATGTAGTGTATAGAATTCCTTGTCAAGACTGTGATTAAAATTATATTGGCCAGACTTCTAGGTGCCTAAAAAGTAGAATTTCCTCACATAAAAGTGATTGTAGACTTCATCCTGAAAGATATGCTCTTGCTGATCATGTTAACAAATTTGACCATCGAATAAATTATAATTCAACTAAAATATTAGCTAAAGAGACACATATGACTAAGAGAACTTTTTTGGAAATGGCCTTCATATCTCAAGATAAAAAATGTATGAATAAAAGAACTGATATAAATCATTTGAGTGAGATTTATTCCTTCTTACTGTCGTTAGACCACACTCTCCATATGAATAATAATATCTCCATAACTACTCAATTGGAAATGTAATGTTTTCCTAACTTACAAAACAACAGTCGTATATTTCAATTTTCAACAGTTGGTACAAGATTACAGTTGACTTGAAAATTACAGATTTCTTTTCTATTGACAACTGATGTATATCCATTGGATACAATCAAAAAGTCTTTTGTTTTTCGACTGAAATTTTAAAATCTTCTGTTTATTTATATTCGTAAAGTCTTTTTGCATAATATTTACAATTTTAAGCTGAAATGTCACTATCCAAAGAATTAACAACATGTCAACTAACCTCACTATAGTTGTAAGTAAAATTTTAATTACATCAAAATGTAACATTGACATAATAATTCTTTGTAGTTCCCTGAAGATGTAAATAAAATTTACGAAAGCTTGGAATAATCTCTATAAAAGAGTACACTTTTGACTTTGCTGCAATCCCCAATATTAACTGGTTTTATCTTAACTAGTCAGCAACGACTACCCTTTCTATATTATTATTTTTTTTTTTACGAAACTCCCAGGTTTTCGGAGAAAACCCCTCAAAGGCAGAGCTTGTGCGAGCAAGGGAGATCCGGGACCTACAGTTTAAATAAAAGTGGAATCCGAACCACTTCAGCTCAGTGACACACGACCGGGGATCGAACCCGGACCGTCTGGGTGGAAGCCAAACGCTCTAACACGTCGACCACTTCGCTATTATATATATAACTTCATTTCCTTATTTTAATTCAGTCCTTACAACAAGTGAAACTTCGTAAGGATTTTCCGGTTTATTTGCATCAAACAGACAATTGATTGTGGATTTTATACTGTACTTATTTATATATTATTGCAAATAAACTTATTATTATTATTATTATTAGTCTTGTCGCCAGCTTTATGAATTGGTGTAATTATAGAAGATTTAAGCTGAGTGGGGACATGCCCTTTTTTAATGATCAAATTATATAAATGTTTAAGAGGTTGCAAAATATATCAAATAAATCAATAATAATAAACATTATTTTTGTACTGATCGCCAACTCGTATATAAATAGTTGAGCGATAGCGTAAATCTCTTCGGCTATAATTTCAGATGATTCCGTTCTAGAATTTCAAGAAAATACCCCTTCACAAACTCGAATTCATTGCACATGGATGATGTACCGACTGTAATTATTTGGATCCCGTTCTAATTGTCGTACACCATTTGATCTTTAGACGACATTTGAAACTTGCTGTAAAATGACAAATCTGTGATGCTTCCGTGTGATTATCGGTCGTAGATTTTGCTAGAATAATTAATATGTCAATTAGGATACTGGTAATAGGTCACTGGGTATCGTGTTTCATCTTTACTGCCGGACAGCAGCGCTATTATGTGGCTATACAGAGTGTTACTCGAACTAGCACTCATCAAAATATTTCAATTTGGACGGTATCTTAACACCAATTTTGTAGTCGTCATGGAGACGGCATTTTTCTTTGAAATTGACAAAGAGTAGCATTCACTAATGCTCAATAGGAGTAACTGAAACAATGAGAATAGTAACGGTCCCAGATTGGACCCTTGAAGTACCCTTGGTGTACCAAGCTTTCATTTCGAAAGGCTTAAAACAACGATATTGCATTAATTAGATGAGGTGTTGAAGTTTTATTGAAAAATGTTGAGAAAAGTATACAGTGTCATACCCAAGTACGCACCATATTCAAAATTTCTTTATTATGGGTTTTTCAACAAAAAGTTACTTCTGATAAAAGCTTTTGCAATCCTTAAATCAACAAAATATAGAAAAACAGGTGTAATATACGAGGCGCGTTGAAAAACTTGATTTTGAGCCAGAACTAAAGTATATTTCATTTTAGAAAGTATCGAAAATTGTTATTTGGAAAAGTTGTTCATCTTTAAAAAATACTTCTGGATTTGAAATCGTGGCAATCTAAGTGAGGTTTCATTTGTTTACCAATTTTTTTTAAATCGAATCTTCAAAAAATAAAATTAGCATAAAACGACAAATAAACGACATGCTGTATACAAAGATTCATTATAAAATCCTTAATAATACAAATTGGCCAACTATTATCTTAACTACGGTCAATTTATATTTAAGTTAAGTCAATTTCATAATTTTTGGTGCAAATTCCTTCCTGTTTTAAGTCTAAAATTACTCAAAATAATACAGGACCGTAACAAGAAAATTATGAATAATATCGAGTAATGGAACATCAAAAAAATGTATCCTAGCACAAATTGATTAAATTTTTTTTGTGCAGAATCCCACAAGTATTACTTCGTCTTATATGAAATTTTCTTCTGAATGCAAAAATGTACCACTTGTTTTTTTTGATAAGAATGCGAATTCATTTAGAAAAATGTCAATTTTGTGGATACGTGCATTTTTTCGTCGAAATAATGACACTTTCCCAGTCACCCCTTTGTCGAATTCAATTTTTGAGGTGATATTCGAAATCAGCTCATCGAAATACGTCTGAGAGGAGTTTGCGAATTTTCGAAAAATATAAAATAAAAATTTGGGAAAATTCGATTCCCTTCTACATCGAATACTGCGTTTTATTACTTTGATCGCCTGGGAATATTTCAAAAATGCGGAAATATTACTCCATCTTGTATAAAATTTTCTTCTGAATGCAAAAATGTACTTGGTTTTATGATAAGAATAAGAATTCATTTTGAAAATGTCGCATTCGTGGATAGGTGCATTTTTTCGTCGAAAAAATGGCCTTTTTCCAGTCACTTCTTTGTGGAATTAAATTTCTGAGGTGATATTCGAAATCAGCTCGTCGAGATACGCCTGTAAGAAGTTTCAGTATATTTGAAAAATCTAAAATAAAATTTTTCGCAAACTGTTCACTCGGTACACACCTCACGGCACACGCTGTACGGGATCTGTCAGCGACCCACTCAAAATAAAAGCGACTTTGGCAGTATTCTCAAAGTTCCTTGTTTCGTCCATAAAGTCTGCTTCAGCAACTTAAATAAAAGCCTCGTAAATTTTAGTTTTCCCAAACTTCGCGTGTCTTTGCATTGTGTTCTGCTTGTAACCGAGTGCGGCCTGAAAACAATTAGATCCTCACTTTTATCGTCAAGTATAATAACAGAACATGTGTAGACTCCAAAAAACCCACATTCAATTTTTTTGCACGATCCTTCAATTCAACGTATTATCCTGTATACAAGCTGAAAAGAAAAAATGTAAGAGACCAAGGAATAAGATGGTATAAAAAATTCAGGAAACAACCTGAGGTCACTACATACAATTAGGAAATATATCAATAATGCGTATTTTTTAATATATTTTAATAAATATAGGAATGAATATTCTTATTATTTTATTAAAATATAATAAAAAATATTTAATCATTAGGAGCGCTAAAGAAAAATATTATAGAGATAATTAGAATTGCCAAAAGTAAAATAAAAGAAAACTGGTCTATAGTTAATAATATCAGGGCCCAGGGGTAAAAACAAGGCCTATATATATATATATATATATATATATATATATATATATATATATATATTGGAAGTTATTCATGACATCTACAGTCACTAGTTGAAACTTAATTTGACACGAACCAAGGAATCCAAAAGTAGAGGTTTGTCCACAAATTGACAGGCAGCCAACAATTCGTTGTTGTGACCAACCCAAGGTTCAATCAAGTTTCTAATACGTTATGAGGAACGCAAGCAGAATCTAAGTGAAAATAGAGTATATTTCGTTTTAATTCCGAGAGCTCTAACCTTTGACAGCTGTTTCGTGCTAACGCACTCATCAGAAAGGATTTATGGAGCTCTCGAAATCAAAACGAATCCACTCAAGAATTAATACCGTGAGGCAAGACAGAATATAACAGGAAGTTATTCATGACATCTACAGTCACTAGTTGAAACTTAATTTGACACGAACCAAGGAATCCAAAAGTAGAGGTTTGTCCACAAATTGACAGGCAGCCAACAATTCGTTGTTCTGACCAACCCAAGGTTCAATCAAGTTTCGTATATATATATATATACATTTATTGCTCCTTGAAACAAGTATTCAGCATATATATATATATATATATATATATATATATATATATATAAATGTTCCAGTGACTGTAAAACAGTCTAAAAAAATCCTTTAGGAACTCACTATACCTTTGTATAGATTGTATGGCATATGGCCGACACAAAACAACTACTTCTCTGGCTAATACCTCGACAGGTATTGAATTATATCTGTCAGACATATGTGCAAAGATCCTTACTTTGAAGGAACAATAACTTTGCAAGAGCTCTCAGAGACAGACAGCAGGACACCGCCTGATCCAAACAAGGAACCAACTGCAGACCGGTTTCGGGATGTAGTCCCTCATCAGTGCAGTCCAGGTTATCACGGTTGTATACACGCGGGGGCCCGGTGCCAGTCATCGTTCGCCGGGATGAACACTGCAATCGCTTACAGGATCCACCACGGCAACAGATTAGAGAGGTGCATTAATGATGGCAGGGCTGTTGCAGCAATGTTTTGCGATTTTCGAAAGCGTTCGATTGCTTTGATAACAAAACATTATTGGATGAGAGGATCAAATTTGACCTGGTTCGATTCATAACTGTCAGGACGTAGCCAGTTTCTGGAGTACCGCAGGGGTCTGTTTTAGGACCCGTCCTGTTTGTAATCAATATAAATGACAATACCATTAACATCGCAGACGATTTACTATTTCTGCTGACGATTCCACTATTATATGGAGTAATAAAGAAATTTATCAACAGTAAAAACACAATAGCTTTTTTTGAATATTTTTGCAAATCAGTGATTTTTCGAGTTAAAAAGATATGTATCTTTAAAACACAATGAAATTAATTGAATTAACAGTTATTAAATAAATAAATTGTTTGGTTTGGTGTACTGATTCCAAAATTTTCTTCTCTGGTATTTACAAATGGTCATTTTGATTTTTCTCATTCGAGGCTCGTAAGGAATCAATAAGATTTTCAGGATCAATTTGGAGATAGGGTTTGATAGAAGAAGACGATGAGTCAAATGATTTTCGTTAATTTTTGCAATAAATCTAAAAACACTTAATATATACAATATAACAAGATCTATTATTTTCGACAAAAAAGTATATTTGGACCAGACTTGATCTAAAAAAAATAACTCTCTGTAGAGGCGATGTACCTGCACATGTACATCTAGATTCCTGCACTGTATATACTGTAGGTATACGGTGATGTATATCCGTTTTTGATTGGTAGTTATTCACTTGAAAAATTTGGTATTTTCATATAAATACAGAACAGATTCCCCATGATTCTCATCTTCAGACAATAAAGTATATTTGGACTAGACTTGACCTTAAAATAACTCCCCGTAGAGGCGATGTACCCGCTCATGTACATTTAGTTTCCTGCACTGTATATACTGTATACTGTGATAATATTTCTGTTTTTGATTGATAGTTATTCACAACTTGAAAACTTTAGTATTTTAATAAAAATACAGAACAGATTCCCCATGATTCTTATCTTCAGACAGCATATTTCGACTAGACGTGACCTAAAAATAACTCTCTGTAGAGGTAGAGGCGATGTACCCGCTCATGTACATTTAGTTTCCTGCACTGTATATACTGTATACGGTGATATATTTCTGTTTTTGATTGATAGTTATTCACAACTTGAAAACTTTAGTATTTTAATAAAAATACAGAACAGATTCCCCATGATTCTTATCTTCAGACAGCATATTTGGACTAGACGTGACCTAAAAATAACTCTCTGTAGAGGTAGAGGCGATGTACCCGCTCATGTACATTTAGTTTCCTGCACTGTATATACTGTATACGGTGATATATTTCTGTTTTTGATTGATAGTTTTCACAACTTAAAAACTTTAGTATTTTAATAAAAATACAGAACAGATTCCCCATGATTCTTATCTTCAGACAGCATATTTGGACTAGACGTGACCTAAAAATAACTCTCTGCAGAGGTAGAGGTGATGTACCCGCTCATGTACATTTAGTTTCCTGCACTGTATATACTGTATACTGTGATATATTTCTGTTTTTGATTGATAGTTTTCACAACTTAAAAACTTTAGTATTTTCATAAAAATATAGAAGAGATTCCCCATGATTCTGATCTTCAGACAATAAAGTATAGAGAAAGAGAGAGAGAGAGAATATATGTTTATTTCTATAATATATAGAGCCTTAATAGAATACTTTTATAATAATTTTTTTTTATATTAACAAATTTAACAATGAGAATAAATGTAAACATTAACCCAAAGTGCATCCTCAAAAAATTCTTTCTGTAGTTGACTTGATAGATTTTTTGTTTTGTTCCTGAAAACCTAGAGATTTCTCTCTTTAAAATCACTTGGTGTTTTATTATACATGTCCACTCTCTTGTGAATTAGAGAATTTTTACTATAGGTTGGATGTGGGAATGGGGAGCTCCAAGTGAATTTCGTTCTGGCGAGTATTATAGGGGGTGTTGTTCATTTCGTACACCAATCTGTTCTTAAGAATTATAGAAATTGTCTCCAACAGAAAATTGAGACAAAAGTTAGGATATTATTATTTTTAAATGAAGGTTTACATGATTCTCTCAATTTTGCTTTGAAGAGGTGTCTAATTGCCCGTTTCAGTACACATACTGACTGGAATAGTTGATTGTTACATACCCCCCAGAAAGATATGCCATAATGTAAATGGGAGTCTATAAGTGTATAATGAACCGATTTGGCAGCCCAGTTTTTTATTTGATTGAGTTATGTGCTTTTCAAAGGTTAAATTACTGTCCAAAAGTAATCCCAAATTTTTTGCTGAATTCTTCTATCAGTTGACTTGCTAAATGCTTACTTGATATACAATATTTGAATGCAGCAACACTTGTTTTTCTAGAATTTAAAGAAAGTTTATTAATAAATGAATTCACTCTCAACAGTTTCTTCATTTGCATGTCTCTGCTAGTCGAATCACCCCGTAGATTCCCAACTCCGCAAGTATCAATCCCTCGCTATGAATGTTTGGCGTCGTCCCCGTTCCCACAAATCTCAATCAAACCCGACACCATAATCAAAAACGAAAAAGACCATCGACTACGACAACCAAAAACAGTGGGACGGCCAATCTTTTGACGGCCCTCCCCTCCCCACCCCTGCATGGATGTAGGCGCTACGGAAGGATAAATCCCGTTAAATCCCGCTCGTCCAGAGCCATCAACACGTTTTCCTCCTGCCTGTTGCTCGCAAGACCAAGTTGGGAGTTCGAAGTGTGAAAGTTTCGTTTTCCGGTGAGTTTTTCGAGACGCATGTGATTTTTTCTCAAAAAGGATCTTTTTTGGTACTGCCAGGAAGTGTGTGAAATATCCGAAAAATTATTGTCCGTGTTTTTTGGGTTTTGGAAATTGCGTTGACGAATTTTTCGCGAAGCATCTCAAAGTGGGTTGAGATTTTTCAACTTACTCAAGCCATGACTAAATAAAACATGATAGTATAATACTCAAAAAAACTTTTTAGAGTAAAGCTTACATTTAAATGCACTAACAAGAAGAATTACACCCATCATATTGATACATTATAAAATTTTGAATGATATAAAAGCTTGTCGAGAGAAGTATCTATGAATTTCTTATTGTAAATTAAATTCAAACTTACCTCAAGTTTTATTCTCGCGACAAGGTTTTATATTATTAAAAATTTTATAATGTAACAAAATGATGGGTTTAATTTACTTTGAAATTTATTTTCTTCTCTTTAGTGCATAAAAGCTTTTCTCTAAAAAGTATTTTTTTTTAAATTTATTTACAGATTTTTTCGGTATCTATTTCACGAGTTTTTCTAATTTTTATCGTGACCGGAAAGGGGGGCGAGCCCCCCGATAGATTTTTTTTCATCATTATTGTCCATGTCCGAAACTGTTGCAACATTTTGCGATTTCCTTTGCGTTCTCCATCTAGCTTTTGAAAGGGGACGGGGGAGGGTGAAATTTTTTTAAACCATAATATTCGACGGCCAGATATTTTTCACTATCTTTACGGATTTTTCCGATTTTAAATTCGCGAGTTTCCCAACTTTTTACGAGAAAAGGGGGAGGGGCGAGTTCCTCTACCTATTTTTTTTTCACTGTAATTTTTGGATGTCCAAGTCCGGCAAGAAAACTTTCGAAACCTTAGGCGTTCTCTATATAGCTTTCGAGGGGCAGGGGGGGACAATTTCTTCGACATTAATGTATTGTCATCGGAACTGAACCAACATAGGATAAGAGGAAGTTTTTCTAATTCAGCTTGCAAGATTTGTACCCATCTTACATACAGAGCGAGTTGAATGAAAGCTTAAAAAAATCAGAAAACGTTTCTAGATTAGAGTGATATTTTGGCGACGAACTAAGTTCAGAGCGTATTGAACCCAGGTTACTGGTTTGACGTCATTATTTCTATGGAAGTGAATTTCTCACCAAAATGAAGTTTTCCATGTCGACTGTCGAAATGTGGTCGAGATCGAGAAAGTAATCATAACCTCTATATCCAGAATCATGGAGAGGATAGACAGACACTATAATTTTTTTAATTAATGAAATAATGTTTGATGATAGCATTGTACTTATATACTTCAACATACATGCCAAGCTATAATTACTGGTGTTTTGAGGATTGGTTACCAAATTATTTGGATACGGATTTATTAGGAATATTTAGAATAACCAAAGCAACATTTTACCATTTCATGAAAATAGAACACGGTGGATTTATTCCCATATCTGCTGAGAAATCTTTACTTGAATCACTATGGTTCCTCACCAATGGAGAAACTTCGAGGTCGATTGCTAATAGATTCAACTTGAGTGAATCAACTGTATTAATATAATCACTGAATATTATATTCAGCTTATAGCTGATTTATCTTCAAGTTACATATAATTTAGCCCAAAGAGGAAGAATGTTAACAAATTGAAGAGGAGTTTCATGCCAAGAGAAATTTTCCTGGTGGGTAAATAGAGTTCTGCTGAAACAAAATTATCATTTTGTCCTTCTCATCATCCGGCTGAACCATCAGAAAATTTCAGAAGAATATTGATACTTATACTCCATTCCAAATAAGAATACAGTAGGTGGCGCCGTAATCAGTGAGGAAAACTCACACAGCTAGATTTTTGCTGCGGCCAAGGAAAGCGCCAAAGTTGAAAAAGTTATAGTTGTCGTCAAACATATAAGATAAATAAAAAAAGGCGCAAAAAATGGTCGATTAGCATGAAATTGACTCCCATGCCGCCAACCAGGGTCGGACTTGTATATATGCCGCTAAATATTGTGATGCGTGCAGATTATTCAAGTTAATTTAACAAAAGCACTGTAACTTTTGTATTCAGAATCATCCATTTTTATAATTATTAGTATCCTTAGATTGGGTAAACAACTGCCCGTCGAAATCTAATTTGCTAATAGCTGGGCGTACCGCAAACAGCTGTGGTTTCTATTATAACTACGCCCGACCCTGCATGGAAAAAACATTCCTAATTGCTGTGCGGGCCTTTACATCTTCCGCGCTAAGTGTTACGTAGGGGCGATAGGTGGAATAATTTGAATAAAGGTAGAGATGTCAATAATTTTATTTATTGATTTAGTGCGATTTTAGTCTGAAAAACTGTTTGGTTATTGACAAAATAGGTATTAATTTCCTGGTAGTTTCCTGAAGTTATGTAAGTATTGATATTGACTCACACTGATTTTAGCCAATATTCTCATGTGATTACCATATAAGGTGTGTATGGCGTGGTAATATGCATTTTTGGCAGAAATATATATTTTGTGATTGGTTTTTTTGGAGGAAATGTGAGGACTAGCACAATATTTGCTCATACAGGATGATTCCTAAGGTGGACCGGTCCTTTCATTAATTTCTCACATTGCACAGAAAATAATGGCTATAGGTGAACATGTAAAAGACAACAATTCGTTTTTGAGATGCAGGGCGTTAAAGTTGAAAATTAATATTGAATTTACTTTAATTACTGAAGGATCACCAATCACATACTATTCAAGATATCCAACGAAGGCGATCCATTACATCCAGTTTAAATGAGATATAACCGGATGGTGGGAGTTAGACTGTATGTTTTTCACCCACCCAGCTATTCAGAATATTTTAGGGAGTCACAAAATACCCAAGAGCAGATGAATAAATATATAATTGTACGAAACAGAATGCCAGTGTCCAATATTGATTATATTCCCAAATTTGATTTTAGGATATGAAAGTACATTAAATTTTATGTAAGAAATAAATATATGATTGCACTAAAACTTGATAGAAATCACCGATAAAAATCGAGAAAACTATATTTGGCACCAAAATTTAATGTAATTGTGTCGGATGAAAAGTCCGTTCAAGACACCCATATGATAAATATAATTTTGGAATTTTAACACAATTGATCATTGACATACCACACTGAGAGCTTCAATCAGAAAAAAATCACTAATTGTGCATATCATCTATTAGAAAATCTTCAAACACGAAAGTATTATTCCAGTTCAAAGTGAAGTGATTTTTCGCAATAAAATCTGTATAAATAATGATAGCGTGGCAACGCACTATTCAATCTGAAAACATAGAATTACAGAGAGTTCATATAAATGAAACACAGAGCGATCAATTGGAAAGTTGAAATTAAGTGGGCCCTTGACGTGCAGTTTTTCGTGACTTCCAAAGTGACACTCCATCGCTCCACTCCAAATTCGAACGTGAAGTGTCAACATGCGACTGGCGCTTCTCGCATCTGACGCGGCGCGAGACGTTCCAACCTTCTTAAACTTCTAGCGCGATTCGAACAGAGGAGTCATCCAAAACTGAAAGTGATGGGACAATTCCCGCGCCGCTCCGACTGTAGAGAAGAACAGTCGAATTGAATTGTAACGAGAAGACAGGTATAGTTGCTTCGAGTAGTCTTAATGTGATTTCGGCGCAAGTACCATTTTTGGACCAATACTCTGTGTCTTTCTTCTGGAATCTTCATTTTCTAATTTTATACATGCAATTTTTCTCTTTGAATGTAAAGAACACATCGCGAAAAAAGGCCCACTAGCTATCGAGAAGCTTCGAGGAATGAAGTTGTAGTACTATATTTGAATGTGCGTGTATTTTGGCATGCAACTTCGCTCCGAGAGTGACGCGAAGGGAGTGCGAGTCGGGAATCGAAAAATAACTGCACGTGAAGCTGGACCTTTTTATTTTCATGGAAGACCATGTTGGTATATGCACTTATTTGAGAATTCCCTTCTCTAGATCACTTTTAAATTATCTGAACAAAAATATCTGAATTCCTGACAATCCAGATGTTGAGTCGTGAAGAATGCAGTACTGAATGAACACCCTGTATATACAAGAATGTCTTTTATTTGTAATTTTTTTGTTGAATAACTTTTACATTAATGATAAATTGAATCATTATACTGCATATATTTTTTGAATTACTCGTATCTATGTACTTAGTATCGATCTCTAGTATACTCATTAATCTAAATAAAATTGGATTAATTAATCCTCTGTCAATAATGAATTTGATGCAATTGAAAAATTCTTTACCCATGGCGAAGTTACCTATAATGCACTAGCTATTTCAAACTCTTGCACCACTTGCCCCCACATCATGTGGCACGTTCCAGGGAAAGATAAGACCATTTTTTGCGGCTTTTTTTATTTATCTTATATGTTTGACGACAACTATACTATACTTTCGGACAGCAGCTTATGGTATTGCTCTATGTGATACTGGCTTGTATTTCAACCAATTAGCGTGAAGCCCAAGCTTCCAGCACTGTATTCTTATTTGGAATAGAGAATAGCATGTTTTTTTGGGTGGTTACTCGTTTGCTCTCTCCGTACCGCTCAGACTACGATATTTGCCGAAGCCAGTCGAACCCCTTTTAACATCTTCCGAACTACTACCGACAACTTTGAACGCTCAGTCAGAGGAGCTTCCCACGAACCGCGTTCCAAATGTGAAATCATGACGTCATGACGTCACTAAGCACTTTCATTTATAAAATGCTCAGGATTACTAAGCACTTTCAAAAATTAATTCTAATCAGGAAGTACTCTTCGCACTTCTCAGACTGTTGGATACTTGTCTTAATTAAGTTACTGAAACTTAATTAAACACGTAACATTTTCACAAATAATATTACATCGCTACACTGTATTAACCGCTTGAAAAAGCTACAGGTTAATCACAGGTTCACAATCTGTATCTAGACCAAATTTTTCCAAACTTTACCTGCAACTTCATTCTAAAAAAACATCGCTAGGGTTTATGTTTTATTTCAGTGGTTAAAAACCCTCCTGACAGGATAGGTCTTGACTTGTAAATTGAAACTGTTACTATAAAAAAAACGTCAACTTAAAAACGTAAAATTTTGCGGTTATAAAATGAAGTGAAAAAAGTTCGGTAAGTGAAGCTTTTATAAACTCCTTCAGCAGCGACTCAGAGCACCGACCACTCGACATAAACACTCGCAAAATGATGTAATTTCATAGGAGCTTGCATTCTGAATCGTTCATTGTACTTCCCCAGACAACAGGGAGGCCGTGGACTTTTGAGTTTGGAGTGTCTGCATAAAAGAATGGTGCTGGATGGGACCTGTAAAGTCATCAGTCCCCTTTTCTGCATGGTACGCGACCATGAAAAAGCAGGGGTTGAAGCATTTGTTTTCAAGGCAGCAACCCGTGCAGCCGATGAACTTGGTCTTGTATTCGACACTGAACGGGCCAACCCAAACTCTGTCACCTAGTTGGAACCCGTTCAGCAAGAAGCTCACATCAAAGCTGCGTTGACCCAGGTTCTCCTACAGCTACACACGGATAACCCAATACGTGTGGTCTTCTTCAGCTACATCGAACCCTTCTTCCTGGTTCCGCCGGAATGAGGGCTGTCCTCGTGATTTTGGCAAGGTTCTGGTAGATTTTCCAGCACATTTGGCACCCCTTGTCCTACAGGTTGTGTGACCGAATTTGTAGTTTATCACAAGCCCGGCCTTTCGGCTGAATGAAGATCAACCGAAGCAGTAAAAAGTTCTAGAGTACCTTCGAAAGGTAAGTACGCAACCAAATTTTTCTTCCTAGGATTTGATGTTCCCAATGGTAACTTTCAGCAACTTCACGTTGGCGTTGTCAGCGCATATTAGGGCTAGCCAGCCAGGTTTACTGTGGAAGTATGGCTTGTGTTTCGCCTCTTTCTCCAACTCAATGATTGTCTCCAGTATGGCATTTTGCGGCTTCTATTTGTTTCGTTCTTTCCTCTGAACGGACCATTTTAGTCTTTTGTCAGAAATTGGCTCATTCATCGGCTCAATCGCTTTCACCCTGGCCTCAAATCCTACCCCTCTATCAGATCACAATCAGTCACTTTGAAATACACCTCATCAGTTAGCTCAATAGTGAAACACAACGTACCGCAGGGATCGGTATTAGGGCCACTTTTGTTAATCATATACATTATTGAAATGTTTGACTACATGAATCCATTGCACTATGTATCAAACGCAGACGATTCAACCTTTTATGGGTCTAACTCAAACCACGACGAGTTAAAATACCAAATGGAAACATCTAGTGCCAAAATTGAAAAATGGCTGGTCCCCAATCATTTTAGACAAAACCGGGCTAAAACCCAATCTACACTTCCTCCACAAATTCCTCTCTCGAAAAAGTTCTGAGCCCAGACATACCGTTCGTCTCTTCAAAATGTTCCCTACAACTATCATTATAGTTTAAATTGGCCAAGTACTAGCCAATTTGGTACAGAGATATTCAATATGCTTAGAGATTACAATCAATGGTTAGCCCTAGCATCTTGGTTGCATTTAAAGAAATTGTTCTATTACAAATTATTGATATATTAAATGAAGTGCATCCAGTTATGTCTTCGTTCGGAGTAAATTTTTTTTACCCGGAATTGCACTTCGGTATATATTTATTGAGTTTGGAGAACACGTTCATTATAGTTATCATGTGTGATCAAGATATTAGTATCATCGGCAACTAATGCTACAGTACAACACATGTTGTTGCTCCTGACGAAGAGAAGTTGGTCATTTATAAAAGCAATGAACAATGTAGGACCTAATATGGACCCTTGAGGTACTCCACTCGTTACGGCTGCGTGATCTGAGACATTGCTTCCTATTCTGACCTTTCGAAAACGATCTGCGAGATATGAACTGACCCAGTCACAGGCAACACCTTTAATTTCGTACCTTGATAATTTCTGCAATAGAATTTGGTGATTGACACAGTCAAAAGCATTATTACAGGATCATGATCGGTTATGGCATTATTTAGGGTATAAGAGTGAACTTCGTCAAAGTATTCACAATCGCTTCTAACTTGAGGGTGATCTAAACATGAATTGCTTATTTTTTTCGTGTATTGAGTGCGATATTCTACTATTTGGGACTAAGATGCGTTTTCTCAAATTTTTCGTTGACTGCCACCTCACGAGTTTGCCAATTCTACCACCGACAACGAGATCAACCGCCACCGCCTCTGAATAATGGAATTGATGGCACGCTCACGGTTATCCCACATCAAAATAGCCGCGAGCCTATAATTATTAATCAATTTATTAGCAGGTTAGCGACGGCTAATGCAAATAGGACTCATTATGCATGCATTGCAAGGCCGCACATAATGGCTCAGAGTGACGGTGATGAGGTGCGACTAGAAATGCATGAAGGTAATTCAAAGTGCTAATTTGCGTTGTAACGCCCTGTTATGATGCTTCACGGGATTCGATTTGACGACGTTTCGTTAGGTAGCTTCAGCTATCATCAGGGAAGTACACATTGTAATGAATCGCTAAGGTGCTTTCCTAACTGGAATCACAATCAAAACACACTCGGTGATACAGTTAAACACCCCATATTTATATTGAAACAAGCATCGCTTTGAAGCAGATCAACGACGTCCTAAGTATTTTAGCGAACTATTATCTTTATTATTTTTTCTGAGCAGAGACAAATGTCCTGATGTGTATATTGACTACTTACTGAGAAACCTCATATTCATATTGAAATTGTTAAAAATAATTTCAATATGAATATGAGATGATATATATATATATATATATATATAGCTCCTCGATAAATCCTTTCTGATATATATATATATATATATATATATATATATATATAATAAAGATGGATTGAGCGAGGGGCAATATATGAAAATATAAGTAGAAAAGTTAATGGGTATAACCCTCAAAATGTTGTGCAACCGTAGACACATGTTTCGAGCTTAAGCTCTCATCAGTTCGGTAAAATCAAGTGCGAAGATGTACAACACTTGGATGGAAAAATAGTAACAAAGGAAGTCAACAACAGGAAGCCAACCACACATTTGTGGCTTCGGTTACATCCAAGTGTTGTACATCTTCGCACATGATTTTACCGTACTGATGAGAGCTTAAGCTCGAAACACGTGTCTACGGTTGCACAACATTTTGAGGGTTATACCCAATAACTTTTCTACTTATATTTTCATATATATATATATATATTTGGGATTCAATTTTGCCGTCACCCCCAAAACCATTCCGGTAGAAAAGATCATTACCCAAACCGAAGAAGCCCTATTCAATCTACCAAGAAACGACGCCAAAAACATCAGGCGCGAAGTGGCCAAAATCTTATCTTCAGCCAAACCCCCTTCCACAAACCTCAAAGAATTAAATCAAAATCCCGACATAGTCATTCTTCCAGCCGACAAAGGAAATACAACCGTCATCCTAAATTCGTCGGATTATTTCGACAAAATGAACTCCCTTTTCAGTACAGATGAATACAAGAAAGTCCCCAATGATCCCACCACATACCTGGAAAAAACAACAAAAGCCCAGATCAATAAATCTAACCTTCCATCCGACGTCAAGTCCCTATTAATACCGAAGGAGAGATCCTCTCGAATCCCAAAAATATATGGCCTTCCTAAAATTCACAAAATCGGAACCCCTCTCAGACCCATTGTCAGTGCATTCAACTGCCCAACCCAACGCTTAGCGAAACATCTTTCTAACATTCTTCAACCTATAGTTGAAATATCCGAATCCCACGTGAAAAACTCCTACCACTTCATCAATCGAATTAAGGAATTCAACATATCTAACTCCGACATCCTAGTCAGCTTCGACATCGTCTCTCTTTTCACCAACATCCCTATTGACGAGACCCTCACCATATTACAAAACAAGCACGACATATCACAAGACATCCTCACTCTAATCAAACATTGTATGTCCAACACATACTTCACCTTCCAAAACTCTTTTTATAGGCAAATCAAAGGTGCCCCTATGGGATCCCCTCTCTCACCTGCGATTGCCAATATATTCATGGAAGATTTCGAAACCAAAGCCCTTTCATCAGCCACTCTTCAACCTTCCTGCTGGTTACGATACGTTGATGACACTTTTGTCATCTGGCCCCACGGGAGAGATACCCTGGATTCTTTCCTGACCCATCTGAACGAAGTACACCCTTACATTCGCTTCACGATGGAGATAGAAAGCAATTCAACTCTGCCATTCTTAGATGTACAAATCACTAAAAATCCTCAACAAGGTTTCTCGTACACGGTTTATAGAAAACCCACCCACACCAACCGATATCTCAACTCCAAGTCCTACCATCATCCCTCATAACTCAACTCAGTCGTAAATACTCTGATATCTCGCTCCATCCGACTAACCGACGACCACAACAGACAATCCGAACTTCACAACGTAAAACAAGCTCTCCTACAAAACGGATACAGACCAGACCACATAGACAGAAACATCCAAAAACAGCTTCAGAAACCATTAGTAACCAAAAACGAACCACAAGTTGAAGACCGTCCATCCAAAGTCTTCTTCCCTTACATCAAAGGGGTGACGGACAAAATCAGTCGACTTTTCAGAAAAGCAAATATCAAAACCATCTTTACCACAGAACAAAAACTATCACACCTCATCAGACCAACAAAAGACAAAATTCCCAACGAAGACCATGGTATTTACGAAATTCCCTGTTCTATCTGCCCCCACTCTTATATAGGAGAAACTTCGAAACAGATCCATTTTCGATCCTATCAACACTCCCTTTCAGTTAGAAATCGAGACACCAGCTCCGCATTAGCTCTTCATTCCATCCAAACGGGTCACCCCATAGATTTCGAGAAAACGAAAACCATCGCCCCAGTACGTTCAAGAACTTCTCGTTTTATCAGAGAAGCCATCGAAATCGAAAAACGGCCTGATTGCCTGAACATTAAAGATGATAGCCGTAAATTGAACCCCATTTGGAAGCCCCTTCTTCCAACCGTAATTACCAGGCCACGTGAAACTTATCGGCAATCAATTATTATCCCATTAACTCCAACTACACAGCAGGCACCAGCAGACAAGACAAACGAGAAAACCCGTAAGACCCGCCCACCTCCAGGTAGCCAACCAACTATAAATACTACAGTGCAACCAACATCGGATCGTCTTTTGAGATCAAGGAGTAGGCAGGTTGAGACCTTGATATCTCTCAAGACCACGACTCGAGGAGTAGGCAGATAGAGGCCTCGCAGTCACACTCTTGAAAATGGCTCCAAAGCAGGAGCCGAAACGTCGAGTTATAAACTCTCAACGCGGTTCAACCCATGAACTTTTTTTTTTTTTTTTTTGTGATGAGGTGGAGGAAATCTTTTATAGAGAGGAAAGGAGCCTCCGGCTCAAGACTCCAGACCTACTGTGAGACTCCACTGGTCACAGGGTTACTCACTAAAACCTCCACCTCTAGGCCCGTCAGGTTGTTGCCTCCGGTGACACTTAGGCTTATTGGGACCCATGAACTTAGTAATGTACATATTTCTGACCGCGGAAACCTTATATATATATATATATATATATATATATATATATATATATATATATATATATAAATATATATATGAAAATAGGTAATTCGTGACTGACAATAACTGTAGAATTGAAAATATCTTGAGGTTGCAGTCTGATATTGGATTTAAAGAAAACTCTTTGTCATCTTGCCAAGCTTTCGGAAAAGTTTATTTCCTTCCTCAGGACAACTACAAAAGGACAATTTAATAAATGCAGAAAAAAAATATTGAATCTACTTACATAACTTGAGTAAAAATAGAAATTAGCATCAAAAAAAGAATGTTGTATATAAAAATATTAGACAGATAAAATTTTAAATGAATGTCAATCAACTTCAAATATGATGAGAAACAATCAAGTAACTCTACTGGGTATATCAGCATTACTATAATTTTTCAACTTATCTCTGTTCAGTTTTAAAATATAAGTGTAAATTTTACTCAAATTATTGAGATCAGTTTTTTTATTTAGGCTGTTACTCTCTTCATTAATTTGCAACATTTCTAAAAATGTCCTTTTAAAAATGTTGTTTTCTATTCCAAGTACACTAACATTATCAAAACTCATTCGATGGTCAAATTGATTAACATTAAGACCATTAGTAAACTTTTTTCAAAATTGAAAACACCTTTAGAAACAACCCAAAATTATAATGTTGTTTATAAAATTCCTTGTAACGATTGTAATAAAGTATACATTGGACAAACATCTAGACTCTTGAAAGGTAGAATAACATCACATAAAAGTGATTGTAAAAGAAATATGAATTCATGTGCATTGGCTCAACATGTTAATCAATTTGACCATCGAATGAGTTTTGATAATGTTAGTGTACTTGGAATAGAAAACAACATTTTTAAAAGGACATTTTTAGAAATGTTGCAAATTAATGAAGAGAGTAACAGCCTAAATAAAAAAACTGATCTCAATAATTTGAGTAAAATTTACACTTATATTTTAAAACTGAACAGAGATAAGTTGAAAAATTATAGTAATGCTGATATACCCAGTAGAGTTACTTGATTGTTTCTCATCATATTTGAAGTTGATTGACATTCATTTAAAATTTTATCTGTCTAATATTTTTATATACAACATTCTTTTTTTGATGCTAATTTCTATTTTTACTCAAGTTATGTAAGTAGATTCAATATTTTTTTTCTGCATTTATTAAATTGTCCTTTTGTAGTTGTCCTGAGGAAGGAAATAAACTTTTCCGAAAGCTTGGCAAGATGACAAAGAGTTTTCTTTAAATCCAATATCAGACTGCAACCTCAAGATATTTTCAATTCTAAATATATATATATATATAATTTGGCAACATCATCTTCGCTTTCTTCTGAGAGAAAAACGAACTCTTGACGACTACCAACCGATACAACCAACAACTGAAATTTAGATTTGAATATGCGGAAACAAATCTTAGACAAAACAATAACAGTATCCAGTTCTCTCAATCCACGTGAGGGGATGTTTTGAAACAAAGCTTTCAAAAAGCAATCAGCGCCAGTTTGAGCCATGATGTCGATTTCATGGGGATATTTATCTTCTGAAAAGTTTGCCTGATAATATGCGTCGGATATTGAGATTTCTAATGAACGTTGGATAGCATCCAGGAAAATGACACGGATGTAATGGAAATGTAAACTCTTCAGGGCGATTGGTAATCAATTTTTTAGTGGGCACCAGTTGGGCGGTTTTGATTCACAGAATACGGAATAAGCTTTAAATTTTGATGTTCATCTGATGAGTTTTGTGTAAAACTCGAAATAATCTTTCTTAAATCCAGTCTACCTTCAGAACAATTTGTTGGCACGTAACTGAAAAAAAGCGATTCACTGATTTGAAACACTCCGGAATACTTTTTCGATCTTTATTCGAAATCGTCAAAAACTAATGTAGACCTGGATTAGTTTCTTGGAGTTCTTCTTTCAAAGTTTACAAGAATATTTTAAAAATTTATCTTCCTGATAACTTGAATTTTGTTGCAGTTTATCTCCCAGACTAATTGAATTTTCTTGAAGTAATTCTTTCAATGATTCGGTATTTTCCTCGAGTTTTTTCGAACTATTGGCATATTTCCCTCATTCCCACTTTAGGAAAGCTTGCAGAAAAAATAGATAAAGTCGTTAGCAAAGAGCAGTTTGGCTTTCAAAGTGACACAGGCACCAATGATGCAATTTTCACATTTATGGAAAAGATTTATCCAAAGTCGTTAGCAAAGAGCAGTTTGGCTTTCAAAGTGACACAGGCACCAATGATGCAATTTTCACATTTATGGAAAAGGTTTATCCTGGACTCATTGGTGAGGAAGTTGCTGCTGCAGTGTTTTGTGTGGATCACGAAATACGTTGCAATATGTTGCAGAAGCTTCCTTACTATGGCTTCAGAGGAGTGATACTGGGCTGGTTTAGCTCATATTTGTCGGGCCGTAGTCAGATGGTGAAAACCAACCATAGCTCAGAAATTGCGAACATACATAGTGGCGTGCCTCAGGGTTCAATACTAGGGCCAACGTTATTCCTTACTTACATCAACGATTTTACTAGTATAAATATCACAGGAAAAGTCACACTCTTTGCGGACGATACCATTTTTTGGCACTCTGACAATGCAGATGATTTAACTAGAGTCACATCTAGTGATATGAAATGAAGAAAGTGAAGAGTTGGTGCGATTAAAATCGTAAATAAATAAAAATGGTTTCGATTTTATTAATGAAATAATCTTAACAAATACAACTCGTGTTATCGGCGATTATCGTTAATTCCTTCTCGGTTTCGAATCAAATTATGTTGCTTTAGGCAACCACACTCGCGCAAGCGCTCGTGTGGTTGTCAAGCAACATAATTTTGCTATTTCGATAATCACCGATACACTTGTGGTATTACCTACGATAACTTCACTCAAGATTCCACAATATGCTGGAGATTCTCCAAAATTTGTTTTCCCGTTCTTTGCCAATACCTGTTAAAAAATGAGACCCCTGTCTCCCTTTGCACAAGACTCACCAACACTTCCGATAGTTGCTAGACAGGACAGAAAAACAATTCTGAATAATTTGATAGAGAGTGTATGCTTTGAAGCCACCATCCTATTCAACTGTCAGGATATAGTTCATCAACTGTATTTTCCCTCCAGCTTGACTCTCCATTAAATTTTAATAGCTTATAGATGTGTCGGTACGAAACTCACCTCTGTGTAGTAAATATTTGCACTTACTATATTAGGTCCATTTGAAGTTTCAATTCGTGTCCCCTAGGAATAGGAGTACATATATTAAAATGGTCTGGTCATTCTATGGGGATTTGAGCGTATACAGAACTATATGAACTGATGAAAATCCGGAAAGTGTCGGTTTTACAAACAAAAGGCGAGCAGTTTCATGACAAAAAGGATTATCTATTGTTTCATAGTGTTGGCATTTGATACTTAAATTCTTCTTATGAAAACTTCCAATTTTCACAGAACAAAAATATACTTTGTGTTGAAACAATTGTCAGCTTTGTAACAGTATATATTTCTGGTGTAAATTGGATGTCTGACGATGTGGAAAGTACAACCACTTCTGCGAGGAGTACCTCAAGGATCAATATTAGGCCTACTATTATTTCTCATTTATATAAATGATCTACTCCATTCGATGGATTCAGTGGGTATCAAAACTACAATGTATGCAGATGATGCAACTCTTAGCAAAAGAATAACGACAATCGATAATTCTCATCAAACCCCTTAAACTACAATTATAGAAGGCATGTTCATGGTTTACTCCCAATCACTTGATTTTTAAATGAACAGAAAACGGAATGGAAAGTATACTGTTAGATTTTTAGGGGTTAAAATAGATTCAAATCTAACGTGAATCGGATATACTTATTCAGGGTGTCCGGTAAACCATGGATCATACTTTAGCTGGTGATTAACAAGTTCATAACCTATCAGAAAATCACAACTTGACCTCAGTAAAAACCTCACGGTTTTCGAGATATTGGAACTTTTATAAAAAAAAATTATTCCTATCAGATCATTCTTTTATGTTCTAAGCAAATAAGGAGCATTTCATGTTAATTCTTATTTTAGATAAATATTACTGAATAGTAGTTGTAACTATCGCAGAAGGCAGATTTTCAATAGCAGTCATTTCGGTCTACAAAAAAAAATTATCCTCCGATTTGGATCTCTCAAGATTTTTATTATGAAACTTTGAACTCTTTTTGTGACAAATTATTCTCCAACGAAAACCTGAACCAATGTCACTTGCTCGTTTTGTCCATAGTCCAAAAATGTATAGAAGTTGCCATGATTCTTTTTTGAAAAATAGATATTGCTAATAGAGTACGAAAGGGGGTATTTTACGATGGATCACAAGGATTGCAGTTTCGTTCAAAATGGGTTTATTTTCTATTTTATCGAAGTGTGAGCTGCAATTATTTTATCACAGCGACTGATGAGCTGATAAATCTTACACAGGTACTTGGACTGATATAACAGTTAAATGAACTTTAATGAAAAAAAATTATATGAGAATAGGTTGATTCTTATGAAAACAACACAACAATGTACACCTCAATATTCCTCTTGTACATGATTAAGAGACTACAAGAAATGTTCGAATTGTTTTCCTTCTGCTCTGATACAAGCGCGACATCTCCTTAAAAACGACCTTTTCAACAAACGCAGAGCTCTTGGGTTATTGTTGATTTCTTCGGCTGCATGTCGTATTTGGTTCCGTAGTTCCCCTTCGCTAGTGATTGGGTTGTGGTAAACCTTTTCCTTCAAACATCCCCAATAAAAAAAATCTAACGGGTTCAAGTCCGGTGAACGTGGCGGCCATAGTATTGGCCCAAGTTGCCCAATCCATCTCTGAGCATATGTTCTATCTAAATATTCTCTTACTTGTCTGAGCAGGACACCCATCATGTTGAAACCACATGGTCTGTCTGACTGCCAGCGGCACATCTTCCATTAGATGGGTTAATTGAATTTGCAAATATTCTAAATAATTTTCGGAGTTCAATGTCTGCGGAAACTCGAACGGACCAATCACGTGGCCATTCAGTATGCCGGTCCAAAGATTTATTTTAAATTGATGTTGGTACCTGTCTGGTCTCATTATACGAGGATTTTCAAAGTGCCAACTGTGGAGGTTGTGGATATTGAAAACACCCCGATAATATTTTATTGAAGAAATCTGGGTCCTCTCGGTGTTTTCTCAAAATACGGCGACAAAAAGTTATTCGTTTTGGGTAATCTGTTGGCAACAAAGATTGAACACGCTGTACGTGGAAGGGGTGCAGTTGATGTCTTTTCAAGATATCATGAACGGTTGATTTTTTATGCCAGTACTTCTCTCGATACAACGAACGCTAGTGGACGGATCATTCTCAATTTCTTCAAGGACCTCATCTTCAAGGTCATCACGACGTGGTCTGCCTGATCCACCTTGAGCACCAGGAATCTTGCCCTCCGTATAAGAGTTATGTACTCTTATGAACACACGATAATCAGGATGTATATTCCTATTGGGATACCTTTCACGGTATAATGCAGCAGCTCTCCTTGCGTTGCCTCTACATTCACTATAAATAAAATGCATTTCGGCATACTCACGTGGACTGTACGGCATTTTGATACTGTTGCAAATAGATTTTGCCAAGTTATCAAATCCTATCCATACCAGTATGCGAAGACTGCAACGTGCAGTTGAGTGTAAAACATTTTCTAGTGGACTGTCCAAGATTTTCTAATGCTCGAGCCACACACAAAATTCCACAAGAACTATCGTTGATTTTAGATCAATCATGTCAAACCCACAACTTGATAAATTACCTGAAAGACATTGGTGTATTCCAGAATATATAATCATTGGTATATTATTATAAATATTAATGTTATTATTCATTATGATGTAATAGTATTTTTTGTAATAACATTGTTATATACTGTTCCGTCGCTAATAACCGGAAGGTGGATGCGACTTTATTCAAATAAAAAAAAAAAAAAATCCTATCCACAAAGCACACTAACAGTCTAAAGAGAAAACAATACACGATAACGTTCAATAAGGAATTATGTGGTGAATACTGCAACTCACGAAAACACGGTGTACTCTCTGACGACCTGTCATTCAACTGACAGATCAGCCTAGATAAAAGAGCAACGAATTGCAGCTCACACTTCGATAAAATAGAAAATAAACCCATTTTGAACGAAGCTTCAATCCTTGTGATCCACCGTAAAATACCCCCTTTCGTACTCTATTAGCAATATCTTTTTTTCAAAAAAGAATCATTGCAACTTCTATACATTTTTGGACTATAGACAAAACGAGCAAGTTTTCAAGGCCAATGTTCAGGTTTTCGTTGGAGAATAATTTGTCACAAAAAGAGTTCAAAGTTTCATAATAAAAATCTTGAGGGATCCAAATCGGAGGATAATTTTTTTTGTAGACCGTAATGACTGCTATTGAAAAAATGCCTTCCGCGATAGTTAAAACTACTATTCCGTAATGTTTATCGAAAATAAGAATTAACATGAAACTCTCCTTATTTGCTTGGAACATAAAAGAATGATCTGAGATAGGAATAATTTTTTTTTTATAAAAGTTCCAATATCTCGAAAACCGTGAGGTTTTTACTGAGGTCAAGTTGTGATTTTCTGATAGGTTATGAACTTGTTAATCACCAGCTAAAGTTTGATCCATGGTTTACCAGACACCCTGTATATAATATAATCCACATAGACGCATAGTACGTGGATTACCGCTGTAATTCACCGATTTCCACACCTCTTATGGACATTTTAACACATGAGTGGAATTTTCACTTATAATATCACAAGAGCTTAAGTTTTTTTGGGGGCACGAATATTATTAATTTTAAACCAGATTTAAAATTGCCTATATTGTTTCCTCATAGTACTCCTGTAAGTTGTAGTACGCTTTTGTAATTAGAAGATTTTTCACTTCCCTTCTGAATTTTTTAAATTTTTTATAGATTTTATGTTGTTCTTCATAGATCAAACATACTGTCTCCGTAACGAAGATGCAGGGTAAAATTTGATGAAGAAAAAGAGGCATGCAATGGTCTCTTGCTTTTGCCTTGCACATATACCTGATGGCCCGTTTTTGTAGTATAAACACAGAATGCAGCAAGTGTTGACTATAGAAACCCCAAGAGGGTATGCTGTACCTTATATGCGACTCCATAAGTGAAAAGTAGGTATTTCTGGCGATAGATATACCGACTTCATTCAATATTACTGTGATTGCATAGCCTGGTCTTTTTCTTAAAGATATAATGTGTTTGTAAACTTCAGTTTATTAATGATTATACTAAGAAACTGGGTGTAAAATTTATTTTCAATTTGGTTCATGTCTAAACTGAGCTTCTCCATATTGAATTTGAAAGTTAGTTAATTGTTTTTTTCTGCATTTGAGTGACACCAGGGTTAACTTCTTCGAGTTCCTGGTATATGACATTCTTCAGGGTATCCACATTTTTTCCATGCCAAATAAAAGTGTAAGCAAAAAGTCAAGTCATTTTAATACAATGAGACCAGGATAGGACCGAGTACCGACCCCTGAGTAACTCCTGACCTAACTCTGACCTTTCCTTGGTGACTTTGACGGCCTACCTCCTACTAAACAGATATAATTCAAACCATTTCAAAGCAATAAATTTATCTTAATTCTTTTATTTATAATAACATCACATTCAAGCACTTTGATCGACTTCCTTTCGAGAATTATTCTTGCTATTGTAAACATTTCTGCATATTCCCGCATCGAATTACGAGACCGACATTTAGGAAATTCATAATTGAAAAACGAGGAAATGTCGTCCGGAAAACATTATCACTTATTCATCATTTTCCAGTGAGCGGAGAGAAAGCGGATTTAAGGATTTCTTATCTCGCGTATAATTGCGAAATTACGCGCAGACGAGAAAAGTATTGTTTTGACGCAAACTTCACGTCAACTTTTTGATGAGTTTTTACAGCCCGGGGTCCCCCTTGGACCGAGTCTCAGAAGGCTGTTTCGGTGAAAAAACGTCGATCTGTATCACCATTATCACGGAGAGAAATTGTGACAGTACCTGTGGAGATATTGAATTAGGAGAGTTGAGCTTGTTTTGACGAAGCGAAGATGTGGATAGTGCAACAGTTTGTAGAGGTTGTTTTTCAGGATTAATAAAATTCAAAGTAGAAAATAAAATGCGTGATAGTGATGAAGTCTGTTAGACTGACATTCATATTAGTAGCAAGATGATATTATATTCTCCGTTGTTGCTTGGATACGTGGTTGCCATGACAAAGTGGTATTTTTTTCTTTGGTGTCTTGGCATCGACTGCTATGGTCATTAGCCACGTGTTCTGGATAGGCCTTGTTACTGACTCCATGCGCCACCTTAGGAGCAGCACTGTTAATTGGAACGCAACAGTGAATCGTGCAGGACTCACCTCAGTCCAGCCACGAGTCCGCAGGACGAGTGGTGTTTTCTCGATACAATTCAGTTGAGTTCAGAAATAAAAGACAGAAGACTTATGAGATAAATTCAACCACGAGTGGAATATTATTAAACTATTTCACGAAGCACAGTTTGAGCGACTGGCAAGGTGAAAGTATTTTGAAAATTCTGCATTTTGAAGGGATATTCAATCAACTTCACGGATACATTAAATAATTATGGACTAAATGCGTATTGCAGGAATGGTTCATCTTGTGTCATGAACAACAGTTTTTCAAGCTGAAGTGTTCGCCATCTTATCCGTAGCTACGAGAGAAGAGGTGAAAGATGGATCCGAACAGAGAATTTATAATAATAATAATAATAAAATTTATTCCAGTAGGATCATTTTTACATGAAATTGGAAAGGTCAACAGAGAGTGGTAATATATAGAAATATACAAATATCAGTTTTTCAACTAGTAAAAATATAGGCATATATATATATATGTATATATATATATATATACACTGTATAAGATAAAAACAAAAATAAAAAATTATAAATCACATAATAGGAAAAGATATAGAAAAATACAGTTATTTCAATGAACAATGTCACATATTAAAAAACTCTTGAACAGTATAGAAGGACTTCGTTATTAAATATTTCTTCAAATATTTCTTGAAAGTAATGATGCTCATCTTTAATACTATTTGGCAATCTATTATAGAACTTTATGCCTGTATACGAGGGAGCTTTTTCATAAAAAGTAGTCCTGTGGTAGGGAGTTTTAAGACTGTTACCATGTCTTGTTGGGTAACTGTGGATGTCAGAATTTTTGATGTAGCTAGAGATTCTCTGTCTGATGAACAGTATACATTTATAGATATATATACAGGGCAATGTTAAAATTTCATGGTTTTGAAAGTAAGGTTTACATGTATCCCTGCGTTGTAATCCAAAGAAAAGCCTGATAACCCTTTTTTGTAGAAGGAATAGTCTATTAACTGAAGTGGAATTGCCCCAAATTATTATGTTGTAGGTTAGATGAGGGTATACCATTGCGTAATATATATTCAGCAGCTGTGTTTGGGGGAGCATATTTTTTATTTGTAAAATAGCAAAGTATCCACTACTAACTTTTTTGCAACTTTGACTTATACACTCGTGAAACGATAGTGATGCATCAAGAAAGGTGCCAAGAAATTTTGTGGATTCGGAGACAGTGACATCAAGATTTTCTGATACCATTTCCAGATTCATGTTGGGATTGGATATGATGAAGAATTTCATCAAAATTTAATATTAAGTGATTACACGTACACCATTCATTAAATTTATTGTACAGGTGGATCAATTTAGATGAGAGTTCTTCAGAGGTATTTCCGTGGGTTGCCAGTGACACATCATCTGCATATAAAACAATGCAGACCGTGCTCATAAAAGATGGCAAGTCGTTGATAAACATTAAGAATATAAGTGGCCCCAATACCTATATATATATATATATATATATATATATATATATATATATATATATATATATATCTATATATATATCTATATATATATATATATCTGTTCGGATAGTCAGGCAGCGCTCAGAGCCGTCTGCCATCCCAAACCAAGCTCAGCGCTTGTACAGGAATGTGGAGATGCTCTCGAGAAGCTAGCTGAAACGAAGGAAGTTCAGCTGGTATGGGTTCCGGGACACAGAGGGGTGCGCGGAAACGAGGTGGCAGACGGACTTGCCAGATCCGGATCCGCAACGCCGTTCTGTGGGCCAGAGCCTGTACTAGGCATCGCAAGGAGCCAAACTTCTTCAGCCCTCGACGAGTGGGCAGAAGAAGAGCTGAATAAACTTTGGAGGGATAACACCAGCTGCAGGCAGTCGAAAGACTTCGTGGCCGGCTCCAATAAGTCAAGGACGACATGGCTCTTAGGCAGAAATCGCCAAGCACTACGCCTCCATATAGGAATACTAACAGGACATAACAAGTTAGGCAGACACCTATCACTCATAGGTATAGAAGACAGTCCCACTTGCCGAAAATGCGAAGAAGACGAAGATACTTCATCGCACTTCCTCGGCGAGTGTGAGGCATACGGGAGGCTAAGATTTGGAACCTTCGGAGTTGACAAACTCCAACAAGAGGAACTAATCGACTTGGAGTGGTCGGACTACTGACCTTCATTAGGAGGTCACAAAGGTTCGAAAAGGAAAACTAAGAGGATGAATGTAGATAAGTGGAGAACAGGGGATAGCAAAAAGGGTCCATGAGGGCCTACTTGCCTGGCTGAGGTCGCGGCCTCCCCAAAGAACTACTACTACTACTACTACTGTGTCATGAATGTCAGCTGAAGAATTGAACAGAAATTGTTGTAACTAAGGAAACGTATAAATAAGGAAGAAGCGAAACATCGATTTGAAAATACCACGGGCTGGAGACAGTGTTTTCGAAATGTCCTTTTCTCATTGGTTTGAATTTAAAAAATGATAGCATTTAGATGGTTTATACAGGGTGTTTCATAATAAATGCGCAGGACTTCCGGATGTGATAGCTCGTTCAAAAATATGAAAAAAGTTTTTATTAACTTACCCTCTAAAATTCAACATTTTCGAGATACAGGGTGTTGAAATTAAAAAAATATATATATAGTTTTTTGCGAATATCTCTGGAACCGTTTATCGCACAAAAAACAGATTTTGATTGCATTTTCTACTCATAATAAGCTATGTTTTGTGCAGATTTTTTATTTTTTAAAATTCATAATTGGTGATGATTTTGAAAGGGTAGTGGGTGTTTTTTTCTCCAACTTCTACGCCACTGGAAAAAGTATGATTTTGAGCCGCCTACTTGAACCGCCCATGTTTTCTACACAAAAAAGGTACTCTTAGGTCATAAGCTCTAAAGTTGATCGTTTTCAAGAAAAATCAATTTTCATGTTGAAAAACATGGTAAATTTTTTTTTTTAATAATTTTTTTCCTAATTATACAAAATTTATTTAAACGTTAGAAAAAGTAACAAAACCAAACGTTGACTTCTTAATTGCAAAATAAAAAAAAACAATAACAATCATACTCAGTTGATTTGTTGGAAATGTCTGCCGTTAGCTTCAATGCACGCAGCAATTTTTCGAGGAAAAAACATTATTTAAACAACATGAAAGTTGGTTTTTCTTGAAAACGGTCAACTTTAGAGATTATGACCAAGAATACCTTTTTTGTGTAGAAAATATTGGCGGTTCATATAGGAGGCTCAAAATCATACTTTTTTCAGTGGCGTAGAAGTTGGAGAAAATAACACCCACTACTCCTTCAAAATTTTCACCAATTATGAATTTGAAAAAATAAAAAATCCTCACAAAACATAGCTTATTATGAGTAGAAAATGCCTACGAGATCTGTTTTTTGTGCGATAATCGGTTCCAGAGATATTCGCAAAAAACGATTATTTTTTTAAAATTTCAACTCCCTGTTTCTCGAAAATGGTGTATTTTAGAGGGTAAGTTAATAGAAACTTTTTTTCATATTTTTGGACGAGCTATCACATCCTGAAGTCCTGCGCATTTATTATGAAACACCCTGTATAATATGAGGGAAATTGTCAATCTAACACACTGCCTCACCGTGCTTTGACTCCAGACACACCTGGACGCCAATTTGAAGTCGAGCCGCCGGTAGTTAAATCAAAAGCAACGTCAACGGATCTCAGAAACGCGAAGACGCGTATCTTAAACACACACTGGAACGATTATAAGTCTCCCTCGGGACCCGTTTATCAGGATTTTGTGACCGGCAGGGAATCGTGAGCCACATAACACAACGAGGTGTCATAATAAATATTAAGGGCCGGCGTTACACGAGATCGAAGTTACTCTGGTCGCGAGGAATAGTTTGTTGGGATCTAGAGGAACGCTCAGGAGGCGGTTTTCTACAGGGTGAACTACCACCTGCGGCGCACAAAGGATTTTTTTTCAAGGAAATGTTGAAGTCTGATTTTCGAAATCCAAAATACATCTCAACAAAATATTTTCAGTCTAGAGACGTTGCAGGTTCGGTGTAATAAATGTATCCAATTAAGAGGATATGTTGAGTAATAAAATATTTTGACATTGAATATACATTCGAATACATTCGATATATACAACAACAATAACAACAATTTTTTTAACAAAACAACAACAACAAAATAACAATATTAAAAGATTTACTTTATGTTATGCAATATGGCAGCAATTTGTTGACATAATAGTAGATTATACCACGAGTCAATAATTGCTCGTGAATTATCATTAACTTTGGAAGTGTTCTCAACACGAATATTTGGAATTTCGGTTTCTGTAAAGGAAGAAGATGTCTCATTACTATTTATCTGTTTAGCAATAGTACTTATCTGCTGTATTTGTTTATTTTGTAATTTAGAAAGAATGAGTTGATTTTACATGTGACCGATGGAAATCGATGTACTTTACAATATTGTAAAACGTACTGTATATGGTGAATTTTCGTTTTAGTCTTGGATATTATTGGGTGACTAATACAACCTGAAGCAAATAAGAATATGAGTTTTTTTGGGTTACCTGATCTATACATATAAATATGGTCGCAAAGTGACGTTGGGTACGATTCATTGAATAAGAAATATGGAAGTCTTGAAAACAGCTAGCGGTAAACCTAAACTTTGTTTGAATGGTTACACACACTTACACCATTCATAAAACTTGTTCTACCAGTGTGCGATGGAGATGCAACAAATACAACTCATTGCGCTCAGTTGAACCACAAATTTTTATCTACCAGTGTCTGCAATATTCTTTGTCCAGCTTCAGATTTATAAAAATTATAAATTTTTGAAAAATAGTGTCTTTTTCGAGGTTTCCCCGGATCTTCTCAGTGGAAAATGCACCGATCCGGTCGTAGGAAAATCCATTTTGTAGGTTTCATGAATCTCTATAAAAGTTCCATTAACTGTAAAACGATTCCTTGAATAATCTTTGAGATATTTCCAAAAAAACAAAAAAGTTTTTTCACTATTGCTTCTTTGAAAAATTCCACAAAGCGATTATGCTGGGGTTTTCATCAACAATCTATCTTATTAAAATTAATATAGGCCATTTGCATCTTTTATTTGGTGAGAGAAAACCGCTAAAAAATCACTTACATTCTATAGTCTTATAATCAAGTGGTATTGAGAAATTTTGGGAGGGGGGTTACAACCTCTGAACCCCTCCGCCCCTTGGGTGTGCCCTTGACTACCACCACTTACGAAAAAGTAATTGAGGTACTGGAATAAGAGGAACAAATTTGAACGTGTTCGATTCATAAATGTATCTGTCAGGACGTAGCAAGTTTGTGGAAACAACAAGTGGACAGACTGATCTCGGTGACATTAAACATGGAGTACCACGGGGGTCTGTTTTGAGGCCCGTCTTGTTCTCAATCTATAAAAATGACCTTCTAACCATTAACATCGCAGGATGATTCACTATTTTAGCTGACGATACCACTATTATATGGAGTAATGAAGAAATTTATCAGCTATCAAATATGATGACAACAAATGTTCAAAACTGGTGCAACACTAACTCTTTATGTTTCAACCCAAACAAAATAAAACTAGTTGCTTTCAAACGGTTTAGAATTGAAGAATCACTACATGGAAAACAAACATCATACTAAATTTCTAGGTGGTATTTACATAGACAAACAATAAGTTAAATTTTGAAGAACATGTAACGCATTTTAGTAACAAAGTCTCCAATGGATGTTACGATATCGAGTGTGCTGTGTTAGACTACAGCTAGAATATCTTTCTTTGCATTAATCGAATCTCATATTTGCTATGGAATAGCTTTCTCGGGCCATTGTAACTTACATTTACATTATACGATATTTGCTCTCCAGAACCGGTCATTGAGATATATCACTAAGTCTAAATCAAGTAATCACTGTAAGCCCCTATTCATCTGTCACTGAACTGTTACAGTACCAGACAGGACCATATGATATATTTAAATATTCCAGAATTTGCTCTGGCTAAGCATTCTTTGATTCATGAAAATATCAAAGTATACAGTATCTTCCTACTATTTAAAAAAATATTATAGATAACAAAAAGTTCAGAAGTTCAGTTAAAGATCTTTTAGTAGAAAAGGCATCCATCCAGTCAAAAGTTTACGGCATCCCTATTGTCTAGGGAAATAACCGTGGAACGGTTGAATATTATTATTATTATTTTATATTGACTGGAAAAATTGTTATTCGATGAATTTCTACAGACCTCCTTCAAATATAGCTGATTGTGTTATCGGTGGAAGAAACTCTCTGCGAAACCTTCAATAGTTTAATTTTCAGTCGTCGGAAATGGGAAAGTCACGCTGCATTTCCACTGTAATTATCCAGTTTTGAGGTGCGCATTGTGGCACTCGATAACCATTTCCTTTTCACCAGTTTAACACTTGCATTTCACAGATGGGTTTTGTTTGATTTGATTTTTTTTCGCGACTGAATTGATTACAAATTTAGCATTCTTTTATGTTTGCTAAGTGACATGTAAATTGGGTAACTGTGTTTCAATTATTTTGCAGTGTCCAGTACATGGTCAATAGAATAGAACAAAACGGAATAGAATATATATTTATTCTTTATGCCAATGTAAAAATTGGATACAATACGTCACAGGTTTGTTGTATATGTCAGAGATTGAATATCAAATGATCTTTCCATCGGTATGAGAATGCTAAATATTCCGGCCTAGATTGTGATTTGGTTATTAAATCTAGGAAGAGAGAACAGATTTTGGAGGGCAGTCCAGTTGAGTTGTTGTAGGCGAGCAGAGTGTTTGCACATTGTCGTCCTGATCGCAGTGTATTCGTGCCAAGTTCTAAACTTATCAACTTTTAGCTGCTGGGAAATATTGGTTCTATTTATTGTGAAATCGTTTTGGATTAATAGTTAATTACCTGAGAGAGGATGTTTGACTTCGAAATTAATCAATACAAGGGCTTCTATTCTACTCTGCACCTCAACTTCATCATATATAATACTCCAGGAATTACAATTAAAATAACAATAAAAACATAAATAAGTAAATTTATAAAAATCTTAAGATAGTAGAAAGACAAACCATTTGTTTTTTAAATTGCTACCAGTAAAGTACAAGCAAATATTATTATCATATTAATTGGTCTGAAGTTCAGGTACTTATCAATTGTGTAAAAACAATTATAACAAAGGAACTTCTTGAATGTATTATGAAAGCAATTGTAAGTTAACTTACATTTCAGTGTAGAGATTTGAATTAGGTGAAATAGAGTATTTATTTATTTGATTCTGAGAGTTCCAACCTTTGACAGCTGTTTCGTGGTAACCTACTTGTCGCGAGAGTTGCGCGTAGGGGTGCAATCGGTTGACGTAAATAACAATTTCAACAAAATTCGTCAATGATTTGTTGGAATAAACGGACCAACCAATCATTGACGAATATTCTTCCTTATGACTTAAAACTTATGACTTATGACTGTTGCATGAATCCACCATAAGTGAAATAGAGTATTTTTTGATTTGATTCTGAGAGTTCCAACCTTTGACAGCTGTTTCGTGCTAACCCACTCGTCAGAAAAATGTCACAAGTTACGATTTGAATATGTGAAATAATAGAGGTTTCCAGAGTTACTTTTTATTTTACTTTTGATCTGGACAATAAACAATTTTTTTATTTTTAGAAATGCGTTCAAACAGGATAGAAATAATAATAATAATGGCTCGACGCTCAGTTGAAAACATTATTTTGTATTACACGAAAAACTAAGCATGTTTTGAACCATTTGCATTTGTTTCTGGAATGATGCATATTTTTACACGGAAACTCACCGCTCGAAGACTTATTAAGAGCTCTATGGAAACATAGTCGCTACAATTTTCAGTCATCATTCTCTCACATTTCGCAGGAAGTTAAAAATGATACACACGGCATAGCCTGAAGCTACTGAGGCTTTTGTTTCCTGCCAGCTATTCATAATCCCCGCGAAACATTTTCAATTACCCGTCACGTCATAAAGTAGTTTTTCGACCGACGAAAAGTTGAATTTTAATTAGGAGTGAGGGTAATAAAGAGCTAGGAACACGGAAATAGTAGGTTTGAGTAACAAAAGCATTGTGTTCTATTTTGTTTCGTTCTCGTTGTAAACACTGAACATAATATAAATTATCTGTTGTGAACATTCCACTATTGAACACTCGTTTTACGTGGTATATACTTAGATGTCAAAGTAGAATGTCTCACTTGCTCTAGAGTGGCAGGGCGAATGAAAAAGTAGTGATATTCCAGTGGTCCTTCATTTACCGGGTAAAAAAAAATCAATATTTTCCGATTTTGAGACGTCTCTCCCTAACCGGACGAAAACAATAATCAACTCGGGTCGCTCAAAACATTTTTCTAGAACAATCTTGTGCTTTTGAAATCGAAAGGGTAGTCAGATTTGTCCTGGCTCTGATAGTTCTCGATGTAACTCGAAAAAATCACCTTCTTCTGATTTTGAGACGTCTTTCCATAACCAGAACTATTGAGTGCAATTTTTGTTTCTGAACTCCAATGCAATTTTTTTTCAGAACTCCCTATTGCAACTTGAGTGCTATTTATTTTATTGAAACGTTCGTATGCATTTTTTTTGTAACACTCAAGGCCAGTTTTTTGTTTCGGAGCACTTGAATGCAACTTTTGCTTTCGGAACACTCGAATGCAAATTTTTTTTTCGGAACACTCAAATGCGATTTTTTATTTCAGAACACTCGAAATCAACCTTTTTTTCCGAACCTCACTAATGCAACTCTTCAGAATTCTCGAATGCAACTTTTTGTATCGGAATAATCGAATCCTACTTTTTCTTTCAGAACACTAGGATGAAACTTTTTATTTCGGAACATTCAACTGTAATTTATTTTTTGAAAAATCAAATGCAACCTTTTTTAGACCTCTCGAAAGCAACTTAATTTTTCGAAACATTTGAAGAATACTTTTTGTTTCGAAACACTCGAATACAAATAATTTTTTCGACTGCAATTTTTTTCAGAACTCTCGAATGCAACTATTTATTTTGGAACACCCGTATGCAACTTATTTTCTCGAAATATTCGAATTAAACTTTTTTTTCGAATAACTTGACCATATATTTATTTCAGAACTCTTTTATCCAACTATTTGTTTTGGAACACTCGAATGCAACTTTTGGTTTCGGAATATTCGAATGAAACTTTTTTCGAAGCCATTGAATGAATGCGAAAGAAATACACTGGTATCATGTGAAAATTGAATTGAAAAAAATATTGCACGTGAATGTCGGTAAATAAATTTACACGTGAGAATCTTTGGATAATTTCACACGTGAGTGTTGTTTAATAATTTACACGTGAAAGTCGTTGAATGATTCACACGTGAAAGTCATCAAATAATGTACACTTGAAAGTCATCAAAAATCTACATATGATAGTCATCAAATAATTTACACATGAAATTCGTCAAATAATTTACACTTGAAAATCGTCAAATAATTCACACGTGAAAGTTATCAAATAGTCAAGCTGCAGAAAGTACAGCGGCTAGCTTGTCTGGGAATAACAGGGGCAATATTTACGTGTCCCACTGCAGCCTTAGAGGTAAACCTTCCGCCATTGCACCTATGTGTAATGAAAGAAGCAGCCTTCAGACTGAGCCAGACAAAAAACTTAAAAGCGGGAAATCTGATTGGACACTTGAAGATATTGGAACACATTCCCCTAGAACCGACAGATTTCATGCCAGTTAGGTACGACTTCGAAATGCAGTTTGAAGTGGTCATAAACAGCCACCAAATATGCACAGAGAACGGACCTCAACTGGAAAGTGATGCATCAGTGTGGTACACAGATGGATCTAAGATGGATGAAAGGGTTGGAGTGGGCATTGCAGGACCAAATTTTAGGCACTCAAAACCCCTTGGTAACACCCCAACCATCTTCCAAGCAGAAGTACATGCTATATAATTATGTGCCCAGGAATGCCTTGAAAGAGGCACTCGAAGGGCAGAAATCTATATACTATCAGATAGCCAAGCAGCACTAAAAGCTCTGAGGTCATACACCTGTGAGTCTAAGCTGACTTGGGACTGTAAAAAATCCCTGAGACAACTGGCAACAAACCCTGATGTGGGTGCCAGGTCACAAAAGAATTAAAGGTAACGAAGTAGCTGATTGCCTTGCCAAAGAAGGGGCAAACACACAATTTACCGGCCCAGAACCCTTCTGTGGACTCTCCAAAGCCCACCTGAAAGAGGAGTTCCGATGCTGGGAAACCGATGAAATGAAATCTCACTGGAACAAAGTGCCAGGACAAAGACAAGCGAAAAGACTAATGTGCCTATCGCCAAAGAAAGCTAAACAGCTTCTCGAGTTAGACAAGAAAGACTTGAAGATGGTAACGGGACTCCTCACTGGACACTGCCCTCTGGGGTATCACCTCAAAAAGATGGGTAAATCAGAGAGTGATAGTTGCCGCTACTGCGAGAACTTCGCGGAAACTGCAGAACATTTGCTTTGCGAATGCCCAGCGCTTTTCTGCAAGAGGCTTAAGATACTGGAAGGGGCCTTTTTAACGCCCTCCGACATCAGGAACTTAGCTCCCAGGAAACTGATAAACTTCACAAGAAGTCTCGGAATCCCGGGCCTCGAATAGACCAAGGGTCCCGCACAAAAGAACTTATAGGTCGAAGTGCTTGTGAGGCTGCACAGCCTGTACGACCCCCCTACAATCTACAATCTATCAAATAGTTTACTGAAAGTTGTTAAATCATTTACACGTGAAAATCCTTGATAACACATGAAAATCATACAATAAACATGTGAAAGTCCGTAGAAAGTCATTCAATCATTTACACGTGAGAGTCCTCAAATAATTTTACACATGAAAATCCCGAACGCCGAATTTGCAATTACTGAATATTAAAAAATATATCATATGATGCAGACTTAGATAACACGGTATAGTAGGAATGTCGTGAATATCTACGAATCAACCCTAGTTCTGAGAGCTTTTTTGCATGGTTGCCTGAATAATTGAAACATCTCCGCATAATAAAGATTCCCGATCTAAAGGAATCGAGCAAAACATCTCGTGCTGAGATGAAACATTCAACAGGTGCGTCGCCAAAGCTCGCAAATCTGGAAAATGACACTTCCACCGTATAACACCCGAGAGATTACAGAGAAATATTAGGGGTGGTATGAATCATGTCGGGGGTTGGGAAAGGCGTGAATTTTGAAGATGCACCCCGCGGCAGATTTGTTTTCATTTTCCTTTCATTTTTCTTCATGAGACTTGTTTTTGTGTGAGTGGGAATGTGTGAAATTGTCACGGATCGAAATGGAAGCGTTATTGATATTAATGCAGAGGGGATTTTGATGAAAATACTCTTTTCTGAAGTTGTCGGTATTGATAACTCCACTCCTTTGAAGTCCTCAAACGGACTCGAAAAATGTTGACACTATTCGACATTAAAACTCGAAAAATTATTAATTTTTGGAGGATCTTGCATCCTGAATCTTTCGTCCTATTGTTATACTTTCCCAGACAACAGGGAGGCTGTGGATTTTCCAATTTATAGTGTCTCCATGACTTAATCTGATAGATGCTGAATTTAAATCTCACCGTAAATATGACAGATTTACAAACTGGTTCAGCAATGAAATGAAACAGAAAATAAAATTCAAAAATAAGTTCAAAATACTGAGAAATCTATCAGAATCCTACAGTGAAAAATATAAAGACACTAGGAAATGACTGAAGAATTTAACTAAAACAGCTTACGAACCATATCATACCATATAGATTAGTGGTTAATGTCGAAAAAACAATACTTATGCAATTCTTTGGCAGAAAGACTCATATTGGTCCTATGAACGTGCGCGTTGAAAATGATATCATCGAATCCTCAGATACCTCAAAATTCCTAGGTATACATATAGATCAAGAATTGAACTGGAAAAATCACATCGGCTATGTATGCAAGAGACTTTCCAGTGGGTACTATGCTATTCTCCAGTTGAAAAATGAACTTGATCGACCAACTCTTTTAAATGTTTACTACGCTCTCATTCACTCTCACTTGTCGTACAATATAATTCTGTGGGGGGGCTCCTCAGAAATCAATAGAGTATTTGTGGCTCAAAAAAGAGTAATGAGGCTTATATTCAACATGAAGAGATTAGACTCCTGCAGACCTTATTTTCGGCAAAACCATATTTTAACAGTACCCTGTGTATATATATACAGTTGCATTTGCCATATTAAACGCAATTTGAGAGATTCAGCGAAGAACTCTTACATACATCGATATCCAACCAGATACGGTGATTCAATTAGAATCTAAAAACACTCCACACGTTTATATGAAAAAACCCCTTCCCTGGCAGGAGCAAAATTTGTCAACCACCTACCTTCTGACATTAAAGATACCCAGCCTTTAAAGTTATTCAAAAAAAAACTCAGGTTATTTTTAACGAACAATTGTTTTTATTCCACTACTGAATACCTCAATTACTAAAAATTGCAGATATCATTTTACTTGTGTGTGCTTGGATTTTTGTATTTTTAACCTCTATTTATATTTTAATGTGTATTCTTAAGTCGCTAAGATGTACTGTTATATTTATAGATTTTATTTACCTATGTGTATAATATGTTTGTATGTATGTGTATGGGTGTATGTATATATGTGTTTGTATGTGTGTGTATGTGTGTATATGTGTATATATCCTGATGTATATATATATGTGTGTATATATATATATATATATATATATATATATATATATATATATATATATATATATATACCGGGTGACCACGGGGTGAGGTACGCCCCCCAATTTTTCTATAGTTTTGAAGATACAGGTTTCAAATTTGGCACGTCGATATATTACTCAAATACGCATATTTTGACTCCATAACCGAAAATTCACCACTTCCGGTTTAACCGGAAGTGACCTCAAACTTTTTTTTTTAAATGACACCCTGTACAATTTTTTTCATTATCAGGAAGAACACGCAATTTGTGATGACACTGTTCTCCAAAATTGAAAATCGGTTGAAAAATGGCGGAGATACAGTTGATTGTTCAATCGAACAAAGTTGGCCATGAACATCAAACTCAAATCATCACAACTGACGAACGGCGTCAGCATTTACGAGAGGAAGGTTCGGGGTAAGATACAGCTGAAAATTGAGCTTCCCATGTAATTGCAGCAACCATATTTCCCATCAATTATCAAACATTTCCTCAAAACGGATTAGTACCCATAAAGAAAGGCTCACAACTGCCATTTCTCAAATAGCAACATACTCCTTTCACATTGTTATGTTGAAAGATGATGAATTATCAGATTACTCGAATGAAAAGATTTGAAGAATTCCGAAAGGAATCGAAGATACGGGATGTTTCATTATGAGTGTTCTCAAAATTGACTATTCTTAAACAGAGGCGGCTTGAACCTACGAAAGCTAAACAAAAATTCATATTTAAAAAAAAATAGTGAAAATTTGCGGTACATTCTGACAAAATATGCTTTTTTGTTTAGCTTTCTTATGTTCAAAGCCGCCTTCGTTGAAGAACATTCAATTTTGGGAACACTTATATTGTATTTCTGGTTCCTTTCGGAATTCTTCAAATCTTTTCATTCGAGTAATCTGATAATTCATCATCTTTCAACATAACAATGTGAAAAGAGTATGTTGCTATTTGAGAAATGGCAGTTGTGAGCCTTTCTTTATGGGTACTAATCCGTTTTGAGGAAATGTTTGATAATTGATGGGAAATATGGTTGCTGCAATTACATGGGAAGCTCAATTTTCAGCTGTATCTTACCTCGAACCTTCCTCTCGTAAATGCTGACGCCGTTCGTCAGTTGTGATGATTTGAGTTTGATGTTCATGGCCAACTTTGTTCGATTGAACAATCAACTGTATCTCCGCCATTTTTCAACCGATTTTCAATTTTGGAGAACAGTGTTATCACAAATTGCGTGTTCTTCCTGATAATGAAAAAAATTGTACAGGGTGTCATTTGAAAAAAAAAGTTTTGGGTCACTTCCGGTTAAACCGGAAGTGGTGAATTTTCGGTTATGGAGTCAAAATATGCGTATTTGAGTAATATATCGACGTGCCAAATTTGAAACCTGTATCTTCAAAACTATAGAAAAATTGGGGGGCGTACCTCACCTCGTGGTCACCCGGTATATATATGCATATATGTGGTTCACTATCATTGTACCTCCGAACAATATACTTGGATATATTGTAAATTTATTTGTATAGTTCTGTCTGACCATTGTGACCTATCCTATATCATGTATTTGATCATAAAGGACGAATAAATATTCTATTCTATTCTATTCTATCCATAACGAACTTCACTCATTATTGAAAAATAAGAGATCAGCCGATTTAGATGAAGTTCTATCATTTGTATTGAAGAGTATTATCGATGTTATCAAACCTTCAACATATTTAATATGTCCTTCGAGTGTGGTGCCTTTCCAAAGAAAATAAAAACAGGAAAAGTTGTTCCTATTTTCAATTAAAAATATTCAACTATCCTGGAAAACTACCAACCAGTAATAGTACTCTATGGCTTTTTGAAAAAATTTAATATCGCTTCCTCCATAAGTTGTTACTATTCCTAGAAAGGTATCAAGTTCAAGCAAAAAACAACATGGTTTTCGTTCGGGAATGTCAACTACCACAGCAATACCTTCACTATATCACAAAATAATACATATGATTGATATTGGCGAGTGTAATATCTTGCGATCTAAGCAGGGCGTTGGACAGTATTTATCATAAAAAAAATTATTAATGATTTTAGAAACATATGGTTGAATGGATCTCATCTTTCGTGGAGAATCGAAAACAAATAGTAAGTTTACATTTCCAATTGGAAGAAAAACCAAAAATCATTCAGTCAGATACAGGGAATTTGATTTCAGGTGTCCCACAAGGATCGGTATTGGGGCCCTTTGTATTTATTCGATACGTAAGTCAACTATAAAGAACATTACACTGCATACTCAGATGACTTCTCATTGGTCATATCTGATCTGGATGCAAAAAAGTTGGGAGCAAAATGTAAGGGCACCATTGAGAAGGTAGCGAAATTCTTTAATGAGCGCGATCTCTTTTTCATTGCAGATAAAACACAAATGATTAGGATCCGGAATGGACAGAGAGTTGTGGAGAATTTGCAGTTTCCAATAGATAACACATTTTTCTTCAAATTCACACGAATCAGCGAAAATTTCATGAATTTATGTGGACGCATTTTTTAATTGGAAACTTCAATGCCAGCAACTGTTTTCAAGGTTGTGTTTACTGAAATATATGATCTTTAATCTATGTTCTGTATTGGAAAATTATTAGCTTTTGTTTCTAATGCTCAAATTAAATCTAGACTGAAATATGGCATTTGCTTTTTAAGCAATTCCACATTTGCTAATTTTTCATCGTTTAGAAACAAATTTTGAGTTGTATTTTCTAAATACGACGTCGGAGTTCTTTTGAACATTGTTTTAAGTCATTTCATATTTTGATAGTCCCAAATTTGAATTATGCCAATATGTTTTCCAAAACAAAAATGAATTCTGCTTGAATATAAATCATTTTTTACATAAATCCGGAGACAAAACTAAACTATTCGAACATATACTATTCAACAAACTATCTAGGCATGTCGAAAATAGTATAAATGACTCTCAGCATGAATTCGCAAATAAAAAGTCGGTCGATACCAAACTGTTTTCATTTACCAATTAGGGTGTAAACCTTTCGGAAAAAAAGTCATCCTGATACTACTTTTACGGACTTTTCAAAATATTTCGATAAGGTAGACCACGAAAAACTACTTTTTAAATTGGCAAATTTTGCGGTATTAGACACGCTTATCACAAGTTATTTAAAAACTAGATTTTTTGTCAAATAAGATGGAAATGTTTCGATTGATTCGATATTAGTTCTGGAGTATCTCAAGGTTCAAATCTCGGGCCAGTATTTTTTGTACTTTTTGTAAACTACCTCACATGATCCAGTTGCGTTGTACAGAAAAACAAATATCAGATATATTGGAATACAGTATGATACGACCTTCGACTTCATTTTCTGGATATGTCTTGGAAATGCAATAGAAATTTAGCTTTCATTATAGGAAATTTGAAATTTGTCACAAATATAAATACACCCAAAATGTTATATCATGCACTTGTGAGTTAGAATTCCTAGTGAGCTATGCCTGTCTGTCGTTCGAAGTGGAAGATGGCTTTTGAAAACGATTTGGTAGTAAGTAAATATTCGCCAGCTGCATTCGTAAGTTTAAACAAGCTAGAAGTTGAAATATGAGACCCGAAATCCATATTACATCGTGAACTGGTCCTTTTGTCACCCAACAAAAAGTTTACTAGCTTGGATTTCTGACTTCAGAAATGATATTAAAATTTGATTCACGCCTCTCAAAAGTTTGGCGTAGCAGTTGGGAAAGAAAATAAACCTCTCGAAATTATTGCTTCCATTGTACGGAGTTCAAAAATGATATTAATTTCGCAAAACATTGTCCGAGGACTTGATTGTCTCTGTACGTGTTTGTTTTTATTATCTGCTGCTTATTATCTGCTGACTTTCTTTTGTTTATCCCGTTGTGCTCCCTGGAAGATTATTAATTAAAATATGTAGGTACCTACTTGGATTAGTGCTTTATTAATATCCTTCTGTTTAATTTGTTTAATTAGCGATGGCTGAGAGAGCTTTTGAATATTCAGGAGTTACGGCCCTCCTTTACTGGTATAGGTATAAAGGTGAATGTTAAACTGTACAGTGCATCCCATTTTGGTTAAAGCAGCCAGGTTTCTCGCTTGTAATTTAAGATAGAGCCTTGCGGTTGTCACGTTCCTGTGCTACTTTTTTGTGAATCTCAAGTTGGCCATATCAGATTTTGCATAACTATTTCCGTTTATGAGATACAGGGCGATTTTGGAAATTGATACTTTTCGGACCCCTCCTTTATCTCCTATGTTAATAGAAATAATGCTGAGCTAAAAACTTCATCTGATATAGAATTCTGCGAAGAATCCAGTGGCGTACTAATTTTTTTTGGGGTATGGTTTTGAAGATACGACACAAACGTATATTTTTTTCAATGGAACACCATATATTTTATTACTTCGTTGAATTCTTAATTTTTTTTTCCTTCAAAATGAAAGTTTTTTGCATATTCGCAGCCGTTTGACATAATCCCATCACTGGATTTTTTAATAACGATCCCTAACCAGATATGGAAAAATACACTGGGTTTCCCATTGAAAAATATCACGAGTAATTTTTACTCGAATACTGAAAAGAAAATCGACGTGTTTGAGAATTTTTCCAAAATATGTATACAGTGTATCTCAATTCTCATGGAAACACCCCCGTATCTTCCGTAATAATTGAGGTTGAATGATGAAACTCTCAGGACTGATGGATATGCTCAAAATGCACCTACCACCTGAATGGGGTTGGCCTAAGTGATATACACTGCCCGCCACTCGCGATGGAACAACCCATTTTTACGGTAAAACATACTAGGGGGCAGAATAGGCTCAAAATTCCTTCAGATTCGTGATCAGGACTACCAACTTACTACAGATACACTTTTTCCCTGAAAAAATTTCAGTCCTGAAATATCCGAATTTGTCTCACTTCTCATGGAAACACCCCCGTATTTTCCGTAATTTTATACGTAGAACCCTGAAATTTGCAGGATCTATAGATATACTAGAAATGAACTCACTACATGATGTGCACTGCACGCCAGCAGCGATGGAAAAATGGGTGGTCCCTTCGCTGCTGGCGTGCAGTGTATATTACGTAGATTGACCATTCCCGTGCAGTGAGTTCATTTCCAGTGTATCTATCGATCCTGGAAATTTCATGGTTCTACGTAAAAAAATACGGAAGATACGGGGGTGTTTCCATGAGAAGTGAGACAAATTCGGATTTTTCAGGACTGAAATTTTTTCAGGAAAAACGTGTCTCTGTAGTAAGTTGGTGGCCCTTATCACGAATCTGTAGGAATTTTGAGCCTATTCTGCCCCCTAGTATGTTTTACCGTAAAAATGTGTTGTTCCATCGCGAGTGGTGGGCAGTGTATATCACTTAGGCCAACCCCATTCAGGTGGTAGGTGCATTTTGAGCATTTCCATCAGTCCTGAGAGTTTCATCATTTTACCTGTATTGTTACGGAAGATACGGGGGTGATTCCATGAGAAGTGAGACACACTGTATATTCAGAAATAATGAATTTTTTCCATACATTTGCATCATACTGTATATAATCTAGCCTTTCCATCAGTAAAATGTATTGAATAGTGGTGACTTATTCAGTTCGAGTTGGTCATTGGGAAAGATTCAGCCTCATGCCTTGTTTTGAACATGAAGGATTCTGCGGTTTTCCCTCGTACCAAGTCGCTGAAAATTAATCATTTTTTCTTTCAGTCATGCCTTGGGCCATTCTCAAATCGAATATTCGCAATTTCCAATCAGATTCCAAACCGCATTCAATGATAATAATTGGTAGTTCTTGTGTTTGTTCAGTAATTTCATTCCGCAAGTTTGCATACTGTCTGGATTGGAGGTTTATTATTAGACTTTCGCCTTTTACATTCATTTAGTTTCAAAACCGTTGGATACCTGCATTTTATCTTAGTTGAATGAATTCATTAGACTTCCATATTACATAATCACATGATGAAGTCAATATAATCTATAATCGATAGCGTCTTTTCTTATCGTTTATCTTATTACTTCAAGGGGAAGGAGAAGGCAACAGAAACAACGGTGTTCCACAGAGATCAATACTGGGACCAACACTTTTTCTGCTTTATATAAATGATTTGGCAATTTCCGTAGAAATGTGGGGGTTTACTGTGGTGAGACACTAGGTTTGTGCGCTCTGCTTTTGTGAGCGTATCTTTGTATTTAACGAGTGTTCGATATATTTTTCTCTCTATGGATAGAGTTGGGTTGTCATTCAGTTTTTTGTATACGTTCTTTACTGAAGAAGTAGCGTCGTCATTTATTATTTTATAGGTAGTGTTAGAGATCATTTCGGTAAGTTTGTCTTCATAATCGTCTGTGTTCATGATGACTGTGGCATTACCTTTATTAGCTGGACGTATTTCAATTTGACCATCTGACCTAAGAGATGTTATTGCTCTCTTCTTGTATTTATTTAAATTACTTCCAGGACGATAAGGCTTTGTCAGTGCATTTTTGCAGTTAGAACTGTAATCACCAGCTATTTCAGGTGGTAAACGCTGGGCTGTTGCCTCTATGGCAGTGACCATTTCAAGGGTTGGAATGCTTTTGGGAGTAACAGCGAAGTTTAAACCTCCACAAAAACAAACTTTCATTCAATACTTATCAAGTCTTAATTGTCTTTCACGGCATCTAACTGCAACTTTCTTCACTGAAACTCTGTCTAGTTTAGTTTATTTATTGGCAAAGCATTACACTAAAGTGCTTTTACAAGTCAGATATAAAAAAAGAGAGAGAAAGAAAAATGTTACAGATAGTATAAAAAATGGCAATAGAAGGATAAAGCTTATCAGGTAAGATACTAATGGTAGCAATACATATGAAGTCAAACATCAAAATATGGAAACAAATACATTTACATATTAAAATCACTTTCTAGATACTCTTCGTTGGAATAGAAGACTTTTTTAAAAGATACGTTTTGACTTTGGTTTTAAAATAGTTAAAATTTAGGTTTTTGACCTCTATTGGAAGAGCATTAACCCATTAAGGCCCAAATTATTCTCGTTGAGAATTTTCATTTCATTTTCCTAATATAGCTTCATTTCGAGGTGAAAAGCCCATGATACACAATATTTTGGCACATTTTTCATTAAGATAAAAAAAAAAGGCCGTCCTCAATTGAGGACGCTGGGACATACCGGTATAAAAATATTGAAAATGAGATATCTTGAAAATTCAAATTTATTGTATTTTTTTTACAAATATATCATAATTAAAGTATGCATGTCATTTTATGAAGCTAATGTTTCTTGTGAAATTCATTGAAGCAGGTAGGTATACAAAGTGTTACGTTACATTTTTGGCAAAATGTCCTTGGTTTTGATGAGCAATATTTGTTCTGACATCTTCGCTGTTTTTCCCGCTTCCCCACAGTATGATTTGTACAATCATATCTGACTTCTTCAATAATATTGGTCCTTGATGTCAAGGCACAAGGAGGACGTCCTCTGCTGGTTCTCACGTCGTGTCCTTTTTTGAGATAAGGATATGCTACTTCTCTTCGGAAATCCTTTATAGATATTCTCTTATCCCCTTTATGTATCATGTTGTACAATACACACCCATTTACTACGGCCATATCTACCATACGAGTGAAGAGACACCAATACCATTTCTTTCCCCTAATGGAAATGTGGTGTTTTTCTAATAACCAATCGTGATGATCCACGCCACCCATGTATTTATTATAATTTGAGATAGTAGATGGCTGTGAAACTGGAATCTTCTTACGTTCTTTCTTGCTCCATCTTTGTACTTGATTGGTTGGGAATATAGTATCATAATTGGTTGCAACAGAAACACATTTACTGTCATTCCATTTACAAATAAGTATATTGTTGGAGTCATCAAAACGCCAATCGTATGCACCTCGAGGCTCCTTTTCTAGGATCTTTGATGATTTGATGGGACATTTAGCTATTCTGTTTTCTCGCACTGTACCAGTAGCACGAAATCCTAGATCTTTCAGTTGACAAAGTAGACTATAACTAGTAAAAAAATTATCAAAATAAACCAGATGTCTCTTAGGATTGTCTACAATTCTCAGCATATTCAGAACAACACTTGTACCTAGAGGCAAAGATTCCTCTCTCTGACTTATTCCACAATAGAGTGAAAAATTATAGCAATATCCATTATCTCCACAGAGAGCCCATAGTTTGAAACCGAATCGAATCGGTTTTGCTCTTATGAATTGTTTCAGTGAATTGTTTCCATAATATTTCACTATCATTTCATCAACAGCTAGGTGTCGGTGAAAGACTCCCCATTGTTGGAAGCGAGTACTCAGCAAATTCAGCAATGGTCCAACTTTGAATGACCTGTCATGCTTGTTGTTTTCAGCTTGTGAATTATCCACAAAATGAATGAGCGACTTGATTTCTCTGTATTTATTACGACTGAAAGCATTCTTCACAAGCGGTACTCCTAAGTCTTCCTGCTCGGACCAATAATCCCTCTCGCTAGGTAATTGATGGTAGCCGGTGAAAATCAGGAATCCAATGAATGTTTTTATTTCTTCGATGCTGATTGAGTAATCATGTTTATTTTTCTGTTCGGTTGCATATCTTTTGGTTTCTGTAATAATGAGGTTATAAACATTATCATCAAAAAATCGTTCAAAAATGTTCAATGGCGTAGCATCACATAGTTGTTGTTTCAAAACTTCAAACATTTCATTACAATCATCATTATCAAGATGATCATATTGTGGTTCGGATTCACCCCATTTAGGTACATAGTTCTTTCTGTATTTGGGTTTTCTCCTTTTGACAAATGTTGCAAGCGGTAAGTTGTCTTCTTCGTCAGAAGATTGAATAGAATCCTCCTGAACTTGCGTATTATCTTCATTGTCAATGAAAATCTCAGTACCTCCCGGAATATCTATCACATCAGCAGTACCCAGGTCTTCGTCATTGACTTCGTCCTCATCAGTGAGATCGTCTACTTCTGGAGGTAATGCAGTAATATCAGCTTCAATTTGTTCCGAATATAAATATTCCACCGCATCCTCAAGGTTGTTGAAATATTTGCGGCTCATTTCCTAGAACGAAAACAAATAAATATTGAAATTCGTAGAAATGAGAATTATGAGGAAATGTTATCGACTAAAGCCCAGCGTCCTCATTTGAGGACACAAAGTTTCAATACAATATTTTCATTTTCCATGTATATGAAAATGTGTCAAAGCATTCCACAGTTAGTGTTATATGTCTTTTGTGATAGAAAATGTCACACAACAACACTCACCTTTGTTTATGAAGAAGCTTCACATAAAAACGTAAAACCAGTACAAGCAATCACAAATTTACAGTATTTCACCTCTATCCAAACATTCACAGCGGAGAGATATAATGCAACGACGCACACTCCCGACTAATGTGAGTCTAATACTCGCCTCTGTTGCCATATTTCAACAATATCCTTAGACACGTATATTTTTTATCCCCACCTAAATACGCGGTCCTCAAACGAAGACGCTGGGGGTTAATGGGTTAAAAAAAATTATGCCGTAGTAATCGGCGCCCCTTCTTGAGCGTTGCAACCTGTGGTAGCTGAAGACTAAATTATCTCTATTTCTAGTTGAATATGAGTTCACTATGTGATCTGAAGTTTCTAGGTTCAGTTTTATGTAGGTTAGACAGTGGAATATAAAAGTACATGGAAGTGTAAGGAGTCTCAGATCTGCAAAACTATTTCTACAACAATCTCGATATTTTAAACCAGCAATAATTCTGACACAACGACTCTGTAATTTAAAGATTTGAACAGTATTTGGAGAATGACCCCAGTTTAAGATTGTATAGGATAAATTGGAATTAAAGTATCCATGGTAAGCCGACAGTGGGTGTCCCTGGATACATTTTTTGAAAGACTTCTTATTAGGAAAGTTGTTTTAGACAGCTTGGAGCCTAGATGATTGATGTGAACGTTCCATGTTGACCCTGGATCCAAGTAGTCCCCCAAAAATATAACCGATGCCTGACTTTCCAGGTTTGATGAAGAAGTTTGCAAAGTTAAGTTCATATTATGTGTCTTGTAGGCATTAGACTTAATTTGTTAGCCAAAAACCAATTCTTAATCTGGTCATCTTTATTTTGGGTCCACTGAAGTATTGTGTCTGAGGGGTTTCCTTGCGGCGTGATTCTTTTAAAATAAGTGTTCTTCTTTGGAAAATTCCGGTCCTCCTAGAAAATACGAGAGAGGTAGGACGCTTGTTGTTTTGACGGCTCGCTTCTAAAAGCGTTGACCAACTAGTACAAGCAAGTTTACGAGGAGCGACAGGCCCGTACTCGACAGAATCGTTACAGTATTGTCGCGACTAGGGCTGCTAGGGTAGCACCCTGAGTCGGATAAGGAGTTGTTTCCCCTATACGAAAGGCGACTTGGGGTGTAGCTACAGATGGTAGCTATATAAACTCAATAGTATCAAAGGAATATAAACATATTCAAAATAATGAACACTCAATAATATAATATGGGACAAATAAAACTCTTACCTAAAACCAACACTAAACCAGTACATACAGCTAAGGCCCAAAAGGGCCTAGCCTATAAGGCTAACTGAGCTCTAAGGCTCTCTCCTCCATAGGAGTCTAATTCCAACTATTTTATAATTACATTCATCTTGTATTTTTATAAGGAAATGTTTATATCATTCGGTCAACGATTTTAGCTCGTCACGCGACTTTGCTAATTTCAATGTCGGTCGTATATGACAATAAACTTCTATTGTGATCGAATTAATAAATAACAAGAGTGAATGGATCAACGCACTAAAACAATTCAAAGGGCATTACTCGATATTCACGACAATATGTTAGTCTGATTTAGGAGATGCTAACATCATCAATTGGATCTGATCTTTGTATCCTTAAGAATATGTATTGCCAAAAACTTGCTAGCTGCGGACTTACCCTGTATATCGTGGGTATGAGCAGGAATTATTATACTCTATGGTGGATTTATATTATTGGTGGCTCCAAAGTCAATCTTCTCATGTTTCGTTCCAGCTTCAAGCAATGCTACCCATCTCCTTCTTCGTCTTCTTCCTGGTCCAATCTTCGTTCGCCAACGTGGAGGATTCCTTCCGCGACAGCCCCGAATCTTACAACTACTACGCGGATGACCTCCTGGACTCAGAGGACAACGAAATCGAGAAGCGAAAGGACCAGTTTCTGCGGTTCGGCAGAAGCGACGGGAGCTACGACGAGTACGAGGAGGAGGGGGAAGGCCCCAGCCTCGGGAAGAAGAATATGAAGAACGACCACTTCATAAGGTTTGGGCGCAGCGGCCATGACAGGTGTCTGAGGTTCGGCGGGGGTCAGGAGAAGAGAGGTCATGATAAGGGGAACCACCTGAGATTCGGTAAGTTTTGTTTTTCATTTTCACGTTCAATCGATATAGTTATTAATGATACAAGTGTTGAAAGTGGCATTTTAGTTTGTGAGTGGAAGATATTGCGAAACGAGAGTTAGGGAGTAGAGCCACCACAGGAGCAGAATAAAACCACTTTTGTCAAATTTACCATAATTTTTTTGAGTACAACTATTACTGCTTGTAAGAAAAAAGGTTGATAAGATCCATAGGATTCGGACACACGATCTCTGGATTACAAGGCAGAGTCTCCAGCTACATGTGCTAATGCACTTCATTATTCTGTATTTCAAATCTAATAGTAGGCATGACAGTGAGGCAGGTAAAAAACAATTATTAATTGTTTGTAAGTAACCACAAATTAATAAAAGTTCCTAGCTTATTTGTTGCCCTAGCTATTACTGCTGGAAATATGAATACAATAGAAGTTGAAATGGATTATAAAGATTCTTCTCTTCCACCAGAAATTCAAGAAGCTGCAGAGTAACTTCAGATCTGTTGCCTGAAGAATCACGGAAACAATATGAAATTGCTTATAGTTTATTTATCGAATGAAATCAAATGAAGAAAGTTGAATGCAAGTTCACTAAAATATCGAAATTATGGAAATCATAAACGCTGTGTTCTAAATTCTCTAAGATAAAAGCTGATTTGAAAATCAAAGAAAAATTGGATATAAGTAAATGACATAAAGTGATCCCATTTTTTAAACAAAAAAATTGTCGCAGACCGTCCGAAAAAATTGAAAATTCTGACAAGGGAATCAATTGAGATTTTTAAGCTCCTGATACCAAATATCTTATGATTGAGTGGCAACCATTTTTAGATTATTTGGAGCGTGCCGTCGTGAAGAACTTTGCAAATTGAGCGTAGATGACATTGAAGAAACAATACAGTCATTACTAATTCATTTATCGGACACACAAACCAAAATTCAAGGATTATGCTGTATTACACTCAACTTCTGTTACTTTATTGTAGGTTTCCTGAAATACTCTAACAACAAATGCACCTTTCAATCAGTTGGAATAAATACTTTTGCTAAATTTCTGAAATTACCTGATCCGCAGCAGTTTACTGGCCATTGCTTTCGAAGAACAGATGGCTTCAGTGCTGTCTGTGTTGACCTGCCCTTGCACTGATGAGAGGCAACAACCTCGAAACTAGTCTGCAGGTGGTCACCCCGTCCAAATCAAAACATAATTCTGCTGGTTGGTCATAGAGGGCACTTGCAATTGCGTCCTCTGATGTTTTGAGGAACGTTGCACAAGTAGCTGTTAAATTTAATTCAATACCCGTCGTGGTCTTAGCCAGGGGAGTAGTTGTTATCTGACAGGTTCTTGCCATAATAAGCCTACATAGTTAGGTGTTTATGGGAGTAAAGGGTTCATCATCGGTCGGTAACGACTGTTCGTTAGCAAACGATCTCCCAAAGATTTCTGTCCGCTTTCGAAGATGTTGAGCATCTCCGTTGGCAATTCAGGAGTAAATTGGACTACAATAAAACGACATGGCGGGTGCAGGTCCTCAACTGTAGCTGATAGTTACATCGAGGATTCCAATGAAAATAAAATTGCTGATAAAATGTTTCCTGGTATGAGTTCCAGTTCTGCACCAGCTAGGATTTTTACTATGTTCATTCTCTAAAACCTTGAACCAGTTTCTGAAAAAATTGCTTAGGTCCCTGCTCACCTCCTTTTGGGCCCTTTGTTGATTGAACTATTGGGGCATATCCCAGGTTAGTGAATTCCAGTTAGAAATGTTGATAATCCACAACTCCTAGCGTCACATTCTCGAGTTTCAATCTTTCCGTTACAACCAATTTCCCACGTTTCCTGTACGAAAAGCCAGCAGGACAACTAGCAGGACAGAGTGTTGCGCAGGAGGGCAATTAAGGGTAGTCATTGTAGTGCTGGCAACGCAATTTATTTTGTTCGGATTTCACCTACGATGCTGCAAAATGTCAACTGCAGCGTCCTTAGCAGCAGTATATCACGGTTAGTTCGTTGGATAGTTTTTCGTTGATGATACACTGCAGATGTACAGGGGGAACCAAAAAAAGGAAGAGCACCATCAATCATATTCAATTCAATTATTTCTTCAATCAACTGGATCTAATACATATTGTAATAAATTTGAAGTCTAAATGGTTTCAATTAATTTATTTCACACACAAACTATAATGGACCTTTCCAAGAGATATGAGGTAAAACTGAAATTAGAAAGTAAATAAGTACGCTAAAATCACTCGGGATTTTTTATTTATTTTTTTCTGACCGCTAGTTTATCTATAATCAGAAGAAAAGTGGTTTCGTGACGTCACGTTCATCAAAACTAAACTTGGCAATGTTGTTAAAGTTGTGCACCAAATTCTCATTCAAATATAATGTGTCGTATGACAGTTGTCATTTGATACCAGATGGGTTCTTTCGTCTATTTCACGGTGCGATCAATAAGAATAGTTTGTCTCTGTCTAACTCATTTGCCTACCCATTTGATACAAGTGAAGCAGTTCCATCAGATCTAAACTTCAACGAACACTACCTTGATTTAATTTTTGAGGTTAATGGGTTTTCTAAGTTTTGAGAGTCTTTGTTGTTTGTGTTCTAAAATTTGTTATTAATTCCTGTATCTCCAGTACCTGTATCCCTGCAATAACTGAACATGTCGAAAAGGTGCTTTGTACCTCGGTAAATTATCCGAACTTCCCTTCACGAAGCCTTGTTCCATATTTTTAATTCACAATTACACAAATAAATTTACACCAAATCGTTTATGATAACACGTCATTACATTATTATCGAATTTATCAGTTGAATGTTGATTGTTGAATGTAAATAAAATAAACATTAACCTCACATCTCCATATAACTTTTGACAGTTGAGAACTGTCATTACGATTTGCTGTGTTGTCAACGCTCGTTCTTCATCAAAAGGATGGTCTGTTCAGAAAATTTGATAGTTACAATTACAATAAAAAATAGCTAATATGTGGATTTTTATCTATGAGTTGATCAAGTGACAATGTATTGATTATTTCTCAACGGCTTATATCATGCTAGAAGTTATATTTTTAAGGAGAACGGTATTGCCTGTTTCGGAACGTGGATTAAGGTGATATTTCCGATGAACGTGACGTCAGCGGCATACTTTCAAATGTGATATTTTTTTTTAAATGAAAGAAAAATAATGGAACTTTTTGTTAAATGGACTTTTCAGACTAACAACTATCGATTTAAACGAGTTTTGTAATTTATTTTCCGTAAATGTAAAGGTCCATTACTATTTATTTATATCTCACTATTGCATTTAAAACTAGAAACAGACTCACTGTGTGTCCCCTCGCGGCGATGCTTTCATACAGGAAGTGTTCTTCTCTCGAATATTCCAGGCCTCCTGGAAAATACGAGAGAGGCCGTTTGTTGTTTTGACGGCTCGCTTCGGGAATCGTTGGAATACAGGCTTATTTAAGAGAATCACCGACAGGTTTGTACTCGCCTAAAGCGACAGAATCGTTACAATATTAACAACTTGATGGTAAATACCGACATAAAAGCCAATGGTTTGTGAATGACGATAATAGGTACTATTGATCCGTTTTTTTATTATCAGAAGCCACATGATAATGATTCTTAAAAAAATATATTTCCTATTGTTTAGAGAATTGTTTGAAACAAATGCGTTGTTTACAAGATAATTCATTTTTTTTTGGAAATATGTTTGATGCAAATTATGATTGGAAAAAATTGCCTGAAAACGGAGTTGTTAACTGACTTTTTTTTCAACCACTATTAATTATTATTAAGGAACAACTTTTTTTAATCATAATTTATATGATTACCAAAAAAAATTCTATTTGAATTCGCATTGTTTATGTAATAAACAATTTGCTTTAAACAATTAAATGTTTGTATATATGATTTTTCTTTTTCTACATAATGAAACAAAAACAAACATGTGTTAATTTTTGAGAACTATAATTTATTTATATTGGTTTTTTATCGAATTTTTTAAATTCTGCTCTCCTTAACTCCATCATTCTCTCCTGTTTATTTTATGGTTAAACTCATATGAAAAAACCTTGAACTTATTTATTCTTTATCAATTAAAGTACAAATTAAGCCCTTAATTCAAACTCTCACAATTCTCTGATAGATATACATTTTTAGGTCGGAGCATCCAAGTCGAAGCCATCCACAAAACCCGCTCCAAACGGGAAACGAGACCCCCACCAGTCCCCAAACGCACAGACGCTTTCCTGAGATTCGGCAAGAGTTCAAACTTCATGAGATTCGGCAGGAATCACCAAACGCTGCCCCTCACCTACACCAAAGCAGACGATCGCTTAGTTTTAGCCAACTCCAGAGGAAGTGATCAGTTAACACCCCGGTCTTTCGAGGAACTGAAGATTCCCGCGAATTCTCCCCTGGCACTGCTTCTGGCCCAGTTGATGGCACGTATGCAAGAGCAAGGCGAACGCTGGGAGACAACGCTTTAAGCTACTGAAGATGACTGGAGTTGCGAAACAAGGCCTATGCATGAAAAGACTAACAAACTGTTATTTGTTGTTCTTTATCTATTTTATACCAAGCTAAGAGGTTTTTCCCCCACAGAATAAAAGACGTAAGTGGCCTATACTAATTTTTATAAGATGAATGCAGTGAATTCAATACTGTATACCTCTTTCATCTTCAACCACTGCGTGGGCAGTAGGCTCACTGGTGCGCTGTGAAGGCCCTGAGGTATGCACGTAATCTGAAAAAAAAGGAAACATGATGATGGCAGGGAAACTGCATGAGAATTCAATTAAATTGATAATAGAGATGTGGAAACTTTAAATGTGTGCTGCAATGAAAATTACCGTGTTCTTTTGAAATGTGTTGGATGGAGGTGTGTCATCCATTTCGTCCAAATCCTGGTCATCATCTCCGAAACATTTTCTCATATTGCTGCAATTATTTTTCAAATCAAATATGGGTTTGCATGATCGAAGTTCGTGACCCTGACTGCATCTACCCTCCTCAGCCCTCTTGATGGCAGCAACAATACACGATTCTCTCACATATTGCTTCCTACATCTATCATGCACTTCGATTGAGGATACCCTCTTGAATGAAATTACCTTACCATCCTATCTTCTCAAACTAGCTTCAACGAATGACTTCAACCCTTTTTCTTTTACCTGTCAACACTTGACCACAAATAGCACAAACTGTATCGGACATAGCTACTTATTCTCATGACTGTATAACAATACTGACGTTTTAGTCCAAGATTCCATGGCCGTCAGACATTACTTATTTTTGAACGAACGAAATGTGTACGATTGAGTAGTGTTAGTATGTACTATGTTCGCATGCCTACCTGCTAGCTTGTCCAGATGACCACTCTTCAGATATTAGGGAAGTTGCCAGTCTACAGAATTATTTTTATAACCCATGCTGGGTCAGTAGACAGAGTATCTAGCTACCACCCCGGAGCTCCGAGTTCAAATCTCATCTGCAACAATTTTTTTTCTTTTTTTTTAAACCCAGCAGACGCATCACACTAAGGTTAGCCATCTCGGTTGGAAACGGCTTCGACTCTGGGAGGATTTTTGTTCAAAAAGAAATTTGAAAGAAAACAGAATTTTGGTAAATAATAGATTTTGTTAAGATTTCCTCATGAGTAAAATCCCAGGGCCTTCAGACATAACTTATTTTTGAAAAGATGAAGACTGAGTGATGTCTCATGTACTTTTAATACCTGCGTGCTTGTGGAGTTCGCTCTGTGACACCTGGGCAGGTACCTAACTTGAATTTGTATGGCTGATTTTTACATATATTTTGTAGAATATCACTCTTAAGTAATTTCAAAAGTGTCAGACGCTTTCCATAGACCAGAACTTTTGTCAAACGCTTTAAAGCTCCACAAATTACTTCAGAGTGATATTCAATAAATTATACATAAAAATCAGCCACACAAATGTAAGTTAAGTAACTCTTAGTTTTAGTTACCTTTCTCACCTGGTACCTGCCCAGGTGTCACAGAGCGAACTCCATAAGCACGCAGGTATTAATAGTACATGAGACACCACTCAGAACCTAAGTCTTCATCTTTTCAAAAAAAAGTTATGTCTGAAGGCCCTAGGGTCTTACTTATAAGGAAATCTTAACAAAACCTTTCATTTACCAAAATTCTGTTTTTTTTTTAAATTTCTTTTTGAACAAAAATCCTCCCAGAGTCGAAGCCGTTTCCAACCGAGATGGCTAACCCTAGTGTGATGCGTCTGCTGGGTTAAAAAAAAGAAAAAAAGTTGTTGTAGACGAGATTTGAACTCGGAGCTCCGGGGTGGTAGCTAGATACTCTGTCCACTGATCCACCATGGGTTATAGAAATAATTCTGTTGACTGGCAATTCAACTAAGTGAGTAGTGTTTTTACGTACCTTGATTCCCTAATATCTGAAGAATGGTCATCTGGAGAAGCTAGTAGGTAGGCATGCGAACATAGTACATACTAACACTACTCAATCGTACACATTTCGTTCGTTTAAAAATAAGTAATGTCTGACGGCCCTGGGATCTTGCTCTATTTAATGTTTTTAACAAACCACGCTCCGAAATTCGACATTGAGAGGCCACTCCAAATTTATTTTTTATACTAGATCTCTTTCGAAATTTTACTAAATTCTAAAGATCACAAAAATGTTAGGTCATATATAACTTCTGTTTTATTGCGTCTTATAAAGACCAAATGATCAGAATAGATAGTGATAATATTGGTCTGTACTGAATTTTTCGTGAAGGGATGCGGTTCCGCATAACTTGACATAAAATTAGCCACTAGAGCGCAAGTGGCTACACGGTTTGACCAAAATAAGAGATTATGGTGTGCATTTTGTTGAATACTAGATATCATTTGAGCAGAAGTTGAGCATTCTTGTAGTTACAAGCATAGTTTTCGAATAACAAGTGAAAAAATAACGGGAAAACTAGGTTTTTCACAAAGTAGGAAATTTTAGCCTTTTTTCAGCGCACTCTCACGGTCAAACCGTTCAACCAAATACTACATTTAAAGAGTGTTTTTTGCAGTAAATTTGTTTTACTTTATTTTTGTATTGAGTGGTCTACCTCAAAAATTGCGTAGTTTTATGACTTTTTGGCAAAGAACTGAAAAAAGGACGAAAATTTTGATTGTTTTTGCGATTTTCGAGCCATATCCGAGGGAAGTAGCAAAGTTGAAATTCGGATTCAGCACCCCAAAAAACATATAGAGCGAATGAGAAAGCAGAAAAGGAAAAAAAAAAATATAACTTTTGTCCAATTTCCACTAACTACAGATTTCATCAAGTTCGTGAATATTTATACATAAGAAAGTAATTAAAGAAAGGTTGGGTTTAAATTACCTAACTGATGTTTCAAAACAAGTTGGGAAAATACCTGTAATCTACCTGATGAGTCAATCTAATTTATCTAATAGGGGTTCATACAATCGGTGGGTCCAACTTTGGTATCAAAAGTCATAAATTCAGAAGTGGAGAGCTACATAATTCTAACCCAACCTTTCTTTAATTACTTTCTTATGTATAAATATTCACGAACTTGATGAAATCTGTAGTTACTTGAATATGGTGTAAAAGCCGAAACCGGTCGAAATAAAGTAGTAAAGTGTTAGTGGAAACTGGACAAAAGTTATATTTTTTCTTCCTTTTCTTATTTCATCATGAACTTCCACAAAATAAATAGATCATCAATCAAACAAGTGAATAAGAAAGCAACTACTATATTTTTTCCTGGCCAAAACACCGTTTGATTGGACTAGTAGCACTGAATTAACCCTGTGTCAAGTCACCGGTCGGACCAGGCACGCGCGTTCAGTATGAAGTATGACCATGAGTCGGACCGATCAGATGATTGAAAATATTGGTCACATACATACAGTTCTAATGAGGTCGTCAAGTCAACCAAATGACCGCGCTGGTCGAATCATATTGCTCAGACCGTAGACTTGACTCAGCTAACCCTGTGTCAAGTCACCGGTCGGACCAGGCACGCGCGTTCAGTATGAAGTATGACCATGAGTCGGACCGATCAGATGATTGAAAATATTGGTCACATACATACAGTTCTAATGAGGTCGTCAAGTCAACCAAATGACCGCGCTGGTCGAATCATATTGCTCAGACCGTAGACTTGACTCAGCTAACCCTGTGTCAAGTCACCGGTCGGACCAGGCACGCGCGTTCAGTATGAAGTATGACCATGAGTCGGACCGATCAGATGATTGAAAATATTGGTCACATACATACAGTTCTAATGAGGTCGTCAAGTCAACCAAATGACCGCGCTGGTCGAATCATATTGCTCAGACCGTAGACTTGACTCAGCTAACCCTGTGTCAAGTCACCGGTCGGACCAGGCACGCGCGTTCAGTATGAAGTATGACCATGAGTCGGACCGATCAGATGATTGAAAATATTGGTCACATACATACAGTTCTAATGAGGTCGTCAAGTCAACCAAATGACCGCGCTGGTCGAATCATATTGCTCAGACCGTAGACTTGACTCAGCTAACCCTGTGTCAAGTCACCGGTTGGACCAGGCACGCGCGTTCAGTATGAAGTACGACCATGAGTCGGACCGATCAGATGATTGAAAATATTGGTCACACACATACAGTTCTAATGAGGTCGTCAAGTCAACCAAATGACCGCGCTGGTCGAATCATATTGCTCAGACCGTAGACTTGACTCAGCTAACCCTGTGTCAAGTCACCGGTCGGACCAGGCACGCGCGTTCAGTATGAAGTATGACCATGAGTCGGACCGACCAGATGATTGAAAATATTGGTCACATACATACAGTTCTAATGAGGTCGTCAAGTCAACCAAATGACCGCGCTGGTCGAATCATATTGGTCAGACCGTAGACTTGACTCAGCCTAAGTCGAGTTGAGTTCGGTCGATTTCGGGGCGATTTTGCTGGGGCGACAACCGGAGTTTTGAATCACGAACTATTTTATAAAAAATAGTATAGGCCGTTTGCATATTTCATTTTGTGTGAAAATAGCCTCTTATTTTTATCTACAACTTGGCCTACATTTCAGCTAATATATTCAAATCGAATGCGTTATTTGTCCATGTTTACTCTCAGTAACGTTCTCTGGGCAACTTGTTTGTGATTTACGTTGTATGACAGGTGACAAGTTTTGTTCCGTGTGCCATACAACTCGCTGTCCCTATTTTGTGATAATTCCTTTGTGGATCGATTGTTCTCTATGTTGTTTCGTGTCTAAGTATTCCTCAATATCGACCTGAAACGTACAGTTGTGGCTGGACAACTGAACGTTTCAAGATTTGCGCATGTACTCGATGGATTTTACACACTTGATGTAAATATTCAACCTCTTCTCGTAAGGCATGATGAAAATGATATGTTTCATAAAATAAAAGTTATAAAAATCAGTAATCGTTTCATTTCGCCATCATGAACTTAATGAATTCAAATATTGGGTTCCGTATCAAGAACATATACTATGACAAAACATATTTAGCATATATTTAGGCAACCGATTATTCATATAAAGTCACTCTAGCTTTCTACAATGTTTCTACTTAACAATATTAAGTGAGTCTGGAACTTGTGCGTCTGATTATGAGATGTCGCCACTTATCCGATTTGAATATTTTCAAACTGGAAATAATACGCAGGATTTTTTGTGATATTTTTTTAATTTAATGCTTTTTCTTTCTTTAACATTATTATCGTAAAACCGACACTTTTGAATCAACTTTGGCAAGCTAAACTTGATAGAACCCTAGCGACTTAACGCAAATTCATTATAAATGTTTCCAAGTTATTGTTGGTCTTCATATTTTTAGGTAAGTAAAACCACTATAATTAATCAAAGATGTTTTATTGATAATGTCTGAAGCTTCCAAGTTTTTTTTTCTATCTTGTTAAAATGTCAATTGTGGATTATCTCTGTCTCTTGATTTTGCACATATTTCAAATCTTCATATTTTTAGCTAATACCATCGCCAATAAAATTAAACCAAGCTGCAACGAGCAACAGCATTTTTTCTTCATCCACACCGGCCCTAACCCACGAATAAAATAAATTGCCGCCCCTGAGAACAAAAAAACGAGTTTCGGCTCAATACCCAGAAAAGAGCAGCGAAGTGTGGATAATTCTGAAAAGCTTTGAAATCCATCGTCAACTTTTTCAATGGATAAAACAAGGACAAGGATAAAACACTGGAATAAAACAAGGTTACTGATAGATCCGATTAATCGTAAGATGAATGGAATGTGTATTCTGTAGAGAACTTTCGACTGAACCTAACTTTTTCAAACTCCTAAATCTCTACCAAACCATCTGATTTTATCTAACACTGTCTGTTAAATAGAGTAAAAAAACAATTTATCTGTGATGGAATGATGAACTGAAGTGAACTATTCTGTTAAATGAACGTTTTTTAAAGCTGTAACATTACATTGATTGAGTTCAAATTGGGTTTCAGATGACAAAAATACATTTTCTCAACACATATTCGCTTTAATGGTTTGAAATAAAAGTAAGCTAAATATAAAAGTAAACTACAAAGGAAAATATCCAAAACTGTCCGAATATCATGTAAAAATTCAATATTCACAGTGCATCTTCACAGATCAGAGTATAACAAATTCGTTTAAGTATGTCTGTGCTAAATAACGAGTATAACTCATTTTCTCAAATAATTGTTAACTATTTTAAAGTAGTCACAACTCATAAGTGAGCAAAAATATTCAGTGTCAACACTTTGGCTCATAAAATGAATACATTTACATAAAAGAGATCTAATCAATTTCTTAAAAATTAACACCAAGAAAAGTCATTACACATTATAGTGGCACTCGAAGTGCAGCCGGCGGTTGTATGCACCGCCACTGATTTCTTCCAACATGGCACCCTACTCAATCATCCTGAATAAAGAGCAGGAGAAAATCATTCCCAGTATCTGAAACAGGCCAATAATAATCGTCATACAATGAGGCAGTTTTACAAATGTTTTGGAAAGTCAAAGAAACGTAGGCACTGTTAAACCAAACTTGTTCATAACGTGTTGTTACTTGTTGCTGTATTCGGCACCCCCCCGAATTCTTTGAAAGTATCGATGATTTGTCAATTCAAATCGCAAGATGTTATTATGTATTAGACTTCTTTAATACTATGACCCCCCAAAAAAATTCTGGCCATGCCACTGGAAATGGAAAATTTGTAAAAATGGCACTATTCTGCGGATGTCCTCCAGTTTTCACTTCTGAAACTACTTGAAGCTCTTTTCATTTTTCAGGCCAATCAAGAATTGATAACGGTCAGAATATGAGAATGGTTTTGCTTTTGATTTGGAATTGCACTGAGGTTGAATTCGGCTAGCAGAATCCAGAAATCAAAGCAGTTTTGTTGAATCTCTTACTGATTTCATGATATAACAATTCATAACGAAAAATTTCACTAGACTACTCCGTCATCTAGATTAGCTTCAGAATGCTCACAGGGGTAGAATTTGGCTACCAGAATTCAAAAAGGAAAGTGGTTTTGTTGAATCATTTCACTGGACTGTTCCGCCATCTATGGTTCGGTGCCAAACTGAATGTTCCTTGAAAATAGAAATTATGGAAAAATTACACTATTACGTGGTTGCCTTCAAGGACACTGACTACAAATAATGTTCAATGTCCTTGGGTTGCCTTCACTTCTGAGACACCTCTGTCAATTGAGACAAAACCATTGTTTAAAACTTCTCTCTCTTCAAACAATGGCAAAACCCTTTTAGAATTTTTCGGTAAAACTCTGTGAAGAAGTTAATGTTTCAGTTCAATCAAGAAATGTTTAGGTCAGAAAATAAAGAAAGGTTTGCTACAAATCCTCACAGATGTAGAATTCGACTAGCAGAATTCAGAAATGAAAGCTGAGTTATTCCCATCTATAACAGAAAATTTTACTAGATTTATCCGCTATCTATGGTCCGGTAGCCAAACTGAATGATCTTAGGGAAATTTATTTCTCTTTTGCTTTCAGTGTAATTTTTGTAACGCGAAAAGGGTAATTCCCCACTAGGCTAAAGAAGAATAAACTGTATTCTTCTTGCACTAGGCTCTTAGACAAACTACAATGGTCTAGATTTATATCCGAAGAAAGATAGTTACGTAATTTATACAACCTTTTCGTCGAGTAAATCCAAAAAAATACATTCCTACGCGCAACCCTCAGAATTATTCGAGACACTTGTGCGAACTAGGGAAGAAGCAGCCCTTACCTTTTTACGTGTGATGCCAATAGCATGTACGAATAGTTTTTCTGAAATGTTGTGCATTCATTCACATACTCACCATCAAACAGGAAACTACAATCCCCGCAGTTCCCAGCACTATGGCGTACTTCTTCACGAACTCCGTAGTGACAGACAGACAACCAGGGGTGAAGATCGTGAAGGAGTTGTTGTTCTCTCCCAACTGCTGGCAAGAGACTCTTCTACCGGCAGAAGTCATCTTGCAACAAGATTCGGGTATCCTGTTCTGCCAGTCTTTAGGGCCGTAGATGCCGCAACACTGCAATCTAGAAATGATAATAGAATATTACATGTATTAGACATGGTGTGTCTCAGGGCTCGGTGCTGGGACCACTGTTACTCATAATCGATCTGAATGATTTTCCAACAGTTCTAGATATTGCAGATGTCTTCATATAAGCAGATGACTAGACCTTTTCAATTGGAAACAAATTTTTTAAAGAAATAGATAAAAGAAAGGATTCTCCAGCCAAGATGCTAGGTTTTCACATAGATCCTGACCTAAACTTGGAAGGGCATATTCAGGAATTGCAAAAAAGTTATCCAAAAGTCAATTTTTATCAAGAAATCTCAGAGAAATATCAGTTGAGGTACTGAAATAAATTTTTTTATTCGAAATCGAAAAATGAAAACTGAAAACAGTTACACTTTCCATAACAAGTAATATTTCTAACAAGTAAATGTTGTACCTGGTTTGAGTCTCATCCCAAGCGTCCGTGATTGGTCGATAGTTTCCGTAATCTCTCAAAGAACTTTCCATGCCTATCCTAATGGTTGTTTGGACTTTTTCTCTGAAGACGTATCCTAGAATTCCTCCTACCAACATTGTGACGAAAATGAGGAAAAGGGTGATTGTGTACTGAAAAAAAAATGATACGAAGGCATTACTAAACAGTTCACTATTATGATAATAATACTATTTTACAGAGCTGTTTCCCTAGTGAAAAGTCAGGGCAAAAAATATTACCATTTTTATTTTATAGATAGATAGCACTTTATTTCCAAAACAGGTATACACCCAATCCCAGGAAGTGTACAATGATTTACATAAAAAATATATGTCGGAATGCTAAATATTCCGGCCTAGATTGTAATTTGATTATTAAATCTAGTGAGATTTGTTATTTGACCTCTTCATGGGTTGTCCAAAATTTATTATGGATTAACCTTGGGCCGGAAAGGACCGGCTATTCCGTCTTATACAATAATTTGGTTGTGAAATGTGAAGTAGGGGACTCATTCAATTAGGAGTTAGATTTGGTGTGATTGTTTGTAACAAACGTAGTCACAGCGACAGGAAGGGTAGGTATACGAAAATACAAAGAGGTCTTCTGGGAAAATTATTCCTTGAAGTTTTGAAGGAAGAGAACAGATTTGGATTCCAGTCCAATTGAGTTGTTGTTGGCGATCAGAGTGTTTGTATATTGCCGTCCTGATCGCGGTTTATTCGTTGCCAAGTTCTAAGAAGAATTGAGTATTTTTAATATTATTATTGTCAGTATTATTTGTTTCTCTGGCAATTAGGTTTACTTACGATGACCAGCATACACTTCACTTCTCTGACGGATCCCAGGCATCCCAGGAAAGATATCAAGGTCACTAGGATTCCGGTTGCGATGAGAATACAGGTCGAGCCGAAATAAAGGTTGGTGCCCAGTAGATCGTTGGCGAACGATTTGTCCACTGCTATCCACAAGCCCAAGGCCACAACTACGATACCACCTAGCTAAAAAAAAATTGAAGAGATACATGTGTTTTGAGTTCCATTTTTACTGTTTAAACACATTTTGAATACCACTGACTATTTTAAGTACTTCCGTGTAGATTAGAATTAAGCGAATAAAGCTGAGTCGTCTAAAATTCTTACATATTTTCGAAGGAAGATTTGAAATCAACTGTTGCTATTGGAGAACGGAAAAATGACATTACATTTGAAGGAAGTAGTCCATACTCAAAGTGGAGTTTGAATGTCAGCAAAGTTAAGTAAAACTCGAAGATGAGCATTACTATGCTTGAAAACATGTTTTTGAATTCTATGTAACGCAAACCCTTAAGTTTCTTGTGAAACTTGCGTTTACATTCCTCCCCTCAACATTGGGTTGAAATATATATTGTGGAGACGACTTCGAGTTTTACTTAACTTTGCCAATCACATTACAGTTGTATTGGCTAGGGAAGTTCATTTTTGTGTTTCTGAAATGAATGCTATTGTTATTATTGTTTATCAGTGTGATCCAAGAAAATGGTCAACCATACAGCAAAAACATTATCAATATATCGCCATCAGACCTTAGGATATTTTTCAATTTTAAGACTGTCAAAGTTGAAAATCCACAAAAAACCATTTCAAGAAACGAATTTCCTCAACAAAATCAAATTTTCAATCAATGTTTTCACTCGTAGTTTTTCCAACAATGCTCCCAAGCAGTGATTCTTCATCCCTAGTAAATTTAGGTTTTACACCTCATACAGGGTGGGGCATCCCATACGACAGGGTCCCTGTAAACCACATCATTCATTTTTTAGGGAATATCTCCGTTTCCGTATATGTATATTGATTAAGGCTACAACAGGAAATCTTTTTGAGTCTACAGGGTTGCTCAAAAAAGTGACATATCGAAGTTGTGTTTTTCAAATGGAACACTCTGTATTTCGTTACACTTTTGAAAGGGTCAGGAAAAAATAATATGATTTCATATAAAGGTACTATGTACTCAACTCTACCGTTCTTCAGTTATTGCTTTTTGTTAAAATGCTAGTTTCAATTGGAAACTAAATAACATCGAAATTTATAGAAATCACCTCTCCAAAATTTGACCATGCATCAAAGAGGTTTTGGGCTACTGATTTCGATACAAACCGTTTCTGAATATTATACAGAATGTTCAAAAACCGTTGTTGCTTTTTTATAATTTCGAACAAAGATAACTTAGTTATTTCAAATAGAACCCCCGGTATTTTTTTGTCTGGGGAATAGAAAGTTCAATTTTCTTTCATTTCATTTTGAGGTTCCTTATACCTAACCTGAATAGTTTTTCAGATATCGACTTTTTCATATAGTAGTTCTTATTTCAATGCATTCTTTGAATCAAGATAGCTTTGATAAATGAATGGTTTGGCTTACAGGGACCCTGTATATTTGAAAAAATGCTTGATGGAATAGGTGGTTGTGATCCTGTTAAAAATCAAAATTCTTATATCCGTTATAAAAAAATATTGGTTTGTTATAAATCACTGAAATTATCAATTTATTTGAATTTATAACGATGGAAACAGAATCATTCGGCATTTTTCTTGAACTGGAAGACCACGCATCGCAGCACTTAAATATTTGTTTTTCCACAGAGAATGGAAGAAATTGAGGTTCTGTCAACACTTAACTCAATTAACATCATTTTCTACTCGCTCTCTATTCTGGGTTGTACTCGAATCTACCCATACCTTTACAAATAAACTTTTCATTCATATTTTAGTTGACAAGAAAGAAACATCGTGAGAATCTAGGGAAAGTATATGAAAATTGTGTTTTGTTGAACGTCTAGCAACTTCTAAAATTGTCAGCCTGTATATTGAAGTTTTGTTTCTAACAGTTATCTTCTCTATCATTCTATAACGGTTTTATCTAAGACTAGTTTTCGTATTTTTAGGTAGTTTTGAACTTTTTTAAATATTATAAAACGCCACATTGACTGTTTCAGGAACTGTCAACTTCACGTAAATGTTCTTCTTGTTGAAATTGGTACAATAAACGGTGATATTTGTATATTATGGAACAGAAAGGCATTAGATTACTTACGAAAATTATAAAATTCACTATGAATAAACTATATTTAATGAAGTTTCCACAGCCATCCATGTTCCGGCCCCATCCCATTTCTCTGTGTGATGAAACCTAAAAAAAATTAAAGTTAGTTTCTGAAGAAAGATATTCAATCAAACAAGAATATCAATCAATCGATCATATGCTTCATTGTTAGAAGAAACAAATCTTTACAACAAAATCATATGGTATTACAAATTAAAAAAAACAAAACATAAACTTATCAAAACAATAAAATGTACGAATTGAATAAAATTTGTATAAAAAAAATAAGATGCAAGCATATTAAAATCATTCATAAAACGAAAGGGCAATTCATTTTTGTAAAATCGTTTATATAAAGTAGAAACAGTGTGGGCCTGAGTACACAGCCCTGTGGTACACCACATTGGGTTGACACTCTGATACAAATCTTTTCGCTACGATGAGATAAGGCTAGAGCTATTATTGCTACAAAATAGTACGAGAATATTTTTCTGATCACTAGAGAGAATGCAATAAGTGCATTTAGATTGCTTGGAAACAGACTTATTGAAGAATGGAGAAATTCATATAATGAAAATCAGAACAATAATAAACTACTCAACACTAATTTCGTCGCACCCCAAAATTTTGACCCTATTAAAATCTGAATAACTTTTTTCTGCATTGAACAATTTGAATTCTGTAAATACTGTTCGCTAGCCCAGTCCTTCAGCTATAATCTCGTACTTCTTCAAAACATAAGGTTTTCCGCATAAAATCGATACAGGGTATTATCTAAAACTGTGCAAAATTTCTGAATTTTCAAAAGGATCCCAAATGGAGAAAACATTTTTTTTTCAAATTTGACAGCAGTGGCAGGAAGATGAACTCATTACCTCAAGATATTTTTCGAATTGTCTTATTATCTCTTTTGTTTACAGGGTGATCTCAAAAAAATAACTTTTTGGTTTTGCAGTCATAACTTTTTTCCTCGTCAACCGATTTTCAAAATCTCCGGCTCATTTTGAAGCTGAAACTTTAGATGAAGAGATATGCAGATCAGAATAGACTCAAGATGAAGATTGAAGATCAAAGGTTTCCTCAAAGGTGACCTAAATCTGAAACACCCTCAAAATCCGGTTGGGAGGAGACTTGAATGAAAATCAACTTGTTTTCGGAATGATCATCTATTCTGAATACGTCCAGATCTTTCTTGCTGTCAGTAGTCAAGAATTGTGCATGAAAAAACCGAATTGTAACGGCAGGATTTTGAAAAAAAAATAATAAAATCAACCCAATGTTCGCCTGAAATGCATGGCCCATAACCAAGGTAACAAGAATCACATTCAGTGACTGACAAGCCTGACCAGCTGAGGCTCATTCCACAATAGCGGTTTTTTCTCAATCGTGAAGCATTAATCGTGTTAGTAAGCAAGAACAAGAAAACAAGTTTTATTGAGTTTTTATTGAACAACAACAAAGAGAAAATAACTTGGATAACATAAGAATTGAAAAAGATTTATGATATTCAGTATTTAGTGGGCCCTCCCCTACTTCATTGACCCTTTCCGGCATGCTGTCTATCAGACTATCAATGAACTCCTGTGGTAAAGCTGTCCATTCTTGCTGTACCGCATTCACCAAGTCATCCAAATTTTCCATTCGCCCTTCCCTTTCTTTCAATTTCAATTTCATACGACTCCAGATATGTTCCATCGGATTCATATCCGGAGAGAAAGGCGGCCAGTTCATTCGCTCAATACCGTGATCCCTCAAAAACTCGTTGACTATGTGAGCCCTATGCGGTCTCGCATTGTCATCAACGATATTTGCGGCGTAAGGGACCACGATATCTCTCATACATAAATCTCTATACCTCTCACCGTTCATACTCTCTCCTCTCAGAATCACCAATTCACTCCTCCATTCATCGATATTCCACCCCACACAGTCACTCTTCCACCTCCAAAAGCCACCCTCGCCTCCATATTTCCTTCCAAAAACCTTTCATTCCTCCCTCTCCAAACCAACACACGACCATCCTTTCGAAACAAGTTGAACCTACTCTCATCCGTAAACATACACCTATTCCACTCTGCTATTCCCCAGTTTTGATGTTCTTCCCCCCATAATCGTCTTGCTGCTCGATGTACAGGTTTCAGTAAGGGGCAGGCAGCTCGTCTCCTTGCGTGAAATCCAAGATCGTGGATCCGGCGTCGGATTGTCTGACTTGAAACCTGAATTCTCGTAGCATCGATCAATTCACGACGAATTTTGGGGGCGCTTGAAGTCCGAGTCCGGCGTACCAATCTTCCAATAAGGCGGTCTTGAGCGGGAGTTGTTATTCTTCTTGTACCCCTTCTTGGCCCCCTAGGTCGATACTGAATATCCCCAGCGTTAGCTCGGACGTGGGCCCTTTGGACGGATCTAACTGTTGTTCCAAGCAGATTGGCAATTTGGAGGGTGGATAATCCTTGTTCCGTCATTCGTGGAATCAGTTCCAGCTGGTCGGGCGTTAGATGCGGCATGGATGTGATAATTTTTTTTGCAAACGAATCAAAATTGACGTCTAACCTAGCTTGTCAGTTATTGATTGTGATTCTTGTTAACTTGGTTATATGCCATGCATTTCAGGCGAACAATGGGTTGATTTTATTTTATTTTTTACAATTGGGTTTTTTCATGCACAATTCTTGACTACTGACAGCAAGAAAGATCTGGACGTATTCAGAGTGGATGATCATTCCGAAAACAAGTTGATTTTCATTTAATTCTCCTCCCAACCGGATTTTGAGGGTGTTTCAGATTTAGGTCACCTTTGAGGAATCCCTTGATCTTCAATCTTCATCTTGAGTCTATTCTGATCTTCACATCTCTTCATCTAAAGTTTCAGCTTCAAAATGAGCCGGAGATTTTGAAAATCGGTTGACGAGGAAAAAAGTTATGACTGCAAAACCAGAAAGCTAATTTTTGAGATCACCCTGTAAACAAAAGAGATAATAAGACAATTCGAAAAATATCTTGAGGTAAATCTTAATGCCACTGCTGTCAAATTTGAAAAAAAAAATTTTCTCAATTTGGGATCCTTTTGAAAATTCAGAAATTTTGCACAGTTTTAGATAATACCCTGTAGCGATTTTATGCGGTGAACCTCATGTTTTGAAGAAGTACGAGATTATAGCTGAAGGACTGGGCTAGCGAACAATATTTACAGAATTCAAATTGTTCAATGCAGAAAAAAGTTATTCAGATTTTAATAGGGTCAAAATTTTGGGGTGCGACGAAATTAGTGTTGAGTAGTTTATAAGGGAGAGACAAATACATTTTAATCGTGGATGAAGAAGTATGGATAGACGAATTCAAGATCCAATAAAACAGTCGAGACAAGTAGAAACAAATCAGAATAATATAACACAGGATTTGATAGCAAATGAAGAACAACATTTTTATTAGATAAACCATTGAAATGTACCAAGCAAGATGAACACCCAGTAGAATTTATAACACTTGACAATTATGAAAGTGAATGTTAGTATTAATAATATTAGAACGAAAAATCGGAGATTAACAAGTTAAATATTAAATAGATAGTGGTTCCGAGGCATCACTAGCAAAAGAAAACATTTTACCTGATATTTTGGAAATTCAAAATAAAAAAGTTAACAAGCCAAAAACAAATTTATTAGGAATAAGTTGGAGATAAAAAAAAAGTACATTGAATTACAAATATTGATAGTTCCATATATGGATTTTGATATTATCATAGGTACTGATCAGTTAGGAAAAAAAAATGCAAAAATAAATTATGAAAACAAAGGTATAGAGACGGATGGAAATTGGTTTGAATTTGAAGAATTGAGTGATGAAGAAAAGAATATGTGAAATATTATTTTATGTAGAAAGATGAATGTGGAATGTGTGAATGAATATGAAAATAATAATAATTATACTTAAAACTATAATAATGATAGAAAATAAAGGTAATAAAAATACTTAAAAATAAATACAAATGTAATGGTGAAAATGATGATAATGTAAATGAGTTATTAAATAAATATAAAGGGTTTGTTTGAAAGTGGTTGACAATGTTTCACTTTGAGTAAGGTTATTCTGGACTTTCATTGTCTAAAAAAGAACAAAGAAAATTTCAATTCTCTGCAATTTTTAATCACGTTTCAACTGTTAAAATCTACAGTCGATATCAAGTGTATAATGCAACAATCTCAAGGATACTTCTTATATATGCTGTGGATAATTTTGTGTCATTAGCCTAGGGGTAATTTGGCGGTATTCAGGTAAGCTTGGTAATTACAGTGCCAGGTCCCTCCGGTACAGCATTGTTAATTCTTATCGCAATTTCAATTGATCCATGCCACTAATTAAGGGTTTCCACACATTACGGATTTCTATGCAACAAAGTCTTTAGTCAAGCTAGCATAGAAATCCGTAATGTGTGGAAACCCTTAATTAGTGGCATGGATCAATTGAAATTGCGATAAGAATTAACAATGCTGTACCGGAGGGGCCCGGCGCTGTAATTACCAAGCTTACCTGAATACCGCCAAATTACCCCTAGGCTAATGACACAAAATTATCCACAGCATATATAAGAAGTATCCTTGAGATTGTCGCATTATACACTTGATATCGACTGTAGATTTTAACAGTTGAAACGTCGTGATTAAAAATTGCAGAGAATTGAATTTTTCTTTGTTCTTTTTTAGACAATGAAAGTCCAGAATAACCTTACTCAAATATAAAGGGTTTATTATAAATGACTTAAGTTTTGAGAAAGAGTATGTGCATAAAATAAAAGTAAATGAAGTAAGAAAATTGAAATGCAAAAATTATCCAATACCTTGTAAATATATAAATCAAGTGAGAGATGAGATAGATCAAATATTAAAACAGCCCTCCTCCTTCGGACTCGGGCTCTTTTACAAAATACGAAAATAACCGATTGCAATTCATATAAGTAACACGCTTGAATGTAAAGTGTAATTATAATAATAATAATATAACTTTATTCACTCAAAAAATTAATACAAATACAAATACATGGATGATGTAAGTGAATAAAGATGTTTAGCGATAAGTTCCAATCACTTGTTACGCGAAGAAGATATCTTGTGTGAAAAAAAAATTAAATATAAAATGTTAAAGTTGATATATATAAGATGTGAAAATAAAATGTAGAATGTAAAAATGTAAAATGTTAAAATATAAATTGTTAAAGTTGAAATATAAAATGTAAAATATAAAATAAAAAAGTTAAATTGGAATATTTCACGAATAAAAAAAATTAATATTTTTTCTGAGAAATATCATAGTACTGACAAGAACTATAATTAAAATGGTTCGGAAATAAATAAAAAACACTTGTTTTTCAAAATCCGCAATATATCACTACTTGTAATATGGACGCGTATCGCTATTACTATAGCTTATTCAAACATAAAGGTTCCGTCAAACCAAAGTGGGAACGCCGGAGCGGGAACGGAACTTTGGAACCGTGCGAATTGCTAGAAAAACAGTACACGTAGTAAACCATATATATTTCGTTACTTGTATGCTTTTCGGAATACGAATAATCACAGCGGTATGCCCCACTATAGAGTTTAGTCTCGGATTCATCTCGTTCCCGTTCCCGTTCCCGCGTCGGTTTGAGGAAACCTTAATGTTTTTTATTTATACTTGAAAGCTTTGTCGATAAGATGAAAAACTTCAGACATTAAAGTATATTTTGACTTTGACTATTTAATTCCTTGTAGTTATGGATATCCATCAAGTATCGGTCAAATCAATCAAAAAAAAAATTGCGCTAGACACGCGCCATTTTTTCACTTTTTGAGGATTATCCGATATTTTTCAGTATTGTTTGTGGTGTCATGGCCACGGGATGTTTTCGTAGTGCAATTATCGCTCCGCATCTGTAATTTTTCGATTTTTCGAAATTTTATATATGAGACAAATATTCGGTTATAATTGTTATAAAAGTGCATAAAAATTACTGATAATTTTGCAAAAAAGCGTGTTATCTAAAAATTGCACGAGTTTATTTTCATATTTTAGCGAAATAAAATAATATTACAATACAATAATTTATTCATCCTTTGAGATCACATTACACGATATCGAGCATGATATAGGATATGTCATAGTGTACAAATACAACATTGAATTAAAATTAAGAACAAGTTCCATACGAATACTCCTCTAGGCTATAAAAGCATGATTCGATAAGGTAATTCTTTACTTTAAGTTTGAAACGGTTGTTGTTTGTTTCTGACTTGAGACAATCTGGAAGTCGATTAAATAACTTTATACCAATATAATTCGGGCATTTTTCGAAGAGTGCTTTTGAATGTTTTGGAAGCCTTAGAAGACTTCCACACCTGGTGGGATATGAATGAAAGTTCGAGTATTGGCTGAAATTTTCCATATTATTTCTTACGAATAATGAAGTTTCGTAAATATAGATCAATGGCATAGTCATTAATTTTAGCCTAATGAAGTGTTCTTTGCACGGCTCTCTATACCTAATCTAGGTTTAATATTAGGCGTATCACACGTTTTAGGCATATACATATTTTAGAGGCACCAACTGCACGCCCCCAGAGACTAATGTTATATGATATATGCGAGTAGATAATGGCGTAGTATACACCTATTAATTTGTTAAAATACGCTTTAATTGAAGAATGACATAATAGCCACTATTTATTTTTTTGGATAAGTTGTTTATATGTGTAGCCCAACTCATATTACTATCTATATATAACCCTAGACATGTTGTGGACGAAGACAGTTTGATACTTTCATTATTTACATTTAGTAATTGCCGCTACTTTTGAGTGAAACTGCATGCAAACAGTTTTATCAGAGCTTACAATCAGATTATTTCTTCTACACCATAATGTGAACTGCTTTGATAATGTATTTAGGTTGACAGCCAATTCTTCCAGAGACTGCGCTGATGTCACTAGGGTTGTATCATCAGCATATAAAATGATACTCTCCTTATCACCGATATACTTGGGCATATCATTATTGTAGCACAAAAATATTAGATGGCCCATGATAGATCTCTGAGGTACCTCAAGATTGATTTCATGTGTGTCAGATTTGAAATCGTCGATTTTGACGTACATTTGTCTGAAATTCAAGTAAGACCCAAGCCAATCTGAAAATTTTCCTCGGCGGAAACCAAGGTTTTCCAGCTTGTTTGTAGCCACATTTATGTTGATGGTATCAACACTAAGAAAGAAAGAGCCCGAGTCCGAAGGAAGAGGGCTCTTTTACAAAATATGAAATTGAAGGATTGCAATTTTTTATAAAATAACACTCTTCAATTTACAATTATCTGGTAGTTAGAATAAAGAAATAATAATTTTTTTTCTGAAAAATATAGTACTGACAAAGACTATGAATAAAATTGTGCTAGACAAAACAAATATTTGAAGAAAAAAATAGTTTATCCAAGTGTTTTTTCTCAGTAACAGAAACTCACCTGTTTGGTTAACTAACACATTATCTGTGACATATTCGTCTGATTCATCACTATTTACAAGTACGATACATGAGCAAGAGCATAATGTAATACCATTATACCTTGAAACATTAAATTTAATTAGGAGAGCGCCATTAAAAAATGCAGAATAGCGATAATAATTGTGATATGTATGTATGGCCACGCAATGAGGGTATTTCAACATCTCTGACTTTAACTAAAAAAGTTTCAAAAGTGGAACAATGCCATCCCCGTTTAGAATCACTGTCAGTTTCCGTTCCATTTACGTTCATCTGTACAGAGTGGCTTTTTGAAAATGCTCTGTACTTTTTTCGAATGAACATAAATACAGTGATGTTCAAAGAGTAGGTAGGTACGTAACAAATGGAAGAAAATCTTTGGTATTTTTTCAAAATAAATTGATTTGTCATCAACTCAGGCTCGTCTTGAAACCTATTCAACCCCTATCAGATATACTGAGTGATTTTCAGTTTCTTGAAATAACACATTTTTGAAAATTACTTATTAAAATCTCGAAAGCTACATTTTACAATTCAAAATTCTCTAAATTTTAGAAAGAGAGAATTCTTAACTTTTGAGTATCTCTTCTAGAGCTTTATATTTTCCTGTAAAGCTGAATAGAGTAATTGTTTGCAAGTTTGACAATTCGTTCTAGATTCTTTCGAAAGGATCCGTTAAAAGCATTTTTATTGAGTTATTTTTCGACCAGAAACTTTCCTGCAAAATGATAAGTTAAGCAACGAAAAAAAAGCATGTTCTAATTGTTGGTGAAAATAAAAAGACGTACAAGGAAGTAGCGAGGATCTTCAACCCAATAAAAATTATAGAAAATTTACTTCTGAATGCTAATTCATTTAGAAAGTGTCAATTTTGTCAATTTTGTGCATTTTTTCGTCGAATAAATTACCGTTTCCCAGTTGCTTCTTTGTCGAATTTGATTTTTGAGGTTGCATACGGAATCATCTCGACGAGATACGTCTGAGGAAACTTTGACATTTTTCAAAAAATGGATAATAATGGATAATAAAATTCGATTTATTTCTATATAGAATATTGCATTTTTCGACTTTGACCGCCTGGTAATATTTCAAAAATGCAGATTCCCGCGAATATTAATTCATCTCATAGAAAATTTTCCTCTGAATCCGAAAATGTAATTACTTTTCAAATTAGAATTCTAATTCATTCGGAAAATGTTGATTTTGTGGATGGATGCATTTTTTCGTTGAAAAATTACTGATTTTTCGGTACCCCTTTGTCGAATTTTATTTTTGAGATGATATTCAAAATCAGCTCGTCGAAATACGTCTGAAGGAAGTTTGCCATTTTTCGAAAGATGTTTAATAAAAATTTTCGCAAAATTCGATTTCTTTTTATATTTAATATTGCATTTTTTGACTTTGACCCCCTGGAAATATTTCAAAAATGTAGAATCCCGCGAGTATCACTTCATCTTATAGAAAATTTTCTTCTAAATCCAAAAATGTATTTGTTTTTCAAATTAAAATTCTAATGCATTCCAAAAATGTAGATTTTGTCGATGGATGCATTTAATCGTCGAAAAAATTGCCTTTTTTTCGGTACCCCTTTGTCGAATTTCATTTTTGAGGTGATATTCGAAATCAGCTCGTCGAAATACGTCTGAAGGAAGTTTGCAATTTTTCGAAAAATGTTTAATAAAAATTTTCTCAAAATTCGATTTCTTTTTATATTGAATATTGCATTTTTTGACTTTGATCCCCTGGAAATATTTCAAAAATGCAGAATCCCGCGAATATCACTTCATCTTATAGAAAATTTTCTTCTGAATCCGAAAATGTATTTGCTTTTTGAATTGAAATTCTAATTCATTCCAAAAATGTCGATTTTGTGGATGGATGCATTTTTTCGTCAAAAAAATTACCGTTTTTTCGGTACCCCTTTGTCGAATTTTATTTTTGAGGTGATATTCGAAATCAGCTCGTCGAAAGACGTCTGAAGGAAGTTTGCAATTTTTCGAAAAATGTTTAATAAAAATTTTCTCAAAATTCGATTTCTTTTTATATTGAATATTACATTTTTTGACTTTGATCCCCTGGAAATATTTCAAAAATGCAGAATCCCGCGAATATCACTTCATCTTATAGAAAATTTTCTTCTGAACCCGAAAATGTATTTGCTTTTCAAATTAAAATTCTAATTCATTCCAAAAATGTCGATTTTGTGGATGGATGCATTTTTTCTTCGAAAAATTGCGTTTTTCCAGTCACCCCTTTGTCGAATTTTATTTCTGAGGTGATATTCGAAATCAGCTCGTCGAAATACGTCTGAAAGAAGTTTGCAATTTTTCGAAAAATGTTTAATAAAAATTTTCGCAAAATTCGATTTCTTTTTATATTGAATATTGCATTTTTTGACTTTGATCCCCTGGAAATATTTCATAAATGCAGAATCCCGCGAATATCACTTCATCTTATAGAAAATTTTCTTCTGAACCCGAAAATGTACATCTTATAGAAAATTTTCTTATGAACCCGAAAATGTATTTGCTTTTCAAATTTAAATTCTAATTCATTCCAAAAATGTCGATTTTGTGGATGGATGCATTTTTTCGTCGAAAAAATTGCCGTTTTTTCGGTACCCTTTAGTCGAATTTTATTTTTGAGGTGATATTCGAAATCAGCTCGTCGAAATACGTCTGAGGGAAGTTTACAATTTTTCGAAAAATTCGATTTCTTTTTATATTGAATATTGCATTTTTTGATTTTGATCCCCTGGAAATATTTCAAAAATGCAGAATCCCGCGAATATCACTTCATCTTATAGAAAATTTTCTTCTGAACCCGAAAATGTATTTGCTTTTCAAATTAAAATTCTAATTCATTCCAAAAATGTCGATTTTGTGGATGGATGCATTTTTTCTTCGAAAAATTGCCCTTTTCCAGTCACCCCTTTGTCGAATTTTATTTCTGAGGTGATATTCGAAATCAGCTCGTCGAAATACGTCTGAAGGAAGTTTGCAATTTTTCGAAAAATGTTTAATAAAAATTTTCGCAAAATTCGATTTCTTTTTATATTGAATATTGCATTTTTTGAATTTGATCCCCTGGAAATATTTCAAAAATGCAGAATCCCGCGAATAACACTTCATCTTATAGAAAATTTTCTTCTGAACCCGAAAATGTATTTGCTTTTCAAATTAAAATTATAATTCATTCCAAAAATGTCGATTTTGTGGATGGATGCATTTTTTCTTCGAAAAATTGCCTTTTTCCAGTCACCCCTTTGTCGAATTTTATTTCTGAGGTGATATTCGAAATCAGCTCGTCGAAATACGTCTGAAGGAAGTTTGCAATTTTTCGAAAAATGTTTAATAAAAATTTTCTCAAAATTCGATTTTTTTTTTATATTGAATATTGCATTTTTTGACTTTGATCCCCTGGAAATATTTCAAAAATGCAGAATCCCGAGAATATCACTTCATCTTATAGAAAATTTTCTTCTGAATCCGAAAATGTATTTGCTTTTCAAATTAAAATCATAATTCATTCCAAAAATGTCGATTTTGTGGATGGATGCATTTTTTCTTCGAAAAATTGCCTTTTTCCAGTCACCCCTTTGTCGAATTTTATTTCTGAGGTGATATTCGAAATCAGCTCGTCGAAATACGTCTGAAGGAAGTTTGCAATTTTTCGAAAAATGTTTAATAAAAATTTTCTCAAAATTCGATTTCTTTTTATATTGAATATTGCATTTTTTGAATTTGATCCCCTGGAAATATTTCAAAAATGCAGAATCCCGCGAATATCACTTCATCTTATAGAAAATTTTCTTCTGAATCCGAAAATGTATTTGCTTTTTGAATTGAAATTCTAATTCATTCCAAAAATGTCGATTTTGTGGATGGATGCATTTTTTCTTCGAAAAATTGCCTTTTTCCAGTCACCCCTTTGTCGAATTTTATTTCTGAGGTGATATTCGAAATCAGCTCGTCGAAATACGTCTGAAGGAAGTTTGCAATTTTTCGAAAAATGTTTAATAAAAATTTTCTCAAAATTCGATTTCTTTTTATATTGAATATTGCATTTTTTGACTTTGATCCCCTGGAAATATTTCAAAAATGCAGAATCCCGCGAATATCACTTCATCTTATAGAAAATTTTCTTCTGAATCCGAAAATGTATTTGCTTTTTTAATTGAAATTCTAATTCATTCCAAAAATGTCGATTTTGTGGATGGATGCATTTTTTCTTCGAAAAATTGCCTTTTTCCAGTCACCCCTTTGTCGAATTTTATTTCTGAGGTGATATTCGAAATCAGCTCGTCGAAATACGTCTGAAGGAAGTTTGCAATTTTTCGAAAAATGTTTAATAAAAATTTTCTCAAAATTCGATTTCTTTTTATATAGAATATTGCATTTTTTGACTTTGATCCCCTGGAAATATTTCAAAAATGCAGAATCCCGCGAATATCACTTCATCTTATAGAAAATTTTTTTCTGAATCCGAAAATGTATTTGCTTTTTGAATTGAAATTCTAATTCATTCCAAAAATGTCGATTTTGTGGATGGATGCATTTTTTCTTCGAAAAATTGCCTTTTTCCAGTCACCCCTTTGTCGAATTTTATTTCTGAGGTGATATTCGAAATCAGCTCGTCGAAATACGTCTGAAGGAAGTTTGCAATTTTTCGAAAAATGTTTAATAAAAATTTTCTCAAAATTCGATTACTTTTTATATTGAATATTGCATTTTTTGACTTTGATCCCCTGGAAATATTTCAAAAATGCAGAATCCCGCGAATATCACTTCATCTTATAGAAAATTTTCTTCTGAATCCGAAAATGTATTTGCTTTTTGAATTGAAATTCTAATTCATTCCAAAAATGTCGATTTTGTGGATGGATGCATTTTTTCTTCGAAAAATTGCCTTTTTCCAGTCACCCCTTTGTCGAATTTTATTTCTGAGGTGATATTCGAAATCAGCTCGTCGAAATACGTCTGAAGGAAGTTTGCAATTTTTCGAAAAATGTTTAATAAAAATTTTCTCAAAATTCGATTTCTTTTTATATTGAATATTGCATTTTTTGACTTTGATCCCCTGGAAATATTTCAAAAATGCAGAATCCCGCGAATATCACTTCATCTTATAGAAAATTTTCTTCTGAATCCGAAAATGTATTTGCTTTTTGAATTGAAATTCTAATTCATTCCAAAAATGTCGATTTTGTGGATGGATGCATTTTTTCTTCGAAAAATTGCCCTTTTCCAGTCACCCCTTTGTCAAATTTTATTTCTGAGGTGATATTCGAAATCAGCTCGTCGAAATACGTCTGAAGGAAGTTTGCAATTTTTCGAAAAATGTTTAGTAAAAATTTTCGCAAAATTCGATTTCTTTTTATATTGAATATTGCATTTTTTGAATTTGATCCCCTGGAAATATTTCAAAAATGCAGAATCCCGCGAATATCACTTCATCTTATAGAAAATTTTCTTCTGAACCCGAAAATGTATTTGCTTTTCAAATTAAAATTATAATTCATTCCAAAAATGTCGATTTTGTGGATGGATGCATTTTTTCGTCGAAACAATTGCCGTTTTTTCGGTACCCTTTTGTCGAATTTTATTTTTGAGGTGATATTCGAAATCAGCTCATCGAAATACGTCTGAAGGAAGTTTACAATTTTTCGAAAAATGTTTAATAAAAATTTTCGCAAAATTCGATTTATTTTTATATTGAATATTGCATTTTTTTACTTTGATCTCCTGGAAATATTTCAAAAATGCAGAATCCCGCGAATAACACTTCATCTTATAGAAAATTTTCTTCTGAACCCGAAAATGTATTTGCTTTTCAAATTAAAATTATAATTCATTCCAAAAATGTCGATTTTGTGGATGGATGCATTTTTTCTTCGAAAAATTGCCTTTTTCCAGTCACCCCTTTGTCGAATTTTATTTCTGAGGTGATATTCGAAATCAGCTCGTCGAAATACGTCTGAAGGAAGTTTGCAATTTTTCGAAAAATGTTTAATAAAAATTTTCTCAAAATTCGATTTTTTTTTTATATTGAATATTGCATTTTTTGACTTTGATCCCCTGGAAATATTTCAAAAATGCAGAATCCCGAGAATATCACTTCATCTTATAGAAAATTTTCTTCTGAATCCGAAAATGTATTTGCTTTTCAAATTAAAATCATAATTCATTCCAAAAATGTCGATTTTGTGGATGGATGCATTTTTTCTTCGAAAAATTGCCTTTTTCCAGTCACCCCTTTGTCGAATTTTATTTCTGAGGTGATATTCGAAATCAGCTCGTCGAAATACGTCTGAAGGAAGTTTGCAATTTTTCGAAAAATGTTTAATAAAAATTTTCTCAAAATTCGATTTCTTTTTATATTGAATATTGCATTTTTTGAATTTGATCCCCTGGAAATATTTCAAAAATGCAGAATCCCGCGAATATCACTTCATCTTATAGAAAATTTTCTTCTGAATCCGAAAATGTATTTGCTTTTTGAATTGAAATTCTAATTCATTCCAAAAATGTCGATTTTGTGGATGGATGCATTTTTTCTTCGAAAAATTGCCTTTTTCCAGTCACCCCTTTGTCGAATTTTATTTCTGAGGTGATATTCGAAATCAGCTCGTCGAAATACGTCTGAAGGAAGTTTGCAATTTTTCGAAAAATGTTTAATAAAAATTTTCTCAAAATTCGATTTCTTTTTATATTGAATATTGCATTTTTTGACTTTGATCCCCTGGAAATATTTCAAAAATGCAGAATCCCGCGAATATCACTTCATCTTATAGAAAATTTTCTTCTGAATCCGAAAATGTATTTGCTTTTTTAATTGAAATTCTAATTCATTCCAAAAATGTCGATTTTGTGGATGGATGCATTTTTTCTTCGAAAAATTGCCTTTTTCCAGTCACCCCTTTGTCGAATTTTATTTCTGAGGTGATATTCGAAATCAGCTCGTCGAAATACGTCTGAAGGAAGTTTGCAATTTTTCGAAAAATGTTTAATAAAAATTTTCTCAAAATTCGATTTCTTTTTATATAGAATATTGCATTTTTTGACTTTGATCCCCTGGAAATATTTCAAAAATGCAGAATCCCGCGAATATCACTTCATCTTATAGAAAATTTTTTTCTGAATCCGAAAATGTATTTGCTTTTTGAATTGAAATTCTAATTCATTCCAAAAATGTCGATTTTGTGGATGGATGCATTTTTTCTTCGAAAAATTGCCTTTTTCCAGTCACCCCTTTGTCGAATTTTATTTCTGAGGTGATATTCGAAATCAGCTCGTCGAAATACGTCTGAAGGAAGTTTGCAATTTTTCGAAAAATGTTTAATAAAAATTTTCTCAAAATTCGATTACTTTTTATATTGAATATTGCATTTTTTGACTTTGATCCCCTGGAAATATTTCAAAAATGCAGAATCCCGCGAATATCACTTCATCTTATAGAAAATTTTCTTCTGAATCCGAAAATGTATTTGCTTTTTGAATTGAAATTCTAATTCATTCCAAAAATGTCGATTTTGTGGATGGATGCATTTTTTCTTCGAAAAATTGCCTTTTTCCAGTCACCCCTTTGTCGAATTTTATTTCTGAGGTGATATTCGAAATCAGCTCGTCGAAATACGTCTGAAGGAAGTTTGCAATTTTTCGAAAAATGTTTAATAAAAATTTTCTCAAAATTCGATTTCTTTTTATATTGAATATTGCATTTTTTGACTTTGATCCCCTGGAAATATTTCAAAAATGCAGAATCCCGCGAATATCACTTCATCTTATAGAAAATTTTCTTCTGAATCCGAAAATGTATTTGCTTTTTGAATTGAAATTCTAATTCATTCCAAAAATGTCGATTTTGTGGATGGATGCATTTTTTCTTCGAAAAATTGCCCTTTTCCAGTCACCCCTTTGTCAAATTTTATTTCTGAGGTGATATTCGAAATCAGCTCGTCGAAATACGTCTGAAGGAAGTTTGCAATTTTTCGAAAAATGTTTAGTAAAAATTTTCGCAAAATTCGATTTCTTTTTATATTGAATATTGCATTTTTTGAATTTGATCCCCTGGAAATATTTCAAAAATGCAGAATCCCGCGAATATCACTTCATCTTATAGAAAATTTTCTTCTGAACCCGAAAATGTATTTGCTTTTCAAATTAAAATTATAATTCATTCCAAAAATGTCGATTTTGTGGATGGATGCATTTTTTCGTCGAAACAATTGCCGTTTTTTCGGTACCCTTTTGTCGAATTTTATTTTTGAGGTGATATTCGAAATCAGCTCATCGAAATACGTCTGAAGGAAGTTTACAATTTTTCGAAAAATGTTTAATAAAAATTTTCGCAAAATTCGATTTATTTTTATATTGAATATTGCATTTTTTTACTTTGATCTCCTGGAAATATTTCAAAAATGCAGAATCCCGCGAATAACACTTCATCTTATAGAAAATTTTCTTCTGAACCCGAAAATGTATTTGCTTTTCAAATTAAAATTATAATTCATTCCAAAAATGTCGATTTTGTGGATGGATGCATTTTTTCTTCGAAAAATTGCCTTTTTCCAGTCACCCCTTTGTCGAATTTTATTTCTGAGGTGATATTCGAAATCAGCTCGTCGAAATACGTCTGAAGGAAGTTTGCAATTTTTCGAAAAATGTTTAATAAAAATTTTCTCAAAATTCGATTTTTTTTTTATATTGAATATTGCATTTTTTGACTTTGATCCCCTGGAAATATTTCAAAAATGCAGAATCCCGAGAATATCACTTCATCTTATAGAAAATTTTCTTCTGAATCCGAAAATGTATTTGCTTTTCAAATTAAAATCATAATTCATTCCAAAAATGTCGATTTTGTGGATGGATGCATTTTTTCTTCGAAAAATTGCCTTTTTCCAGTCACCCCTTTGTCGAATTTTATTTCTGAGGTGATATTCGAAATCAGCTCGTCGAAATACGTCTGAAGGAAGTTTGCAATTTTTCGAAAAATGTTTAATAAAAATTTTCTCAAAATTCGATTTCTTTTTATATTGAATATTGCATTTTTTGAATTTGATCCCCTGGAAATATTTCAAAAATGCAGAATCCCGCGAATATCACTTCATCTTATAGAAAATTTTCTTCTGAATCCGAAAATGTATTTGCTTTTTGAATTGAAATTCTAATTCATTCCAAAAATGTCGATTTTGTGGATGGATGCATTTTTTCTTCGAAAAATTGCCTTTTTCCAGTCACCCCTTTGTCGAATTTTATTTCTGAGGTGATATTCGAAATCAGCTCGTCGAAATACGTCTGAAGGAAGTTTGCAATTTTTCGAAAAATGTTTAATAAAAATTTTCTCAAAATTCGATTTCTTTTTATATTGAATATTGCATTTTTTGACTTTGATCCCCTGGAAATATTTCAAAAATGCAGAATCCCGCGAATATCACTTCATCTTATAGAAAATTTTCTTCTGAATCCGAAAATGTATTTGCTTTTTTAATTGAAATTCTAATTCATTCCAAAAATGTCGATTTTGTGGATGGATGCATTTTTTCTTCGAAAAATTGCCTTTTTCCAGTCACCCCTTTGTCGAATTTTATTTCTGAGGTGATATTCGAAATCAGCTCGTCGAAATACGTCTGAAGGAAGTTTGCAATTTTTCGAAAAATGTTTAATAAAAATTTTCTCAAAATTCGATTTCTTTTTATATAGAATATTGCATTTTTTGACTTTGATCCCCTGGAAATATTTCAAAAATGCAGAATCCCGCGAATATCACTTCATCTTATAGAAAATTTTTTTCTGAATCCGAAAATGTATTTGCTTTTTGAATTGAAATTCTAATTCATTCCAAAAATGTCGATTTTGTGGATGGATGCATTTTTTCTTCGAAAAATTGCCTTTTTCCAGTCACCCCTTTGTCGAATTTTATTTCTGAGGTGATATTCGAAATCAGCTCGTCGAAATACGTCTGAAGGAAGTTTGCAATTTTTCGAAAAATGTTTAATAAAAATTTTCTCAAAATTCGATTACTTTTTATATTGAATATTGCATTTTTTGACTTTGATCCCCTGGAAATATTTCAAAAATGCAGAATCCCGCGAATATCACTTCATCTTATAGAAAATTTTCTTCTGAATCCGAAAATGTATTTGCTTTTTGAATTGAAATTCTAATTCATTCCAAAAATGTCGATTTTGTGGATGGATGCATTTTTTCTTCGAAAAATTGCCTTTTTCCAGTCACCCCTTTGTCGAATTTTATTTCTGAGGTGATATTCGAAATCAGCTCGTCGAAATACGTCTGAAGGAAGTTTGCAATTTTTCGAAAAATGTTTAATAAAAATTTTCTCAAAATTCGATTTCTTTTTATATTGAATATTGCATTTTTTGACTTTGATCCCCTGGAAATATTTCAAAAATGCAGAATCCCGCGAATATCACTTCATCTTATAGAAAATTTTCTTCTGAATCCGAAAATGTATTTGCTTTTTGAATTGAAATTCTAATTCATTCCAAAAATGTCGATTTTGTGGATGGATGCATTTTTTCTTCGAAAAATTGCCCTTTTCCAGTCACCCCTTTGTCAAATTTTATTTCTGAGGTGATATTCGAAATCAGCTCGTCGAAATACGTCTGAAGGAAGTTTGCAATTTTTCGAAAAATGTTTAGTAAAAATTTTCGCAAAATTCGATTTCTTTTTATATTGAATATTGCATTTTTTGAATTTGATCCCCTGGAAATATTTCAAAAATGCAGAATCCCGCGAATATCACTTCATCTTATAGAAAATTTTCTTCTGAACCCGAAAATGTATTTGCTTTTCAAATTAAAATTATAATTCATTCCAAAAATGTCGATTTTGTGGATGGATGCATTTTTTCGTCGAAACAATTGCCGTTTTTTCGGTACCCTTTTGTCGAATTTTATTTTTGAGGTGATATTCGAAATCAGCTCATCGAAATACGTCTGAAGGAAGTTTACAATTTTTCGAAAAATGTTTAATAAAAATTTTCGCAAAATTCGATTTATTTTTATATTGAATATTGCATTTTTTTACTTTGATCTCCTGGAAATATTTCAAAAATGCAGAATTCCGCGAGTATCACTTCATCTTATAGAAAATTTTCTTCTGAATCCGAAAATGTATTTGCTTTTCAAATTAAAATTCTAATTCATTCCAAAAATGTCGATTTTGTGGATGGATGCATTTTTTCTTCGAAAAATTGCCCTTTTCCAGTCACCCCTTTGTCAAATTTTATTTCTGAGGTGATATTCGAAATCAGCTCGTCGAAATACGTCTGAAGGAAGTTTGCAATTTTTCGAAAAATGTTTAGTAAAAATTTTCGCAAAATTCGATTTCTTTTTATATTGAATATTGCATTTTTTGAATTTGATCCCCTGGAAATATTTCAAAAATGCAGAATCCCGCGACTATCACTTCATCTTATAGAAAATTTTCTTCTGAACCCGAAAATGTATTTGCTTTTCAAATTAAAATTCTAATTCATTCCAAAAATGTCGATTTTGTGGATGGATGCATTTTTTCTTCGAAAAATTGCCCTTTTCCAGTCACCCCTTTGTCGAATTTTATTTCTGAGGTGATATTCGAAATCAGCTCGTCGAAATACGTCTGAAGGAAGTTTGCAATTTTTCGAAAAATGTTTAATAAAAATTTTCGCAAAATTCGATTTCTTTTTATATTGAATATTGCATTTTTTGAATTTGATCCCCTGGAAATATTTCAAAAATGCAGAATCCCGCGAATAACACTTCATCTTATAGAAAATTTTCTTCTGAACCCGAAAATGTATTTGCTTTTCAAATTAAAATTCTAATTCATTCCAAAAATGTCGATTTTGTGGATGGATGCATTTTTTCTTCGAAAAATTGCCCTTTTCCAGTCACCCCTTTGTCGAATTTTATTTCTGAGGTGATATTCGAAATCAGCTCGTCGAAATACGTCTGAAGGAAGTTTGCAATTTTTCGAAAAATGTTTAATAAAAATTTTCGCAAAATTCGATTTCTTTTTATATTGAATATTGCATTTTTTGAATTTGATCCCCTGGAAATATTTCAAAAATGCAGAATCCCGCGAATAACACTTCATCTTATAGAAAATTTTCTTCTGAACCCGAAAATGTATTTGCTTTTCAAATTAAAATTATAATTCATTCCAAAAATGTCGATTTTGTGGATGGATGCATTTTTTCTTCGAAAAATTGCCCTTTTCCAGTCACCCCTTTGTCAAATTTTATTTCTGAGCTGATATTCGAAATCAGCTCGTCGAAATACGCCTGAAGGAAATTTGCAATTTTTCGAAAAATGTTTAATAAAAATTTTCGCAAAATTCGATTTCTTTTTATATTGAATATTGCATTTTTTGAATTTGATCCCCTGGAAATATTTCAAAAATGCAGAATCCCGCGAATAACACTTCATCTTATAGAAAATTTTCTTCTGAACCCGAAAATGTATTTGCTTTTCAAATTAAAATTATAATTCATTCCAAAAATGTCGATTTTGTGGATGGATGCATTTTTTCTTCGAAAAATTGCCCTTTTCCAGTCACCCCTTTGTCAAATTTTATTTCTGAGGTGATATTCGAAATCAGCTCGTCGAAATACGTCTGAAGGAAGTTTGCAATTTTTCGAAAAATGTTTAGTAAAAATTTTCGCAAAATTCGATTTCTTTTTATATTGAATATTGCATTTTTTGAATTTGATCCCCTGGAAATATTTCAAAAATGCAGAATCTCGAGAATATCACTTCATCTTATAGAAAATTTTCTTCTGAATCCGAAAATGTATTTGCTTTTTGAATTGAAATTCTAATTCATTCCAAAAATGTCGATTTTGTGGATGGATGCATTTTTTCTTCGAAAAATTGCCTTTTTCCAGTCACCCCTTTGTCGAATTTTATTTCTGAGGTGATATTCGAAATCAGCTCGTCGAAATACGTCTGAAGGAAGTTTGCAATTTTTCGAAAAATGTTTAATAAAAATTTTCTCAAAATTCGATTTCTTTTTATATTGAATATTGCATTTTTTGACTTTGATCCCCTGGAAATATTTCAAAAATGCAGAATCCCGCGAATATCACTTCATCTTATAGAAAATTTTCTTCTGAATCCGAAAATGAATTTGCTTTTTTAATTGAAATTCTAATTCATTCCAAAAATGTCGATTTTGTGGATGGATGCATTTTTTCTTCGAAAAATTGCCTTTTTCCAGTCACCCCTTTGTCGAATTTTATTTCTGAGGTGATATTCGAAATCAGCTCGTCGAAATACGTCTGAAGGAAGTTTGCAATTTTTCGAAAAATGTTTAATAAAAATTTTCTCAAAATTCGATTTCTTTTTATATAGAATATTGCATTTTTTGACTTTGATCCCCTGGAAATATTTCAAAAATGCAGAATCCCGCGAATATCACTTCATCTTATAGAAAATTTTCTTCTGAATCCGAAAATGTATTTGCTTTTTGAATTGAAATTCTAATTCATTCCAAAAATGTCGATTTTGTGGATGGATGCATTTTTTCTTCGAAAAATTGCCTTTTTCCAGTCACCCCTTTGTCGAATTTTATTTCTGAGGTGATATTCGAAATCAGCTCGTCGAAATACGTCTGAAGGAAGTTTGCAATTTTTCGAAAAATGTTTAATAAAAATTTTCTCAAAATTCGATTACTTTTTATATTGAATATTGCATTTTTTGACTTTGATCCCCTGGAAATATTTCAAAAATGCAGAATCCCGCGAATATCACTTCATCTTATAGAAAATTTTCTTCTGAATCCGAAAATGTATTTGCTTTTTGAATTGAAATTCTAATTCATTCCAAAAATGTCGATTTTGTGGATGGATGCATTTTTTCTTCGAAAAATTGCCTTTTTCCAGTCACCCCTTTGTCGAATTTTATTTCTGAGGTGATATTCGAAATCAGCTCGTCGAAATACGTCTGAAGGAAGTTTGCAATTTTTCGAAAAATGTTTAATAAAAATTTTCTCAAAATTCGATTTCTTTTTATATTGAATATTGCATTTTTTGACTTTGATCCCCTGGAAATATTTCAAAAATGCAGAATCCCGCGAATATCACTTCATCTTATAGAAAATTTTCTTCTGAATCCGAAAATGTATTTGCTTTTTGAATTGAAATTCTAATTCATTCCAAAAATGTCGATTTTGTGGATGGATGCATTTTTTCTTCGAAAAATTGCCCTTTTCCAGTCACCCCTTTGTCAAATTTTATTTCTGAGGTGATATTCGAAATCAGCTCGTCGAAATACGTCTGAAGGAAGTTTGCAATTTTTCGAAAAATGTTTAGTAAAAATTTTCGCAAAATTCGATTTCTTTTTATATTGAATATTGCATTTTTTGAATTTGATCCCCTGGAAATATTTCAAAAATGCAGAATCCCGCGAATATCACTTCATCTTATAGAAAATTTTCTTCTGAACCCGAAAATGTATTTGCTTTTCAAATTAAAATTCTAATTCATTCCAAAAATGTCGATTTTGTGGATGGATGCATTTTTTCGTCGAAACAATTGCCGTTTTTTCAGTACCCTTTTGTCGAATTTTATTTTTGAGGTGATATTCGAAATCAGCTCATCGAAATACGTCTGAAGGAAGTTTACAATTTTTCGAAAAATGTTTAATAAAAATTTTCGCAAAATTCGATTTATTTTTATATTGAATATTGCATTTTTTTACTTTGATCTCCTGGAAATATTTCAAAAATGCAGAATTCCGCGAGTATCACTTCATCTTATAGAAAATTTTCTTCTGAATCCGAAAATGTATTTGCTTTTCAAATTAAAATTCTAATTCATTCCAAAAATGTCGATTTTGTGGATGGATGCATTTTTTCTTCGAAAAATTGCCCTTTTCCAGTCACCCCTTTGTCAAATTTTATTTCTGAGGTGATATTCGAAATCAGCTCGTCGAAATACGTCTGAAGGAAGTTTGCAATTTTTCGAAAAATGTTTAGTAAAAATTTTCGCAAAATTCGATTTCTTTTTATATTGAATATTGCATTTTTTGAATTTGATCCCCTGGAAATATTTCAAAAATGCAGAATCCCGCGACTATCACTTCATCTTATAGAAAATTTTCTTCTGAACCCGAAAATGTATTTGCTTTTCAAATTAAAATTCTAATTCATTCCAAAAATGTCGATTTTGTGGATGGATGCATTTTTTCTTCGAAAAATTGCCCTTTTCCAGTCACCCCTTTGTCGAATTTTATTTCTGAGGTGATATTCGAAATCAGCTCGTCGAAATACGTCTGAAGGAAGTTTGCAATTTTTCGAAAAATGTTTAATAAAAATTTTCGCAAAATTCGATTTCTTTTTATATTGAATATTGCATTTTTTGAATTTGATCCCCTGGAAATATTTCAAAAATGCAGAATCCCGCGAATAACACTTCATCTTATAGAAAATTTTCTTCTGAACCCGAAAATGTATTTGCTTTTCAAATTAAAATTATAATTCATTCCAAAAATGTCGATTTTGTGGATGGATGCATTTTTTCTTCGAAAAATTGCCCTTTTCCAGTCACCCCTTTGTCAAATTTTATTTCTGAGCTGATATTCGAAATCAGCTCGTCGAAATACGTCTGAAGGAAATTTGCAATTTTTCGAAAAATGTTTAATAAAAATTTTCGCAAAATTCGATTTCTTTTTATATTGAATATTGCATTTTTTGAATTTGATCCCCTGGAAATATTTCAAAAATGCAGAATCCCGCGAATAACACTTCATCTTATAGAAAATTTTCTTCTGAACCCGAAAATGTATTTGCTTTTCAAATTAAAATTATAATTCATTCCAAAAATGTCGATTTTGTGGATGGATGCATTTTTTCTTCGAAAAATTGCCCTTTTCCAGTCACCCCTTTGTCAAATTTTATTTCTGAGGTGATATTCGAAATCAGCTCGTCGAAATACGTCTGAAGGAAGTTTGCAATTTTTCGAAAAATGTTTAGTAAAAATTTTCGCAAAATTCGATTTCTTTTTATATTGAATATTGCATTTTTTGAATTTGATCCCCTGGAAATATTTCAAAAATGCAGAATCTCGAGAATATCACTTCATCTTATAGAAAATTTTCTTCTGAATCCGAAAATGTATTTGCTTTTCAAATTGAAATTCTAATTCATTCCAAAAATGTCGATTTTGTGGATGGATGCATTTTTTCGTCGAAAAAATTGCCGTTTTTTCGGTACCCTTTTGTCGAATTTTATTTATGAGGTGATATTCGAAATCAGCTCGTCGGAAAACGTCTGAAGGAAGTTTGCAATTTTTCGAAAAATGTTTAATAAAAATTTTCTCAAAATTCGATTTCTTTTTATATTGAATATTGCATTTTTTTCATTTTGATCCCCTGGAAATATTTCAAAAATGCAGAATCTCGAGAATATCACTTCATCTAATAGAAAATTTTCTTCTGAATCCGAAAATGTATTTGCTTTTTGAATTGAAATTATAATTCATTCCAAAAATGTCGATTTTGTGGATGGATGCATTTTTTCTTCGAAAAATTGCCTTTTTCCAGTCACCCCTTTGTCGAATTTTATTTCTGAGGTGATATTCGAAATCAGCTCGTCGAAATACGTCTGAAGGAAGTTTTCAATTTTTCGAAAAATGTTTAATAAAATTTTTCGCAAATTTCGATTTCTTTTTATATTGAATATTGCATTTTTTTCATTTTGATCCCCTGGAAATATTTCAAAAATGCAGAATCCCGCGAGTATCACTTCATCTTATAGAAAATTTTCTTCTGAATCCGAAAATGTATTTGCTTTTTGAATTGAAATTCTAATTCATTCCAAAAATGTCGATTTTGTGGATGGATGCATTTTTTCTTCGAAAAATTGCCTTTTTCCAGTCACCCCTTTGTCGAATTTTATTTCTGAGGTGATATTCGAAATCAGCTCGTCGAAATACGTCTGAAGGAAGTTTTCAATTTTTCGAAAAATGTTTAATAAAATTTTTCGCAAAATTCGATTTCTTTTTATATTGAATATTGCATTTTTTGAATTTGATCCCCTGGAAATATTTCAAAAATGCAGAATCCCGCGAATATCACTTCATCTTATAGAAAATTTTCTTCTGAATCCGAAAATGTATTTGCTTTTTGAATTGAAATTCTAATTCATTCCAAAAATGTCGATTTTGTGGATGGATGCATTTTTTCTTCGAAAAATTGCCTTTTTCCAGTCACCCCTTTGTCGAATTTTATTTCTGAGGTGATATTCGAAATCAGCTCGTCGAAATACGTCTGAAGGAAGTTTTCAATTTTTCGAAAAATGTTTAATAAAATTTTTCGCAAAATTCGATTTCTTTTTATATTGAATATTGCATTTTTTTCATTTTGATCCCCTGGAAATATTTCAAAAATGCAGAATCCCGCGAATATCACTTCATCTTATAGAAAATTTTCTTCTGAATCCGAAAATGTATTTGCTTTTCAAATTGAAATTCTAATTCATTCCAAAAATGTCGATTTTGTGGATGGATACACTTTTTCGTCGAAAAAATTGCCGTTTTTTCGGTACCCTTTTGTCGAATTTTATTTTTGAGGTGATATTCGAAATCAGCTCGTCGGAATACGTCTGAAGGAAGTTTTCAATTTTTCGAAAAATGTTTAATAAAAATTTTCTCAAAATTCGATTTCTTTTTATATTGAATATTGCATTTTTTGAATTTGATCCCCTGGAAATATTTCAAAAATGCAGAATCCCGCGAATATCACTTCATCTTATAGAAAATTTTCTTCTGAATCCGAAAATGTATTTGCTTTTTGAATTGAAATTCTAATTCATTCCAAAAATGTCGATTTTGTGGATGGATGCATTTTTTCTTTGAAAAATTGCCTTTTTCCAGTCACCCCTTTGTCGAATTTTATTTCTGAGGTGATATTCGAAATCAGCTCGTCGAAATACGTCTGAAGGAAGTTTTCAATTTTTCGAAAAATGTTTAATAAAATTTTTCGCAAAATTCGATTTCTTTTTATATTGAATATTGCATTTTTCTCATTTTGATCCCCTGGAAATATTTCAAAAATGCAGAATCCCGCGAATATCACTTCATCTTATAGAAAATTTTCTTCTGAATCCGAAAATGTATTTGCTTTTCAAATTGAAATTCTAATTCATTCCAAAAATGTCGATTTTGTGGATGGATGCACTTTTTCGTCGAAAAAATTGCCCTTTTCCAGTCACCCCTTTGTCAAATTTTATTTCTGAGCTGATATTCGAAATCAGCTCGTCGAAATACGTCTGAAGGAAATTTGCAATTTTTCGAAAAATGTTTAATAAAAATTTTCGCAAAATTCGATTTCTTTTTATATTGAATATTGCATTTTTTGAATTTGATCCCCTGGAAATATTTCAAAAATGCAGAATCCCGCGAATAACACTTCATCTTATAGAAAATTTTCTTCTGAACCCGAAAATGTATTTGCTTTTCAAATTAAAATTATAATTCATTCCAAAAATGTCGATTTTGTGGATGGATGCATTTTTTCTTCGAAAAATTGCCCTTTTCCAGTCACCCCTTTGTCAAATTTTATTTCTGAGGTGATATTCGAAATCAGCTCGTCGAAATACGTCTGAAGGAAGTTTGCAATTTTTCGAAAAATGTTTAGTAAAAATTTTCGCAAAATTCGATTTCTTTTTATATTGAATATTGCATTTTTTGAATTTGATCCCCTGGAAATATTTCAAAAATGCAGAATCTCGAGAATATCACTTCATCTTATAGAAAATTTTCTTCTGAATCCGAAAATGTATTTGCTTTTCAAATTGAAATTCTAATTCATTCCAAAAATGTCGATTTTGTGGATGGATGCATTTTTTCGTCGAAAAAATTGCCGTTTTTTCGGTACCCTTTTGTCGAATTTTATTTTTGAGGTGATATTCGAAATCAGCTCGTCGGAAAACGTCTGAAGGAAGTTTGCAATTTTTCGAAAAATGTTTAATAAAAATTTTCTCAAAATTCGATTTCTTTTTATATTGAATATTGCATTTTTTTCATTTTGATCCCCTGGAAATATTTCAAAAATGCAGAATCTCGAGAATATCACTTCATCTAATAGAAAATTTTCTTCTGAATCCGAAAATGTATTTGCTTTTTGAATTGAAATTATAATTCATTCCAAAAATGTCGATTTTGTGGATGGATGCATTTTTTCTTCGAAAAATTGCCTTTTTCCAGTCACCCCTTTGTCGAATTTTATTTCTGAGGTGATATTCGAAATCAGCTCGTCGAAATACGTCTGAAGGAAGTTTTCAATTTTTCGAAAAATGTTTAATAAAATTTTTCGCAAATTTCGATTTCTTTTTATATTGAATATTGCATTTTTTTCATTTTGATCCCCTGGAAATATTTCAAAAATGCAGAATCCCGCGAATATCACTTCATCTTATAGAAAATTTTCTTCTGAATCCGAAAATGTATTTGCTTTTTGAATTGAAATTCTAATTCATTCCAAAAATGTCGATTTTGTGGATGGATGCATTTTTTCTTCGAAAAATTGCCTTTTTCCAGTCACCCCTTTGTCGAATTTTATTTCTGAGGTGATATTCGAAATCAGCTCGTCGAAATACGTCTGAAGGAAGTTTTCAATTTTTCGAAAAATGTTTAATAAAATTTTTCGCAAAATTCGATTTCTTTTTATATTGAATATTGCATTTTTTGAATTTGATCCCCTGGAAATATTTCAAAAATGCAGAATCCCGCGAATATCACTTCATCTTATAGAAAATTTTCTTCTGAATCCGAAAATGTATTTGCTTTTTGAATTGAAATTCTAATTCATTCCAAAAATGTCGATTTTGTGGATGGATGCATTTTTTCTTCGAAAAATTGCCTTTTTCCAGTCACCCCTTTGTCGAATTTTATTTCTGAGGTGATATTCGAAATCAGCTCGTCGAAATACGTCTGAAGGAAGTTTTCAATTTTTCGAAAAATGTTTAATAACATTTTTCGCAAAATTCGATTTCTTTTTATATTGAATATTGCATTTTTTTCATTTTGATCCCCTGGAAATATTTCAAAAATGCAGAATCCCGCGAATATCACTTCATCTTATAGAAAATTTTCTTCTGAATCCGAAAATGTATTTGCTTTTCAAATTGAAGTTCTAATTCATTCCAAAAATGTCGATTTTGTTGATGGATGCACTTTTTCGTCGAAAAAATTGCCGTTTTTTCGGTACCCTTTTGTCGAATTTTATTTTTGAGGTGATATTCGAAATCAGCTCGTCGGAATACGTCTGAAGGAAGTTTTCAATTTTTCGAAAAATGTTTAATAAAAATTTTCTCAAAATTCGATTTCTTTTTATATTGAATATTGCATTTTTTGAATTTGATCCCCTGGAAATATTTCAAAAATGCAGAATCCCGCGAATATCACTTCATCTTATAGAAAATTTTCTTCTGAATCCGAAAATGTATTTGCTTTTTGAATTGAAATTCTAATTCATTCCAAAAATGTCGATTTTGTGGATGGATGCATTTTTTCTTTGAAAAATTGCCTTTTTCCAGTCACCCCTTTGTCGAATTTTATTTCTGAGGTGATATTCGAAATCAGCTCGTCGAAATACGTCTGAAGGAAGTTTTCAATTTTTCGAAAAATGTTTAATAAAATTTTTCGCAAAATTCGATTTCTTTTTATATTGAATATTGCATTTTTCTCATTTTGATCCCCTGGAAATATTTCAAAAATGCAGAATCCCGCGAATATCACTTCATCTTATAGAAAATTTTCTTCTGAATCCGAAAATGTATTTGCTTTTCAAATTGAAATTCTAATTCATTCCAAAAATGTCGATTTTGTGGATAGATGCACTTTTTCGTCGAAAAAATTGCCCTTTTCCAGTCACCCCTTTGTCAAATTTTATTTCTGAGCTGATATTCGAAATCAGCTCGTCGAAATACGTCTGAAGGAAATTTGCAATTTTTCGAAAAATGTTTAATAAAAATTTTCGCAAAATTCGATTTCTTTTTATATTGAATATTGCATTTTTTGAATTTGATCCCCTGGAAATATTTCAAAAATGCAGAATCCCGCGAATAACACTTCATCTTATAGAAAATTTTCTTCTGAACCCGAAAATGTATTTGCTTTTCAAATTAAAATTATAATTCATTCCAAAAATGTCGATTTTGTGGATGGATGCATTTTTTCTTCGAAAAATTGCCCTTTTCCAGTCACCCCTTTGTCAAATTTTATTTCTGAGGTGATATTCGAAATCAGCTCGTCGAAATACGTCTGAAGGAAGTTTGCAATTTTTCGAAAAATGTTTAGTAAAAATTTTCGCAAAATTCGATTTCTTTTTATATTGAATATTGCATTTTTTGAATTTGATCCCCTGGAAATATTTCAAAAATGCAGAATCTCGAGAATATCACTTCATCTTATAGAAAATTTTCTTCTGAATCCGAAAATGTATTTGCTTTTCAAATTGAAATTCTAATTCATTCCAAAAATGTCGATTTTGTGGATGGATGCATTTTTTCGTCGAAAAAATTGCCGTTTTTTCGGTACCCTTTTGTCGAATTTTATTTTTGAGGTGATATTCGAAATCAGCTCGTCGGAAAACGTCTGAAGGAAGTTTGCAATTTTTCGAAAAATGTTTAATAAAAATTTTCTCAAAATTCGATTTCTTTTTATATTGAATATTGCATTTTTTTCATTTTGATCCCCTGGAAATATTTCAAAAATGCAGAATCTCGAGAATATCACTTCATCTAATAGAAAATTTTCTTCTGAATCCGAAAATGTATTTGCTTTTTGAATTGAAATTATAATTCATTCCAAAAATGTCGATTTTGTGGATGGATGCATTTTTTCTTCGAAAAATTGCCTTTTTCCAGTCACCCCTTTGTCGAATTTTATTTCTGAGGTGATATTCGAAATCAGCTCGTCGAAATACGTCTGAAGGAAGTTTTCAATTTTTCGAAAAATGTTTAATAAAATTTTTCGCAAAATTCGATTTCTTTTTATATTGAATATTGCATTTTTCTCATTTTGATCCCCTGGAAATATTTCAAAAATGCAGAATCCCGCGAATATCACTTCATCTTATAGAAAATTTTCTTCTGAATCCGAAAATGTATTTGCTTTTCAAATTGAAATTCTAATTCATTCCAAAAATGTCGATTTTGTGGATGGATGCACTTTTTCGTCGAAAAAATTGCCGTTTTTTCGGTACCCTTTTGTCGAATTTTATTTTTGAGGTGATATTCGAAATCAGCTCGTCGGAATACGTCTGAAGGAAGTTTTCAATTTTTCGAAAAATGTTTAATAAAAATTTTCTCAAAATTCGATTTCTTTTTATATTGAATATTGCATTTTTTGAATTTGATCCCCTGGAAATATTTCAAAAATGCAGAATCCCGCGAATATCACTTCATCTTATAGAAAATTTTCTTCTGAATCCGAAAATGTATTTGCTTTTTGAATTGAAATTCTAATTCATTCCAAAAATGTCGATTTTGTGGATGGATGCATTTTTTCTTTGAAAAATTGCCTTTTTTCAGTCACCCCTTTGTCGAATTTTATTTCTGAGGTGATATTCGAAATCAGCTCGTCGAAATACGTCTGAAGGAAGTTTTCAATTTTTCGAAAAATGTTTAATAAAATTTTTCGCAAAATTCGATTTCTTTTTATATTGAATATTGCATTTTTCTCATTTTGATCCCCTGGAAATATTTCAAAAATGCAGAATCCCGCGAATATCACTTCATCTTATAGAAAATTTTCTTCTGAATCCGAAAATGTATTTGCTTTTCAAATTGAAATTCTAATTCATTCCAAAAATGTCGATTTTGTGGATGGATGCACTTTTTCGTCGAAAAAATTGCCGTTTTTTCGGTACCCTTTTGTCGAATTTTATTTTTGAGGTGATATTCGAAATCAGCTCGTCGGAATACGTCTGAAGGAAGTTTGCAATTTTTCGAAAAATGTTTAATAAAAATTTTCTCAAAATTCGATTTCTTTTTATATTGAATATTGCATTTTTTTCATTTTGATCCCCTGGAAATATTTCAAAAATGCAGAATCTCGAGAATATCACTTCATCTTATAGAAAATTTCCTTCTGAATCCGAAAATGTATTTGCTTTTCAAATTAAAATTCTAATTCATTCCAAAAATGTCGATTTTGTGGATGGATGCATTTTTTCTTCGAAAAATTGCCCTTTTCCAGTCACCCCTTTGTCGAATTTTATTTTGGAGGTGATATTCGAAATCAGCTCGTCGAAATACGTCTGAAGGAAGTTTGCAATGTTTTTCGGACTTCCTCGTAGGATGTGAACCAGCCCATAAACATAACTCTGCTGGTTGGTCATAGAGGGCACTTGCAATTGCGTCCTCTGATGTTTTGAGGAACGTTGCACAAGTAGCTGTTAGATTTAATTCAATACCCGTCGTGGTCTTAGCCAGGGGAGTAGTTGTTTTCTGACAGATTCTTGCCATAATAAGCCTACATAGTTAGGTGTTTATGGGAGTAAAGGGTTCATCATCGGTCGGTAACAACTGTTCGTTAGCAAACGATCTCCCAAAGATTTCTGTCTTCAGCCCAGAAAAGGTCTCCATAAAGGTTTTCAACCATCTCGTTCAAACAAAAAAAGGACTGAGAAGCAGAAAAATACATAAAATTAAGACAACAGGAACACTAGCAAATTTCGTACTTGTGCACAAGTAGTTTTCTTTGAACAGAATCGGAAGAAATGAAAAAGATCAAAATGTGGAGATATCTTCCAAGTTTTTGATGATCTTAAAAACGAAATCTCAGTCTGTTATGGATCCTAGAATTTTTTTAACGTTGGTCCTATGCAATAATGATGGACTCCGAACTACCGTAGCCAATCTCTGCCAAACTGAACATATAGTTCCTGGATCCAACCCTGTTCATCTTGTAACTATTCCAGAATCCATCAAGGCTGACTCACCTGTCTCAGTAAAAACAGCGTATGCACGAGGAAACACTTCCAGCTCACTAGATGGTCACTTCTCTGCACGCACCCACAAATAATAACAAAAACAAACAATTTACAACTGTCACCGCAATACGAAAACTAATGTTATCGCAGCAGGCTGGCGTTCTTTCATTCTTTCTACTCTCGACTGTTTAAAAAACACACGAGGTTGCGGAATCGAAGCAGGTTGCGAGTGACCACTCCCCCATGGCTTAGTCACCGTTGGTGACCCTCACCTGAGTTTCATTATACGAGGGGTGGGCGGAAAGTGCGAGGAATTTTGTTGCGTGAGTTTTTTCGAAACGTTGGCAGGGAATGTTAACGTTCTTGAAAATAAACGTTATACAAATAAAATTAAATATACTTTATAGTCGAAGATCAAACTCTTATGGACAAAGCATTTTAGAACAAAAATAAACAAGTGTTGCACATCTTCGCACTTGATTTTACCGTCCTGGTGAGAGCTTAAGCTCGAAACACGTGTCTACGGTTGCACAACAATTTGAGGGTTATACTCAATAACTTTTCTATTTATATTTTTATATATTTATACTAATATATACATTTAAGTATCACAGGTAAATTAGGTATCAGGTATTACAGTCATAAAACAAAACATATTTTTTGAATTCGTAATAAAACAGTACAATATAATACAATAAATTAATTCTACAGAACCAGTATTTGAGATGAAAATAAATAGGTTCAGAATTTACTTACCGTATAATACATACCGTCTCCAGAATGATTAAGCTTGCCAATGTCAGTATCTTGGGCTGAATAAACAGGGGTTTGCAATATTCCAATGGCTTCGTGTTGCACATGACCTTCAGTGCTCTTTTTTTGAAGAAAAAAAACAGAGTTCAAAAGAAAAAACAGAGTTCTAGATAATCCACAAAAAGCTATTCCATACCAGAGATGAGATTATATCAAAGCAAAATAAGCCGCCCTTGTCATCTTAAAATTGAGGTCTCTATCTACAGATCTCACAACATAGCATCCTGAAGCAAGTGTTTTTATTAAGACAGCCACATGCTCTTGAAACCTTAATTTATTATCGATATATGAATAGGCCAAGGAACTTTCTGATGTCCTGTGTTTGAATATACAAGTCAAGATGGACAAATTCAAAGATGACAAGGTTTATTTTTGCTATATTGGAGCACGCTGAATTTGAATCACACCATTCCTTCACTAGGTCTTAGTCATGGTGTATATGATTTTCAGTGTTTCAGTGTTTTTTCCAGGCGCAGAAGTGTAGTGTCGTCTGCAAAGAGTGTGAATGTTCATTTAATGATAATATTTCCCAGATAATTCAAATATTGGAGGATCCTTGTGTAACACCATTAGCGATCTGTGGTATGTTAGATGTCTGATCATTCACTTCAACCACCTGATATCTGTTAGAAAGGTATATGACTCGAACCATTTAAGTGAGGCGCCTTCACCATATTCATTCAATTTTTGCAGCAATGGTCTGTGGTTTACACAATCAAAGGCATTTGAGAAGTCGCAGAACACCGCTGCAACAACCTCACCCATATTCAGGCTTCTTCAATTGAGTGTCCATTCCGTCTCACCAAAGTTTTATGATTTTTACAAGGATTTTTTGTACAGATGGACATAAAGTCAGTTTTGTCATTGATTATAAGGACATTGTTCAGACAATACTGATGAAATTCTTCTGAACTCGAATTTGGTTTAGAGAGACAATGTCCTGGAATTTTCCTTTGACACAAAAATGTTGTATCATCTACATATGCTACTATGAGATTTGGAGTCTTACAGGATTCCTCAATACCATTCATGGATAATAAAAAGAATGAGGGGCCTAGAATGGATCTCTGAGGTACTCCCACTGGCACATAAGCAGCTTCAGATTTAAATTGATTGATTACTACTACTTGTTTTCTCTCATTTGAATATGATTCAATCCACCTGTTGGCATTACCTCGTATTTCTAATCTATAAAGTTTTTCAAGTAAGAGGGTAATGTAATTTTGTTCAGTGAAACATATATAATTGAGAACAACTCACTAATTGCCGATGTTATCGCCGACTTTTCTTTCTGAAACCATATTGGTCAGAAAATATGAGGTTAAATGTTTCTAAACAATTAACTAAACATTGTAACAAATTTCAAATAACGAGAAACCTCGTATAGCTGTTCATCAAACCATTAGTAATCTAGCTTTGCGAATCTCCTTGTACAACAAGGCACCCCTATAGATACAGAAAAGCGTTGCTAGGAAAGTAACAATGCAAACATTTTCAGTTTCTAGTTGATTTTTCGTAGATTCATTGACAATCATGTCTAATTTTGCAAAACAATATTTCATAAAAGTTGCAGGTGAGTATTTATAAAGAAATCAGTGTACAGGGCGGTGATATAAGTTCATCATGTTCGCTTGTCATCAAGATTTTGTAAAATCTTGAACTTTTCCTGCTGGCACATCAATATAATTTTTTTTACCATTCATAATTGTCCGTTAGGCCTTCATTTGGGAACGACTTTCCTAGAGGATAACTGGGACAAAGACATCATAGGACTCCAGGATCTTCAAAGCTTTTTGGAGATGGAAAACGTTCTCACACTATACGGGGTGATCCAAATAGTTGATGACAACAAACGGATGAAATTTTTCAGAACAGTGAGTTTCAAAATCAAATCCAATAGACTGTATCCATCTTTTGATAAAAATAGTTCAACACGACTACCGAGGTATTTAATCTTCAGGTGCTATTACTACTGAGTTATTTTTCAGATAACAGATCAAAATTTCGAAACAATCGTCATATTCAACAAATACAAACCATGCATACCATCAGATGACAACTTGCTGTTGTTCATTCAAACGACGTCTTTATCTGGACCACCTGCACTATGTTTATACCAGAGTTTGAGCAGCATTTACAGCCCTCTTCTGAAAAAAGTAAGTACGTGCAGGTCTACACCTTAAAAAGTATACTATGGCACTTCTAAATTTGACTAATTTTGATTGTATTTTATAGAAAGAAAAATCGAGCATCCATCGACAAATAGCAAATCTCCAGAACGATTTGAGATCAGAGATATTTTCAGACAATTCCGATTTTGGATTGATTCAACCTCCTACTGATTTTTCTTCGTTATCAGGTGAGATTTTCAACAAAATCGTCGTACTATCGTATTGATTATAACTTTCCAAATCGCAGGTAAATAGAAGAACTACGGAATTTTTTGGGGTGTTACAAGGATCAATTACTAAACTCATGCAGATAAGTCTCAGTCAATATATACTTTATTGTCGAAGATAATAGATCTTGTTGACAAAGCATGAGATGCATACATAAAATACATACTAGATTAGGTAATAATATCGTAGAAAGGAATCATTAAAAAAATCCAATACCCATGCCAAGTTTGAATCTCATACCCTTGGTAATCTGGGTTTCCTAAAGAATACACGGAATAGAAACTTATTCTGTATATGTACAGTGTCTTAAAAAATTTAATTGACATTTCTTGAATTACGTTTTTTTTTTTGTTTCAGTTGTTAACAGCCTGGAACACGAAGTTTTGTACTGGAATACTGTAACGCCAACTTCAAAAAGAGATAAACTTACAAAGGCAGCTTGTAATTCTTTCAAGGATATCATTTCATCGATTGCTGCTGATTTCAGGTATCAAAAAATTTATATTTCCCTTTTCAATACGAAAAATAAGAATGTATTGTTTGACGAAATTAATGAAATTGTTGATGAATATGCTAAAGAACTGGTAGATTTTACGTGGAACTTTATATCCATTTAATTTCAAAAGGATCACAGTTCCTCTTGTAACTTTTCTTCTTCTTTTATGTTTTAGCATAATTGACGCTTTTTCGATAAACGATGTGGAAGACTTGCTAGAGAGAGGACACAATGTTCTAGACGATTTGTGGAGACACGAGCCTCCTTTCCCAAAAGACAGGATGAAGCATCTTATGGTTATCATGGGTAGGTACTGATGATCTACAGTGCCTTTGGAATTACAATGATTGATGTTGGGGCTCGACGAGGACTTGGTGAATGGTGGCAAATTAATTGCGTTCTTCATTTGTTTTAGGTTCCGATTTGTGGAAGTTCAGTTCCAGCCAACTGAAAAAACACAATCTTTGGACCAGCGACTATCTAGAAATAGCTGATACACTTCTGCAACAGATTTCTTTGTGCCAGAAATGGCTGACTAGCTGCAAACAACTGACTGAAATTTTCTGGCCGAACTACCCCTCTCACCCTTGGAGTGAAAAAGTATATCAGCCAGAGGAATTGCTTGGATCTGTGTCACTTCTTCAAAAGGTATTTCAAATGGTATCAAGACAATTATCCCCTGTAAAAAAAACGAACTTGGACCCCTCGACAATAACCAACTGGATTCAACCCCCTCATATTAAATTCCCCCGGTTCAGAAAACCTCCAGTATAAAATACCACCCACACACTATTTTTCGTTTAAATAGTCTATACTTTTTTGAATAATCAAAAATAAATGAACATTTTACTTTAGTAACTGGAGTTTTACATCTTTTATTTAATAATTTTAATATTTGCCACAAATATATTTTTAGTTACTATTTTAAAATGAAAGGTTCAATGATATTCCATGTACATGTTCATGTTTCGTTCATATAACAGAGGTTACGTCTCTTTCTTCTGGTAATTTATAAAATACGAGCATCTGCTTTGATTTCACTTTTTCATACTATTCAGGGATCAAATTACCAGCAACTTGGATAGCTATGTTAGTTAGGTTAGGTAAAAGAAGGGACACTCTTTTACGTTAAGAAATTTGATCCATAGCCGAAAACGTGAGCAGCCAGAAGAAAGAGACACGCCGCATCATTTTGATGGTTTACAATCAAGTTGCTTTTGGCAATTGTGTTATTGATTATTTGTACTGGAATTTGTTTCTATTGGTGTTATTTTATACTAGAGGGTTATTGTTTCGTTGGTATTTTTCGAGTTATTCTTTTTTTCAGGTGTTAATTTTGTTCAGATTGTTTTTTTTAGAATTTACAATGAAATTTGTCGGCAAATTTTTAGTTCCGATGGTACCGGGGGTATTTTTTACAAGTGGGCTAATATCCCACGGTAAATGTGTGGGGGGTTTTGTCCAGGGAGTTTTTGTCAAGGGGTAATTTTCCTAGAAGCATTTTAAATGGTTTTCAATACCAACCTAAAGATCTTCAACAAATAACTAATCTTTCATTAAAATAACATCTTTGGACAAATCATCCTGGTAAATTTTCAGATCCTGAACATCAGGACCCTCCACAAACAACTGGTCAGGCTTTTAACACCACAAGAACAAATAGAACTGAATACGAAGGACATGTTTCAGTGTTTCCAAGGTGAGAGCTCCACTTTGCACTTATCAATGGAAATTCAAAACTTAGTTTCGTTATTTTATAACAATTGCCACTATTTCGTCATATTCCTATGACTCTGAAAATGTTTTGTTCGCCAAACACTGCTAATATTTCACTATCTAGCACGTAAGATCAAAATTAAGCAATCATCCGGCGCGAAGGACCAATATTTCATATTTCTCGTTCCGCTGCTCAAACCAATTGCTTTTCCAGATATAGACATATACCTGCATGGCCAAGATCTAACGAATCCCTTGAACAAAGCCGAGAAGCAGTTCGAGTATCTCATTCAACCAGCAGAAAGAAGGGTCGCTATCAAATTGAAGAAACAACTTGCCACCGTGAATGCCAACACTAGACAGGTATAGCTCTCTCAGTCAGACAATGTCTCTTCAGCCAATAGTTCGAAATTATTGAATGGAATTATCCTTTCAGCTCATCTACGAATACTCCCGATACTCTGAGCTGATCAGCCGGCCAGTACTCAGAACAGAACTCATCCTCGAGCGCCAGTTTCTGATGATATCGCTCTACGACTACGTGAAACAGATCCAGACGCAAGCTGTCTCAGAAAACCCAGTCGTTGCGACTCGATACGACATCCCCGAAGTCGTTAGAGACATCACGGCCATCAGACAGCTGGAAGCCAAGGCGAACGAGATTCAGAAAGTAGCTCAGAAGCTGCTCGGTGACCTTCAGGGACACGAGGACCTCAACCAAGTGGTCACCGAGTTGGCCAAGGACTTGAAACAGCAGCACAACGAACTGTTCGAAGCTTGGAGCTTGGAAATCATGGGTTTTGTCAACGATAATACCTTGAGTCTGAAGGAGTCTGATCCAGTCGTACAGTTCTCCAAGCAGAAGCTGATGCACGTCAACTATTCACCAAGACTGGTGGTTCTGATATCAGAAGTGAGACAGTTGAAGGCCATGGGGTACCACATCCCGAGCGTCATAGAAGAAACAAGTGAGCACGCTAAGAAATTCATGAAGTTTGCCAGAGTACTAGAACAGGTAACGATAATTTGGACTAATTTTCCACTCGTCTATCAAGTCAAATTTAATTAAATTAGTTAATTTGAAGATTACAGTTACTGTTACTATCGCTGGTAATGTTACTGTTACTGTAACTGACAAAATGGTTAAGGCTTTCGCGGACGGTTTTCAGTGTCACAATTTTCACTCGGGTTTGAAGGCCGTCGATTTATGGAATTTCTTCCTAACGTTTTGCTAGCGCAGGTGGCTAGCTTCTTCAGAGGCTTATACATCATGAATAATCTCAGATAACTGGAGATTCCAAAATCGCAAAAATATTTTTAAAAATTCATTTTCTTAATTATTATGGCGCGAGTCACCCCGAAATAACACAGAGGCTGTTAAACACATCAATACCAATGTGTACACATGGACTGTTACTGTTACTGTTACTGTTACTGTTACTGTTACTGTTACTGTTACTGTTACTGTTACTGTTACTGTTACTGTTACTGTTACTGTTACTGTTACTGTTACTGTTACTGTTACTGTTACTGTTACTGTTACTGTTACTGTTACTGTTACTGTTACTGTTACTGTTACTGTTACTGTTACTGTTACTGTTACTGTTACTGTTACTGTTACTGTTACTGTTACTGTTACTGTTACTGTTACTGTTACTGTTACTGTTACTGTTACTGTTACTGTTACTGTTACTGTTACTGTTACTGTTACTGTTACTGTTACTGTTACTGTTACTGTTACTGTTACTGTTACTGTTACTGTTACTGTTACTGTTACTGTTACTGTTACTGTTACTGTTTCTGTTACTGTTACTGTTACTGTTACTGTTACTGTTACTGTTACTGTTACTGTTACTGTTACTGTTACTGTTACTGTTACTGTTACTGTTAATGTTACTGTTACTGTTACTGTTACTGTTACTGTTACTGTTATTGTTATTGTTACTCTTACTCTTACTATTACTGTTACTGTTACTGTTACTGTTACTGTTACTGTTACTGTTACTGTTACTGTTACTGTTACTGTTACTGTTACTGTTACTGTTACTGTTACTGTTACTGTTACTGTTATTGTTACTGTTACTGTTACTGTTACTGTTACTGTTACTGTCACAGTTACTGTCACAGTTACTGTTACTGTTACTGTTTTTTCTCTTTCTAGATAGCAAACTTCCACAATACAATAGGAGACAGGATGATACCCTCGCAAAAACCAATGATGCTGGCCAGCGCTTTGGAGTTATCGAAGTTAGTTCAGGAGCAAGAAGTGGTTTCTTGGGGCGAGGAGAAGTCTGTGGAAAAATATGTAGAGACGCTGAAAACCGCTGTGGAAATACTTTCGAAGGAGAATAATTTGTTGACTATGTATCATCGTCAAATTTTGGAAAAAGTGAGTTGAGTTGAAGATATTTTTGTAGATCAATAGTAACTTTGGATAGTCTCTCAAATAATTTCATATACAGTATGTAGTTTAGGTGAGAAACAAATGTGATAACTTTAACATATTCTAGACTACTTTTGGAACACGTTGACTAATCTAATAACCCCATTAATTTTCCAAACTGCTGATTCCAGATAAACGACTTGAAGCAATACGATTTGATCAAAGACTACAGCAAATGGAAAGACACTGGCAAATACATCAGAACCGTCATGACCCAAGTGGAGGACAAAGGCTTCAGAAACATGCAGAGCTGGAAAAGCGATCTGGACAAAAAGCTGAGCGAAGTGCTGGAAAAACAGTACCTGGAAAGCCTGGATACTCTGCACTTGTACCTACCGGAAATCCACATAGACTTGGTTTACAGAAACTTGACCTTGGAGTATTGTCCCAACGAGGAAAATCTGAAAAAAACGTACGAGCAGCAGCTGAAGAAGTTTCTGGACATCCCGCGGAACTTCAGGGCGATTTCTGAGGTACCGGATAGTGATTTGTTTCAAGGAATACTGAACAGGTAGAATTTATTTTTGTTATGGAACACAAGGCAGGGACACGATTGAATAAATGAATCATTTTCTTTCTCGTTTTGGCGATTTTCAGGAACGAAACTGCTCTAAAAACTGTTTCGAAAAATACTGACAAACTTTTCGAGCAGCTGAAGGGTGTCATGAACCACTGGCAATCCTGGTTGCAGCTAGAAACCCTGGACACGAACAAACTCACGAGCTGGCAACATTGGGATCTACATTTTAGAGCGTCCAAAACTTTTGGGCAGGAAATAGCCAAGTTGCCAAGGTAATAACCAACATAGAACATAGAAGCTCTCAACAAATCCACAGTATCTTCAAAAAATTGAGAGAAACTACGGTGAAAATAGTTATTTATGCAACAAGTGCAATAAACAATTTTTGCACGAGTTGCATACAACATTTTTTCTACGTTCATGCAAAAAGCAAAAAATTATTTATTGAGGTGCGGCACTAGGTGTAGGAAAATGAAAAGCGCAACTTGAATACTTTATTATTAATATCGATTTGCATTGAAACAGGAACTAATATGTTACGAACAATTTAACTCAAACTTTATTTTTACCCTCAATGTTGAAAGTGAATGAACAATTGGTGCAATTTTCAATATGAATATTTCGTAGTGAAGTACTTTTCATCGCTATCATCTATTTTCCTATTAATATTACTCATTTTGAAACTTTCAATTCTGTTAATTGTCAGAATTAATTTTTGACTGACGTTTCTATAACCACAATTGCATTATAAAAATCAAAATCATAGTAGCCGTGAGCGCGTATGTTACCACTAGGTGTGGTCATAGTACAGACAGTGTGCTCTATGCAGGTAGACGGTTTAGAACAAAGCGGATCGGATTTGATTATGGAGTTATAAATATGTAACTGTTTGAAACCTATTGTCAATCTCACAGAATATCTGCTAAATATGTAATAGGTTTAAACGTTTATGTTTGTCATGATGACAGCACGTTGAAGTAGAATGACAGATGAGTGCAATAAAAACTTTATTGCACTAGTGCATGCAATAAAGAACTTCTTTTTCCACTGAATATAGTTCAATAAAGTTTTGCTTTTTGCATGAATGTAGAAAAAATAAATGTGTACCAAAAATCGGTGAATGGGCAAAGAGCGGGTGAAAAAATCTGAGTATAATAGCCCAAATGATATCAAATGGTTATACTAAATGTTTTTTTAGTACGTGTTGTAAACGCAGGGGCTGGACGTCAAAATAAGATGGAAAGTTCCTATAAATATATTCGTCGTTTTTGAGATACAGGGAGATGAACTTGATTAAAGAAATGCATAAGTTTGGTTCTATTTCGAAAAGGTGTAGACGCATTTTTTGAGCAGATTACAATTTCCTATAGGACCATTGAATTGAGGAAAACAATGAAGTGGCATATCTTCACTTAACGACATATGTGTATAGGAAATTTTCTCCTTCTTTTGACTTCAGCGATACACTCTGAATTTTCTAATCGTACTTCTACACTTTTACTCAACATCAGTAATAAATACTGTTGGAGATAACAGGACTATCACAGAGAGTTTGCGGTGATTCAGAAACAAAGTTTTTTTCTCAAATATATCATAGTATCATAAGGGGTTCGAAATTGGGCGTCGACGTTTCTTGTCAAAATCCTGACACTCAGTTACATTTTTTGTATTTACTTGCAGCACTGAAGAAAGAGTGGGCTGCTTCCTGATAGGCCTATCCAGGTTGAGATCAGACTTGGAATCGCACAACAGGAGCTACTGGGATCAACTGGTGTACTCTCTGAAAGACTCCATAGCCCAAGATGTGGTGAAACTGCAGAATTATGTTGATCACTCTACAGCAGCGCTCACAAAACAACCACTGACCATAGATGAAGTTGGAGAATCTGGAATTGTGCACAACAACATTCTGAAGGAAGCTCCCGAAGTAAGTTATGGTGTACCTCAAGGTAGAGCTTTGGGTCCCAAAACTACACTTGTTGAACGTTTTTATAATTTACGTTCCTGTACATTTTTTGAAAAACGACAGTGGTGAAAAGTCATGCTTAGGTTTTGAATTTGTATTAGTAGAATCCTTCTGGACTTCCATTGTCTAGAAAAAAAGAAAATAAATTATTTGCATGTGTTTGAGTGACTCAATGAGAGTCCAGAAGAATTCTACTAACACTAATATATTGTCAACCACTTTCAAATAAATTTTGAACTAGTGTTGTCAAATTTTACTGTCAGTGATCCGGCTCGAAGGACCAATGTTACAATCCACAATATTAGTATCTCGGAAGATTGTAACAAAAAATAAATCAACAAGTTTATTGTTCAGTTAGTATTCTCAAGCTGGAGGTTGGAGAATGTTGAATATTTTTTTAATCAACGCTAGTATATATTTTTTGGAATACGACAGCGGTAAAAAACATGCTAAATTTTTGAAATGTTGTTGTTAAATTTTACTGTCAGTGATCTGAATGAATTTGTTGATCGTTTATCGGTTTTCAATCTACCAAGATACTACTATTGTGAATTTTAACAACACTTTTTGAAGGGATGTGATAAAATCTCAGTCAGTCATTCTGAAATATCACTAAAACTACTCAGCATGGTATGTATCTAAATATTCTCCAACATATTTTGTATCTCTTATTTGTTCATTGTTATTCAAGATGCTGGAAGTTTTCAACGAAATGTCGAAGAAGTCCCAGATTTTATCCAGTTGGTCCAGAGAGCAAGTTGGTTCTGTTAGTCGATTGAAAGGCGCATGGGATAGATTGCAGAGCTTGCTCGACAATCATCAACACATCATGTTGAAACAGGTGAGGTACTCATTACGTTATAGTTTCATTCAATCTTGATGATAGTTTCTTCAAACTTGATGTAAAATTATTTCTGTTGGGTCACAATGCACCATCTTCAACAAAAACTCCCCTTTAGATAACGCTGTACCGCAGGGATCATTAGTGGACCCACTCATTCTCCTTTTGTATACGTTACAATTTCTGAAATAGTCACATATACGTAAAATATTCTAAAATATATATTTAATAAATATAATGTATACAATAAAAATAAAAATATAACTAAATATGAACTCAAAGGTGCGATTTAGTGCCTTCTTGTTCATAAAACAGAACGTAAGCTTCTCCGCTCACGAGGGATCTCGATGAAATAGGGGATACGCGAGAATCATTATATTCGTGCCACGTGCCCGCATACGGATGCCTACAGTAGGCAGTGTAATGCCCGCTGTAGGTAGTCCCACTATGATTTGATAATGCGTACAAACTGTAGCGGAAAGGGGCTACATTGTCTGCCGCATAATTACTCATATCCAAACCCTCTAACGGAAAATCGATGGTTACATTCAATTTTCCTCTGAATCGATCCATCGAAGAAAACCTTTTTAAATGTATCACTAAAATTTTGGGTTACTTGTAAATTGATAGGGATTTGGTACACTCCCTTCTCTCTTTGCATTTAGCACATGTTAGCTTCTCGACGCCATCCAACGTTTCTAAAATATATGAGAGGCTTATAAAGCACAGGTCCAATAACTGATCCTTGTGGTATTCATCGTCTTATGGGTGTCATTCTTTTCAACGTCCGAACTTTGATTGCCAATTAACTCTCACTGGACTTTCAAGATGGAGACGATCAAAACAACGCTCAACATCGCTAAAGAGAATTTGGAGAAAGAGATAGAGCGTTTCCACGCCAAATGGGAAGAGGTCAATCCCAGACCCCATTCTGGCGAACTATTGGATAATACCATGAAAGACCTTTGTAAACATTCGAAAAACATCAAAGAGAAAAGAAATGAGTGGGTAGAATTACAGACGAGGAAAGAAAAATTGATGTGAGTATTTGCTTCTGTTCCAGAGAATTTTCTGTGAATTTTTGTTGAGTTTTCAGGGGGGAATTTGAAAGATTCAGTTTCGACCCGCCGAAACTAGACTTGATAAAAGACATTGAAGACGGTCTGAAGAAAGAAGAGGAGTCTTGGGCCGTTTTCGAAGAATTTAGTTCAGGTACATTCAGTTGTTATACAAGAAAAGTTATTTCATCGCTTTTTTTCAGAATTCGACGAGATGAAAAATGAACCGTGGATAGTCTTCAGGAAGAAAATCCACAAACTCGAAGATTTCCTGAAACAATGGCAGGAAAAGCTGGAGAAAACGGAAAACACCCAGCTAGTAACAAGGCTCCTGCGAGAAATTCATAGATACGAGGTAAATAATTTCATCCTATGAAAACATCTAGTTGCAACTGTGGTTTAAACAAGGTAGTAGTGAGTGGAGATTTTGTATAATTGAGATGTATAAAAGTTTCCTTAATACAGAGCCAAAGTAATTTCTAGATTTTATTCCGCTTTTCTCTTGTCAATTTTATACGTGTATGTCATCTTGTGGTACCTACTCGAAGTTCTATATTGGGCAGACTGGTAGAATAGTCGATAACAGAATATCTGAACATAGGAGTAATTTTAGTAAGGATAAACAAATTCAACGTTTGCAAATCTCTCAGCTGCAGAACAGCATCCATTTGTATATGATTTTGATGTTTCACTTACTGAGAATGAAGATTCCAGAATGAAACTCTTCGATAGTTTTGGGAAAAAATCTGAAAATTACGTCAATTTACTATGTGATTAATCAGAATTGGGTGACTAATCACTTTTGTAATAATTTTAAGTGGGTAATTAAGGATGAAATGGTGCTTTTTCCGTTCCTAGGATCAATACCTATTATTCCCAAACACGTTTTTGAAAGTAGGTACATTATATCTTCCCTGATCCTATTTACGTATTTTATTCAGCATGTCTTGGCAAAATATAGCAATCAGTCACCGTAACATGTTTATAGAAGGGATATGTCATCAATATCGAACGATTCCTATGTTTATTGCTTATTTTCATTTCTTATGTTTCAGGGTGTTACACCATCATTAAAATTTGTCAAAGGGGAAGATTTTTCGGAAAAACATTGGATTGATGTTTTCAACCTTCTCGATATGGACATCAAGCCGGTGGATCAGTTGATTTTGAACGATTTTTTGGAAGCTTCCAAACACATACAAAACTCACTTAAAGATCTACAGGTAAGCAGAGCTTGATTTATATAATTTCAATACAATTTTTCCTCAACATTCAAAAAATAAACTTGTCGTAAGACTACTCTTGGCAAAACCTGGTACAATGTTTGATAATATCTCATGGATTCAACGAGCAAACGTCTTCTTGCGAAGAAAATATTGATAACTGGAGTCAGTATCACACCATTGCTTTATGGCCTTATTTTTGTCATGCCATAGAGTAATAGGCAAAAATGGTTAGCCTTTAGTATCGAAAATATATTGAACTGGGCCAAGAACTGAACCCTGTAGGAATCCATACTGGATATCGCGTTACTGCAGAGCACTACATATCTAAGTTTTTTCAATAATAATTTGTTCCGAGTTATAGATGTATAGTTTGATTCATAAAGAATCTTGTAAACTCTTTCTTATAATAATTTTTTTTTCAATATTTAGCTGATTGCCAAAAAAGCTGCAAGTGAAATTGTTGTTAGGCAAGCTCTAGCTGAGTTAGACCAATGGGACGTGCTTTGCAGATTTGTGGTAACTACTCACAAAGATTCCAGAGACAAGGACATTTCTTTGATTAAGGATTTCAAGGAAATTCTCAACAAGGTAAAGATCACTTTGGTTGCATTGAGACACTGGTAGGTTATCATAATTTCCCTTTGTTCTAGATTGGTGACAACCAAAGCTTACTTCAATCGTTGAAGAATTCTGCAGATTATGATTCATTTGTAGAAAAGGTGACCATTTGGGAGAATAAATTTGGAGATTTGGACTACTATCTGTCGTCTCTGGCCCAAATTCAACGAAAGTAAGGATTAATTTACTCTATCGGACTTCCCTAAAAAAAAGTTGTTTAAAAACCTCTTTTTTATTGACTAAGGCATGTATGGATGTATAGAAAATAGTGTCCAAACAAATTGATAAAATGAATTCTAAAAATTCTTCACTTAAACATTTTTAAACAGTGCCATCACCAAAATTAAGTCATATTTTTCAACTGTTCTATTCCAATATTTAAGGTCATCACGTGACTAGTGAAATGTCTGACTCACTCTCATTCTAAAAATTTCCATATTTTTTGTAGGAGATTTTATACGAATATCTTGAATTGCAGAATGATTTTTCTTGAATAACTCCCTTCAAAATTGAAAATATACAATTATGTCTTAGTCAAGTCATAAAGCCTAATTTTAGTTGTCAGATTTTAACAATGAATTATATCGCAATGGCCTGGATTTCGCCAGGAACTTGAATTTGTTTTGAATAAACGCATCTCATGTCGGTCCTCCCAAATAGCTTTGTTAAAAATTTCTCTAGATAGGTAATGGCAAAGGTGTTTTGGTACGGGGTTTCATGTACAAATCTTGGTATCATTTTCGGATCATTTTGAAGAGTTTGTCTTAATTTGCTATGATTTAGGCCTAAAAGAAGAAGAGAGGTAGGTAAGTGATATTGATTCTTCATCTCAAACTGTATCGTTTGAGATTACCTCATCACAGGCTCACGAAATGGACAAAAAATTCTCTAGATCTGAATTTATTCAATTACTTGCCTAGGAGTATCAAATCTTTAAATAATATTGGAAAATTCAAATCCACAATGGAAAGACATATTTTATCACATTGTTTTTTTACAGTAGAAGAATATTCCCACAAACAATTTAAAGGTTCAAAAGTTTTAAATTTTATATGTTTTTTATTCTTTGAATGTATACGGTAGCTACACTTTTTATCTGTTTTTTTTCTTTGCCAAAATTGTCTTGCCAAAAACACTATTGTCTGTAACAATTATAAGGTTATTAAAAAAATTGGAGTGTTCAACGGTTTTAAAATTTCATTTATTTTCTCCTTTTAAATCTTGTATACATTGAATTTACATATATATTGTAGTTGTATATTTTGTATATTTTTGAGTTCATTATATACTTTTTACCTGTTTTTTTCTTTGCCATAATTGACTTGCCGAAAACAATATTTGTGGCTAAAGTTAAATGCCTCGCTTATTTCGGAAAACTGAGAAATTCACTTTGAGGACGTTTTGAATGAACTTGAGGCACATTTCAAAATCAAATTCATCAAATTTAACACAGGCCGAGTTGTTGATTAGACATTTACAATGATTGAAACGCTGTTTTTTAAATAGATCACACAGTAAATCAAATATAGAATTCAATTCAGTATCCAAGGTTCTATTACTTTTCTGTAAATATCTGACAGAAATCGACTACTTCCCTAGCTTATATCAAGACGAATATTGAACTATATCTGATTTTCAAAATTTAGCAAATTTAAATTATTTTGATTGTTACTCTACATTCAAACTGATTTCAGATGGCTATATCTGGAACCGATATTTGGCAGCGGAACATTGGCTCAAGAGAGAAGCAGATTCGAAAGAATAGACAGGGACTTCCGCCACATCCTAGGCTTCATCGAAAAGGATCTGCGTGTAGCAGCTCTGTGTCGTTATCCCAATTTGAGGTCACTTTTGGAGACGATCCTGGACCAGTTATCCAGGTGTCAGAACAGTTTGGACAACTTTTTGAAGGTACAGTTCCTCTTGTGTTCCACAGGGATCAAGTTTGGGGCCAATTCTGGTTGGGATTCATAAAATCGATTATGCACGTTGAATATTCTCATATCAAAGTATCCAATTTGGACATGTTTATTCGTTTCAGGAAAAACGAGAGAAATTTCCTAGATTTCTTTTCCTTAGTGACGATGATCTGTTGGAAGTTGTAGGTCAGTCTTCCAAGGAACAAGTGATTCAAACCCATTTGAAGAAAATATTCGTAGGAATCGGAAAAGTTCAGTTGTCATCTAATGGTCAGAGCATTGTTGCCATGTCTTCTTCATCGGGAGAAACAGTTTTGCTTTTCAATCCAGTGAATATCCAGAAACCAGTTGAGGTAGGAAAATTATCGAACCAGAAATTCATTGAACTAACTCGTCATGTCAATGAAAAATGAATGAAGAGTATCAAAAAAAAAATTAATTTCAAGGAATGGTTGAACGATCTTGTGAAACAGATGCAGATTACGCTAAAAGAACTTCTAGTAAACTGCCAAAAGGAAAAGGCCGCTCCTGATCCGTTATCATATCCTTCCCAGATACTTTGTCTCTCAGACAGCATTACATTCACTGCGAAATGTGAACAAGCAATTGCCAGTATGACAGTTCCTCCTTTACTGGCAAAATACAAGGTAAGAGAGCTTCACATAATCGCCTCATTATTATTATCTATAACCCCAGCCACTCAAAATTAGGAATTAAAAAAATGTGTACCCCAAGGATCAATCCTAAGACCACTGTCAATCGCTATGTATACGTGTACCTGTCTACTCTTATTATTTCTAGACGCAACTCGATCATTATAGCTCTCTAGAACTGAATAGTAGTTCTCTCAGAGCTGAAGGAGATATTGTTCTGGAACTGAAACTGAAAGCATTATTGCTTGATACTATCCATCATATATCAGTGTTGGAGGAACTCATGGACAACAACATAACCAAGGTTTCCGATTGGACGTGGCAGAAACAGCTGAGGTATAAGCTCTTGAATGAAATTCTGTATTATGAATCTAGGAATAGCTTGTGATTCTAATTCCGTTTTAGGTATTATGCCAATTCTGTGGGCGAAGTGACAGTGAAGATGGCCAATGCAAGAGTTGAGTACTCGTACGAGTATTTGGGTAATGCTCCCAAACTAGTAAGAACGCCCCTGACTGATAGATGTTTCCTCACTTTAACACAGGTAAAACTCATAACATTCGATCATTCATTCCATATCACGAAATTGATAACAGGCTCAAGACTGAACCTTGTGGAATACATCGGAATTATTTTTAGGGGATTCATTTAGGGATGGGTGGCAATCCATATGGACCCGCTGGTACTGGAAAAACCGAATCAGTCAAGGCTCTGGGCGGTCTTTTGGGAAGACAAGTTCTAGTGTTCAACTGCGATGAGGTATAGTACACCATACAGACCACTTATCCAATGAATAGATTGCTCTTGACGGAAATCACGAAAGATATAAACAGATCACAATACAGATATATGAACAGATCGCGATTAATGAAAAACAATATCAAGTGCAAAGGATCTGAGTGACAAAGAAGCGACTAACATGAACACATTCCAAATATATTCAAAAACAGCTAGAAATGTACCGAAAGCTTCTGGAACTAAAGTATGAGACTAACTCATATTTCCTAAGGTGCACCTGCATTTATGCAATTTTTAGTTGTGTTCAGAATCTGATAACCCTTTTTGGTATGACATGTAATAATCGCCCTAAGCATTGAAATAAATTGGCCAAGTCAATGGGGTCCAAATCATCAGATCCAACAATCCTGAAAAAACTCTGATGTAAACTAGACCCTTTGCATTTGAAAAAATATTACGTTTCATTTACTGGTGAATATTCGTACAGGGTATAGACGCTGCCTCAATGGGACGTATCTTGACAGGCCTAGTCAAAACAGGAGCTTGGGGATGTTTCGATGAATTCAACAGATTGGACGAAGCCACCTTATCAGCAATTTCCATGTTGATACACGCCATTCAAGTTGCAATAAGAACGGACAAAAACAGTGTTCACCTCCTGGACCAAGAGGTAAGTCGTCGCAGTCATGGAAAATGTGGCCCCAAATTGGACCCCCCAGGAACCCAAACTCATTGAATCTCTTCAAGGTTTCTGTCAATAAACACTGCGGAATTTTCGTTACCCTTAATCCTGCTGGTGGTGGATATGGCGGCAGAAACAAGTTGCCCGACAATTTGAAACAGTTATTCAGACCAGTTGTCATGACGCACCCTGACAACGAACAGATAGCTAGAGCTTTGCTGCACTGCGATGGATATCTGAACGCCAACCTCGTAGCCAAAAAGTTGGTAGAAGTGTTCGATATATCTAGGTGATTTTTTTTAATATTTCACTACACTTTCACATGTCATCAAAACTCAAGAAAATAGTGAATAATGTTTGTATAATTGCACTTTATTGTCACAGCTGAGGATCTTGAGTTTCTAACCTCAAACCTCACACAAACAACCTAAAGGTATGGAAACATACCAAGAAAGAATCTCCATAAACAGATATATATTATTCGTGTCATGATTTATCTTTTGTTTCCAGCAAACTCTTAAGCAAGAAGCAACACTATGACTGGGGTTTGCGATCGATCAGAACGGTTCTGAGCGGCTGTGGTCGAGCACTCAGGAAATTCAAAGCTCAGAACGTCGATGGAAACTTCAGTTCGAGTCCAGAATTGGCAATCGTAGTACAAGTTCTCAAAATTGACACTCTGTCTAAACTTTCTTTCGCAGATAGTATCAAATTCTCGTCCATCATCAAGGATGTATTCAGAGATGTAGATGCTGAGGTTTCAAAGGATGATATTATGAGGAAAAGTATCGAAGAAAGCTTTGAAGAGATGGGGCTGGTGAAAAATGAGAGACAGGTCTGTCAAACTATCACATATCTGCTTATTTCCCTTTAGGTGACCGATTAAAAAAAAGTAGCGGCGTCCAAATCACAATAGTGGTCAGCTTACTTAATTTTATTTTCTTTCTGTTCAAGATCAACAAATGTATGGAGTTTTATGAACAACTCCAACAGAGAATGGGTGTGGCCATTGTTGGACCTCCGAATTCTGGAAAAACCACTATTAGGCAGTTGGTTCTTCGGGTAAATTTTCTTTATTCAACATATTTTCACCTATTAAATGAAAGAAGAAATGTTTTTCCTCCATACGTTGCCCAGAAATATTTGTTCCTCCTCCAAGAGTTTTCCATAGTTTTACCAAAAACATCATTATTCGTCCATTTAAAAAAATCTTGGTATCGAAAATTATCGGAATTTTCCTTTCTAGACTCTATCCAAACTAGGTAAATCGATCAAATCATATTGTGTCAACCCCAAGAGCATGACACGGTCTCAGCTTTTGGGTAAGATGGATTTGGACTCGAACCAATGGAATGATGGCGTTTTGACAACCTTCAGCCTACAAGTAGCATCAGAAAATGCAGGTGAGTACTTCGATAGTCATTTAAATCAACAAGTCAAACTTTTTTTTCCACTCAGATGTATGGTCATGGATAGTATGTGACGGAGATATAGACCCAGAATGGGTGGAATCCTTAAACTCTGTTCTGGATGATAACAGACTTCTTTCGCTACCTTCTGGTTGGCGTATTCAATTTGGACCCAACGTAAACTTTCTTTTTGAAACCCACGACCTCAATAGCGCTTCTCCCGCCACGATTTCCCGATTGGGCATTGTTTTTCTGAGTGAGGAAGACCTAGAGTTGGGCAACTACGTTACTAGTTTCGTGAAAGGGTTGCCAGAAGAACAGAGGCCCGTTTTGGAACCACTTATAGGAGATCATTTCTTGAGAGGTGACTTTGAATGCATGCATACAGTTTTGTGAAGAATTAATCACAACATGAAGAAAATCATAGCTACTCAATTTTTTTCAGCTGTGAATTGGATTATGAAAGATGGAGATGTGACTATCCCTTGCTCCCAATTATCAATCGCCAAAACAGGCCTCACACAGTTAGCTGAAGTTACAAGCAGAATCCACTTCTCTGTTGCTCTCATCAACGGACTGGGACAACAGCTCCAAGATGATTTTAGGGAACTTTTCGCGCAACAAGTAAGCCAAAGGTGTCATGCGCGCACTCTATACCGAATACCGAATCACTAGTCAATCCCCAACAAACGTTGAGAAACTTCTAATTTTTTATTTCAATTATTTGTTTGAATTCTCTGTTTCTGAATTAGAGGATATTTTTAAGGTTTATGAATGGACTGGTGATCATGCCCCACCTCTCATCCTCAAGTCTAGATACAATAGAGACAGAGACATCATCGATTCCTATCATACAAACCCTAATATCAACCTGGACAGTATTTCTCCTGATATACCACTGGTAGAAACAAGCCAGATAGCGCAATATCTAGATACTCTGAGAGTTTGGCTGAAAGAGAAGAAAGAACATAACTTCTTGATTGTGGGTGACCATGGATCAGCAAAAACGTGAGTTGTTCTTCAAAATATTCAACAAATGTTTTCATTTTCAATAGTTTTACCAAATACAGCATTTTTCAAACGTACCTTCAAATTGGTCAAACTTGTTCATAAGAAGAAGACATTCTGCAACTGTTTGTTCTGTTTTCAGACTGCTTTTGAGGACCTTAGTCTTTGAAAGGACCGATCTGGATATAGTTACCTTGCACTGTAGTGGAAATTTGATGCCCAATTTTGTGATAACAAAATTGTCAGAGGTGAATACGTCACAATAAAATTACAAAAATATCGCTGAACATATTTGTTGCAGCATTGCCTTTCAGTCAACACACACAGAGGGAAAGTTCTGAAACCAAAGAAGGGCAATCTGGTCCTCCATTTCAAAAATCTCCATCTCCTTAAACCGGACAAGTGGGGCACCAATATTCTCATCGAATTCTTGAGTCAGGTAAGATCAGCGCTAGTTCGAGGTGGCGTTGCAGGAAGAAGCATGAGATGAAAGCAGGAATCGACAGTTGTTTGGCGGAAAGCGCGACAGAAAAAACTTTTTTGAGAAATACATATGAGGGAGATCGGATTTCCTAAGGATTGTACGAGTATGAACAAAAAACTGTTTGTGATTGCTATTTTAGCAATTTAGTAAAAACCACAAAAAACGGTTGAGTCGAATGTATACATTACCAGATCTGGTTTAATTTGAAACTTGTATAATAATATATAACGAACAATGGCCAGAAATTGAATATATTTTTGTTTTTCCTACAAAAAATCGCTAAGCTTTCGACAAATTGTTCTTCAGTGGCGCAAACATGGACTGCCTAGGACGAATATCCTCGAACTTAACGTGTTTTTCCAGCTCGTTAATCTTCGCTTGACTCTGCAGAATTTTCGCCTTCAGTTTCGCCACCTCCTGTATATTCCCCTTCTCCTTGTTATCTATCTCCTCGTTCGCCTCGGCTATCTTCGATTCCGAGTGAACCTTCAAGCTCTCGTATTTCTTCTCGAGGATTTCTATCACTGTTCTGTACTCGCCCAGTTCGTTTTTCAGGATATCCTGATTTTCTTTCAGACCTTGGATGACGATCTTGGCTTTGCCAAATTTCTCCAGCAGGTCGTTGTAAGAAGTCTCGAGGTTCTCCATGTAGGTTTCCAGGACGTTGTTTTTGTCGAGTAGCTCCTGTCTTTCGGTCCAGACTTTTTTGAGGAAATCGTCGTAGTTTATCATCACTGCCTGAAGAAAGCGAAATTAATAGAAAATTATATAAAACAAGACAACACTACAAGAATACCACAGAAGACGAATTAAGTTTTCCAAATATTCATATGATGGACTGTTGTTTCGTATCTTAACAAGTTCATTTTCAGAATATACCTAAAGGTTTCCCCAAACCAAAGCGGCAACGCGAATTCGATAGTGGGATATGTAATAATACATACCGGTGTGATTATTCGTATTACGAAATGCAGACAAGCTAAGAAATAAATATGGTTTGCTTCGTTTACTGTTTTTCTAGCAATTCACACGGTTCCCATTTTCCGTTCCCGCTCCCGCGTTCCCGCTTTGGTTTGATGGAACCTTAATCCTCCAACTAATTCAGGATGCCTTTCAATCAGTCAACAGTCTAGTTATTATCATTATCGATAATAACGCTTACCTGAAATCCATTCTCATCCAACGAGCCAACCTTCATCTTCACCTCCAACGCCTCATTCTTCAGCTTCAGTTCAGTTATTTCCTTTTCCAATTCTTTCATTTTGGCTTTGTTGTTCTTTATGAGTACATCCTTTTCCTGAACAACCTCCTTATACTGCCCAAGCTCATTGGTTTTCGATAATAGGTCCTTGGAAACAGGCTCTTGCATTCTAAAAATCTGGGAAAAGAAGATTGGGATAACAGTTTGTATGCATAGGAAATCGAAATCAAACTAACGCAAAAAATACTTTTTAAAAACAAGATTTTTCAATTTTTCCCGGGAGCGGTGTTCATCTAGACTTCAGGAAGACTGCGACTGTTTTCATTTTTTATTTCAATCTCGCTGATCGAATCGATCGCTAAGCAACTCGGAAAGTGGACTGATCAACCTAGATTAAAACTGGATTCTCCTCCATTCTAGCCCAATGAACATTTCTCTTTGTTGTGGGTTCCAAAAAATTGGCCCCTGTTCGTGAAATTGACAAACAAGTTCAGATTGAGGTTATGTTCAGGTTTCAGAACTTGTGAAATCTGCCACAAAGTTATATCAACAATAAAACATTTCAGCTGCTTACTGCTTCAACTCTGCATGCTCACATAATCAAAACATATTGGTACTCACTCTTAAAATATCCATTTTCTGTAAAATCTCGAACATTCAGGAGAAATGCGTGCAAATTTTGACATAACAACTCTGACATTACCTTTGCTTTCAGTTGATCGTCTACAGGGGATTCTTCGACGCGAACGTGGAGTTTGTAGGAATTGAAAACATAACCTTAGTAGGATCTTTAGCTGCCAGTAACAGCTTGTCGAAGAGATTCACATCAAATATGCGAGTATACAACGTAAGGTGAGGGTTTGTAGATGAAGTTAGTTTTGTTAGAAAATCCTTGAATCAACTTTGAATCGTTTCTGCAGTCATTATATTAGTACGTTGCATTTATTTGCGCAAGCAGCTATGAGAAGACTAATTTTATTTTCAGGCGAATGCAATATTTAGCAAAACGATAGAAAAAAGTGAACAAGTTTTGCAAATAACATGAGACAAATGAAGTGTCGAGTAAAAATTTTCATCTAATCCAGCATTGAAAAAAGAATTGTGCTGTTCCAAATGCAACAACGCTTGCAGCCTTAGTAATAAATTATAATAATAATAAATCGCCTTTATTCATTACAAGATCTACATTAAATGTGAAGCTTTAGCACAATGCTGTTTTTCAACTATATCGCGTTACTTGGGCGTTTTATAGATACTAAATAAGTAAATAATACGTCAATGGTTAATATTTTATTGCAAATTAAGCCTAAAATGGAAACAAATTTTTTTCAAATAGCACGAATATTTTTTTGCAACTCGGAAGAAAATTGAATGTTAAAGTTTTGTTTCCAACTCGAAACCAGGCGTATCTCAAGGATCCACACTGGGCCTGTCCCATTTCAATATTTTGTGCAATGAATAGTTTGTAAACAAATATTTTTGGTACTAATGATATCTTTTAGTTTGCCAGAAGCAGAAGATTTTTCAGTCATAGTCACGGCCTATCTAACAGCAATTCTAAAAAGTCGCTTTCCCACTCAACACTTACCGAAAGCAAAAATAGTCAAGATTGCAGTCTCTATGATATCCATTTACGACAAGGTGAGTACTGAGTGACTTAAAGTTTGAATGAATTTTTCTTTCAAAAACTCTTCAGTTCCCAATTCTTTCGCGACTTCACCACTAATTGTTCCAGATACGCAATACCTTCCCTCCTGTACAAAACAAGCACTACAGTTTCAGTCCCCATGATGTAACAAACTGGTGCAAAGCAATTTTACGCTATAAAAACACTGAGGATAGGGAACCAGAAACTTTCGTGCTGGAGGTAAGATTTTCTGAATTGAAACAGCTGATTTGGCAAAGAATACATTGGTCAAACAAGGCGATTCTCAAACAATTGTGTCAAAGAGTATCTCGCCAAGCAGAGATGACAAACTCAAATGTTTCTGAACCTATTGAGATGATCAAATAAATTGTAATTTTCCAGGTGGTTCGTTATGAGGCGGTGAATATTTTCGGAAACAGACTTGTCAATGAGAGTGATCGAGACAGCCTGAACAGAATAGTGAATGAAACGCTTCAAAGTCAGTGGGGAATAAGTTACACAGGGCGTTCACACACGATTTACCATGTCCCCATCGGTAAGCACTCTGACAATTCAGGGAATTCTGAGCTGGTGGGACTAACTAAAGAAGAGTGGAGTTCATTGGTACAATCTGGAATCACTCAGTGCGGTACGTCACTACTTTGGCCTTGCAGTAATTACAAAAAAATCAATAGGGGTGGAATCTGGTTTACTAGGAGGGAAACAGAGTTGAGACATTAAAAAAAATTTTAGAGCGTGATGGCCAATTCTTAGATTTGATAATCAACGACGAGCTACTAGATTTGACAGCGAGCATTTTGAAAACTGTCAGCTCTGCCGGAGGAAACGTGTTACTGGTGGGCAAATCCGGTGTAGGAAGGCGGAGCGCTTTAAAAATAACTTCGGCTCTACAATCTGCAAGGATCATCGTGCCCTCTGGCGAGCAACAACAACAGTTAAACAATGATTTGAAAGTGGTGAGTGGTACGAAAAACTTAATCAAGAATTTGAATGTGTATATCGGAAAAATAACGGCCAGGAATCCGATCCTTGCGACATACCAAAACTAGTTAATGCCATTTTTTGTTTGTACTAGGCCATGCAATACACTGGAGTGGAAGGGGAAGAGGTTTACTTCCAGATAGAAGATTACATCCTGAATGAAGAGAATAACTTGAACATTTTCAACCTACTGATATCATCGGGAGAGGTAAGAAAATTCAGCTCCCGTTTACGGAAACAGACTGATTCATGAGAGTTTTGTTTAGGTTCCTGGCTTGTATAGCGCAGCAGAATTGGATTCTCTTGTGAAAGCTTTGAAAGAAGAGTCGGACAGAGAGAACTTTGACGGCAGTTTGATTCAATATTTTTATGAAAGTAAGGTTTGAATTTTGAGTAACATCAACATTTACAGACCAAGGATTCATTTCCATATTGATTGGATGTAGCCTATCTTAGTATACGCATCGATGCATCGATTTTGTGGTAATTTCGTGATAATTTCCTTCTAGGAGTGAAGAAAAATCTCCATGTGGTAGCCTGCTTGGATGTAGACAACGAAAACCTGTGGAATATTTTCCAGAATTGTCCCTCTCTTCTACAAGATAGCTGCATCATATGGAAATCGGACTGGAGCACTGCTACTGTAGAAACGATACCAAGGATTATTTTGGAAAAGTTGGTACTCAAAAGTCAGCGGTTAACTCACAATCGGTTTAGCTTTTGTACGAATCTGAGATCCGCAGGGTTTCGCTGCGGATCTCCAAATGTTGATACTTTTCGTAAACTTTTCTTTTGGTCAATAAGTGCATATTGTATACGATTTCGAAAATAATTTTGAAATGCATTCAATGCATATCCCCTTATACCCATATTATTTAAGATGTCTAATAGAGTATGAAAAACAATTAGGAAAAACTGTCAAAATCTTCTTTCTGGGTGACCATGATACTCCTTGCAGGAATTCTTCCATTCATTGTACTAACTGTATATACCACGTCTTATATTTTGTGTATTCTGTATATTTGTGTATTACTTGATGTTAGTTCTGTCCACATTATTTATTTATTGCATATTTCTTATTGTCCTCTAAGTGTTGTAAGAATTACTTCATGTCTATAATCTGTTTTACTTTGTCCTACGTTATATATATATATATATATATATATATATATATATATATATATATATGTACATTACTAAGTTCATGGGTTGAACCGCGTTGAGAGTTTATAACTCGACGTTTCGGCTCCTGCTTTGGAGCCATTTTCAAGAGTGTGACTGCGAGGCCTCTATCTGCCTACTCCTCGAGTCGTGGTCTTGAGAGATATCAAGGTCTCAACCTGCCTACTCCTTGATCTCAAAAGACTTTGAAAGTTCATTTTCAGAATATGCCTAAAGGTTTCCCCAAACCAAAGCGGCAACGCGAATTCGATAGTGGGATATGTAATAATACATACCGGTGTGATTATTCGTATTACGAAATGCAGACAAGCTAAGAAATAAATATGGTTTGCTTCGTTTACTGTTTTTCTAGCAATTCACACGGTTTCCATTTTCCGTTCCCGCTCCCGCGTTCCCGCTTTGGTTTGATGGAACCTTAATCCTCCAACTAATTCAGGATGCCTTTCAATCAGTCAACAGTCTAGTTATTAGCATTATCGATAATAACGCTTACCTGAAATCCATTCTCATCCAACGAGCCAACCTTCATCTTCACCTCCAACGCCTCATTCTTCAGCTTCAGTTCAATTATTTCCTTTTCCAATTCTTTCATTTTGGCTTTGTTGTTCTTTATGAGTACATCCTTTTCCTGAACAACCTCCTTATACTGCCCAAGCTCATTGGTTTTCGATAATAGGTCCTTGGAAACAGGCTCTTGCATTCTAAAAGACTTTGAGATCAAGGAGTAGGCAGGTTGAGACCTTGATATCTCTCAAGACCACGACTCGAGGAGTAGGCAGATAGAGGCCTCGCAGTCACACTCTTGAAAATGGCTCCAAAGCAGGAGCCGAAACGTCGAGTTATAAACTCTCAACGCGGTTCAACCCATGAACTTAGTAATGTACATATTTCTGACCGCGGAAACCTTTCCGAACATATATATATATATATATATATATATATATATATATATATATATATATATATATATATATATATATATATATATATATATATATATATATATATATATATATATATATATATATATATATATATATATATATATATATATATATATATATATATATACATCTAACTTCGTCAACAAGGGATCTCTTCTACCAATAAAGCATATTTAAAATCATTAATATTATTATAAGTCAGTCTACTACCAACATCAGGCATCTCGCAATTTTCCAGGAAAATGGAAACATCTCCAAATTACAAGAGGGGTAGAAAACACTGATAGTAGGGATAAAACCCTGTCGATCCTATATTTCCTCTCTTTTTCGTCGCAAATTAGTTTCACAATTGTTTTTTTTTTTCAATGGATGAAGTTATATCATCTTCAAATGATTCATTTCGGTCTGTCACTGCTCCCTAACAACAATTTTTTTTTCAGAAATAGTTCCACTAATGACGTGAACGATTCCAAAATGTCTTGCAGTGAAGGATTCTCCTCGATATACGATGTGATGCAGGGTCACAATTCCACTCCTTCACGGTACATATCCATGATCAAACTGTACGAAAGCACTTTCGAAGAGAAACTGTCAGGTATCAAAACAAGACAACAAAAACTAGAGGTGAGAATAGCACTTTCCTGAGCAAGTATCCTGTTTCCAATACGTAACTGAGACTGGACTAGACTAACAAACCATTTGTTTTTTTTATACTCCTCAGGCTGGTGTATCCAAACTGACAGAAGCAGAATCTTTAGTGAAAGATTTGAAGCAGAAGGCAGCTGAGAAGCAGACGATGCTGGAAGAAAAAAGATCCAAGGCAAATACGGCACTGGATATGATCAGTAATACCATGCAAAACGCTAATTCACACAAAGAAGAAATGGAAACTTTGAAGAGCAAGACGCAGGAAGAGAATATCCAACTGATGAGAAGGTAAATTCATGATATAATATCTTCTGGGACAGAAAAACGGAGAAATCGATTAAGAAACACGTTGGAGAAAAGAGTGGTCCAAGTGTGGATCCTTGAGGAACTCCACCATTGTTGAAATTATTTTGATTGTATTGTCTGAAAACGTACTTGGGATTGGGTCCATGATTGACACTGCAGGGAGTCATAAAAGTCAAAATATGTCACATTCTATCATGAGAGGGTACAAACTTGTGGCTTTCATAATCTTTCCAATTGAAATCCAAGATATGTACCGATAATTAATGAATTGAGCTTTGGATAGCCAACATTATCCCTATTTCTAATCTTGGCTTTCTTAAATTCATCGGAAGGTTTGATACGATAAAATTACTTTCATAATGACTGAATTTGTTGTATAGGAGGTTATCATTTCTTGATAAATCATCTTGCCAGTTCAGGAGTTCCTCAAGGGTCAAACCTGGGACTGTTCCTGTATAGAATTTTCATCACTATTGACAGTATTAAAGAACGCTCAGATCTTCAACGGGACTTGAAGACAGTGAGACCTGGTTTCTACGTAATTTTCACAAACTGTACATATTTAGAGTATGCCGTTCAAAGATTTGGGTGTTCTTTTAACAGCAAAAAATTACTTCATAATTCCGCTAAAAAAATGTCTGTATATTCTCGTAGGAAAAAAGAGATAGAAGCGGAACTGTCAGAAGTGGAACCTCTGATAGAAGAAGCTAGATCAGCAGTGGGAAATATCAAATCAGAATCTTTGTCAGAAATAAGATCCCTGAGGGCACCTCCGGAGATCATCAGGGACATACTGGAAGGAGTATTGAGGCTTATGGGCATCCAGGACACCTCTTGGAACAGCATGAAGACTTTCCTCGCCAAAAGAGGAGTCAAGGAAGAGATAAGGTCAGTTCAGACCTAATATCAAATAATATGACTAACAACTTTGATGAAAATTAAACTGAAACAAATAGTACTGTTTATTGTTAATATTCTTTTTCTAGATCATTTGATGCAAGCAGAATCGTCAAAGAAAACCGCCAAGCCGTAGAACGCCTCATGTCGACCAAAAGCGATTCTTTCGACGCCAAATCGGCTAGAAGAGCTTCAGTAGCTGCAGCACCTTTGGCTGCTTGGGTTGCAGCAAATGTCAAATACTCCTACGTCATGGATAAGATCCTACCTCTGGAAAAGGAACAGATCAAACTGAAACAGTAAGAAATTACCTCTCAAAAGTGGTTTTTATACATTATGCAGCATAGCGGCCTCGAAACTGAACCTTGAAGAATATCGATCGCGCACTTTTTTCAGGAATCTGTCCAGTGCTGAAGCACAACTTGGGGAGCTCAGTGCTGGGCTCCTAGATGTGGACGCTACTGTTGCTAAGCTGAAACAGCAACTGTCAGCCTTCACGAAAGAAGCAGCTGAAATCGAAATCGACTTGAACAAGGCTGAAGCAACTCTTGGTGCTGCGGAAGGTTTGGTATCCAAACTTGGCGACGAGTATAATAGATGGCAAACTCAGGTAAAAAAGTTCATTGTATTAGGCTATGAATAATTTTCCAAAGATACTCGTTGGATTTCTTTTCTTCGTTTTTTTAGTTGCAAGAACTATCAGAACAGGTGAACAAACTACCGAAGGATTGCCTGCTGGTTTCAGCCTTCATGACATACCTCTCCAGTGAAAATGAAGAAAAAAGGAAGTAAGTGTCACATTCGTACAGGGGTGATTTGAGATCTTGAACAGGTCGGCAATTTTACACTACCCAATAGTTGAAGTTGAAAATAAAAAATCGGCAATTTTGATGTAAATTTCAATGAAATGTGGGCAAGAATATGTGCTGTTTCTGTCTATCCAACTCTTATAGGATTGATGGCATTGGCTGTTTCATGTCCACTAGACTATGAACATTTAATAATCTAACATTTTTTTTTTTTAGGGAACTCCTCAAACTATTGTGCAAAGAACTTGGAATTCAGGAAATCGACATCGAATTGTTTTTTTCCACCGAAAGAGAACGAATGCAGTGGCAAAGCGAAGGCCTTTCTTCGGACAAAATGTCAATACAAAACGCTGTTATAATTTTGAAGGTGAGTATCATAACCAAGAGGCTCCTGAAAATGTCTAAAAATCCTGGTAAAATCAACCATTCAATTTCCACTCGATTTTTTCAGTTTTTTCAGTTGGATTACGCCTTGGTTTCATATTATCCGCGAGATGGCGCCTTAATCGCTTTGACAAAAAATGAGTTGGGCAGCGTACACATAGCAGCGTTATACGTTCACGACTTTAATTTTCATTTACTTTTTTCGTTAAATTTGTATTAAAATTTCAAGAAAAACAGTAAAACATACAGTTTATAGATCAAAAATGGGAACGAATATATAAACATAACCTTTGCTGATCCTGTCATTTGACAGTTATTTCAGAAATAAGGCGTAATCATAAAAAACAAAAGCGAAATCAAGGTTTTCGCACATATCCACATAAGCATAGTATCCATTGTTTGATCACAATGATTAGCACTTGCAATAGTATCCTCCTTGAGGACCGTTCCGCAAATGGCTGTCAAATGTCCGTAAGGGTAAGTAGTTGTTTTCTGTCAGATATTTGCCTCATATATCTCACTTTGTGGGAATATGATGAGAGAAGGGTATTTCGACTTCGTATAATATATTATTCCATTCATTTATTGATCCTGGTAGAAAAGGAAAGCTTTATATGATTTTTCAACATATTCTATGATGAGATCTAATATATCAAAAACGTTGAATTTTTTGAGATTTCCATTACATTGTTTCAAGGCTGATACGGTTCCATTACTGATCGATCCTACGTCATCAGCTACCACTTGGATTAAACAACATTTGAAACATAAGAACGTCGAGTGTACCACTCAAAATTCTCCCAAGTTCAAAGGAATGCTCGAATTGGCAGTTAGGTAAATTAAATCACATATATCCACAACAAACATAACTGGTTTATTATATATTTCAGATTTGGAAAAACTTTTGTGGTCGAAGAAATTGACACAATTTGCCCTACATTGTTCCAAATCTTAAGGAGAGAGTTCATTAATCAAGGTGAGTGGATACGTTGCCACTTGAGACCACCCCCACTACTCCCACTTTTAGCCCCTCCCCACCATACATCAACCAATCAGAGCACGCCAAGCGATCAGGGTGAAAAAAAAATATTTTTCAGGTGAAAGAAGGCTAATCAAACTCAATGGTAAGTTGATGGACTACCATAGCGACTTCAAGCTCATTCTGTGCAGCAGAGATGAACATCTAAAGCTTCCTCCAGATGTATCCCCGCTCGTAAATCTCATGAATTTCACTGTGACTCATGCAGGACTCACAGGTGAGTAAATATGATACCGAATACTGACAGATACACCAGCTAATTTGTATAAAGTGGCTAACATCTGTTTCTACAGCTGTTTTATTGTTTCAGAGCAACTTTTATCCGGTGCTATTCGTCAAGAAAATCCTGAGCTGGAAAACAGAAAGAAGCACCTCTTGAAAGAAAGGGAGGAAATGGAAGAAAAGCTGAACCAGCTGCAGAATCAGCTGCTTGAAGATTTAGCTAATTCCAAAGGAGATATACTTCAAGATTCGGTACGACGAAAAATATTTCCTTGATCTTCGCTTACGAGTTTATTTGTTACAGAAACTTCTGGAATCTTTGAATAAAACAAAAGCGAGTTCAGAAGCTATAGCGATAGCTCTAAAAGAATCTAGTGAAGTGCAATCAAAGCTGCAGTCGGAATACGATGTGTATAGGGATATATCCTATTTCGGCAGCTCCCTGTATTTCGCTTGCAATGATTTTGCCCAATGCGATGTTATATATCTTCTTTCTGTTACTGCCTTCACTGAATTGTTTTTGAAATCTTTGCAGACTTTTCAGGTAAAAAATCCCAGCTTCGGACTAATGATATAATTTCAGCTGGTATTACTATATTCATCATTATGGATTTTCAGGGCATTGATAGTAACTTGGAATTACAGAAGAAACATTTGCTGCATACCGTTTATAACTATATGAGCAGAGGAATCTTTAAACAAGATAGACTCAAGTTTTTGCTACACGTGGTTTCCAAAATTTTTCCCAGTGAGATATCGAAACAAGAATGGAAGTTATTCTTGGGCAACACAATTCTTAATAAAAATTCTCCTGATGAGCTGCCTCCTTGGATTCCGAAACAGAGTGCTAGTGGAGTGCAGAATATTCAAGTGAGTTGAAATAATATTTCTAGTATTCTATCGAGAACGTTGAAAATAAAGAGTATTAGACTACAACAAATTCATGAATGTAAAATACCAAATATCCACAAATACACTACCCAACAACTGATCTGGTTAATCTTATCTTTTCGCTGTATTCTTTGTTTCTGTATTCTCTTCATCTTCTTAATGACTGTATGTATTCAGATATGTTACTGGATGAATTGATGAATAAGAGAAAATTGCCACTCTATGCAATATCATTCACAGTTGATGTTCTTTGTCATTTTTAATAGTTTATACTTTGGCTATTGAGTAGAGAAGATAAATTAAGTTCTTTGTCAGTGTCTTTGATATCGAGGACATATTTCTCTGATATGTACTTACGCTTTTTTCAGTCCGTTATGCCAGAATTCTATAACGACCTGAAGTTGGAAGAATTCAACATGTGGAAAAACTTCATGAACACCAGCAATTGCGAGAATCAGTTCCCAACACATTGTAAACTTACTGATTTCCAAAAAGTACTCGTCGTACAAGCTTTACGACCAGACAGACTGTACTCCACAATGGTACAGTGTGCTCTGTACATAACAGGTACGATGATATTCATTATTTTTGAACAATGTACATGGTGTGTTGAATATTGTACGTTGTAGATTTATGTTGTACATTGTGAGTTGTACATTTTCCGTTGCACTTTGTGCGTTGTACATTGTACAATATACCTTGCACGTCATACCTTGTACGTTGTACCTTGTATGTTATGCCTTGTATGTTGTACGTTGTTCTAGAACTCTGTACATTGTGAGTTGCACATCGTCCTTCGTACATCGTGCGTTGTTCGTCTTGTAAGTTGTACAATGTTCGTAAACACTATACATTGTTAGTTGAAAATTCTATATTTTGAGAGTTGTACATTGTACGTTATATATTGTACGTTGTTCCAAAGCTCTGTACATTGTATGCTGTTCATTGTATTTATCAACTCATACATTGTACATCACACATTGTACATCATACATTGTACATCATGTTGTACATCATACATTGTACATCGAAAATTGTACATCAAACTTGTACATCATACATTGTACACTGTATGAGGTGAATATATTTTTTTAGGTTTGAAATCACTTGAACCGCCTGTTTTGGATTTATCCTCCGTTTACAAAGAATCAACTAACAATGTTCCGATCCTGATTCTGGCAGTCTCAGGTACTGATCCGACCTTAGAAGTCAGGGAGTTAGCTCAAGCTTCTCTCCAAGAATTTATGGAGGTGAGTATAGCCAAAGCATTGGAAAATTTGATGTATTGATCGGAAAGACTGACACTATCAACATCTTCCAGGTGGCAATGGGTGAAGGCCAAGAAACTAAAGCTTTAGCGGCGTTGAAAAAATGTTCGGGCGCAGGTACTTGGCTAATCCTGAAAAACTTGCATTTGGTCACATATTGGTTACCAGTTTTGACGCAAAATCTCAAAAACATCGAAGGCAACGGAAAGTTTCGGTAAGTGCTTACAACTTTCGCTCGGATTCATCAACAGTTTTAATTATTCTCAAGGTTATGGTTGATTTCCGAGCCTACTTCAAATTTCAACTTCGTACTAGCGCAAAACAGTCTGAAGGTGGTGTATGAAACGTCGCAAGGCATAAAAAGTAATCTGCTCCGCACCTACAACACTTTCGGGAGCGACTATGTGGCAAAACTGAACCAAAACTCTGCGAGGATATTCTTCGTGTTGGCATGTCTCCATGCTGTTCTTCAGGAAAGGAGGAAATACATTCCACAAGGTGAGTCAAACACTCTTATTTCTGTAGATTACTAGGTAATTGGTGTTTTTGTTCAAGGTTGGTCTAAATACTACGACTTCAGCGATACAGATCTGTCGACGAGCGTCAAACTGATCGAGGATTTGTGGCACAATCAAGTCCCTCAGATTCAGTGGAAGTTCGTGAGGGGTTTGACGTCAGATGCTGTATACGGGGGCAGGATTGAGAACTTGGACGATATGAAAATCTTGAATTCTTACACTGATCAGTACTTTGTTGATGATATCTTGAGTCACAGATGGAAGCCTTTCGGGCTTGATATTACTTTGCCGAGTGCAGCACAGTTTGAGGTAATTTTCAGAGTAATTCAGATAGATAGATAGATATTTATTTGCGATAAAAGTGCTACAAAGAACACAAAGTTTTGTCGCTAAAACTGAAAATGTAAATCTATAATATATAACACAAAATACAATTTTTTTACATAATGTAACCTTAGTAATAACACACATTTTCCATGACTAATAGATAAACACGTATTTTCTTTCTGAACGTATTAAAAGTTGCAGCAGATTTGATTTCTAACGCAGTTTATTAAAAATTGAACTTTCAGCACAATAATGTGATTTTTTTACGTTTTGATGTTAAAATAAATTCAAGATGTGGATTTTTTGTGCTCTCCTCGTCTGAGTTAAACATCCTGATCAAACTTCAATATATTTATATTTTTGTGAATGAAGCACGAAATTTTTTTTTTTTAATATTCAAGTTTAGAATGGCAAGAGAGCAAGGGGAATAATTACAGACATATCATCTGCATACATGTATATATTTCCGGAAATTCCATATAGTGGTAAGTCATTAATGAACATAAGGAAGAGTAGAGGGCCAAGTAATGAACCTTGCCCTACCCCGACATTCAATTCCATTTCCTAGGAAGTCTCTGAACCTATGTTCACTGCGATTTGCATATTTTGTAAATGAACATACCCTCTCTAAAATAGTGTATGGTTTGTACATTGTGAGTTGAGACTATCAGTTCACGCGTTTCTCAGATTTGAAAAAGTTTAGGAATTTTCAAGGTGATTACAATGGTTCAATGTTGTCATGCATTTCCTGATTTCAGGAATATCTGAAGGCTATAAGGCAACTGCCTAATATAGACGCACCAGCCATTTTCGGATTGGCCGAAAATATAGGGAGAGCTTGGGAAAAACAAACTTCGGCAAAGCTCATATCTGAACTGAAAAGTACGTATCACCAATCATACCTATGACACTATGAGGAAACTTTTGTTTCGTTAGAGAATAACGTGTGGTGGTGTTCCACAAGGCTCCGTGTTTGGCCCTGTTTCATTTTTCTCTCAGCATCGCAAAGATACACTAAATCATTCGACTTGGTATATCATAAACTAATAATTTTTTTATAGACTTCCACTTGGCCAAAAACATTTCTCACGCTTTCAACCAAGACGTTTTCCAAAAAGGCCTCGCCCCCTTCATGAACGTTTGGAAGAAACTGAACCAGGGCCTGGATTTTCTTAGGATGTCGAACGAGAGGACAATTGAAAAAGGCCCTGCAGTGGAAATGTTTATAAGCGAAGAATTCGACAATGCCCTGATGCTTTTGCAACTGATACACAAGTGTTTCGGGACTCTGAAGAAAATTTGTAAGGGTTTCGTGGTGCCTGACGGCCAGATTCTGGTGGTGGGTAGCTCTCTTTTGAATTATGAGGTGAGAAAAAGAAGGGATGATGTAAATAGTAGCAAAGTGTAACTAGACACTGCATTTGACTCGCTTAAAATATTCTATTGCGTAAATTTAATATTTTTTCAGACCCCCAAACTATGGCTGGATCACTGGAATGGGCCGAAGGAACCAATACAGTACTTACGAAACGCTATGAACAAAATTGTCAACTTATCCAAATGGAAGAACGAAAATCTCAGCGAACTTCTTCAGAAACCAGTTAGTTTATCTACTTTGTTCCATCCAGATGCTTTTTTGGCATCTCACAAGCAGGATTTCTCCAGGTATTTATTTGGAACATAAAAATCATCAGAAGAGGTCTGTATCAATTCAGGCAATAATGAAATTACTGTTTTTTCCTGGTTTTATACAGTTACTCTAAGAATATTGATATTATGTGCTGTACAGTGGACGGACTAAGATAAGCCCCATAGCCACATTGAAAAAAAATGTTCACGGAAAAATTATTAGAATAAAAAAATTTAAATAGTAATTTTCAATTGCAGATGTTCCCTAAACAGCTTGTAAAATCCTTAATAGAGTCAGAATAGATTTGAAATTTGGCAAGCGTACTTGGAAAAGACTGAATGTTGAGAAAAAAAATTGATAAATATTCAAAAAACAATCTGGATGAAAAAAACCATCCTCCAACTCAAGATTAAATATTCAATTCGAGAACGGTTAGAGAAAGATCAATTCTGCGAACGCCAATCGATCTAGAATAATTAAATGAGTATATTCTGAGAATTTGAAAAAAAAATGTTAACGGAAAAATTATTAGAATAAAAAAATTTAAATAGTAATTTTCAATAGCGGATGTTCCCTAAACAGCTTGTAAAATCCTTAATAGAGTCAGAATAGATTTGAAATTTGGCACGCGTACTTGGGAAAGACTGAATGTTGAGAAAAAAATTGATAAATATTCAAAAAACATTCTGGATAAAAAAAAACATCCTCCAACTCAAGATTAAGTTTTCAATTCGAGAACGGTTAGAGAAAGATCAATTCTGCGAACGCCAATCGATCTAGAATAATTGAATGAGTATATTCTGAGAATTTGAAGAAAAAAATGATCCCACCAAAAAATATTTGAATAACAAAAATTTAAATGGTAATTTTCAATTGCAGATGTTCCGTAGTCAGCTCGTAAAATCCTTAATAGAGCCAGAATAAATTTGAAATTTGGCACGCGTACTTGGGAAAGACTGAATGTTGAGAAAAAAATTGATAAATATTCAAAAAACATTCTGGATGAAAAAATCCATCTTCCAACTCAAGATTAAATTTTCAATTCGAAAACGGTTAGAGAAAGATCAATTCTGCGAACGCCAATCGATCTAGAATAATTGAATGAGTTTATTCTGAGAATTTGAAAAAAAATTGATCTCACCAAAAAATATTTGAATAACAAAAATTTAAATAGTAATTTTCAATAGCGGATGGTCCCTAAACAGCTTGTAAAGTCCTTAATAGAATCAGAATAGATGCTAAGCGTACTTAGCAAAGATTGAGTTTTGATAAAAAAATTGAATAATATTTTTAAAGTTCTTGGATGAAAAAAAACACACCCTTCAACTCCAGATAAAATTTTCAACTCGGGAACGATTATAGATACATCAATTATGTGAACGCCAATCGATCCAGAATAGTCGATTTAGCATATTTTGAAAATTTGGATAAAAACATACTAAGCAAATAAATATTTTAATTAAAAAAATATATAAATGGTAATTTTCAGTTGCAGATGTTACGTAGACAGCTCGTAAAATCCTTAATATAGTCAGAATAGGTTTGAAATTTGGCAAGCTTACTTAAAAAAGATTGAATTTTGAGAAAAAAAATTGAAAAACATTCAAAAAAGTTTTTGGAGGAGAAACACACCCTTCAACTCGGGATGAAATTTTCAACTCGGGAACGGTTATAGATAGATCAATTCTGCGAACGCCAATTGATCCAGAATAGTCGAATTAGTATATTCTGAAAATTTGGAAAAAAAAAATACTCAGCAAAAAAATATTTTATTAAAAAAAATTATAAATGGTAATTTTCAATTTTTCAATTTTCCGTAGACAGCTCTTAAAATCAGAATCAGTCAGAATAGATTTGAAATTTGGCACGGACACTTAGGAAAGAATGAGTTTTGAGACAAAAATTGAAAAATATTTTAAAAAGTTTTTGGAGGAAAAAACACCCTTCAACTCCAGATTAGATTTTCAACTCGGAAACCGTCATAGATAGATGAATTCTGCGAACGCCAATCGATCCATAATAGTCGAATTAGTATATTCTGAAGTTAAAGAAAAAACACATTCACACAAAAGTATATTAAATTAAAAAAATATAAATAGTCATTAGAGAGTTACCTAAAAATGCCGTAAAATCCTTAATAAAGTCAGAATCGATTCGAAATCTAGCATATATACTTAGAAAGTATTGAATTTTGAGAAAACAAATTGTAAAAAATTTTAAAAAAATTGGAGATGAAAAACCAACCTTCACAAACTCAAGAGCAATTAGCGATTTAATCGTGAAATTGAACTCTGCCATTTGAGTGGCATATTTAGTCATAATGTAATATTATGTACGTTTATGTCTATTCAATAAAATCATTTATTATTATTATTAAGATGAAATTTTCGGTTATAATTACCCAAGTATATAAACATCTTTCGACTGTATCTCATTAAACAGTCGTTGAAAAAATTTTCAACACTATGGATTAATTTTTCCTTCTAGATCTGGAAAAATACCCATGGACGAACTGTCACTACAGACGAGTTGGAAACCAAGACACAATTCCTTGATCTTAGGCGATTTGCTCGTGGAGGGGGGCCTTTTCGAAAATGGGGTTCTGAGGCACTGTACTCCGAATTCGGAAAATATCAACGCTGTGCCGAATTGTTACTTGAACTGGATTGAACAGGTAAGATAAGGTTCTGAAACCAACTGGAATCGTGAAAAGAACTCAATAATGACTATAAAATCCGCATTCTAATTAAAAGGGGTTTATGTTATTCGATGGTATTTGCAGTTTTGTGATGAACATCAATTATGGGTTACCACAAGGATCAATTTTGGGACCAGTTTTGTTTTGAATGTCTGTTTTGACGAAGATAATAAAAAAATTTATTCAATATTTGGATCAGAAGTGAATCCATCTCTTTGCCGGTACTAACACGTTATTATAGACATCTACTAGATGTGAGAAAATGTCAAAAGAGACCTGAATGAAACTTCATCGTGGTTACACGTTTTTAAATTCCATTAAAATTTCAATATATTTACGTTTAAGCTAAATTTTGGTCTCTAAGTGACCATCTTCTGGAGAAATATTACGTATGTTGTTTTTTTTTCAGAAAAATGTTTTAACCCAAGACAACTACATGGAAGTCCCTGTGTACACCACATCTACCAGGGAGAAGAAGGTTTTCCTGCTTCAAGTCCCCTGTGACATGAAGGAGCGAGACAGATGGATTCAGTGCGGTCTGGCTTTCTATCTAGAACATTGATTACTTCATTGTTGATATCGAAATAAGAAATAAATTCTTTAAAATCTCTGCTGATGATATCAGTATTTAAATTATCGAACTGAACTGTATTCAAATATTTTTAAAGTGACATTCAACAAGGATCAATTTTGGGACCAGTAGAAATAATCACTGATTTCAAGGTTGGTCCCTCGGTTGGTTGGTTAAAAACTGAGGAGCGATAAACTGGGTTTACCCATTATACAGAAACGGAAATTATTTATGGAAATATAGAATTCTCAGTGCATTTGTTGGAAACTTCATGTAGCCAGTCGACCAGTACAAAATATAACAAATACACGCGTATTCACGCAAGTATTCAACTGGACCACTCTACAATGGATTGTCCCCACTTCTAGACCTAGAGCGGCGGCGGCTCTCGCTGCTGTGATGACATGACACTATGACAGTAATAAACAAAATGTTGGAGGTGTGAGGTGCGTCTGGCTTCTCAGGATAGGAATTCTGTGTACGACGTTCCATTGTCTGCTTGAAATTATTTGCTGCAAGAAATGTAACAAATAATTTCTCGTTTGAAAATAAATGCTGTGAGTTCTTATTTGCCATAACGGCATTGAAAATAAAATACATTCTTCGAATAAAAAAAATTATCTTAACTTCTGAAAAATAAACAAAAAAAATTAGGAGTCTAATGTAATAAAGGTTCAAATAAACCACCTTGTTGTGCCAAACAATAGCACAGAGATAATCTCATATCGAGGAGTAGATTTGGCGTAATGTTGGCACAAAGTTGGATAATTTTCCCCCTCAATTCATCAAGATTTGTTGCTCTCTGAAATTCATGTCGATACGCGGATTCTTTCAGATATCCCCAAAGAAAGAAATCATTTGGAGATAGATCTGGTGATCTGGGAGGCCACTTGATCGTACCACGTGTAGATATTAATCGATCAGGAAAAGTATTGGAAAGAAATTGTGTCACTGGTCGTGCATTGTGACTGGGACAACCATCCTGTTGAAACCAAATGTCCCCAAAATTGATAGGAAGTAGCTGAACTGTCGGAATAATTTGATTTCGCAGAAGTTGGAGATATTTGACAGAGTTTAGGTTACCATCGATAAAAAAGGGACCTATGATGAAATCTCCTAACATTCCTGTCCAAATATTCAGTTTTTGTGGGTACTGAGTACGCACAGGAATACTTAGATGAAGATTTTCCCGAGACCAATATCGTACAATTGATGGATTGTGTTTCCTATGTAAAGAAAACGATGACTCGTCTGTAAATAATATGTTTTGTAAAAACAAATCATTTTCATTTTGTTTCTTCATCATGGTTTCACAAAATTCCATTCGTCGAATACGGTCATCGGGAAAAATTTCTTGGGTTGTCTGTACTTTGTACGCATGGTATCCATTCCTTTTCAAAATATTCCGAACAGTTCTTTCACTCATATCAACTTGATCAGCAATTTGTCTGCTCGTACAAGGTTCACTGGCTTCAACAGCGGCACACACACCTATTTCTCTATTTTGACGACCTTCATTAATTGGCTGTGCACGTGGTTCATCGATACTTTGACATTTCCGGCAGTTCTGAACACATCCACATTTCTCAAACTTTTTAATAATACGATAAATGGTGGACTGTGACGAAATCGGCCTATTTTCAAATGCAACAATAAATAAATTTATGGTATCTTGAATCGAGTGACCCCCAAAATACCACTTCAAAATTTGTATCTTTTCTTCCTTTGTGAATGTGAGCATTGTAAGAATTCGCAAGAACGTACTCTACTTTCAAGCGTTATGGGCTTACTAAATTCAATATTAAATAGCATGCGAAGAGTGCGAAGTGCGAATACTGAATTGTTGGACTCAAATAGGAAGGGGAACAGAGGTCCAGTTGAATACTTGAATCTGCATCGCGTGTATTTGTTATATTTTGTACTGGTCGACTGGCTACACGAAGTTTCCAACAAATGCATTGAGAATCGTATATTCCCACAAATAATTTCCGTTTCTGTATACTTACTCAAATAGAGTATTTTTCGTTTTAATTCCGAGAGTTCTAACCTTTGACAGCTGTTTCGTGGTCACCCACTCATCAGAAAGGATTTATGGAGCTCTCGAAATCAAAACGAATCCACTCAAGAATAAGTACCGTGAAGGCAAGACAGATATAACAGAAAGTTACTTATGACATCTACAGTCACTAGTTGAAACTTAATTTGACACGAACCAAGGAATCCAAATACGACTATTGTATTCTAAGTTCATTACATATTGATTTTTAATTGAAGAATAAAGATGATTCCAAGACACCGTGGATCCCAACTCATTATTCAACGGCACTCGGCCAATCACAGGTTCAGAATTTTCAGAATCCACGGGAACTGAGAGGTTTAATAAACAAATTTCTCAAGAAGGCTTTGCTTGATTGAACTTTTGTCACAGCTTGGCATCCGCAAATGTCAGATTGACTATTTTCTTAGTTTTAACTTTGATCTGTGTGACAAGTACCTAATATAAAAATGAATAGAGCGGATTGGGAAAGCAGTGATATAGTGAGGAAGATGAAATCTATCTTGCAACAAAGGTATGTCAAACAATTTTTACTTGTACGTTCCACACTCTCTCAGTCCTTGGTCAGAGTTTCTCTAGTAGGTGTTTCATTCACAAATTTTCGAGTGCCTGTTATAGCTCAGTTGGTAGCAGCGTGTTCATGAAGTAAATGTATATAAGCGTGTTCCGTTTCATGCATTCATCGCATCACTGTTGCAGACATAATCAAGCGTTCCGTTTCAACTAACTTTGACGTTGGTGGGTTGAATCGGAACGAATTGCTTGCGTGGTACATGCCGTTTCCCGTAGATTTTGACATTTATCACTTTATCAGTTAACCAAATTCTTATGTAACAAAAACAAATCTGTTAATCTAGTAAATAAATTAATATGGGTAGAACGAAAGTGTTAATAGCAAGAGTAGGAAGCGAGCTTGTGAAACTGAGAGTAGCTCAGATTCTGATACAAGTGATAGTTATGACGATAATATCGTCTGTTCCAGGCCAAAACCACGAATATGCTAATTCCAGGGTTCTGACTTCAACATGTAAAATACTAATTTTTTACCAAAATGTTCATTGCCAAACCCACGAAAGTGCTATCAGGTTGTCTACTGTGAACGAGAGTGAATTCGCCAATGTGAAAACTTACCTAGGTTTTCAAAGCAAGAAGCACGAATATTCTTGAAACTCTCCTCATTCGAAATGACAAATTGCACATTCGTGGTTTTGGCATGAGACCGACGATATGATGTTGAATGAATTGATGATTTTTTCTTCCATTGTACGGTAAATCAGGTAAATGTGATAATGCACGATACTCGACACTTCATCAAATATCAAATTTAAACTTTAAATTCGGTTTCTGACGTATCTGTTTGAACGTGACTTTTGAGTTTGACAGATCTAATTTGGATCGCATTGATCGCTGCTAGACGAACGGGCAGTAGCTCATGCACTTTCGATGTCTCAAGGCCAAATAGGGGAATATTAAAGTGGGCGTGTCAATGCGCTCCCAATGTAGGAAACGGAACGGTCATATGCGCATTATGTCCTCAATGCATGAAACGGAACACGCCTTATATGTTAATAGGCGTGAGTTCGAATACCACTCTTGGAAGTTTTTTTTTTATTATTTTCAATTAAGGCATTTATTGATTCATGAATGAACACCGATTATTCATGTATAATTGTTATTCTACCTTATATTACTTTATAATATATACTTATTTTCATAAATAATATTTAGATTTCATTAAAACTCTGACTATCGTATAGTCGTAGAGAAAATATAGTCTTCTGCTCGCGTATAATAGCTATTATTTTCTCTCTCATTATACGATCGTTGAAGAATATACTGGCACCCACACAAGTGTAACCTTGTTGTGTTTTGACAGTTAATTGAGGCTCTGAAGGAATACCAAAACTTGCTTTGACTCTATCTGTATTGAATTCAGAGCTTTTATCGCGCTCTGGCTGTCAGATAGAATGTAGATGTGTTTTCTTTCACACCCACGGTCAAGATTCATCTGTATGTTGTCCCTCACCTGAAGTCTTAATGAACTGATATATTCTTCAATGCAGTAAAGAAAATTTCGATTATATCTCTGTATTTCTGAACAAATCTTCCACTCGAACCTGGTCGTACATTTCGAAAACGGTTTAAATTTTCAGCACGGCGCCAAAGTACACGTTTTGATCTGAGCTTCCTTCTCCCCCGAAGCACAACCCTTGGAGACGCAATGTCTCCACCTCGTCATTTTCCCCACTCCGCAGGAGGCGCTGCAGGAAGACCACTTTCCCCAATGGTCCCAGATTTTGGCGTCCTTCTTAGATCTCTCGTTGATGGCCATTATGTCGTCGTAGTAGACTACGTGGTCCAGCGAATCTTCTTCGGCTTCGCGTGTTTCTTCTTTTTCCGGTGAAGAGGAAGATGATGTTGGGGTGGAAGATTTAACGGTCCTAGCCGAAAGGTGCGGCGTACACTTGGAAAGCGGTAGAAAAATTATCAGGATGCATAGTAGAGCCAGTGACTTTGACATGTCTATTATGACGTACTGTGGCATCAAAATGAAGATGCCTGCTTACTGTATATTTGATTTTGCTTAATTTTTAATAATATTTATAGGAAAAGAGTGTTTTTAGATTTTATTCCGAAAGTTTCAACATATCCTTCGACAGCTGTTTCGTGGTTTCCCACTCGTCAGGAAGGCTTTATCGAAGCTCTCGAAATCAAAGCGAATACACTCTGAAATTAGTTAGGCGTTTAGACTATATTTTTGGATGCATTTTCATAAAAGTTTGTAGAGAATTGGAAATTCTGTGTCTTGTTATGTATCTTCATCATTTTTTGTTCGGGCGCTTTTATTGGGCAAGGTGAGTGCCAGCGTTAGACATATGGCAATGAATGGTGATTTTTTTTTCTGAACATCCCAATCCATTTTCCAGTAGCATACGTGCACTCTTCCAGCGCCCTCACAGCAAAAAGTTTGTGGTCATTCAGCCGAGTGTAACGTAAAATTGCCATACGGAGATGCAGAAAAGAAGGGGGCTGGGAGTCTCCTTAAAGCACGCCCTTTCTTAAGATGACCTGATCTGTTTGGACTACGAATTGACCAGCTGTACAACGCATCTCACTATTTGATCGGACACAGCAAAGCATCTGAGCTCATGCGATGTTAGTAGATATACAAAGCCGGTTCAGCGTCATCTGCCCTTTTGGCACGCTCGATTCGCAGGGTTTCGTGACGCCACTGGTCCTGACGCCGCCACTGCCGACGATGGTAGACCAGGTTGACGTATAGACGAGGAAAGTGATGACGTCACAAATGTCATTCTTGTCAAAAACTGATTCCAAACAAACATCCGTCAAATTTAAATCAGCTTGTCCAATTGTTTCCGTAAATATTTTTCAACTTCTTTCAAATCTAAACAACCAAACACAAACTAATAAGCAAAGCAGCAAATCATCAACAGAGAAATGGTGGATTTATGCAGCAGTCATAAGTTTTAAGTCATAAGAAAGAATATTCGTCAGTGATTGGTTGGAATTTACGGACCAACCAATCATTGACGAATATTCTTCCTAATGACTTAAAACTTATGACTGCTGCATAAATCCACCAAAAGTCACCTAAAATTCTTTGTTTGGAATCAGTTTTTGACAAGAATGACAATTGTGACGACACACTTTCCTCGTCTATAGACGAGGAAAGTGACGACATCACAAATGTCATTATTGTCAAAAACTGATTCCAAATAAACCTCCGTCGAATTTAAATCAGCCTGTCCGATAACTCCGATATTTTTTCCGTTGAACTTTTTCAACTTCTTTTGCCTGAGAAAACAAAATTCAAACAACAAAATACAAAATAATAAGCAAAGCAGCAAATTATCAACAGAAAATGTCACCTAAAATTTTTTGTTTAGAATCAGTTTTTGACATTTGTTACGACACACTTTCCTCGTCTATTAACCGGCGCGATGTCAATGAAAGACGAGGCATGTTTATTTGTATAAGAGCGAGCCTTGTGCGAACCCGAAACACTTTAACAGCTTTGTTTTCAGAAAATTGTTGATTACTGTGTCTTACCATCACTCCAAATTTTCCGCTACCAAAAGTAAAAAGAAATTAAAAGTAAACAAATGATTTATTGAAAAATACAACAAAATAAAAATACTCAATAAAGATATTCATCGACTTCCACCAACTCCCTCTCGTTGTGGCATTTCCAAATCCAATCAGGTCCGACACAGCTCGCTTCGCAGTTGATCTCTTTGAGACTCTCGCTATTCCGTCTGCTAGTCACTATCACGTCCAAGAAATCTGTGGGACTCTCAACCAGACTTCTGAAACAAAAAAAAGCACCAGTCATCTTTGGCAAACTGGTACAGTCACTGAAAGCTAGAAGGCATTTTGTTCTCTCGAATTGCAGTGGCCTCAGGTTGAAAAAAAAGCCATGCTGACTAATCTCTTTGCCTTTCTAGAAACATTTCCCTGCGCCTTCCAGAAGAGATAAAAGACCGACACTGGCACACGACCCCCAATGATTCAAGCCATACAATCTTCTTCTGGTACATGACTGGCTTGTGCTCACAGGAAAATTAGCCAGCTCAGTCTGCACAGATTTTGTTATCCGATTCCAAACATTGCAGTTTCTGAACGTTTGTCTCCCAATTATATACTCACCCCTTGTAGGCCACAATGTACTTCTTCAGTCGATTGTAAGTTTCATTGTCAAAGGACTGATCCACGTAAAATTTCTTGCCGTGAAAAATACCGATTAGATCCTCAACTTTGGGCGCAGGGGACTTTTCGGCGAGTTCTTCCTCGTCGGTTTCCACGCTGTAAATGTCTCCGTTAGCGGCAGGGCTGGGAATTTTTGTTTTTTTCTCAGAAGATTGCGCGGCTAAAATTTTTGCTATGCGCTCTTCGGTATCAGAGCCATCGTCCATGCTGAAAACAAGAACTAACTCAAACAAAACAAAAATTATTAGAAAGTATTTCGAGTATTCATGTATGGAAAAGTACATAAATCGCTAAGTACTTCATAAATTAGAAAGTACTTCAAGTTTCGGAAGATACAGGAAATATGGCAATTATTGATTACTACATGAGTACTTTAGATATCAGAAAGTATCTCTAGTACAGCAGAAACCAGAAAGTACTTGAAAATATTTCTGTAAAAGTACTGTAAAAGAAAGCATCATGAAGCTAGTCAGATTATAGAAAATACATCAACTTGAGAAAGTACTTCGAGTTAAAATTGCTTCAAAATGTCAACATGAAGTATTTCAAGTATATTTAAGTATTCTAGTACAACGGAGTACTAGTTTATCAAGTATCGACAAGAACTCAAAATACTTCAGATACTGGAAAGTATTTCAAGTTCTTCCTGCGTCAGAAGGTACCTAAAAAGTACCCCAAAAACATAACTTTACATTTAAAAATTAATAAATGTATGAAATACTTCAACTGTGAGGAAGTACTACAAATTAAATTACTTCAAGAGTATGTATGCAATAGAAAATAATTTAAATACTAGATTCTTGTTCAATTATCAGACTATCTAAGTATTGAAAAGTACTTAAAAATAAGAAAGTGTTCCAGACATAATAAAGAAAGCACGTATTAGAAAGTAATTCAGCTAAAATACTTCTACCACGAGAAAGTATTTTTGAGTAAAAATCAGTTTGAAAATAATTCAGCTAAAATACTTCTACTATGAGAAAGTATTTTCAAGTGAAAATCGGTTTGGAAGTATTCATGCCAAACAGGTTTATAAATACGTATATAAATATGTATCGAATACTAACTTTACTCAGCGTGTTAGAAAATCAAGTATTCCACATTACTCAAGGAATAGAAAGTACTTCATTATACATTCTGAAGACGGGCAGCGGAAATACGAAACATTAAAACTTTTTCTTGTCTATCCTTGATTTTCAATTATAATCTTATAAAGAATGGTGCAATATGCACATAAATGTTCGATACTAAGGGTCTATTGGTAACTCTCTCATTTAATAATATTAATAATAAATGCCTTACTGGTCACTTAAATCGGTATCCATATTTTCCGCCACATCTCTTCTGGTGTTCATTGCAATATTCTCGCATATCTTGTCCTCCCTTTCATCTCTATCCTTGTCGCTTTTATCTGTTGCAATAGTCTCGCATATCTCGTCCTCGCTTTCATCCTTATCCTTGTCGTTTTTATCTAGGGCGTATCTCCTCCAAGGCAATTTCTTCCTCTGCTTGTGGCAATCCTCCAGCCACGCCTTCTTCACTATCTTGCCTTTGCCTTTCACTTGGTTGAATTTCGGCGTGTTGGGGAAAGCACATCTGAAATTGGGTTAAAGAGGAAAATTTCAGGACTGAAATACACACTCCTGTGCAGTATTATAGTAACTGAAACCATTGTTTATATAGAAGATAGTCAACCTTATGGGATTTATATTGGATTCAAATGGATGCGACATGTAGATGGCGACATGTAGATGGCGACACATCCAAGTCATGTCGTAACTTGATTGAATCAATGGAATAGCATTAAAATCGGGGTTTTTTTGAAGAAACCTGCATGAAAATGACGTTAAATATGCATGTTTGTAGCTAATCACGCTAGATGACACTCGCGTTTGCGTCCAATACCTTTTCCAAAGGCATTAACTATCTTCTATTTACACAATGCTGAAACCATTGTCTTCGTGTATAGCCGTTTTCATTAATTCAAATTTAGATGTTGCCACTCAAACATAAAACGAGACTAAAGGCACCTAAAATTGCGAATATTCGCAAGGGTACGAACGAGCCTTAAAGCGAGAGACTAAAGGTTCGTTCACATCCCTGCGAATATTCGCAATATTTTGCGACTCGACTCATACGGTGAAGAAATTGCGGTGGGTCATAGTGCATAACATATCATTTTACAGTATTTGGGGTTAGATATTACTACATTATCAAAAAATTACATGAGGCAATTTTTCGAATCGCAAAAAATTGCGAAAGTTCGCAAGGGTACGAACGAGCCTTAATCCTCCCACATCCCGTCAGACGAGAAAGTGGTTCGACCTTTCGCCACCTCAGCGGTGACCTCTATTAATTCCCATTAGTATTTTCATTCCAGTCATTTTAATGACATTAGGTTCTTTTGTTTGCCTCGAAGTGTAGCACATTCCTACACTCGATGTAATTAAATAGGGCATTTCCTTCAATCTTCAGCTCGAGCTCATGGAACTGAGGCTACTACCACATAACTACGGAACACTGAGGTGACAGCTGCCAACTAAATCAATGTTTAGTTTTTATCTTCAAGGTCTGTGGTCCGATTCTCTAGTGTCTACTACCTTATGTCGCATGCGACAAAATATCTCCTTCTGTTTTCAATGCATATTCGAGAAAGGCGATGGACATATTTTGTCGCATGCGACATAGGGTGGTGGAATAAAGGCTCGTTCACACTGTTGCGAATATTCGCAATTTTTTTGCGAATCGGCTTATACGGTGACAAAATAGCGGTGAATGATTATTCACATGTCATTTTGCAGTATTTGAGGTAAGACATTGACATTACCGAAAAATTACATGTTATGTTCACAGCAATTTTTGCTCCGTATGAATCGAATCGCAAAACATTTGCGAATAATATTCGAAAAGGTATGAACGGGCCTTCAGCCCCTGGAAGCCATGTGTCCAAGGCATTTGTACATAGAGGACGGTGTCCATAAGTTGTAATCGTATTGTTACTTTTCAGACACGTTTCAAGTTATCAGATGTTTCCTGAAAAATTTGAATACTATTTCTGAGGAATAAACTATTTTCTCATTTTGTTTTTCTCGTCAATTTCAATTTAACTGATTGACACAATGATTTTATTGAGACTGAAAGACTTGCGGGTATTTTAAAATTTCAAGCGGACAAAATCTGGTATTTTTAATATTTTAGTATTTTGATGATTTTCTGTCTTGACTCATTCTGTCAACTGTCATAAAGTAACCAATCAGAATGCAGTAACCCGTATACTAATGGACTAACTGCACCCGTTTGTGGAAAGCAGTGGATTTGCTGACAACCACAGGAAGCTGTCACATGGACCAATATTAGTCAGAGCTATGTATATTTTAAAAGCTAGGAAATTCACTAGTCTCATGAATAATCAAACTATGAATGAAAAAATAATTTTTTTTAAATTCAAATACCTACATCAAGTGTGTGCAGCCTGTCTCCCAATCCGGCTTGTACTTGGCCCCCATCGCCAAAGCCATCGTTCGAAGCATACCCCTGTCAGGGTTCTGAATCCCGCTCACCACCATAGTCACGCCTTCCAACAACCTTTCGAAGGGCTTCGTAACCGAAACTTTCTTCTTCTTTTTCGCGCCTTCCCTCTCCAACGCCGCGTCTCTGACTTTCCTCTTCAAGTCATTCTTCCGTTCGTCTTTCGGTTCCTTCGGTTTTGAGGTACCGGGACTGACGAGTTTCTTGTTTTCGGTCCCTTTGAAACCTGTGAAGTGGAAGCGAAACAGACTCAAGTTTGTGCAATCACGCAATAGAAGGAGTGCTGGACAAGTGCGCCATTAGGACGCAAGGGCTTACAATGGGTTCGTTTTCAAGTACTTAATTCAGGGTTAGCATCAAATTTTTTTTTAAGATACAGTAAAGAATTTTTTTACAAAAAATCAGATTTATAGTTCTCAAATATACCAAAAAAAAATCAAAACAGTCCCAGAGTTTGATTATTCTTATTGACTTGTTGCCATCACTAAAGGCTCATTCATACCCTTGCGAATATTCACAACTTTTTTTCGGAAATGTCAATGTCTAACCCCAAACACTGAAAAATAACATGTGATTCATCATTCATCGCAATTTTTTCACCGTTGAGTCTCATCGCAAAAAAGTATGAACGAGTCTTTAATCGCCCCCTGACAGAAAAAGATGATGGACAGACAGGTGTATCCGTTTCCAGAAAATACTTCCATACTAACCTTTTCCCGCAGTTGCATCCTTCTGCTTAGGTCTCTCTTCTTCTATTTTGTGCTTCTTACTTTCTTTGGCCTCTGAATCCTTCTGCTTACTTTCGGGGGTGCCCCAAAAATTCTTCTTCTTTTCGCTTTGCTTCGCGCCTTCGGCTTTCTGCTTCTCTTCCGCCTCTTCCTTCTTTTTCTTGATGATTCTGTCGATTTTCTCGTTGGGTTTGTCGTCTTCTTCGCTGTAGAAGAGTCCGGTTCGGTTTCTGTCCTTCTGAGGCTGTTCTTCGGCGTCTTCGGACTGTGGGACTTTGGTACGACTCGGTGTTGGAATTGAATCTGTTGTCTTCAGCTTCGGCTTGCATTTGGGAGAACCGTATCGAGCTAGGGTACTGAGAGAGGCTGCGTCTCTTATAGCTGCAGCACCTGGAATGAAGCAAATTACAGTTTTAAACGCTTTAAAGTAGTTGTATTCATATTACTGGTGTCCAATTATAGTTTTAAACGCATTGAAGTCGTATTTATATTATTGGTGTCCAATTATAGTTTTGAACGCATTGAAGTCGTTGTATTTATATTACTGGTGTCCAATTATAGTTTTCAACGCGCATTAAAGTCGTTGTATTTATATCAATGTTGTCCAATTATAGTTTTAAACGCATTAAAGTCGTTGTATTTATATTATTGGTGTCAAATAACAGTTGTAAACGCTTTTAAATCGTTGTATTCAAATAACTGGCGTCCAATTATAGATTCAAACGCATTAAAGTCGTTGTATTCATAATACTGGTGTCCAATTATAGTTTTTAAACGCGTTACAGTCGTATTTATATTACTGGTGTCCAATTATAGTTTTAAACACATTAAAGTAGTTGTATTTATATTATGGGTGTCCAATTATAGTTTCAAATGCATTAAAGTAGTTGTATTTATATTATTGGTATCCAATGAATCCAATGAATGCATTCAAGTTTAAGTATTCATATTACTGGTGTCAAATTATATGCCCTTCCACTTCCGAGCTTTTCGCGAAGTGTTTGCGTGAGAATGAGTTGTAGTATTCGAATCCCTGCAACTGTAAAACAGGTGGTTCAAATCAGTGGCTGATGTAGCATCATTCCCAAACAATACAAAATTCGGTACTAACACACTGTGGCAGGTCATAACATAAAACTAGAATATCAGAGGCCCCAAAACGGACCCTTGAGGTACACCTATATCAATGTCCACTATTTAAGATTTCTGATTATCAAATTTGTACAGAATTTGTCAGTTTTTCAAGTTAGAAATGAACAAACAAAGTTTTTGAAAGTACTATGTGTAGGTACTAAATTCAAAATGTATTTTTATTACCAGTTAATTTATTTTCTTGCTCGAGTTCCTTTCTCTTGGAGAACAAACTCCCAGCTGTAAAAATATCCGGCGAAGCAGCTCTCAGAGCGAACCTTCCAATGTTACTTTGGGCTGTTGTGCCTGTTGATGTTTTCTCACTCGTGTGAAGAATTATGAACGACAGTCCGTACTGAACGTACCTATTGAAAGGCTGAGTGCACACAACTTTCACCCTGTCCCACTTTTCGTCGCACTCAGGCTTCGACAAGTGCTCCTTGGTGAACATTCGCACCTGGTTGATGTTCTGGCTCTGTTTAGATTCTGCTGTGGTCATGAAGGCGGAGGCGATGAGGAGACTTTTGTAGTCATCGCTGCCGCCTGATCGAGATACCAGAACTTCTATGAAAGCAGAGTGCTCGTTGCCAATGTCAATGGCTGTGATTTGCGTGGCTTTTTCTAGCTGGAGAACTATGACAGCGGCTTTTTCTCCTGGTGTCCTGCATTTCCACTTTTTGGAATCGTTCGTTAATACGTTGCTCGCAATGTGGACCTGAAAATGAGGAGAAACATGAGCTGATTCAATCAAGGAATAATTTAAAAAATCTTACCGGATCTTCACTGCTGAAACTTTGTACATACTCGACTTTTATTCGAGGCATTTTAAAAGTTGATTTTCTACATGGGTTTATCTTTCCTGTTCAAAGTTGTGGTTGACTAGGTTTTAGGTTAACTATGTTGACATTTTAAATTTCTCAACAAGTTGCCCGCCAAATATGACACTTGACAAAATTTTAATTCACTTAATTTTTAATTATGATTGTTATTACGTACTGGTGAAATGTAATAATCAAACTCTAGATATGAAAACATATATTATATGTCTCTAATACACAAGATATTTGATTGAATATGACTATTACGACTGTATATTTTCAAAATACTCGAATGATGTTGCGCGACATCTATGATTGGTTTAACAAATCATCATTCAAGGCTACGGTGAGAGGTGAGATCCCTAAAGGCTTTTCATACCCTAGCGAATTTCACAATATTTCTGCGAATAAAATGGCTGCCAATCATGCCCGACCAATCGTTGATGCAGAACCATATCAGCAGCCATTTTATCCGCAGAAAAATTGCGAAATTCGTGAGGGTATAAACGAGACTTGAAAGGGTGAAGTAAACAAACCAAAGTGGCACCTGAGTATTGCAAATTTTTCCTACGCAAATAATACGACATATAACCGATTAGCTGAGGAATTCGGTTTATTTCGCATGCAAACGAAAGAGCCTCACTGGTGTTCGTGTTTCAACGATGCCAAACAGGATCCACAAGTTAAGAGTGAGTTAAAATTGTTATTTCCGTTAACCGATTGCACCCCTACGCGCACCCTCAGAAGTATTCGAAAGATTTGTATGAGCTTGGGAAGTCGCAGCCCTCACGTTTCAACGTGTGATGCCATGCACGAGACCGTTGAATCGGTGGATCGAACCCACGACCCCACGCATGCAAGGCGAACGCACTACCAGCCGACCACCACGACCTATAAAGTATTGGAAACTCGTACCTCATCACGAGGGAATACATAAATACCCGACATCCATAGCATAATCCCGGCTACGATGTAAATAAACGAAGTCAGCATTGAAGAAAAGGACAGAAAAGACATATCTATATATCGCTGTCCTTTCTCATTGACCACTAAGAGCGGGTTGTACAAAACAAGTTCAGCAACAGTTCAAGTGAGCTCGCTTCAGTTGCTAGGGATTATCCAATGAAATTTCTAGTTCCTTGGCAACTGAACTCAGTTCAGTTGAACTGTTGGTGAGCTTGACTTGCACAACCGGTCCTAAAAAACATGTTTCAATTAAATACCATGTATTCGTTTCTAGTGAGGTTTTGTTCAGGTTGAGTTAGTGGAGCGACTTTTACACAGGACCGTTTATACAACAGAACCTATACTCAATATGTGGTTCATACACATGCGAATAATCGCATTTTTTGCGATTCAACTTACACGGAGAGAAAATTGCGGTGAATAATGAATCACAACATGTCATTTTTCAGTATTTGGAGGTAGGTACTACTACACCCCCGAAAAATGCAACTGTGATTAATCACTCAAGCAATATTTTCGCCGTATGTCGAATCGCAGAAAAATTGCGAGTTTTCGCAAGAGTATGAACGAGCCTTGACTGTTTCGCATCTAAATTCTGATCGCCATCTAGCGGAAACAAATGTTGCGACAAAAAATGGCAGCAAAAAAGAAGAAGACTCAGCCAGCCTAAAAACCTATATACATGTAAATAAACAAACTTTAACAATTTTAAGCAATGGAAATAGATTTGGAAATATCCGACGAAGAGTACGTGATCCAGCGAGCGAAAGACGCCTTCACGTCCAACCCGGTGGCGGCCAAAGCATGGATGCTGACCGCGAAAACGCTGTACCCCAACAACTTTGGGGTACAATTCGAAGCCTATCAGATCGAAAAGACCGCCGGGCACGTCAAAGAGGCCGCCAAGTACTTCAGCGAGCTCATCACCAAATTCCAGCAGCAGCCCGAGCTCTGGAAAGAAGTGGAAAAGGTGACTGTGGCCCTGCGAGCCGAATCAGACACGAATGACTCAGAAAAGCAGTTTTTATGCGAGATGTTTCGGCATATTTCTTCGGTAGTGCAGCATAAGTTGCTGCTGTACACTGCTGAGCATTGCGAAGACACCATGGAGCACTGCCGACTGCTGCTTTTGCTGCTGCAGAGGTTTCCGACAGCGATTTCGAGTAACGGACCTAGATTGGTGGAGACGTTGATCAGTGCGGAGAAACACAGCGTGGACGGGCACTTTCCTGTGAACCCCTACAGGAAATTGCTTGTGTGTGATTTGTTACCGCTCTTAGCTAACGAAAAGGTCAAGGTATGGTGAATTGTCTTAGAGCTTATCCTTTTTGATACTTTTTACTTATCAGCTTGGTCTCAGCAAAAGCTTAAATACAACTCGATTTTCATAGACACACAATACCTATCAATTTCAAATTTGGTGACCAATTTATTCCTGACACATACTTGTCAACTCTTACTATCTCAATTCACTTCTCATTATGGTTGATATTTGCGTTTTTCACAGGTGGAACTCTCCTCAAAACTATTATACAAGCTCCTCCACAAAGCCATCGAGTTCTACCTCTGCTACCTGGGGCTGAGCACGAGCGTCATCCAAGACTCTGACACGAAAATCGACGACCCCTGGTTGAAACTGTTCGGCGTGGTCGAGTTCATAGGCAACCAACTCAACTGGGAGCCATACCTCATCAACTTCACCAACAACTGGTCCAAGGAAGCCTACTGGCAGAAAATAATCAGCTTCTGCCAGAGCAAATCGAAGACTTACCCCTTGGAAGACAAGCAGCTGCTGTTCTGCTTGTCGATTTTCTTCATCCATTGTCTGTTCGAGTACAATGCCAGCTTGACGCCGGAATCCAGCCCCGGGCAGACCCCCACGACTTATTTGATGGTGGAGGCTTTTTCGGATCCCAATATGCCGAGCCTGGTCGCCGAACCTAAGACTAAGAAGCGCAAGAATGACGCCGATGGGTCTCAAACGCCCTGTATAACGGTAAGAGTAGATCATTTTTCCCACCAAATAGATGTGGACTTGGAAGAATTTTCGTTTTTTAAACACCAAAAACTCGGAAACGAAACGATATATCGAAAAAATGTATATGGGTAGTTTTATTGTAGACGAACATATCTACAAAAAATATTTGACATGGGGACTTGGAAGAATTATCAATTTTTTTTTCAATTTCAAACGACAAAAATTCGAAAACTAAATGAGATATCGAAAAAATGTATATAGATACTTTTATTGTACTCAAACAGATCTACAAAAAATTCCCATGAAATTTTTTCATATCTCTGAAAAAAAAAATGAGACGTGGACTTAGAAGAAGTTTCCGTTTTTTTTGGATTTCAAATACCAAAAATTCGAAAACTAAACGATATAGCGAAAAATGTATGCAAACTATTTTATTGTCCTCGGACAGATCTACAAAAAATGCCAATGAACTTTTTCCATATCTTGAGAAAAAATATTTGACATGTGGACTTAGAAACATTATCCATTTTTTCTTAATTGAAAAGCAACTGTGTTTCTCTGAAGCTTTCTTACACTGTACATGCTTGAGAAATCTAGTGTTACATTGTAGTTTTTACACTGTACACGCTTGAGAAAGATAGTGTTACATTGTAGCTTTTATACTATACACGCTTGAGAAAGCTTCATGGTACAGAAACATCACATGTTCCATTACACACTATGGTTTTATTACACTGTATACGCCTGAGAAAGATATTGTGTTACACTGAAACTTTCTTAAACTGTACACGCTTGAGAAAGCTAGTGTTACACTGTATATTTCTATACTGTACACACTTGATAAATCTTCAGTATATCGAAAAATTACATGGTTCATTACACTGTTCTTTTACTGTATACGTTTCAGAAGGCTACAGTGTTACACTGAAGCTTTTTTACAGTGTTAACGCTTGAGAGAAGATGTAGGTTCTTTTATACTGTCCACGCTTGAGAAAGCTCCAGTGCACCAAAACGTTTCGTTACACTGTAGTTTTCTAACACTGTACACGTTTGAGAAAGCTACACTTTTACACTGTACACGCTTGAGAAAACTAGTGTTGCGTTGTAGTTTTCTATACTGTACACGCTTGAGAAAGCTAGTATTGCGTTGTAGTTTTTTGTACTGTACACGCTTGAGAAAGCTTTCTTACACTGTACATGCTTGAGAAAACCAGTTTTTCATACTGTACACGCTCGACAAGGCTACACCGAAACTTTTTCACACTGTACACGCTTGAGAAAAATAGTGTTGGACTGCAGTTTTTTACTACACTGTTATAATGTAGCCTACTTTTTCCGTTCGAATACTGACATCCGCCATCTAAACCAGACAGAGAAGCCCGAGCTGAAGAACATCCAGAGCAACTTCATGGTGTGCGTCAGCTGTTGGGACCTGCTCAACTCGTCGGAGAGCCTGCAGCGGGAGTTCATAAAGCTCAACGCGCACCTCAAGCTCGACCCCCTCCTCTCCGGCTTCGTGATCGACTACGCGCTCTACAAGGGCCTCTACGACGAGGCGCTCATGTTCCTGCACAAAATCACGGACGGCGCGTTGTTGCTGCAGCGACATTTGCGCATCGCCGGCATCCTGTACACCAAGAAAAACTTCAGTTCGTGCCTGGAGCCCGTGTTGCTGGCGTTGCCGCTGTTGCCCGGCAACAATTTCGGTTGCCTGAGCAACAGCTTGATTGTGGGCGGCAACCAGAAGCACCTGCACTACTTGCCGCTGACGAGGATGGCCATTCTTCAGTATCTCGTCAAGGTCCTGCTCAGGTACGTTGGGTTGTTATTTTTGCTCGATACTGATTTGTTCCGGTTTCACTCAACCCTTCTTTATTGATTTATGTACTGTACACGCTTGAAAAAGCTACAAGCTTTCTTACACTGTACACGCTTGAGAAACATCACGTGACTCGCTTCATTGTAGCTTTCTTACACTGTACACGCTTGAGAAAGCTACAGTGTAGCTTTCTTACACTCTACACGCTTGAGAAGGCTACAGTGTTACACTATAGTTTTTCTTACATTCTACATGCTTGAGAAAGTTACAATGTTGCACTGTAGTTTTTTATAATGTACATGCCTGAGAACGCTACAGTGTTACACTGTAGTTTTTTATACTGTACATGCTTGAGAAATCTACAGTGTTACACTGTAGTTCTTTATACCGTACACGCCTGAGAAAGCTACAGTGTAGATTTCTTACATTATACACGCTTGAAAAAGCTACAGTGTTACACTGTAGTTTTTTATAATGTACATGCTTGAGAATGCTACAGTGTAGCTTTCTTACATTCTACACGCTTGAGAAAGCTACAGTGTTACACTGTAGTTTTTTTATAATGTACAGACTTGAGAAAGCTACAATGTTACACTGTAGCTTTTTATACTGTGCATGCTTGAGAAAGCTACAGTTTTACACTGTAGTTTTTTATAATGTACATGCTTGAGAAAGCTACAGTGTTACACTGTAGTTTTTTATACTGTACACGCCTGAGAAAGCTACAGTGTTTCACTGTAGGTTTTTATACTATACACGCTTGAGAAAGCTACAGTGTTACACTGTAGTTTTTTATACCCTACACGATTGGAATTGCTGTACTGTAGCTTTCTTACATTCTACACGCTTGTGAAAGCAACAGTGATACATAGTTTTTTATACTGTACACTCTTGAAAAAACTTCAGTTTTACACTGTAGTTTTTTATACCGTACACGCCTGAGAAAGCTGCAGTGTAGCTTTCTTACATTCTACACGCTTGAGAAAGCTACAGTGTTACACTGTAATGTACATGCTTGAGAAGGTGTTACACTGTAGCTTTTTATACTGTACATGCTTGAGAAAGCTACAGTTTTACACTGTAGTTTTTTATACCGTACATGCCTGAGAAAGCTACAGTGCAGTTCAACAAAATGGTGTCTTATAAAATCATATCATATATCATAATAATAATAATAATAATATACCATTTCTCTTTTTTGTTTTATGTCAAACAGATGCATCAAAGAAAACATGGCGAAGCACAGCTACAGCGAGCTCTCCATCGGCCACATCTTCGTGCTGGTCCAGCTGGACTGGCCGCAAGAGGAAGACTTCGTCCCGCCGCTCCTGGAGCTGATCCAGCAACACCGCTCCTTCCAGTACCACAGCTTCCAGAACTACATCCTGAACGTGGACATCCTCGAGGAGCTCACGTACCTGTGGACGAGCCAGGGCGGGCAGATCCACCTCGATATCTTGCCGCACCTCGGCCAGCGGAGGATAGGCACCAGGGGGGCCGACAAGGGGGTCAAGGAGGAGATCAAGCAGGCGATTCGCAGGCAGATTTCCAGGAGCAACGAGCATCTGGATGAGCTGATGCTGGGGTTTGTTATGAACGAGAGGGCGCAGATTTTACAGACGCTGGTGTGATTTTTTAATTTGAAGTTGTACTATGGAGTGCCTCAAAGATCTATTCTAGGTCCTAATAGCATGGATATCCGTAGGACGTCTTATAAACGCCTGAGAGACTCACTGCGTACTGAATTCGACGTCCACCACTGACATTTACTGGATATGTCACCTTGAATACTATGTCCTTTTTTTCAACAATTTAAACCCACAAAACGGACGTCTCAAGGACATCATCTGCTATTATGATGATTAATTTGGATTTGTATTGTTCGACAGTTTATTTATCAATATATTGATTTACATAAGTATTGTGTTTTATTACATTTGTTCTACTTTGGTGTTTTTCTCTTCTATTTCATAAATCTCTTGTTACAAATGTTCCTTGGATCATCCAAAATAATAACACCCAGTAGAAAAGCACACCACAGCACACATACAACCACAAATACGCTTGGGGCATTGATTATATAGAAGATAGTTAGTCAACCTTATGAGATTAAAATTGGATCAAAATGGATGCGACATGTAGATGGCGATAGTGAGCTCGCATCCAAGTCATGTCGTAACTTGATTAAAACAATGGAAAAGCATTAAAATCAGGGTTTTTTGAAGGAACCTGCATTAAAATGACGTCAAATATTCATGTTTGTAACTAATCACGCTAGATGACACTCGCGTTTGTGTCCAATAGCTTTTCCACAGGCATTGACTATGTTCTATTTAAACAATGCTTGGGGGCAACACTATACAATAAAATGAACGGCATAAGCGCCCCCATCAATTCTAGTTTATTAAATATTTTGAATAAATAATCGTTAAATACATAACAATTTTGAATGGTTATTCTGTCTACGTAAGGTTAGTCAGGTTAGGTTGGCTAGTAATTCACGCATTTATAACTCGGTTTACTTTTTTCTTGTCGATCATTTAAACTTACCGCCATTACAGTGACCTATCATAGAGCGTGCTGTGCCGTGCACTTTATTGTCGACTGGGGGCAACACTGGAAGGATTATAATTGGATCAAAATGGATGCGACATGTAGATGGCGATAGTGAGCTCGCATCCAAGTCATGTCGTAACTTCAGTGATCTGGCCTCCAAGTCATGTCGTAACTTGATTAAAACAATGGAAAAGCATCAAAATCAGGGTTTTTTGAAGAAACCTGCATTAAAATGACGTCAAATATTCATGTTTGTAACTAATCACGCTAGATGACACTCGCGTTTGTGTCCAATACTTTTTCCACAGGCATTGACTATGTTCTATTTAAACAATGATAGAACGGCACTGGACCACTGAAATGAAATTATAATATGATAATTTCATTTCAGTGCACTGGACACAGAGCAGCAGAAAAGAGCACTGTCCTTCCACCTGTCATAGTATGGTCTAAAACTAAAAACTCTAGAATCAAAATCAGCTGAGTTTTTAGATTTTCTACGAACACGAACGTGGTTACCACGAATACCACGTCGAGGAGTACGGTTTTCTACACGTAATAATTATTTGATACCAACCGAATCAATAATATTGTTTGATTTGAACTTGAATTTTGAAGCCCTTGAAAGGAACGGGGCAACTACGAGATACGATTACTTCGGCTTTATTTTCTCAATTCACACAAACAGGTGTAGGTATTTTATTGTTACGTATGAGTAGGCATTCCAATCACCTATTACAATACAATTCTCTTTAGTACCGTACTTTGTACTCTATCTCTAAAACGAGTAGACAAGTAGCAAAGCGATCGAAGTGAACTGCCGGCCAAGCATGATGCAGAGGCATGTATTTATTACATGATACATTAATGAACGGTAATGATTAGATGATAGGCTAATCGCTGTGGTGCTCAGTCTCATGTTTACACGAGTCCAATCGGTGTAGAAGATACTGACCAGGTGTGTATTATCATTTTGTTTGAAACTCGAACATTTTTTAACTGTAATATCTTCGTAATCTGCATTTCTTTGTATTGTTTTAGGACTTGCGTCTAAATTTAAAGTTGCGTGTGTGTTATAATATTTGAACGGTTGTTTTATTCATACCAATTTGAAGTGAAGTTTTGGTTGTTTCAGACATGGCTCTTCGAAAAATTGCCGCTCTGGCGGTTAAAAGGGGATTGGGTGCACCCAAAATGAGAACCTCCAACTTTGTAAGTACATTCATAGTTTTTTTTTTAACGTGTTTCCTAAAATAGAGCCTACTGAAAATGCCATTTACAAAAAGGTCATTGGGCCATTTTATTACATCAGTAATTGTATTGCAATTGTAAATATCAGGTACTGTGAAAACAAAATGCAACATATTCACAGATTTTGGTGAAACTTGAGAGTTTTTCATAGTGATTATGAATTTTTTAGTGTTAAAATAAGTATATGAATATTTGTAATGTCAGATTAAAACTAATGTTTCTTATTTTTGGGATGCTGAAACAAATTTTTGTCACAAGAGAAAGACCCTTGATACATTAAAAGTGCCTTCTTTCTGAGCTCTTGAATCTGTAGTAAAAATGTAGAACTCTAAAAATACATTCCAGAAATAGGTATACCTATGCCTTTTGCATTTTCAAGTCCAAAAAGACACAGTATAAACAAAATTTAAATAAGTATGTGTTATAATTTCATATTTATCAAGAATTTTATTCATTATTCAAAAAGCTATCAGTTGACTAAACTCATGTTTTTTAATATATCAGTATTTGAAAAATAAATTCATTTCATTATAGCTGTTTGAAATATCTGTATATTAAGTTGAAGGCATTTATTCAGTAAGAAATATTCTTTAATAATCAGTGATGTTTTAAGATAATTTTTTTTATTTCTTCATTACATTGTTCTAAAAAATAGGCATTTCCTTATTATTTTTGTAAATACTGATAAGAGGTTTTTTTAATTCGATGCCCAAAAAGTGAGATACCAGATACTATCTACAAAAAAATTACATGTTTTGAGACACAAATAATAGAACAGTTTCAAAGATGAAATACCAGTTTATTGAAGGAGAACTTTTATTCTGTGTACACAGACTTACAACTTTCTCTTTGTTGGCAACACTTTTGTAGGAGAATATTTTTTTGAAATTGGTTTAGGCTTCTGAAAAATTATGCCATCATACCTATAATGTGTATTTCTAATGATTTTCAAGAAATCTGCACATTTTTATGAATGAACCTAGTTATACTCTAGGGGTATCTTTGTAGGCAAGTGTCCAACGGAAAACAACTACTGCCCTCTACGTTCGTCGACTCATATATATTAGACTCTTGACGCAGCTTCTACAAATACTACTTTGAGGTGTTCAAGGTGATACCAAGAATAGATAGTTGTGAAACTGGATCAATTGAGATATTTTAATTACTGCTACTATGCATTACACCGTTTTGAGAAAAATCGATCGTTTGTGATTTTTACTATTCAGCTTTAATTTAGCAATGAATTGTTATAGTTCAAAATCAAAGTTTCTTATATTTGGGATGAAACATGAAATGCTGAGACAAATTATCTCCTGAGAAAGCCCTTTGTATCAATTGATTCATCCAATGTGTTTTCTTTCTGAGCACTTGAATCTGTAGTAAAAATGTAGCACTCTAAAATACTTTTCAGAAATATGCCTTATGCTTTTTCAAGTTCAAAAAGACACAATATCTACAAAAATGGAATGGTATGTTATAATTTCATATTTATCAAGAATTGACTGAGCTCATGTTTTTTAATATATGTGTGTTGATGACACCACAATTATTTATTTTTCCAGTGATAAATAACAAATAAAATAAAAATGGATATTGGTAACATTTTAGTTTGCTTACAGAAACATAATTTGACACTCAGTTTCAATAAATCTTCTTTCACGAATATTTCAAAAAGGGTGATATATACTCCAACTATTCCAATTATTTTAAATGACAAAACTGCAAATTATCACCAAACAATTAAATTTTAGGATTAAAAAACTATCCTGGATAAACATATTGATAAAATCAAAAATAATTTCTTAAAAATGTCAATTTTTCTCTGATTTATTCACATCTGCAATACCTAGTTTCCATATGGGGTACTGCAAGTAATTTTTTTAAAAATTGTTTTGCATTATATGGAACCAACAATAAATTTTATCCAAATAAATGGTTTACCTGATCCTGTGTTCTCTCTATAAGCTGAAAATTTGTGGTTTCATCCACTCAATTAGAAAAAAAAAAGTGAAAGCTGCAAATTTAGTTTTTACTGAAGTGAATAGCATTCACAACTATAAATAATACCAGACAAACAACATTATTACTTAGTTGCTAGTAATTTTAGAACAAATTTTGGAAAAAAAAGTTGCGCTCTTGGGAATGTTTTGTGAAATGATTTTCAAAGCAAACAAAATCTACATATTTTTTTCTATAAACCTAGTTATCCTGTTGGTGGGTATCTTTGTCAGCAAGTGTCCAACAGAAAACAACAACTGCCCTCTACGACCGCTGAATTATATCTGTTATATTATTGATAGGTACAGCTTCTACAAATACTACTTTGAGGTTCTCGAAGTAATACCAAGAAAAGTTGTCAAACTGGTATTTTCATGACTGATACTATGCATTTCTATTTTGAGAAAAAATTATCATTTGGAATTTTTAATATTCAGCTTTAATTTAAACCATTGAATTTTTTATAGTTCAGAATCAAAGTTTCTTATAAGTATTTGGGATGAAACCTGAATGTTTATCCCAAATGAAAGTCTCCTGATACAACCAATGTCATTTCTTTCTTAGCAATTAAATCTGTAGTAAAAATGTAGCACTCTCAAAATACTTTCCAGAAATATTCCACAATATCCACAAAAATTAAATGGTATGTATATTTTCATATTTATCAATAATTTTAATCATTATTCAAAACGCTGTCAGTTAACTGAATTAAGGTTTTTAATATTTGAGTATTTAAAAATAGATTCATATCATTATAGCTGTTTGAAATTTCTGCATATGAAATTGAACATGTCACACATGGACTGCAACTGATGTTAGGCATTCATTCAGTGAGTAAGTAGTATTCTTTGATAATGACTGATGTTTTGAGACTATTTTTTTTATTTTTTAAAGACAGTGCCCTAAACAAGTTAGGGTTTTCCTTATTATTTTAAATACTGATAAGGGATTTTTTTTGTTCGGAAGGTAAGGCATATATGATGAGTGTGATCACCGCTATTTTCTACAAAAAATTTACATGTTTTGGTTCACAAATAGAACAGTTTCATTGATGAAAATACCAGCTTAAAGGAAATTTTATGTGAACACAGACCTATCTACAATTTTCTCTCTGACGGCAATACTTTTGTAGGATACAGTTTTTTGAAAATGGTAAATGCGTTCCAAAAAATAATGCCATACTTTTATAATATCTATTTCTAGTATGCCAATGAAATTTCTTTCTTGGATATGAGTGGTATCTTTGTCGGCAAGTGTCTAACGGAAAATAACTATTGCCCTCTACGACCGTTTACATACTCAATACAATATAAAATTATTAAAATTTACAGTAGAAATGAAATTTACAATAAGAGTAAAACGATCATGTGATGAAAATATTAGTGTTTATGATCAAATGTCGCAAATTATAAATAATTTGGGTAATCACATAAATCTACATGGGTATGGTACAGAATTATTGCATTGCAACATGTATTTGGTTAGTCTATTCTTTACCTATGTTACGTTATCCTATAGCTATAGACAATGATAGAAAAAGATACAAAGAGAAGGAAGACAAAAGGGAGAAAGAGGAGACGGGTGAATTCTTAGAAACCAAAATATTACAAAATCTATTCTACAAATTGTGAAAGGCTTTCGCGGCCATCGTTGAATAAATGATGGTTTTTCGGGTTTTTAGGCCGACGTTTATTTGGAGAAAAACTCGACGTTTCGCCAACACGAGTGGTTGGCATTTTCAAGAGAAATGTTTACAGTTTCACTGAACACTACTTGTTTGGTATGCGTTGTCTCAGCCAGTATTTATGGGTCGACGTACTCGTACCTGCGTCCGGTGCCATCGTCCCTGCGTCGGGTACCCCCTCGGATTCATTAATTTCCCGGTATGGTGTTATTGCCGTTTTCTTGAGAACAGGTAGCCATGCTTTATTCAATTGTAACCCTTCTTCAATTCTGTTGAAATTGTTGGGATGTTTTTTTATTTCGATTGCTTCTCGGAAGAGTCTTGGATAATATGCGCACTTCTTTCAAACGGATATAAGGAAAGCGAAATTGATCGGTGTATAAAACGCAAAAGAAAGAACTCTAGCGACAGTGGATCGAATGGCTGCCAGGAACAAAGTAAAGCATTCCTACCTTATGTTCCTAGGGTCACAGATCGGATTGGCGGTATACTACGAAAGTATGATACCAAAACCATATATAAACCTTCAAAGAAACTGAAGGATCACTTGAGATCGGCGAAGGATAAACGTGATGAACTAAGCTCATCTGGGGTGTACCGCATTCCAAGCACCTGTGGCAACGTTTATATCGGAACCACGAGGCGTTCCACAAATACCAGAATAAAGGAACACAAGGCCAATTGCCGGTTAGGACACTCAGAAAAATCCGCTGTCGCAGAACATGCGCTTAACAATAACAATCACAGAGTGAAGTTCGAGGAAACCCAAGTAATTGCCACAACACATGCATATTATCCAAGACTCTTCCGAGAAGCAATCGAAATCAAAAAACATCCCAACAATTTCAACAGAATTGAAGAAGGGTTACAATTGAATAAAGCATGGCTACCTGTTCTCAAGAAAACGGTAATAACACCATACCGGGAAATTAATGAATCCTAGGGGGTACCCGACGCAGGGACGATGGCACCGGACGCAGGTACGAGTACGTCGACCCATAAATACTGGCTGAGACAACGCATACCAAACAAGTAGTGTTCAGTGATCGAAACTGTAAACATTTCTCTTGAAAATGCCAACCACTCGTGTTGGCGAAACGTCGAGTTTTTCTCTAAATAAACGTCGGCCTAAAAACCCGAAAAACCATCATTTAAAATCTATTCTGTTCGAGGTTAATGTAGACATACGGTTACATTTATTTTACTTTTCTTTGAATTATTTCATTAATTTTTTGCATCGGTATTGTTAAGATCCTTGCTTTGATTTTTTTCTTGAGGAAATGTAAATGGTTGTTTTGTTTTATTTCATCGGGAATTTCAGAATATACTATTGGGCAGAAACGGACTCTTGGATTTGGTTTTTTCAAATATTTTTCATTTAGATGGATTGAAAGCAGATTGTAGGTCAGTGAAGGAAAAAAACTCCATTATCAAGAATAATATTACCATGACTTTAAAAACGCTAATTACTTAGCAGTCAACAATTTTTTCTCCAATTTTGATTGGAATCAACACAGTCCCTTCTTAGATGTTGATGAAGCCAATAAATTATGACGCAATAAACTTTTTTGTTCCAGTGAAGTTTTAACTAAAATAAAAAACAAAACTTCACAACAGTTTAAGCAATCTAGTGATTATGGTGATTACAGAGTTTTTTCTGAAGTTCACAGTCAACGTAAACAAGTTAGTTATAATAGGTGAAAACACTAATTTCTGAAAAAAAATACCACGACCTTCAGTACGACGAATAAAGTCGCAAAACATTTTTTTCAATTTTTTATTCGTAGCAGTTCAAAAATAAAATGCCAACGAAATGCTTCAATTTAAACTCGGTGAAAAAAGCCCGGGAATATACGTCATATGTACTCGGCCAATCATTGAGAGCTCTCGAAGACTGGAGGCCAAAAGAAGATCTTGATTCTCCCATGATATAAGTAATATTTATGATAAGTCGTGACATTATGGTTTGAAAAGTTGAGTATTCTCGTACGGAGAGATACGAGGATGTATTGATATCTAGTTAGCCTAGACCAGTTCCCTGCATAAACAAAATATTGTGTTACCATAGCAACGAACAATAACTTATTAGAAGTGTCAGTGTAAAGTTTGACGTCAAAAAAGAAAGAATATGTCCACCGAAATTGTAAAAATCGAAAAATTGGAGTATCGAGCCATCATCAAGTACCTGTATTTAAAAGGGTTAAGAGGTAAGCAGATTTACGAAGATATGCTTAATACTCTTGGTGATCAATGTCCTTCGAATGCGATCGTGAAAAATTGGACTGCAAGCTTCAACAGAGGTAAATTTTCCATTGAAGATGATGACCGATCGGGAAGGCTAGTTTCTGTGTCAGTCCCCGAAAATATCGATACAGTTCATGACATGATTTTAACAGACCGTCGAATTGGGCTAAAACGGATGTCTGAAGCACTGAATATTTCATACGAACACCTTCCATCATATAGTTCACGTCAATTTGGACATGAGAAAAATTGCTGCAAAATGGATCCCCAATTGTTTGAATGTTGACCAAAAGCGTGCAAGAGTAGTAGCATCGCGTTCGATCTGTGCTCGATTTGAAAACGACGTAGACTTCTTAAACCGAATTGTTACTATGGATGAGACTTGAAAGGTCTAGAGACGTTCCAGGTTCGCTGTAATAAATGTATCCAATTAAGAGGAGAATATGTTGAGTAACAAAATATTTTGACATTGAAATTTTGTTTGGATAGAACCAAACTATAGAGTAGGCTGAGAATTTTTCAATATATCCTCGTATATTGAAATCAGTTTAAGGCAGCTTCAGGGTGTTCAGTGGGAAGTGATCTGACAACACCGCTTTTTATCATTGACAGTTGACACTTTATTATAATTTTGGGAAGGACCATTAGGCTTTTCTTTTTCGAAAAAGTGGATAGCCTATTCGATTTTGGCATATTTTGAACACCCATATACCAAGTTTCAGCCCAATATCCATATAGGGTGTTAGTTATATGACGACAAGTTACCAAATTCATGCTTTTTTGACTGACCCTGTATGAAGGTCTGTGAACTTTACGGAAACGTTGAAGTAGCAATATAATGAAAGCATACTTTGCATACTCAGGTACTTTATAAGTTACATCGTTGGAATCGTTTCATGGTGTTCAAAAGTCAAAAGTTTTTTTTTTTTCTCTTCAATTTTTGTCCGTCGGCTTCCATTCGGCGCCTTGTAGGACATGCCCTGCTGCGAGAAATCCGTTCTCATCCGGCCTTTAACCGGCGTAGACAGCAAGGTTTCATCAGCGGAATGCAGTTGTCTTGCTCTAGGCAATACTGCATCCCATATTTTACTCTTTTTAATTTTTAACAAAACACTTCATAAAGTTGAAAACGTGTATTTAATTTCAGAGCAATAGGCAACAAGCAATTGCAGAGATAACCTTGTAGGAACTCTGCACGGAAATTTTATCAGATGTAATTTAATGTTCGTCGTGGCATTAGCCAGGAAAGTAGTTGTTTTCTGATGGATTTTCGACCCAACTTTTCCTATTGTATAGGATATTAGCAATGAGCAGTCCTCCGGAGATCTTATGGCTCTTGTCATAAGCTCATTGTGACCTACAGATTTCTTTTCAGAGCAATAACCAACAACTGGAATAAATGGAACAGTTTTCTCAGATATTGGTGTTTTCAATATATCCTCCTTCACGCTCTATACATTTTTCATAACGCAGTCTCAACTTTTGACGGATCTTCCTCAATTGGTCTGGTGTTATTTCAACACACTTTTGCCTTACCCATTCCTTTAATTCGTTCAAGTTTTGTGGTCTCTTTGTATAAACACCTTATTTCAAATATCCCTACAGGTCTGGTGATCGAGGAGGCCAACAAATAAAATAACTGTTGCTCCCAATCACATGGAAATGTTTCATCAAGGCCTTTCCGTACAGCAATCACATTATTAATGGAGCCACCGTCTTGCTGGAATATAACATTTCTGCGATCTTCAATGCTTAGTACTTCCATGAAATCCAAGAAATTCGTAGTCAAAAAATTATGAAATCTTCCTACCCAGAATTGATTTCCGAAATTATTTGTATGTTTGCTTTCGCAGTTTATTCGTCCTCCGTTTATGTCGAATGAATTGATAACGTGCTTTGTTACAATCTTGTCAGCTGTAATCGATTGCAGGTCACCAGGCCGAACGTTATCGGAAATATTCCAGACTTATTTATAATTTAAATACAATTTATTTCAATCGCCGTATCTCAATGAATCTCAAGTAGTGTCAATTTTGGATCAGTTCGCATCCTTTGTTACTCCATTTCAGTCAAGTTTTTTGTGAAACGGTACGTTATAATCTTGCTTCTCTTCGATATCTATAATTTTCATGTCGTTCAAGGTCATGATCATGAATGACGAGTGTTTGCCAATTACGTCTTTTTCTAGTGCTTACTTTTCTTGAGTCAGCTAGCTTTGAAGTTGGTATGACTTGAATTATTATTCTCTGAAATAATTTATTCTGTCGTATTGGAATTCGGGATACAAAAAATAAAATATTAAAAACTCGAGAATTGAGATAGGTTTCGGTTGATTTACGGTTCAAGGTCAAATTTCATATTTTGTTACTGCTTCCTTATCTATGTATGGTGAACTAGCATGAAGTTAACATTATTTCCGAAAGGCACGTTTATTCTGTCGTATTGGAGTATACAAATAAAATTACGTAAAACGATATTTTTAAATACAAGCTTTTATTCAAATGCATTGAAAAGTACAAAATATTTTTTTAGGTGTGTAACGTAGGTTATTCTGTTTAACTAACATATTCAGAAGCTTTCTCGCAAAGTTTTTCATTCACAAAATAACACGACACGCAATATAAGAAATAATTTTTTACCTAATTTTAAATGATTAGAATAAAATCAACAAAGACGAAGTACCCTTCTCTCCAAATATTTCCACAAATTCTATATGAGGCAAAAATCTGACATAAAACAACTACTTCTCTGGCTAATGCCACGACGGATATTGAACTACATCTGACAGATATTTGTGCAATTGCAAGTGCTTATTATTGTAGACAGACAAAAGATTATCCTTTATTTGGCTGGGGATGACCACCTACAGACATGTTTCCTAATTTTATTTACATGTACCTAATTTTATTCAAAATATTGTCCAAATTTATTGAGAATTAATGTAGTAAAACGTAGGATAATGGGTTTCTTGCAGACAAGATAAATTGGCGACTGAACAGTTCGGTTTCCAAAAGAAAAAGAATACGAATGATGCAATCTATGATTTTTTGAGGGTGTAAATGTGTATACGACAAATAGCCGGCTGCAGCGATATTTCTTTGACTTTCTAAGGCCTCTCCCCCACTGTGTAAGTCATGAAATATTCTTGAAAAAGCTCTTACTTTACGGATTTCGCGGCACATCTATAGATTGGATCAAATCTTACCCCACTGATCGATATCAAAAAGTTCTATTGAACAATGTTAGTTCTGACAGGAGAACAATTGTACGTGGAGTCCCCCAGGGATCATTTTTGAGTCCTATTCTATTTCTGCTCTACTTCGATATGGCCAACCTAGATATTTCTGGACAAAAACTTTAAGGTGGACTTATTATAAGTACCTTTAGGTTCTCAACTAATTAAAAGCAAGCCCGAAACAAAATTTCTTAGCGTACAAATTTTCCACAATCTGAAGTTCGAGTATCATATAACACGGCTCTAAAAAAAATGTGTCTAGTCTAGTTTTTACGTTGTCAATATAAAATATCGCGAACCAGGAATGTGAACTCCCTTAACTGTATACTACTTATTTATTGAGTCCCACCTACGGTATGCAATTCCACTCTGATCTTCTCTAGTCAAGTTTTATTCCAAAGTGTTTTCGTCCGTTCGTAATACGTTTCGGCATACGTCTTAGCACTCTTCAGTAATCACCATGCATCGACTTTTCGATGGCTGATGGTAAAAGTGACCGAAGCGTTTAATGTAATCTAAATGCAGTACTTTTATCGGCTAGAGTTAAAAGTTTTCAGCGTCCTTCATAAATTAAAAGTCGAACTGATATCGCAATATTTTTTATCACGGTATTTTTATGACTGTTTCGCTTTGTTTCTAATTTGCGGTCGTGTTACTATTGCTGTAGTTCGTTTCTAATGGCGTTATTGTTACTATTTTAGCAAAAACTAGGTGAATATAAAAATGAATGTCAATCAGATAAGCAGCTATTTATTTTTTATCGTATCGAACAAGCTTGATAGTTGTATGTCACGCAAAAAACAAGCGATGGTGATTGCGTTGAAAGGAAGTGGCTCGATTGAAGGTTAAATTGTTGTACGATGAACCCATGTAGGTGTTTTGTAGCGGTTTCAGTCAATTGTTTTACAGCAATTTTTCTGCCGTCCAGGAATTTATTTTTTACTTAAGTACTTGTTCAAACTTCAAAGGGTAAATCTCTGACTAATTTTAAGATGAAAAGTTCATATGAACATGTGTCAGTAAATGCTTCGTTTCGGAGATACGAGGTGTCGAAGTTGAAACTTTATTTTGAATAACTTTTGCAAAAAATAATTTGTACAACTATCAAAAAAGTTTTTCATCTCTATTGAAGCGTAAATGTTTACTTTTTTTACCGTGAAAATAAGTCTTATTTTCACCTTGAAAAAATTACTTTTTTTCACTGCCAAAATAATTCACAAAATAAACATGAAATATTACTTTTTGAAGGATACATTTTTAACAAAGTCAATTAATAATTGAGTATTCATCATAAAACAATTTCATTTATTGGAATAATAATTGATAGCGATATTTGAACAATTACTTCCAACATACGAGGATATATTGAAATATTCTTAGCCTACCATAGAACCAAACAAAATTTCAATGTCACAATATTTTATTACTCAACATATTCTCCTCTTAATTGGATACATTTATTACAGCGAACCTGCAACGTCTCGAAACCTTTCAAAAAAAATGTTTCTTCTTGCTCTGAAAACCAGACCTCCACAGCTTTTATTACCTCCTCGTTGGAAGAAAATTTACAACCTTTTAAACTTTTTTTCAGTTGGAAAGAGATGATAGTCGGACGGAGCCAAATCTGGTGAATAAGGGGGGTGTTCTAGTAATTCAAACCCTAAATCACGAATTTTTTGCATGGCAATATGAGATTTGTGTGCAAGGGCGTTGTCCTGCAAAAACAAAACACCTTTGGATAGTTTTCCGCGTCTTTTCTCTTTAATTTTTTCCCGTAGAGTGGTCAGTAATGTCTAATAGTAATCACCAGTTATTGTTCTACCCTTATCCAAAAAATCAATCATGATTACTCCATGGCAATCCCAAAAAACTGAAGCAAGAACTTTTCCAGCAGATTTTTGGACACGAAACTTCTTAGGTCTTGAAGAACCGGAGTGTCGCCATTCCATCGATTGTTGCTTTGTTTCTGGATCGTAGAAATGTACCCAAGTCTCATCCATAGCAACAATTCGGTTTAAGAAGTCTACATCGTTTTCAAATCGAGCACAGATCGAACGCGATGCTACTACCCTTGCACGGTTTTGGTCAACATTCAAACATTTGGGGATCCATTTTGCAGCAATTTTTCTTATGTCCAAATTGACGTGAACTATATGATGAACGCGTTCGTATGAAATATTCAGTGCTTCAGATATCCGTTTTAGCCCAATTCGACTGTCTGTTAAAATCATGTCATGAACTGCATCATCTTCAATGGAAAATTTACCTCTTTTGAAGCTTGCAGTCCAATTTTTCTCGGTCGCATACGAAGAACATTGATCACCAAGGGTATTAAGCATATCTTCGTAAATCTGCTTACCTCTTAACCCTTTTAAATACAGGTACTTGATGATGGCTCGATACTCCAATTTTTCGATTTTCACAATTTCGGTGGACATATTTTTTCATTCAATTTATTGCGTAACTCTGGTTTACTTTTTTGACGTCAAACTTCACACTGACACTTCTAATAAGTTATTATTCGTTGCCATGGTAACGCAATATTTTGTTTATGCAGGGAACTGGTCTAGGCGTGCCAACAAACCGTTTCTATAGTAACGACACAGAAAGATCACAGGATACTGTGAAATTGTATTTTTTCCTTGGTGTTTTTGGCATCGACTGCTATGGTCATTAGTCACGTGTTCTGGAGAGGCCTTGTTACTAACTCCATGCGCCACCTCAGGAGCAGCACTGTTAATTGGAACGCAACTGTGGAAGTATTGATAACATTAAAGATAACATGTAGGGAAAAGAGAAGTGTTATTTAGTTATTTTGGACTTACTCTTTTCAGACAGAACACTTTTTAAATACGACAGCGCCTTCTAAGTGCTACGTAAAAATTAAGTTGACAATGGACCTTTACATTTACGGAAAATAAATTACAAAACTCGTTTAAATCGATAGTTGTTATGGTGGATTTATGCTGCAATCATAAGTCATAAGTCTTTAGTCATAAGGAAGAATATTCGCCAATGATTGGTTGGTCCGTATATTCCAACCAATCATTGACGAATATTCTTCCTTATGACTAAAGACTTATGACTTATGATTGCTGCATAAATCCACCATTAGTCTGAAAAGTCCATTCAAGAAAAAGTTCCATTATTTTTCTTTCATTTAAAAAAATATATCACATTTGAAAGTGTGCCGCTGACGTCACGTTCATCGGAAATATCTCCCGCCATAATCCACGTTCCGAAACAGGCAATACCGTTCTCCTTAAAAATATAACTTCTAGCATGATATAAGCCGTTGAGAAATAATCAATACATTGTCACTTGATCAACTCATAGATAAAAATCCACATATTAGCTATTTTTTATTGTATTTATGACTTTCAAATTTTCTGAACAGACCATCCTTTTGATGAAGAACGAGCATTGACAATACAGCAAATCTTAATGACAGTTCTCAACTGTCAAAAGTTATATGGACATGTGAGGTTAATGTTTATTTTATTTACATTCAACAATCAACATTCAACTGATAAATTCGATAATAATGTAGTGACGTGTTATCATAAACGATTTGGTGTGAATTTATTTGTGTAATTGTGTATTAAAAATATGGAACAAGGCTTCGTGAAGGGAAGTTCGGATAATTTACCGAGGTACAAAGCACTTTTTCGACATGTTCAGTTATTGCAGTGATACAGGTACTGGAGATACAGGAATTAATAACAAATTTTAGAACACAAACAACAAAAGCTCTCAAAACTTAGAAAACCCATTAACATCAAAAAATAAATCAAGGTAGTGTTCGTTGAAGTTTAGATCTGATGGAACTGCTTCACTTGTATCAAATGGGTAGGCAAATGAGTTAGACAGAGACAAACTATTCTTATTGATCGCACCGTGAAACAGACGAAAGAACCCATCTGGTATCAAATGACAACTGTCATACGACACATTATATTTGAATGAGAATTTGGTGCACAACTTTAACAACGTTGCCAAGTTTAGTTTTGATGAACGTGACGTCACGAAACCACTTTTCTTCTAATTATAGATAAACTAGCGGTCAGAAAAAATAAATAAAAAATCCCGAGTGATATTAGCGTATTTACTTTCTAATTTCAGTGTTACCTCATATCTCTTGGAAAGGTCCATTATTTTTGAAAAATCACAAATAAAAATGTTTTACATTTGTTGCGCAATTTTTCAATGCCACTGTATATATAAGTCTCAAATTTGAACGTTCTATTACAACTTTCGACAAAACGTATTTAAAGCGATTTTTGTCAGCACTAAAAACAAAAGAGTTTTTTCTTTATTTCGATAAATTTCTATTCTCAGCGAAATAATTTCAACTATAAGAATTTCACTAGAGAAACTACCATGAAACCTCAAATATCATATTTGCGATATTTTCATCAAGCTGTCCAGGAGATCAAAAAAATGTAATAGTGTTCTTTCACTCTTGTTGCAGACAATCGTCGTGTTCTCCCTACAAATGAGGAACATATCGTCTCTGGAAGTGACTAAGAACATATCCCTGTTGAGCGATGACAAGAAAAAATGCAAAGTAATCAACCTGAAGTTGGACACCCCCGAAGAGAAACCTCTCGTGGTGATGCTGTCCTGGCTGATGGCGAAAAAGAAGCACATCCACAAGTACGCCGACATTTATCTGAAGCACGGTTTCGACGTGCTCAACATCAGCATTAGCCCGTGGCAGTTGTTGTGGCCCACCAAAGGATCGCAGGTAAAGTCTATAACGACATGGTTTATTTGGTCCTTCGGGCCGGATATTGGTCCTACGAGCCGGATATTGGTCCTACGAGCCGGATATTGGTCCTACGAGCCGGATTTAATAATTTTAGCTTCTAAAATTGGTGAAATATGATGTTCATACACTGGTTGAACGCGTAATTTTTTCTAAAGTTTTTTTTTTCTGTAAAGGTAGTAGCCAAGGACCTATTAAAATTCCTGGACGCCAACACCACGTACTCGCCTCTCATCCTTCACGGTTTCTCTGTGGGCGCGTACCTATGGGGCGAGGTCTTGGTGAACATAGCCTCCGAGAGGGATCGATACGCGCACATAGTCGACAGAATCGCCGGACAAATTTGGGACAGCGCCGCAGACATTACCGAAATATCCGTGGGAATACCCGTATCCGTTTTCCCGAGGAATACCGTGCTGCAGAACGCTCTGAAGCAATACGTTGTGTAAGTTAGTAGGTGGCCCCCAACGTGGGGCCGACATTCCGATGGAAAAGTTTTAAGTCGTACCCTTTTCTAGCTACCACATGAAAGCTTTCGATAAAGTGGCAACGGTGCACTACGTGAGGTCCAGTCAGATGTTTCACACGAACTTGGTGCGAGCGCCTGCGCAGATATTCATCAGCAAGACTGACCCCATCGGCACGGAAGAGTCCAATATGCGAGTAAGGGAGTGTTGGGAGAATATGGGGATACAGGTGAGGGGTAATGGTCTCTTAGTTGTTCAGACTTTATCTTTTCCCTGTTTTAGATAACGTGGAAGTGTTGGGACAGGTCCCCGCACGTAGGACACTTTAGGGCACATCCAAAAGAGTACACCGCAGCCCTAAACTCCTTTTTGGAAACCCTCAATCTACCCCAGACGTCTAGGATTGCGAGAATAGAGGAAAAAATCCAAGCCAAGCTTTAACTTCGATAGATTTCTTCAATGTTGGGCTGATAATGGTTTTTTTATATTTATAATTAATGTGTAAAGTGTATAGAGTGGTGCCAGTCTTCAAGGTATTTCTAAATTGTATTTTGAGTTGGGTAATTGGCTATCTATTCTATAGTCAGACCACCATTATCCATTTGGTGTCTTTTTCTTTTGCCCTTTGTAGGATTCGTGGGATTCCCCTGTGAGATACATGATAGCTGATTCAAGGAAAGTGTATCATGTTCTCTTGGATTATGCTAAAGGTGTTCATGGAAAGTGAAAATTGGGAAGATGTGATGTCGTTTTCATTTGTTTAGGTGTTGGAATTATCTCTTTTGTTATAGTTGGAACCAAAGTAGTCTTGAAGATTGGACTGATCAGTGATTAGATATTCTTGTTTTCTCGTGATATAGAGGAATGTTCTTAAATTGTGAATGAAATGAAGGCGAGAAAAATCTAAATACATTTCGTATAAACAAAAGCATGTGATTTTAATAAATAAGAAGTTTTTTCAATCTTGTTTCATTCAGGTTCCTGCTAATGTTTGGAGAGGAATTTCTAGGGATGCAGCTATCGAATAATCTAAATAATGAGTTTTTCATCAAAGAGTTTGTTGAATATAATGGACTGTATTGAACTAAAATGGGCAAAATCCAGAGGCTTGCACTATCCTTACCTTTCCTCCTTGATATTTATTCAGGTGAAAGGACCCATTGTTAACTACCAACAGTGATTCAAAGGATAGAAGAGGCGCTAAAAGGTAAAATTAGCTATACTGTGTGTAAATAGTCATGGGCCACCGCTATAATTTTTTTAATGAGACAAGATTTTTTTAAACCTCACAAAATGTTTTCAATAAAACTTTAATATTGTATTTCACAAATGTTTGGTTTACAAAACCGTGACAGAAGTATACTAAGTTGAATTATGGCTTACCCAAAGTGTTATCTGTCTTGAAAGCAATATTAACCTTGTTTCTAAATCAAGAAAATGTCGATTTTGTGGATGGGTGCATTTTCTCGTCGAAAAAATTGCATATTTCGACTTTGATCGCCTGGGAATATTTAAAAAATGCGGAATCCCGCGAGTATTACTTCAATTTATAGAAAATTTCCTTCTTAATCCGAAAATGTACTTGTTTTTCAAATTAGAATTCATTTAGAAATTATCGATTTTGTAAATATGTGCATTTTTTCGTCGAAAAAATTGCTCTCTTCCAGTCACCCCTTTGTCGAATTCAATTTTTGAGGTGATATTCGGAATTAGCATGTCGAGTTACATCTAAGGGAAATTTGCGATTTTTCTAAAAATGGAAAATAACAATTTTTGCAAAAATCGATTTCCTTCTACCTAGTATATTGCATTTTCCGACTTTGATCGCCTGGGAATATTTCAAAAATGCAAAATCCCGCGAAAATCACTTCATCTTATAGAAAAATTCTATCTGAATCCGAAAATGTCCTTGTTTTTCGAATCAGAACGCGAATTCATTTAGAAAATGTCGATTTTGTGATTGAGTGCATTTTTCGTCGAAAAAATTGCCCTTATCCAGTTACCCCTTTGTCAAATTCAATTTTTGGGGTAATATTCAGAATCAGCTCGTCGAGTTACGCCCGAGTAAAGTTTGCGATTTTTTGAAAATTAGAAAATAAAAAATTTCGAAAAATTCGATTTCCTTCTAGGTAGAATATTGCATTTTTCGACTTTGATCGCCTGGGAATATTTCAAAAATGCAGAATCCCGCGAATATTACTTCATCTCATAGAAAATTTCCTTCTGAATCCAAAAATGTACCCGTTTTTCAAATTAGATTGCTAATTCATTTAGAAATTGTCGATTTTGTAGATATGTGCATTTTTTGTCGAAAAAATTGCCCTCTTCCAGCTACCCCTTTGTCGAATTTAATTTTTGAGGTGATATTCGAAATCAGCTCGTCGAGTTACGTTTGTGGGAAAGGACCCCGCACAAAAGCATAGGAAAATGGCCCACAGTGGGATTTGTCTGAAATTCACATATGTTATTGGTAATGAGTTTCTGATCAAATGTTCTCATGGGCCCAATCCTCCAAGACCAATGATTTAGCTCTCAGGGCCTTATTTAGTATAGGTGCCAAATAAACAATGACACTTCTCAAGTCCATGATTTTTGTATTTCCTATTAGAATTTAATTGAATAAATTAAGAAATATTGCAAAATCTCAGAATTTGTCTTTCAGCACCAGTCCTCTGTGAAACATGTTTTGTCCTACAGGACCGTATTTAGTAAAACTGTATGTAGTAGTAGTTTATTTCACCACGTTAATAGTACAGTTACATTTATGGCAGGTCACAAACATCAGTAAAATAATCTTACCTAAAAGGCGTATTGTACAAAGAACTAAAATTTTCATACAGATACATACACACAAATGTTCCATTTCATATTTACATTAAAATACTAACATACAAAAGTATAAAAGTAAAAGAGTGAAAGAAATAAAGATAATAAAAATAATTGTGGTCGTCTGGGCGAGTACGAATGTGCCAAGTGATCCACAGAAAACTGAATTGAAATGGTTTTGTTGTAACTTTCTTATGTCTTGATCCATGTCAGTGGTTCATGGCTCGTTTGATAGATGAATGAAGCTTTTTTTGTGCACATAACAAAAGTGGTTGCCATCTTAATATCCAAGATGGTCGGCCAAATCTATAGACCATATGGGACTTATCTTGTAGCATTTTGAGAAAGATGATAATAGGAAAAAATAAGAACTACAACGTTTTGATTGTTGAAATCAGTCATTTACTTTTTGAATTATCTAATACTTTAATATAAATATAACTGTACTATCTTATTAAAACTATATCTAATTCATAACAAACAACTTTGAAACCGATATTTCCAGAGTGGTGGAAGAGAACAAAAAATCAAAATCAACAAAATAATACTTGAACACTTACAGATGCGGGAGTATTGCATCTTGCACTGGACCATTTGCAGCATCTTTAAAATGCTGTAACACAGAAGTCGATGGATAATTCGCATTTTGATTATGGCGGGCAAATCCCAAATACCACAATATGCTACAAATATGAGCACATGTTACTGGTGTCCTTGCCCCTGATTGCACTGCAGTAGTATCCTATTATCAATACATCTTCTTCATTATTCTCGTCAGGCTGGTTTTCATGCATAGTTTATTGAATACATACTTGATATTTTTCTCTCCTTCTGAATCGTGAATACACTCGTAAGTTTAACAAATCCAGGTTCATTAATTTTTTTTTAATGTATTGAACCTTATGAAATTATTACTTTAAGATCAGATAGTAGAGTTATATTTATATTGTAGAATTAGATAATTCAAAGAGTAAATGACCAATTTGAACAATCAAAACGTTGTAGTTCTTATTTTTTCCTCTTTCTTTCTTAAAAAGCTACAAGATAAGTCCTACATAAAGTTTATAGGTTAAGCCGGCCATCTTGGATATTAAGATGGCGACCACTTTTGTTATGTACACAAAAGAAGCTACATTCATCTATCAAACGAGCCATCAACCACCAACATAGATCAAGAAATAAGAAACTTATAACAAAATCAATTTGATTCAGTTTTTTGTGGATCATTTGGAAAATACAGTTTTACTAAATACGGTCCTGTAGGGCAAAACATGTTCCACAGAGGACTTGTGCTAAAAGACAAATGCTGAGATTTTGTAATATTTCTTATTTTATTAAAATTTAATAGGAAATAAAAAATTATGGAGTTGAGAAAAAAGTGTCATTGTTTATCTACCACCTATACTAAATACGGCCCTGAGAGCCAAATCATTGGTCTTAGAGGATTGGGCTCATGAGAACATTTGGTCAGAAACTTGTTGATAAGGTGTAATGGTGCTGTTTTTAACTTATTTTTATTTTGTATGTACGATGTATTATTAGTTTTTAAACTAAATAAACGGATATATATATATATATATATATATATATATACAGTATTATGATAAAATAATGCACAAAATTCATAAAACGTACAACGATCACTTTTGAAAAAAATGCAAAAACACATCAAACTGTTTTTTCTTATAACATAAGTTACAAAAATAACACGTCAAAGTTGGTTTAATGGACTGTTTAGTTAATTGAAAAGTTATTATGAAACTTACGTTTATTTCGTTTTTTATTTTCTCGTTTTTTTCTTATGTGAACCCTACTACAACTATTTTTCCCTTGTGTAAAAACACAAGCTCTATCACATAATGTAATAAAAATCTTTGCTTCCCATTAAAAAAATTTGTTGATGACGTCATAACTTTGACGTGTTATTTTTGTAACTTATGTCAAAAGATGCGGAATAAAAAAACAGTTTGACGTGTTTTTGTATTTGTGGGGTTGCAGTCAGGGTTGCGGGCTATTTCAAAGAAAACTCTTTGATACTGTCAAGCTTTCGGTATAATTCAATACCTTCCTCAGGACAACTGAAAATACGCATTGTACAATAAATGTAGGAAAGATTAAATGGAGTACTTACTAACGCGAGAATGAATGATGAAATTGGCAAAAAACGAAAATAGAATATACATGAAGTGAAATGAAATGACTGATGTAGGAATGACAGTGACTTATTTATTTCAGTAATCAAGTTGGAAGATTCTGATTAGAGGGTGATTTTATCCTGTTTCTCAAAATTAAGTAGATATGTATAAATTTTGCTGAGATTACTCAGGTCAGTTCTTTTGTTCATCGACTGTTTTTCATTATTAATTTGAACCATTTCCATGAAAATTCTTTTAGACAGATTAGTTTCACTATTCAAAATTTCGGTATTATTATAATCCATCCTGTGGTCTCTAGAGATAACGTGTCCTGCCAAAGCACATATATATATATATATATATAAATAATTTTTTTAATAAATGTTGTTTATTGAATCAGAATTACATTCTATTCAAATGGCTATCGACCGAGGTCCTTCTGCCCATTAAGTACAATTTTAGTAATAATAATAAAGTAAAAAAAAAAAAAAAAATTAAAAATTGCATTGCTTATCCTATTTGAAAAAAAAAAAAATCAAAAATTCGTGTTCACAGAAAAAATCGACATGATCTTGAAAAAAGTATGGAATTAGTGTTGAATGTTTATTGAAAAATGTAACAGTTTTTCCAGCACGGTTTCTTCTGGATAGCGGTGTCTTTGTTGCACATTAGGGTTTCTTCTCAGGGCATATTTGGTGATTATCTCAATGTTTTCTTGTTTTTGTGAAAACTTCCTGGAGAGATGTTGTAGGCGATCCTGTATCGGAGTTACATTGGTCAGCTGATAAAGCAGAGGATTAGGAGGGTTATGAAGAGGATTGTTAGGGTGTCTTATCTTGGAGATTTTCCTGATAGCTGTTGTTTCTGCTACTTTTAATATATTCAGAGTTCGTTGTCTTGAGTTGATAAATAGGGGGTGTGCGTATTCAATAAGAGGGCGACAAATGAGTTTATATATACGACTTGCCGTTGTTATGTTTGCTCCTGCCCCTTTATATATCAGGCTTGTGAAGTGTGCAGCTCTTGCAATGGTTTTCTTCTTTTTGAGTGTGGTATGGCTATTGAAGTTCAGTTTAGAGTCAAAGTTAACTCCAAGATAATTTACGGAATCTTTTGGGCGAAGAACGTGACGATGAAAATGTACTGTAGGGGAAGTTGGAGATATCCGGTGGTTGAAGATGATATACTGTGATTTTGTTGGATTTGGTCTAAGCCTCCATTTGCTGAACCATGAGCTAGTATTGTTAATGAGCCCCTGCAAATTACTAATTGTTCTGTCTAGAGATTGGTCATGTGCTATAAGTACTGTATCGTCGGCATATTGGAGAATATAAGCTTTAGAATTGAAGTACTCAATATCCTCCTGGTGATAGTAGTAAATATCTGAGCAGTAGATGTTGTACAGTAACGGTGAGAGAGGTGATCCTTGGGGCACTCCTTGTTCGGGAGTGAATTCGTCTGAGTAGCAGTTGAGTATTTTGACTCTGAGTTTTCTATTGGAGAGAAGGCTGTGTATTAAAAATACAATGTAGTCTGGACAACCCAGTACATGTAGTTTAAATAGGAGGCCTTTGTGCCAAATGCTGTCAAATGCTTTTTCAATGTCTAAAAGTAAAGCTGCTGTTCTGTCTTTGTTTATTTTTGATGTTTCTATGTTGTTCTTCAGAATAATGAGGGGATGTTGGGTAGAACGTCCATTTCTGAAACCGAATTGGTAATCAGGTATTTTGTTATCAAGACTTTGAAGAATGCGATTTTTAATTATTTTTTCCAGGTTTTTGGCCATTACCGTCAGTAATGTTATTGGACGATGGTTTTTTGTGGCCGAGTGATCCAAGTTTGGTTTGGGTATGGTAATGATGGTACCTGTTTTCCATTCACTAGGGATGTATTGTGATTTCAGGCAGAATTCATAGATTTTGATGATGTGCAAATGTATTTGGTAGTCTAATTTTCTCAGAATATTCTTGGAAACATAGTCGTATCCAGGAGCAGTGTTTTTACCCTGACCGATAACGGTGAAATATTCTTCCTCCTCGATGTTGTAGAAGTTGACAGCTTCGTGATTGGGTGGATTTGAGAAAAAGATTTCATACCATTCGCTTACAAGTTGATAGTGGTTTTGATCAAAATTTTGGTCTTCACTTTCTCGGTAAGTTTTTTCCAAGTTCTTTGCAAATATATGGGCTTTTTCTGATGGCGATTCGTATGTGATATTATTATCTACGATTGGGGTGCAATTTCCTTTTTTATTCTTATATTTTGAGAGTTTTCGAATTTCATGCCAATAGGTTTTGCCTTTCTTTTCATTTATGGCCTCGCAAGTCTGAATCCACTTGTGTGTTCTGTACTCCTGAATCATTTTTTGGATTTCTTTGTTAAAATTATTTATGGAAGTTTTAGCACCTGGATCTTTGTTTGTTATGTATTCTCGGTACATCTGTCTTTTTCTTTTAATCATTCTTACTATAAATGGAGGGAGTTCATGGGAGTAGAAATTATATTTTTTTATAGGTGTCCATTTCAAAATGGATTCGGAAAGCATTCTGCAAAAGTCACTGATTTGCCTATTGTCAATTTCATTTCCTGTAGTTTGTATGTGTGTCAACAAGTCTCCATTAACTTTATCCATATCAGTTTTTTGAAAGTTGTAGCGCATTATTTCCTCTGACTTGATGTTTTTGCCTAAATCAAAAGATATTTTGAGTGCTAAATGGTCAGACCCCAAGTCTGGAGTAAGTTCGACCTCAATAATATTGGAAGTGATATTATTGGTGTGTAGCAACAAGTCTGGAGTTGAGTCATTGTTGTTCGGCATAATGAAAGTGGGTTTTGTGACCCATTTCTTGAATGCAGAGTTGTTAAGGAAATTACTCAATTGCCTCTTTTTCATTCTATTGCAGACATTCAGATCCCCGATGATTATGGAATATTTGTATAAACTAGCTTTCGTAAATATATTTTCTTCGATTCTTGATGTTGGGTGTATGTATACCAGAAATATGTGGAGGTTGTCCTCCAGGAAGGGAATAGTGAAGTGAATGCATTCGTTCAGTTGATTGTTGATGGCTGGAGCGTTTGCTTTTCTCATAAGAAGTCCAGGTCTAGCCTGAATAAGAGACCCCCCTCTGGCTCTGTTGTGGATTTGATTTCCATTGAGTTGAATGGTTGACCAGTCTCTGTATGTGGTGTTAGAGTCTTGTTTGGTTTTTGTTTCAACAAATAAAGCACAGTCAATGTTATTTTTCTCAATGTAGTTCCCGATGATATGTTTTCTACGAGTGTAGCTATTGATGTTGGAATATAACAGATTAATGATCTGGAACATGAACATACTGTATATTGTTGGTGCTATTGATTGGTTCTGTTGGAGAGATTGCACCTTCCACTTCCAGATCGAAAATAAGTATGTACACACGGTGTCCCGAGAAAATTGCAGTTGTATCCACATTGAAGTTATCTACAAACCGGTTTCTGAGTTTCTGTAGTAATTCCTCCCTGTTGATATTTTTTGGTTCATTCAATTCGTTGATATATGTCGTGATAATGTGATCATGTACTGTAATTGGATTGTGAATTCTTGAATTTGTCTTCTCTTCTGGAATTTCATGAGATTTTTTATTTAAGGACTTGATATGTATATTAGGTATTCCTGGAATAGGGGCTGTTGGTCTTCTTGGGCATTTGAACGACCAAGCCTGATGTTCTTCGGAACCACAAGCAGTGCATTTTGGAGGTGACTCTGAGGTACATTGATTTTGTTGATGAGGTCCATTGCATTTATGACATTTAGGTTGGGTTTTGCAGGATTCTGTAGGATGATTGAAGGAAAGGCATTTATTGCATGGTTTAGGTGTAGGAGGGGGAGGTCTGCTAGTATAGACTGGGTGGTGCCGAAATTTATAGAAGAACCCATCTTTCAGTAATGTCTCGAAGGTATTGAGTGAACCACTTATGATACGAATGAAATTTGTGGGCTTCCCTGTCTGTTTGGATATGATTCTCTTACAGAATCTGTGTTCCAATTTGATTTTGTTGAGATGATCACTTATATTTTCAGCACTGATTTCCTGTTCAACCCCGGAGATAACTACAGAGTAGCTTTCAACGTGAGAATATGTGTTTGGTGCTATGGTGGATGGCTGTGATTCATTGAAATTATTAATTTTTTTCCAGTGCTACGAGGTTTGTAAGGGTGTCTATTACCCTTTTTGTGTCATTGTCTGTTTTAAGGATGAACCCTTTTTGTGTTTTAATGATTTCATCATTAGCATGTGGAAAGAGGTTTTCCCAAACATTGCATAAAGACATTCTGGTGAACCCTGTATCTGCTGTTAGATGGAACTGATGTTTATATTTTTTGTGGGTAACTTCTTTCATTAAAGGAGAGAAGTTTTTATACTGTAACTGATATGTTTCTTGGGTGTTTTTGTTCTGAGTAGTTTTTACATTATTTGTTGGTTGTGCATTAGTACTGGTGGATGTACCCAAAATAATATTTTGAATTTCCTCTTGAGATAAAGGCTTGTTTCTTTTGGCTTCACTTTGAAGTCTTCCCTTTTTTTTCCTTTTGAGTTTGACTTTTTGCCATTGTCCGTCCTCCATTAATTCCATTTCACTGTATGACCCATCACTTTCAGAACTCATTGTTTCTCACTTATCACTTGTACTAAATCAAGAGTAAATAAAATACGTCTAATCGCTTGGAGAATTGGATATTGTATGTATATATATATATATATATATATATATATACTCAATACCAATAACATATGTGAATTTCAGGCAAATCCCACTGTGGGCCATTTTCCTATGCTTTTGTACGGGGTCCTTTGCGATTTTTCTAAAAATGGAAAATATTTTTTTTTGCAAAATTCGATTTCCTTCTTTAGAGAATATTGCATTTTCCGACTCTGATCGCCTGGGAATATTTAAAAAATGCGGAATCCCGCGAATATTACTTCATCTGTTAGATAATTTCCTTCTGAATCCAAAAATGTACTTGTATGTATATAGGTGCATTTTTTTGTCGAAAAAATTGCCCTCTTTCAGTTACCCCTTTATCAAATAAAATTTGATATTCGGAATCAGCTCGTCTAAGGAAAGTTTAAGAACATTACTTCACCTTAGGTACAGTTGTGTGCATAAATAAGTCGTACAGCAGTTATAGAATATTGTGAGTCAGGCTCGTCAATCTTAATTAACTTCTTATCGACTTTGAAAACTAGCGTCGAAATTCAAACTATTTTTGTCAGTAACGCGATTTTAATAGTTGCATTTAGTGCAATGCCTCAGTGTCGTACCGTGTACGACATTTTTATGCACACAACTGTACATGAAAGTCACCCTTAATGACTAAAATCCTATAAGGAAGCCATCTCTGGAACCGTATATAAAAGTTCACCACTATTTCATTTGTTTTCTTCAAAACAGTTCAATATAAATAAAAAGGCGTAATCAAAAACTGCTTGTCAACTTTTTTAGATAAATCTTTTATTGAATATAAAGATATCCCTATGTTACATCCTAACTTATGTTACAAATATTGAATCTTGATAATCAACTCTGCAAAAATGATCATACCTTCATCTTATTACAAATAAACAATAAATTCAACTAACAACTAAATCATGTCCTGAAATCCTGAACTACAGACAGAATCTTCATTTTGGAGAAAAAATTTGATGGTTATTCACAGATTTTAAGTACTTTGACTATATAAAAGTTGGTCTTTTGTATTGCCTACAAATTGAGGTGAATAAAGCTTTTTTTAAAATCATTTAATTGGGATATTTTGTGTCTCGTTCTGACAACTGACAAACCTGTGAACAACTAGAACAAATGCAAATGAAACACCAAACTCTCATCAAGTTCGGCGATTTCAGGAGAAAATTATGTACAATAATAAATTCATGAAACTCATTTTGGTTTATGCAAAAATCAATCAATCTCCTGCCGATGATACAAGCGTTCCTTGATTTTTCAAATTGATGATACTTATGAGCAATTACCAACTAATGATCAGTGTGGTACTTTTAGCTTTGAAGGCAATGTTACTTACTGTATTGCAATACAACACAATTATAGTTGATATAAATCAAAATTTCTAGATGATCAATTTGAAAAACATGTCGGAGATTAAATATCAATGGGTTTTTCATTGATTATTAAATCTAGTAAGATTTGTTATTTAATCTCTTCATGAGTTTCTTGCCATAGGATTATCCTTGGACGTGAAATATTGTGGGTTTATTCAATTAGGGATTAGATTTGGTGTGATCGTTGTCAAGAACGTAGACACGGCGACAGGAGGGGTAGGTATACGAAAATACAAAAGAGGGACAGTTGGTGTTCTGGGGAAATTATAAGAAAGAGAACAGTTTTGGATGGCAGTCCAGTTGAGTTCCTGTATGCGAGCAAAGTGTTAGCACATTGCCGTCCTGATCGCCGTAACAGTAATTTGGATGTGTCGCTGTTCAAAAAACTACCTCAGTTTTGAGTGACCTTAACAAACATTTGTGGAACAACAAATTCGAAAGTCTCCAAAACAAGAAGAATGTTAATCACTTCTTTTGATGGAAAGAGTCATAACTGTGGCAAGAAGTCATTATAGGAATAAGAAATAAAATTTTGATTTATGTCAAATATTGAAATTATCAAATATAAAAACAAGCATGAATAATCCTTGGAACTTTCAAGGGTTGTTCATGATTTTATCAACCATTTGATTCTCTCAAGAATATTTCTACCAGAGTTGCAAAAAATCGCGATGTTTTTTTATCTAATTTTTTATTTTGATTTTACAGCAATTTATAAATTGATTTAAATCATGATTAAAATTGAAAAAATCAGTTGATTTAAATCGTAGCAACTCTGATTTTACCTGACCCTTGAAAGCTAGAATGCCTTCAAAACCGAATATAAAGTATTTGTATCATCAACTAGAAACATCAGAAACAGTAAACCAAGCCCCCACCCGCCTAACAACTATTTATACAAAATCATGGGGTTGGTGCTCTCTATGTTCTGGATGATATTCAGCAAGACCTCGATGTCGGTCGAGTGAGACACTTTCCCAGGCGAGCCCAACAGCACAACGGGCATGTTATCAATGATGATATCGTACCTGTCGCTGTCGGAATTGAAACTGACGCTCCGCTCCATTTCCAGCTTGTTGGTGAAAATCAGCGCCGCAATTCGGTTGTGCTTGATGATAACCTTGATTTTCCACGTGGGGCCCGGAAGCTGCAGCGTTTTCACGTCTGCGACCAGGCTGTGGAAGTCGTAGCCCAGCTTGCCCTCTTCGATGGGTTTCGGAGGGGCGAACTTGAGATAGAACCTCTGCCCAGGCTTGACAGGCCTGTACATCGACTCTTCGTCGAGCTTAAACGAACCGTTCGGCACTTTGTCGCCGTTGTTCAACACCCTCTTCATCGGACTAGCTTGGGGTACTTTCTGCGGGAATAGCTTTATCTTGAACTTGTCCTTTGAGATGACCTTGTTCAGCGTTTTTTGCTTATCCGCTGCTTTACCAACGCTTCGGCCCAACACCTTTGTGTCCCCTCTAATTTGCTGGGGGGTGGGACTGTTTCGCCTGAAGCCCTGTGGTAAGCTAGGAGTCTTGGGACTCAAAGAGCTAGGTATCCTAGAGCCCTGCAACGAGTTTGGTGTTCTCAAAGCCTGTAAAGGACTCGGGTGTAAGCTGGAACTGTTCTTTTTGCGCAAAAACACCTTCCTGAGGCTCAAAGCTGAGCTCGTGTTAGGCCTGTGTGATGGAGAAGCGAAAGCACTGTTACCTTGCCTCTTACCTAAAAACGGGTTTCCCAATAGAGCAGCTCTGTGTGCGATTCTTCTGTTCCTCAAGCCTGAAAATAACGTTTTAATAAATACTTGGTAACTTTCCAAGGGGACTCACTTTCGAGATTTTCTCGTCTCAGATGCACCCGTAAAACTCTGTTGTTGATAGCGGTTTCCTGGAATGTTCTGCGCAGACTGTTGTTGGCAAATTGTCTTTTCGGTTTGCCTCTGCCTTTGCCTTGTCTAAATTTCATTTCCTGAAACGAAACTAGTTTTTATAACCTACGAAATTTGTGTACACGAAAATAAACGAGAATGCATACCATAACAATTTTCAGCTGATGCGGAAATCTGTATACATAGTTTCTGGAATAACTGGAGCTATTTCAGAAACTAAGTCGCCTTCAATTTCCAAGAATTCAGAATTATTTCTTCGAATTCAAATGCTTTTTCTTTCAAGATTGAAAACAATGCCAAGCGCCAAGCGTAGGTTTCTGTAGATGTCAGATGTCTTAATAATTGATAATGGCGAGGTTGCCGGTGTTCACACGACACTAAAGTGCACGGCATAAGCGCTCTGTGATTGATTACTGTAATGGCGGTAAATTTAAATAACTGTCCAAGAAAAAGGCAAACTGAATTGAAAATGCGTGAATTACTAACCAACTTAACCTAACCAATCTTATCTAGACAGAATAACCATCAAAAATTGTTAGCGATTGAACGACTGCTCTTCCAAAATTGTTAAATAGGTCGGAGCGCTTAGGTCGTGCTCTTTAATGTACAGTCCGGTGGTTCTAGGGACACTGAATCTAGAAGGCCGTGCCGTCCTTCTGAATCTAGAAGGCCGTGCCGTCCTTACGGGTATGGCCAATGGGCGTGGTCCAATACTTGAAATAGTTCCAGTATTCCAATAACCCACAAAATCACCAATAATAGAGCAAGTTTTGTGGGTTATTTGAACACTGGAACTATTTCAAGCACTAGACCACGCCCATTGGCCATACCCGTAAGGACGGCACGACCTTCTAGATTCAGTGACCCTAGGTGGTTCGGTGTTGTAGCGCCAAATTCAAAATTCTGTTAAGGGTTATTTATGAACTAAATGAGCATTCCTATTATTCCACACCCAAACGGTCTATAGATAAGTTAGATATAATTCTATCCTATAAACCACAAGTTTGAATCAGGTCGCAATGTATTTTGAATGGTATTGATTTTCATACTTGCTCAATTTAGATAAAAATGTCAATCTCGATACGAATCAAATGTTCGTGATCTCACAAGCACGATCGATATCGATTAGAAATCGAAGCTCGCTGTGACTTATCATCAAGGCTTGTTCATGCCCTCGCGAATTCCGCAATTTTTCTGCGAATAAAATGGCTGCCAGTCAAGCCGGACCAATCGTTGATCCAGAACCATGTCGGCAGACATTTCATTCGCAGAAAAATTGCAAAATTCGCGAGGGTATGAGCAAGAATTTATTTCAATGACCATACTTTTTAAAAATTCGTAGTAGCCAATAACAAATCAAATATTTAGCACACTAACCAAGAGCATTTCATTTATTCTGTTCATGGTTTTTTTTCGTACTTTGACGTTTTTATTTAAACATTTGAACCAGTTTTATCTATTTTTATATTTATATCCTTGTTCACACTTTGTTTTTTTTTTCTGGCAATATGTTTTTATTCGTACCATTAATTAATTATTTATTTATTATATAAACTTGAAAAGTTTTAATAAGTATTCATACTTTGTCAACAAGAATTGTTGCTTCAGACATTAAAGTATAAATCGATTGTTTTTTTTTTGTTATTTCCGTCAACCGATTGCACCCCTACGTGCAACCCTCGGAAGTATTCGAGAGATTTGTGTGAGCTAGGGAAGACGCAGCCCTTACCTTTTAACGTGTGATGCCATGCACGAGACCGGTGAATCGGTGGATCGAACCCACGACCCCACGCTTGCGAGGCGTACGCTTTTACCAGCCGATTGATTGATTAACATCAACGCCACAAAACTCAGAATGTTATCTTGCACGGATAACTTCAGCCATTGACCATTATCGATTTGAACAATTCCATCCCTAAAGGCTCGTTTATCCCATTGCCAATATTCGCAATTTTTTGGCTATCCACTCATACGGCGATGATGAATCATCATGTCGTTTTTCGGTAATGTAGTAATATCTAATCCCGAAAACTGAAAAATATCATGATTCATCATTCACCGCACTTTTTTCGCCGTATGAGTCGTATCGCAAAAAACTGCGAATATTCGAAAGTGTATGAACAAGCCTTAATGTGAGTAATTTGTCTCTGACAAGAGTGTAATTTAACAAAACCGGATTGGCAACATGGCTTGTGGATAACCTATAAATAAATGATGTGGATATTTTTACTAGATGAAAATTGGAGTGACATTCAATAATAGACCCCATGAGGAAGTGATTTTAAAAGAGAAGTATCAATTGTTGGTATGAATCAACCTATTTGAGAGTAGGAAATTTCTAATTTATTCGAAAAAAAATTAAAATGAGTTTTTCAACAAAACTCAACTTTTTCAAATGGTCTCAGATTGGTGACTGGTACTAGTGCCCCAGTACTACCATCACTACAGATCATTTTTACCTTTACCTACCCACCTCTAATCTGTAGAAAGGAGGCTCAATCTCAGGAACATAACCTCCAGGGTTTTCAGAAATCATGAATGAGTTTCCAACTGAACAAGGATTCTTATTGACACTTGAAGCCACGCTTGTGGATGCAAGTAGTGTGTTTATTAATTCTTTTCTTTCCTTCTTAATGATTCTTTTTTCCCTATCTGTTTGCTCTGTTGTGCCCTTTATCGTCCCTCCCAAATTCATTGTTGGAACTGCAGTGTTTTTGAGTATCTTCTTCAATGGAAGGCCTAAAAAATATACATGGGTAAAACCATTCGAGTTTGTCAGCAGTAGCTCACCTAATAGTTCACCCTTCAAATCCCTTTCATAATCATTTGGTGTGAAATGATCGGAGCAAATTCTTGAAGTCTCCACATTGAACTTTTCTGCTCTTTTGCAGAGATGTATCCATTTTTTGCAAACGATGGAGGACGCAGAATCTACAGTCTTAGGGAACCTATGAAATATTACATTTGAACCCTTTCTTCTGAGATTTGCTTGATTATTTTCACAAGAAGCTACAGCACATCTTTTTCCGGGCATGATCTGAAGTAAAGAAATATGAAGTAACACAAGGAATGATGCCAACTAGTGTCCTATCATGAAGTCAGATTCAACCCACACTCTGATTCAATTTCACTTTTTCAGAACTAAGAGGTTTATAGTACTAGAAAACCATTGAACGGAAAGCCCATTGATTCACCAAACACAAACACTAGAGAAAACAACGTGAAAATGTTCCTAACAATTAGAAAAATCACAGTCAAAAAGTATAAACATACTCAGGCTCTTATGGCAGACAAATTGTTTTGTAGGCCTAATGACGTCAAATGATGCACTCGCGCTCAAATTTGGCCAAGCAATCCTTGACAAAATATCCCCATGATTGTTGCATGGAAAAATTACAACTCAAATGTATATACACGCCACAAAATAATACTAATCAAGACAAACAAATTATAAAAATTATGCGGGACGAGCAAAATCAAATAATACTGTTGATTTGAATAAAACAACTAACGTACTAACCGTATAAACTCTTGTCTCTGATATTAACAAACCAATAACAAACTAACAACAACAAATAACAAGCTCTGTTTTCAGTTATATCAGTAATTTTATTTTGATCAAATTTTGATTTTGACTGTTGACAGTTGACGTTGATACGAGCGCCATCCCTTGTTTGGCTCCTGCGTAACTAAGCTCATTAGTGCTAAAAAAATGGATTTAAGGAATTATTATCATGAAATGTCAATTTTGAGACCAAATCATTGTTCAAATCAAGAGTAACCAACCTTATGAGATTATTATTGGAATCAAATGGAGGCGACAGTGATCTGGCCTCCAAGTCATGTCGTAACTTCAGTGATGTGGCCTCCAAGTATTGTCGTAACTTGATTGAAACAATGGAACAGCATCAAAATCAGGGTTACCTGAAGAACCCTGCATTAAAATGACGTCAAATATTCATGTTTGTAACTGATAACGCTAGATGCCACTCGCGTTCGCGTCCAATGCCGATTCCACAGGCATTGAATTGGCTACTTACTTCTAGTTGAACAATGTCCGAATTAATGTAGAAAACTCAAAAAATTAAATCATGCGGGTTCCTTATTGTTTATAATTGTATTTTCAACTTCGGGATCATTTTTAACAATTCTCTGCACCGGAATTTTGACACAACGTCCTTAGTGCAAGTAGATGCCTTTAGATGGCAGTGCAATCACTGTCAAAAGTGTCAAAATCTTAAAATGAAGGTAGATGAATCGGAAGGTTTTAGGAGAGTTTGGCATGATTTTATCCGATAACAAATATTTACAGAGTATTTGCAAATGGGTGTTATATAAAATGAGATTCAGGTGAATCTGTAGTAGCTGAAAATGTCGCCAAACTCGAGGGATTTGTGTGGTTGCAAGTACAGCGTTTTGTTGGTGATGGCTTCTGTTTTGACATCTATACAAAGCTCAATACAAGGTACATGACGTTCTTTATTTTTATTATCTATTCATGGATATTGACCTTTTCGAAGGAGTATGAAAAAGCAAGCTAGCTTGACCGAAGTGGTGTTGTCTAAGCGAATTTTTGAACTCTGATTTCTGCCATTGGGCATGAACATTTTTAGCTAGCAGATTTATAAGACTCTTTATCAAATTGATTGCCATTTTAAAAGGATTTACCTACAGACTAAACCCTGTAGAAAATAGCCGATATACTTGTATGTAAAAACTTTCAGTGCATGTTCTCGAGTTTACTGTGGAACCCTCTGATACTGTAGTGGAGGCAGGCCAGTCGGCTGTGCTTGACTGCGTGGTGAAGGCTTCCCATCACCAGTTAAGTGTCCTCATACAATGGCTGGACCAGGACGGCTCAAAACTCACTTTCATAGGTGATTCTTACAGGTGAGGTACTGAAAGTTGGTGTTGTAGCCTATATGACGGAATTTTCCTTTCCAGATCTCAACTTACAAATGGCTCATTGTATATAAATAGTGTTATAGAAGAAGAAAGACTAACAGGGAATTATCAGTGTATGGCAACGTTGCCAAACGTGGGCTCCATAGTGAGCCGAACTGCCAAATTAAGTATAGCTAGTAAGTGGTATTGAATGAATACAAACCTAACCCCCTTCACACGATTCACTCTTATTTCCCCAGGTCTGTCGGGTTTCCAAGAGGAACCTAGTGATATAAGCGTGTACCTAGGTCAGCACGCCTACTTTGCCTGCCATGTAATCGGAGTGCCCCCTCCGAAAATCCGGTGGTTGAAAGACGAGCGACCCATGCTGTTGGACGACCTCCGGATGGTCATCTTGCCGTCGGGCGCCTTGGAAATCGACGAGGTCGTCGAATCCGATCAGGGTTCGTACAGGTAAGCTACTGAACCCAGCTCTGCTCTCTTTTTTTACTCATTAACCCCATTCTGTTGCAGATGTAACGCCACCAGTCTCAACGCCCATAAGCTGAGCAACAAGGCAATGCTGCACATCAACGGTGATCAAGAACAAGCTGCTCATGTGGCTGCGCCCAGCTTCATTGCCCAACCACAGCCAGGCACATATATCGAAGGACAGAACGTGTCTCTGGACTGCACTGCCAATGGGAACCCTGCGCCGACCATCAGCTGGCTCAAAGACGGGTATCCCATCGATATGAAGTGAGTGGACTCTCCAAATTACTAGCTGATTAGGTTTTCTAGATATATTTTTCGGGATTGGGGGTAGGTGGTACAATATTTGATCACTAGATGGCGTAATTTCTAACTATGAGGAGGTATGTGCACTGAAACTGTTTTATGTAGTTCAGTCCATAGCAGTAATCTAAACACTCAATGGTGTACATGGCCCTAAAAAGATGGAAAGCCAGCCTTGAAATATTTTCTTCCTCCCATCACTTTCTCTTCCTCCCCCCCCTCTTAACCAACCTTCCACATACCACTAGATCTTCCTCCCTGTTGGCCCCTCCTCCCTCGCTCCCCCACACTTGCTCTCTTCCCAATTATCCCTTGCTCTTCCTCCAGCTATCTCCACCTCCCTCTCCCCAATCCTCGTACCCTTTCCTCCACACCACCACTTGCTTTTCCTCCCCCTCGGCCTCTTCCCCTCCCTCTCCACTTCATCGCTTTCCCCCCATACTCGCTCTACTTTATCTCCTTCTTCCCCTCCCTCTCACCCACCACTAGATCTTCCCCTTGGCCCATCCTCCCTCGCTCTCCCTCACTTGCTCTCCTCCCTCGCTCCCCTACACTTGCTCTCCTCTCAATTCCCCTCGCTCTTCCTCCAGCTATTTCCACATCCTCACTTTCCCCCCACACTCGCTCTCCTTCCCCTCCCTTTCACTCACCACTAGATCTTCCTCCCCCTTGGCCCCTCCTCCCTCGCTTAACCTCCTCTTCGGTGTCTTCCCCTTCCTCTCCACATCCTCGCTTTCCCCCCACATTCGCTCTCCTCACATTCGCTCTCCTTCCTCTCCCTTTTCCCCACCGTCTCTCCCATCACTTTCTCTTCTTCCCCTTCCTCAACCCCACCCTCCCACCCACTAGATCTTCATCCCCTTCCTCAACCCCACCCTCCCACCCACTAGATCTTCATCCCCTTGGCCCCTCGCTACCCCACACTTGCTCTCCTCCCTCGCTCCCCCACATTTGCTCCCCTCCCAATTTCCATTCGCTCTTCCTCCAGCTACCTCCACCTCCCTCTTCCCAATCCTCGTACTCTTTCCTTCATATCACCACTCCACATTCTGGCTTTCCTCCCCTCACACTCGCTCTCCTTCCTCTCCATCTTCCCCTCCCCCTCACTCTTTCAATCTACCACTCACTCTTACTTTGTCTTTCTCTTCAGGGTTTCCATCAATCTGGAAAACCTGGAAATGCCAGGGAATTTATTTGTTAAAAAATGTCAGGGAATTCGGGGTAAAGTCAGGGAAATTCACAGGGTAGCCCTGCTCTTCCTCTTCTTCTTCCTCTTTCTCTTCCCCTTCCTCTTGCTCTTCCTCCCACTCTTACTCTTGTCTTTGGATCTGTATCTGGCTTTGTCTCTGAATATGTCTCTGTCTCTCCCTATCTGTGTTTGTTGTCCGATTCCTCAAATCAATTATATTGAGTTATGGAATATTATGAATTTAGTCAAGAATAACCTGGAAAAGTCATGGAATTCACAGGGTGACAGTCCTGATATTCCTCTTCCTCTTTTTCCTCTTCCTCCTCTTTTTCTCACTCCCACTCTTGTCTCTGCCTTTGTCTTTGTATCTGAATAAATATCTGACTCTGTCTTCGTCTCTGACTCAGTCTTTGTCTCTGAATTTGTCTCTGACTCTGAATTTTATGAATATATTCAAAGATGACCTGGAAAAGTCATGGAATTCATAGGGTGGTAGCCCTGCTATTCCTCTTTTTCCTCTTACTCCCCTTTTTCTCACTCCTACTCTTGTCTCTGCCTTTGTCTCTGTATATGTCTTTCTCTCTGACTCTGTCTTTTTCTCTGACTCTCTTTTTCTCTGACTGTATTTTTCTCTGAGTCTGTCTTGTCTATGACTCTGTCTTGTCTCTGACTCTGTCTTTGTCTTTCCCTATCCGTGTTTGCTGTACGATTCCTCAAATAAATTTTATTAAATTATGGAATATTGTGAATTTACTCAAGGAAAACTTGAAAAAGTCAGGAAATTCACAAGGTGGTATTCCTGCTCTTCCTCTTGCTCTTGTTCTTCCTCCCACTCTCACTCTTGTCTTTGGATCTGCCTTTGTCTTTGTATCTGGCTTTGTCTCTGACTCTGTTTTTGTCTCTGAATTTGTCTTTGACTCTCCCTATCCGTGTTTTCTGTCCGATTCCTCAAATCAGTTATATTGAGTTATGGAATATTATGAATTTAGTCAAAGATAACCTGGTAAAGTCATGGAATTCATAGGGTGGCAGCCCTGCTGTTCTTCTTTTTCCTCTTACTCCTATTTTTCTCACTCCTACTCTTGTCTCTGTCTTTGTCCCTGTTTCTGACTTTGTCTCTGACTTTGTCTTTGAATTTGTCTCTGACTTTGTTTTTGACTCTGTCTTTGTCTCTGACTCTGTATTTGTCTCTCCATATCCGTGTTTGCTGTCCGATTCCTTAAATAAATTATATTAATTTTTGGAATATTATGAATTTAGTCAAGGAAAACTTGAAAAAGTTAGGGAATTCACAAGGTGGTATTCCTGCTCTTGCTCTTGCTCTTGCTCTTCCTCCCACTCTCACTCTTGTCTTTGGATCTGCCTTTGCCTTTGTATCTGGCTTCGTCTTTGTCTCTTACTTTGTCTCTGATTCTGACTTTGACTTTGTCTATCACTTTGTCTCTGACTTTGTCTCTGTCTTTGTGTCTTTGTCTTTCCCTATCATTGTTTGCTGTACTTCAGCTTCAGATATTATCGCACTATTCGAAAATCTTCCCGTGATGTCGATAAGTTTCTTGTTCATTCGCCATTCAGCGCTAGGGGCCCCGAAACGGACCCCCGAGGCACAACCGATCCGGAATAATATTGTTGTCATTACAGCGATTTAGACAGTAGATTCACGCTGGTGGGTACGACCACCTCGCTGAGGATAACGCAAATCCAAGAAGAAGACGGAGGTACGTACCAGTGCCGGGCTGAGAACCGAGAGGATAGCTTGGACGCCTCGGCTTTGATCCAAATCCAAGTGAGTGCGTTGCTCCGTAGCGTCGGTGCACTCGGTACAATTTGTGATTTTGTTCAAGGTACCCCCTAGGTTTCTGAAGAGGCCCCAGGATAAGATCGAGTATTCTTCCAAGGACGTGGAACTGGTGTGTACCGTTTACGGGGTTCCAGATCCGAAGATTCACTGGTTCAAAAACGGAGAACTTGTTAAGTATTCCGAGTACTACAAGTTGGTGAATGGGTAAGGGTTTACTGTTGAAGTTCTTTTGCACTTTTTCTAAATACGCGTATTTTTCCACAGGTATAATTTGAAAATCATGGGATTGATGTTGTCCGACTCCGGAATTTTCCAGTGTTTTGCCACGAACGAGGCTGGCAACATCCAGGCTGCTGCCAGTCTGAAAGTACTCTCAAATCAAGGTACTTACATCTTTCCTGTTACGTAAATGTTAGTCTCTGTCGCGGGAAAGCAAGTAAAATAATTCGCTGTCATATTCGGAAAAAGTACTCTTTGTACTCGGATCGTGGCATAAAACGGTCCCAAAGTTGTTCCCTGCGGTAACCCGATAGCAAATTGGCCGAGGAGTTGTCGAATATCGAAATAACTATTTGACATGGCCTTTTAGGCGTTTAACATTTCACAGTCTGAGAATGAAAAAATTCGTAGATTTTCCTTGAATCTAAATTTTTTCATTTTAGTTTCTGCGAGTGAAAGATTATGTGACGCGCCATTGGCTAGTGTGTGGCTGACTATGGAGAAATTCATTGAAAGTGCACTTTAGGTTATAATGCAGATGTCAGAAATACTTTTTACAAAGTTGCCTAACCAAGTATTTTCTAAATAGTCTCGAGCCTCTTCAAGACGAGAGTTTATCAACTTTTTAAAAATTATTTTCTTTCATTTTACTAGAACACCCGAAAAAATTCAGTGCGAGAACTTATGACGTCAGTTACTGTTATTAAGGCTTTATTTGAATGCTCCAAGGATATATGACGTTCCATAAGGTATATATTGGAGAGTAAATATAACTAAGGTGTCGCTACTATCGCTAGGAAATGGCTACAGTATATATCTTTCAATTTTATCTTGATTGACTTATTTTTGCAATCTCCTCGAATGTTTTTTCATACCACTCAATTTTTTTTTATATCCTTCAAGAGTAAGATTGAAGTTTTGTCAAAACAGTATTGTTAAGATATCAGTGAGAAGTGGAAGAAAAGTAGTGATTTTTTCTGTCCTGGGTCCTTAATATTTTATAGTAGATATTTTTTTGCATGAACTTACCCGTTTAGAAATTTGGAATTTAGGACATATGAATCATCAAAAAATATTATTTATACCCTTCAGATGTTTTTTTTAAATAATGATATGACCCTTATATTAATAATATTTCTGAATTATTTGAATCAATTTACCGTCCAAAATGCATGGACAAATGTGGGAAAATGGGTAAGAGTTGACACAAGCATCATGTTTTTTATAATTTTCATTATGATTGTTTTGTTATATACATTTGCCTTCTTTGTGAAGTCTTGTTGTTGTTTTTCTCGATGTTTTGAAATTCCAGTCGAAGGTATCAAAATATAGCGATAAAAAATGTGAAGTAAATTTCAAAACTTTCCATAAACTTCAAAATAACAATAAACACGTTAGCAAACAAAAAAACTTTGAAATAATTGAAATGTTTTATTGACAAAACACCCAGTAATTAATTTGGAAGCACAAAGTTACAAAAATTTAAAGAAAAAGCTAATTCCACAATGCCTTTTGCAAAATTAATAAAGTCGCCTAGTAGAATAAAATCTATTTGTACTTACTTATTTAAACAATTGCAATACAATAAAAAAATAAAGGAGACTAGCTGCTAGGAAGATTATTTCCATATTTCGTAGCCACCCAGCATGGAAGTCTGTTATGTGTTTTTTACTTTGTAGTAATGTTGACTGGAATTTCAAACGTCTTGTTTTTTTTATATTTTACGTTTCTTTTGATTTTCTTCTAATAATTTCTCAATTATTTTTTATTCTTTCCCCTTCACCTCGTCCCGCCTCCTCCCCCAACTAACCGTGTCTTCTCTTCGATAACCCTCGCACGCACCCTCTTCTCTCGCACGCAGAACCGCCTCCCTCCGCGAAACCGTCGAAAACCAACCCCCCGAAAAAGGTACCGTCGCAACAATCGAAGTCGCTCTTTTCGTCGCTCCGATCCGAGGCCAAAACGGCCGACGTCGGCGACGCCTCGTTCGACGCCTTCAACTCGCTGAAGAGCAGCGAGGCGAAAAACGACCCGTTGGGAGACGTTCAGTTCGCTTTCACCCCCTCCCCTCACGATCCCGTTTCAGCGGCAGGTTCGAGCGAGAACAGCGTCGCGCGAGGACTGCCCGGACCGCCCAGGGACCTCAAGGCGCCCATCGTCAAGGCCCGGTTCGTCATCCTCAGCTGGAAGCCGCCCCTGGAGAACGGAGACGGCATCCAGGCGTATTCGATCTACTACCGGCAGGAGGGCAGCGACAGGTAAGGCCAACGGTCAGAGAAGACTTTTTCTGTTACACTCTGTATAGCTAGATGAATAGCCGTTCTGTCTGTATGTTGTGAGGTAGCTATCATGTATTTTCTAATGATTTAACACCCCGTATAGATGGTTATGATTTTTGACTAACATCCGCCATGTTTTTTTTTCTAATGAATGGTTATTATCGAATCCTTTTCTAGCTTAATAGCCATTCTGGTCTGTATGTGGTCTGGCAGATGTCATGATTTTTTCTAATGCACTTTTGACACATCAGTCGCCATGTTTTTTACTTATAATAACTTTCCATCTTCACCACAGAGCAAAAGCTGTCACACCTCATCATATCAACGAAGGACAAAATTCCCAACGAAGACCACGGTATTTTCGAAATTCCCTGTTCTACTTGCCCCCATTGGAGAAACTTCAAAATAGATCCATTTCCGATCCTATCAACACTTCCTTTCAGTTAGAAATCGTTACACTAGCTCCGCTAGCCCTTCATTTCATTCAAACCGGTCCCTCCATAGATTTTGAAAAAACCAGAACCATCGCCCCAGTACGTTCAAGAACTTCCCGATTCATCAGAGAAGCCATCGAAATCGACCTGATTGCCTGAACATAATAGACGATAGCCGTAAATTAAATCCTATTTGGAAGCCCCTTCTTCCAACTGTAATTCCCAAGGCCACAAAAAATTTGTCAAGAAGTAATTACCCCAACCCTAAATATTCAGCAGGCACCCACAAATAAGATTAACGAGAAAACCCGTAAGGCCAGCCCACTCTCAGGTAGCCATCCACCTATAAATACCAAAGTGCAACAAACATCAGATCGTCTTTTGAGATCAAGAAGTAGGCAGATAGAGACATTGTTACCTCATTAGACCACGACACGAGGAGTATGCAGATAGAGGTCTCGTAGTCATTTTCTTGAAAATGGTTCCAAAGCAGGAGCTGAAACGTCGAGTTATATACTCTCAACGCGGTTCAACCCATGAACTCAGTAATGTCTGACCGCGGAAACCTTTCCGAACGCTTTTTATGATATACCCTGTATACTTCAACTTGCTGAATAACCGCCATGTTTTTTCTAATGATTATTCTTTGATGCAACCGGTATACTCTTATTCAGTTAATATCATTATTTTTCGAATGTTACACTATGTATATCCAGCTGAATATCCATTCTGTCTGTGGTGTGGTAGCTGTCATGTTTTTTTCTAAGGATTTAACACCCCGTATACATTTGTTTATGATTTTTGATAAACAGCTGCCATGTTTTATCTAATAATTTTTTTTTTGAAAACCCTGTATACTTCAACTTGTTAGCCGTAGCTATCGAGCAAATAAATTGCCGGTTCAAATCCAAAGAGACTAAACTAACAGGGGGGTTTAATAGCCAATCAGAATGTTGTATCATCAACGCGTCACAGTGACGTACTTGTACATGAGTACAGAGTGGAACTCGAACCAAGCAACAAAACTGTCAGCAGTAACTCTCATATACCAAGAGCTAGTCCGTCACTGTCTATAGAGAACGGCGGTCATGGCATGTTCAACTACGTCACAAATGTTCTTTCATCTCTTTCTATTAGTGTCCCCATTGTCATATGAGGATTAGACTCTCCTGATAAATAACGTTTAGTCTCCTTGGTTCAAATCCACGCCATTTGGAATTTTTTTCTTTATTTTCAATAACACAGCGCATCTCTCTCGACTACGTCGCGACAACACCTTTACTTCTTTTCCAATACTTCGGTTTCACTTCATTCACGAAGACATTCACTATCGTGGTCAAAACTGGAGTGTCTTTGTTAACCAAGTGTTCGCGTATTTCCTTCTATTGCTCCTTTTTTTGCAATGAATCAATGGCCTGTCCGATTTAATGGACTATTATTAGAATTAATTACACTGAAATTATAGGAAGTTTATATTATATTCGTTTAATAGCGACTTCCTCTTTAAAAAGTGCGTCATTTATTTGCCTGTTATTGAAAACAGTATCGTAAAGCTTTCAGTTCATTCGTTTGTCTTGACACATTCGATCGGGATATAATTTACGCGCTTTGTTTGAGTAAATTTCTTTATTATCGCGAGGAAACTATCGCCTCACATTCTTCCGCTTCTCTTCGCAGGGAACGCTTCCAGAACACCACCAGATCCAAACTGGAAGAGACCAACATCGGAGGTCTGTCTCCTGGACGCGTCTACCACTTTCGCATTGTCCCGTACAACGCTAACGGCGCGGGGGTCTCTTCCGAAGTCCTCACCGTGACTACGCAGTCTGAGGAGCACGTCGCTAGCGCCCCCAGGGACTTCGCGGTGCGCGCGACTAGTCCCCGGAACGTCCACTTGATCTGGCAGCCGCCGGAGACTGCCAACGGGAGGATTTTGAGGTACACCGTGTATTACATGGAGGTGAGTACCAAGTTCTACTCCTGCTCTTCTACTTTTGCGTTCGGATATCGGCTAAAGAATCGTCATCGTATCATTGTTTTAGACAAGCGCTTCTATCGAACACAACGTCGACACCAGCGACCTCTCTTACGACCTCAACGGCCTGACACCTTTCACGGAATACAGCGTTTGGGTCGTCGCAGTGAATCACAACGGCGCAGGTGCTGCCACCGAAGAGAAACTAGTCAGGACATTCAGCGCGCAGCCTTCTGAGCCGCCTATCAATATCACGACAGAGCCTTCAAGCACGGTAAGTGAAACTAACTAAAGTTTTAAAAAAAGGTTTGTCCCCTATCAATGAATTTTTTCTCAGAGCATCACGGTTAGATGGGAGCCCCCGCCACCAGAGACCCGCAACGGCGTCATCCTTGGCTACAAGCTGAAGTGGCGCCGCACGAGCAAAGGCAAAGGCAACACGTACACCACGCAGCCTAGCGACAGGCACTACGTCATAAATGACTTGGAGAAGGGCACCTCTTATCAGATCAGGTTGTGGGCGATGAACATCAACGGCACGAGTCCGCCGTCGGAATGGGTCGAGGTGGAGACTTTCCAGAACGACGTGGACGAGAGTCGCGTGCCCGATAAGCCTTCTGTCATCAGAGGTAGGTTAGATTGAGCTTTAACTTCCTACCTTTACTTTATTCAGTGTAGATGACGAGATACGTCAGAGTGTTCTTCAAAGCGTAAGTCTTATCGTGTAGCAAGACTGAACAGGTAGGTTTTATGTTCACCTTCACGTTAGCATATCTTCAAAAGTTGATATTTGATTGGTTTGCTTTCTGCGATGTTGTTTGCTGAAGCCAACAAAACAACTGCTTACCGATTTTTGTTTGTAATGAACCCCACACCTGACACCATTTGAGACTATTAAACCCCATACCTGACACCACTTGAGACGGTATTAAACCCCACACCTGGCAGCATTTGATACAGTATTAAACCCTACACCTGACACAATTCGATACAGTACTAAACCCCACACCTGACACCATTTGATACAGTATTAAATCCCACACCTGCCACCATTTGAGACGGTAATAAACCCCACACCTGACACCATTTGAGACGGTATTCAACCCCACACCTGACACCATTTGAGATGGTATCAAAACCCCACACCTGACACCATTTGAAACAGTGTATTAGACTTACGCAATAATCTGATCTACCACTGCAAATACTGGTCACAGGAAAATATGTTAAAATAGAAAATGTTGCTGTATGGGCCACTTTATTAGAGGTTATATTTCTAATAGTAAACATTAATAATTTTTGTGGATTCCCTACCAACAGAAGCGAATTAGAAGATAGATACTGATATTTTGCAGTGCTAAGGAGTGGTGTCCGCCCGAGACCTACGAGAACAAACGACTAAACACAGTAGTCTTGAAAAACATGTTCGGTTTTGTTTTGTTTAATGTCAGTGACAGTTCGAATAGGCACTGCTGCTAGTACTGTCAATCAACACTTCCCTCTTGAATAAAAGTTTGTTTCAGTACGGCCTACCTTCGACAAACTATTCGTGATGTGGTCGCCTCCTATGAACCAAAACATCAGAGTGAGGCACTACATCCTAGGATGGGGCAAGGGCATTCCGGACATGTACACACACGAATTAGAAGAGCGAAACAGGACCTACATTATAGAACGGCTAGGTGAGTCGGCATAGTTTTCTGGCACTGTCCGATATTAATACGGTTTGTTTGCAGAACCGAATTCGGAATACGTTCTGAGTTTACGGGCCAGCAACCAAGTGGGTGCAGGCGCTCCCATCTACACGACGGTTCGCACCCAGGACGAACCACCGCCCGAACCGGTGGTCACCCTGTACCCGCCGATGGGGCTGAAAGCGCAGGTGCTGAGCACCACCTCGGTCGTGTTGTACTGGACCGATCCCACTCTCAAGCAGAGCCAGGTGAGACGGTAACAGTTCTCTCGATAACGTTAATTGATTCGTTTGATTTTTTATTGCAGTACGTCAAAGACAATCGATACTACATAGTGAAATATACCGACGACAAGCAGAGGAGGACGAAGTACCTCAATGTCACCGATCTCAACGTTATGGTGGACGATTTGAAGCCGAACACCCAGTATGATTTTTCCGTGAAGTTGGTTAAAGGTAGGTGAGGTCCATATAAAACAAGGACTCAGTTTTTTATAATTTTCGTCGAAAACAATTCGTGACATCATTTGAGACAGTATTAAACCCCACACCTGACACCATTTGATACAGTATTGAACCCCACACCTGACACCATTTGATACAGTAGTAAACCCCACTTGAGACGGTATTCAACCCCACACCTGACACCATTTGATATAGTAAACCCTACACCTGACACCATTTGATACAGTATTAAACCCCACACCTGACACCATTTGAGACGATATTCAACTTCACACCGTTAAAGGTCGCAAGGAGAGCTCTTGGAGTATGGTCGTGCAGAACCGGACTTGGGAGCTGCCGCTGAACGTGCCGCCTCGGGATTTATTCGTCCACTTCAAGGACGAAGAGTCTCAGCTGGTGGAGCTATCCTGGCAGCCGCCGAAAACATACACCGGGCGCATCAACGGTTATGTCATCCTGTACACTTACAACAAGAGCTTGTTGGACCCGGAGTGGAACGTTTCCGCCGTGAAAGGGGACGTCCATTCGAGCGTTATTTACAATTTGAGGCCGTTCACGTTGTACTACTTCAAGGTGCAGGCGAGAAACAGCAGGGGGTACGGCCCCTTTTCGAATCTGGTTACTTTTCGGACCGGGCAAAGTGAGTGTTTTCGATGTTTTGTATATACGTGTTGGATGTCGTTTCGTGTTGCATCCATTTTTTTGGCCCCACGTTGGGCGCCGAAACTTATTTTTTATTTTGACCTGTGCAAGGTTGTAACGCAAGAATTCGAGTTGTTTCTGTCAACAATAGTTTTATTAGTTGGCTATCGAACAATTTCATCAATGAACAAAATTATTAATAAACAGAATTTGATAATACCTGTAGCAGATGTAGACGAAATTTCAGGTACGGCCAAAAAGGCCGAGAAAAAGTTGCACTTAGAATCAACTATTGTTAATTAATTTGCTTCTATGGTCAATAATGTTTATTTGCAATTTTGAACCCTGTAGTACGTGTTATTTTTTGTTTATTTTTATTTTTTTATCGTTACTCAGGTGTTGCCTCGCATGCTTCCATTCAGGGCCAGCAATCGGGTAATTACTTTTTTTTTCTAATATATTTAAGTGGATTCGCAGATGTTCACAAGCTCTGCTTTAGATTTGGATGGCATTATCCGTTCTCACACACTGTTTTGCAGATACCGGTGGAGTTTTCTCTTCTGAAGTGTTGCTGTATATCATCGTCGGAGGCTGCGTTTTAGCAGTAGTGACGATAACCGGTGTCATCGTGTTCTTCTGCAGACGGAGAGAAGTTACCACTTCCCCTGACAGGAATAAAAAGGTGGGTGGACTGCTTGATTTACCTCTGAAGCAAATGAAAGATTTATGAAGGCTCATCAAGTGTTTGACCCTTTGATCTATTTTTATAATTTATATTGACTAACTTCTGACATTGCCACTCTCTTCAGGTTTTACGCGTTTTCTTCTAACTTTCCCAGCGTGAACGTCTCTTTTTCTCTTTTCTCTTTTTCAAATAAGTTCTTTTGTTGACATCCAAAAGTCATTCGTTACAAATTAAGTATTCAAGTATACCAAATTTCATTTCGATGTCTCTAAAATGTCTTGTATAAAAATATAGATTACTTGCACTTTCTTGTCCAACATAATTCACGTAATGCAATTGTTTCTTGTACGAGAAGGGCTACCAGAAAAGCTCGCAGAACATCAAACCTCCCGATCTTTGGATCCACCACGACCAGATGGAGCTGAAAGCGATGGAGAAGAGGCACTCGCACAACGACGGGGCTAGCAGCAGTGGCGCCATGACGTTGCCGAGGAGCATGGGGGGCAACGAATACGAGCAGCACGACAGCATCAACACCAACTCCTTGGATAAGCGGGTGTACGTGCCCAATTACGTAGGTCAGTGACGACACCGAACATGACAAATGGGTTGATGGGAAATGTCCTGATTACTTTTATTTCGGACTTCCATTGTCTGGATTGTTACTTTGATCAGGGCGTTTCATTCGGTTCAATTTTGTCTCTCATAACCTCGACACAGGTCATTGTACACTTTTTAACGATCTGAGATATCAGACTGATTTAAAGTCATGTTCGAAATAAGAAATAAAAGTAATCAATTTACTTTTCTGAAACTTTGAAACAGGAATTATCCTGTTTCATTATTATACTCGATCGAATCGAAGTTTCTTAAGTCATCTGTGCTTTTTTGGGCTTTCACTGCATGCGCCTACTCGTTTATTTTTATTCGATATTCACGCAAATGTTTGCTGTTGTCACGCTAGGTAGCGATGTGCACAGGGCTTCGTTAAAATCCAAACAACAATTTTCCTGCCGCTACGGAGTGTACGCCCACAAGAGAATGTGAGTGTGTGCTTTGGCTTGCTGCTATACTCGGTGTATTTCAAGGCTTGCTAAGATGTTGGAATAAACGTATACCCTGAAATACTCACTGTACAGGCTATGCGGCTTCACAAGAACTTCGACCTATTACATATTTCGTGCATGACCTTCAATATATTCGAGGCCTGGGATTCCGAGACTTCGTATAAAGTTTCCTGATATAGGAGGGCGTCTTTTCGCTTGTATTTGTCTTGTCACTTTAGTCCAGTGAGATTTTATATCATCGGTTACCCAGCGTCGAATTTTTTTTTAAGTGGGCTTTGGAGATATCACAGAAGGGTTCTGGGCCAAGAAATTGTATGTTTGCCCCCTTTTTTGGCAAGACAGTCTGCTTTCTCTTCGCCTCTAATACCTCAGTGACTTGGGACCCACTTCAAAGTGACCTGGTTGTTTCCTGCCAGTTGTTTTCAGTCACAAGTCAGCTTAGTGCTGACGTACGGATCTTCCAGAATGTAGACAAACTGAAAACTTTCCGAATACCCGACACATACACGGGTGTGAAGTAGATTGCAGGATTTTGAGTAGAAAACAGTTGTTTGACAGAAATTTGCCATATTTTGACGGAAATCCGGCTAGGTATTTGGTGTTTATTAATGAGTATAGTGAGAACACGGAACTATGTCATTATTCGGGCTGTGAAAATTTGTTACGTTTAAGAAATTGTTTAAAAGGCGAGGCAAGAGAAGCAGTCAAAATGTTGCTGATTTCGTATGAAAACGTTCCCGAAATACTTGAGACACTGAAAGTTTTATATGGAAATCCTGCTCAAAGGACCAATGTTGCGTCTGCAATCTGTAACTCTTGAATGTTCTCCTAGAGTTTATGCTGGTTACTTTCAAATAAAAGTACTTTTCTTTGAAAATGCGACTTCTTTCCTTTCAGTCAGAAAAATATCTGTCTCCAAAAGTTGAAATTACAAACAAAATCATAACAAGAGGTATTATACGGTATGATAAAAATAACAAATAGGATACAAACATAACACCTTGTATATTGCTTACTGAAAGGTAACCAGATCACCCAGGGATGGGTCTTGTCTTGAAACGTACCAGTATTCGTCGTTCTCATACTTATAAAGCTCACAGAAAGGGAAAGTTTAGATTCTTTGATAAGCCTAGGTCTTCGATATTCTTGAAGCATCATGAATTGGCTTATTTTTATAGTTATATTGAGCTAGAAGAAGATGTACGTTGAGAAATGAATGAAAGTTTTTTTCTCCAAGAAGAATCTGACTCTTTACTCCTCCACTCTCCAGTTTTAAGAATGTTTTTGTTTTGTTACTAGTGCATGTAACATTTTTCTTGTCAGTTTAACAAGAAATGTCATTAAATTCAGTAAAACTGCTAGTTTTGCATGTACTGCACCTTTTAAAATGTTCAATAAAGCAAGTGATTCACACAAAGTGACCATCGAATCATACCGACCCTTTCGACAGTATCTTCTCTGGTCAACGCTAGTACTCTCAGCCAATCCAGCTCGGATTCAACCCCTTCCAGTCGACAAACCAACCCGAGGGCCCAGTACTCCATGTCCCGACCACACGTGCCTTTGGAGCAGACTATCTCACACAATCAGGCGCCTGAAAACGTTTACATCACCCATCCAGTGCACAATACTTCTTATGATCCCGCCGTGCCTCTTAGTTCCGGATATATCGGGTGAGTAGATGTCAGGTTCACGTTAAAATCGTCGTTACCGATTGGTATTCACTTATTGGATGAAGGGTAGGTCACAGTCCACATTGAAGCTATTTTTGTAATACGACGCTAAGTTCATGTACAATGCTGAACTGCAAACGGATCGGACAAGGTGTTGCTAGGGAAAACCTGTTTCCCCCACTATTAAAACTCATTTGCAGTTGAAAATATGTCTTGATTTCGTGTTGTTATTTCGATTGTAGGTAGAACTGGTTTGAAATAAACGTCTGTAGAATTTTTAGTCCAAATGGATTTAATAGTATGCATATGGGCCTCAATAATAGTTCATGTGCTTGGCAGCGTTCGTTTGATTTTGAAAACTCGCTAAGAATAAAGTGAACCATATATTTTATGTTCATTTCGTGCAGAACGGAAAACTGGAGTACTAAGGCAACGCCTTGGAAACCAAGGGTGGGAGTGATATCAGCTAGGTAGGTTAGATGGTTATTTCCAACGTTTGCCGTTTGCTTAAATAATGGTACCTGATGAAGAGGTGCTCGGCAGTTTTAAGGGCTAGATCATTATGAACTAGCGGGCTATCTCGCTGTTGTTTAGTAAATTCACCAATTGTTACATCCCCATTCTGTAATTTTTGATAGAAAATTTAAGTTCTGGTGTTTTTTACTTACTTTAAATCCTGTTTGCGTTCCTCACAACTCATTAGAAACTTGATTGAACTTTAGATTGGTCAAAATAACAAAGTTGTTGGCTGCCTGTCAATGAGTAGATAATCATCAAACTTTGGATTCCATGGTTTGTTTCAAATCAAGTTTAAACCAGTGACTGTAGATGTTACAAGCTACTTTTTGTAATATACTGTCTTTGCCGCACGGTACTAATTTCAAAGTGGATTCGTTTTGATTTCGAAATATTCAATAAAGCCTTCCTGATGAGTGGGAAACCACGAAACAGCTGTCGAAGGATGATGGAGGTCTCGGAATTGAATCGGAAAACACTCTCTTTTCGCTTTAGATTCTGTTTGCGTTCCTTATGCCTCATTAGAAATTTGATTGAACTTTGGGTTGGTCAAAATTGTTGGCTGCCTCTCAATGAGTAGATATTCATCTAACTTTGCATTCCATGGTTCGTTTCAAATTACGTTTCAGCTAGTGACTATAATGTCACAAGTTACTTTTTATTATATCAATAAATACTCAATTCCACTTCGTCTTATTATTTTGATTTTAGGCAACCCCAACCCGTACCCCATAACCTCCCCGCAAGTAGTGGAGGCTACGCGCCTGGTTTGGGTTTCATCGAAGGAGGAAAAAGACTGCAGGCCCAAGGCCACCCGCTCAAGAGTTTCACAGTGCCGGCTCCACCGCCTATTTCAGCGCCGGGCACCCCCCAACCCAAACACATCGGTGAGTGGTCTACAAAACGAAACGGCTGATAGCTATAGTTGTTGTTTTTAGTAACAGTCCGGCCTAACACTTCCCCGTACAAAAGGGGGCAGACGGGCAGCCCCAGCTTGATGAGCACGCCGCCCTCCCGCATCAGTGCCTCCAACCCTCCCCCGCACACCTCGGAGGAGATCCAAAGACTGCAGCCGTCCCATTCCACGGAGGAACTGAATCAAGAGATGGCAAATCTGGAAGGGCTGATGCTCACCCTCAACGCCATCACTTCCAACGAATTCGAGTGTTGAGGACGAGTGGAATTTTGAGTTTGGTCTCGGAATGTGGTCTTAAAACTGGGAATTTGGATTTCGGAAGGTTTCCGGGATTTGAGCGTATGCCGTTTGGCCTACGCAATGCGCCTAACACTTTCCATGGGATGGTGGATGTTTGAGGGTGCGTATCAAGGGCTGTAACCGTATTTCTGGAGATGTTTGGGGCGAATTGGGTTTGATCGCACTAGCCACGGTAATCTCGGTTGAATCGAGAGTACGCGAGTCCAATCGGAAAACGGAAAATCCGGTAATTTGAAAGTTCTCAATGTGCCCCGAATTCATATTGTTGAAAGAGTTTTATTTACGAAAGAAGTTTGGAAATCTATGCTGCTACTACTTTCTAGTCTTATTTGTATACAATAGACGTGAAAATTGGCAATGGAAACTCCATCAACGTAATCTAATGTAACACGCATGTCGTTCGGTGAGTATCGAGCTTGACGGCAACTTATATTCTGTTTTCAAATAATAATAATAAGCCAAGATTTTGTTGATTGCTTTATCAAAAGAATAATAATTCTGAGCCTATTGAGAATCTACAGAAGCATAGGTTTTCAAAGACAAACATTCGTTTTATCATATGGAATATCAAGACTGATTTTAATAATTGTTGAATTTTTTTGTTGTTTTTTAAATTGATGAAACCGGAAGAATTTCTCAGGCACTAATGTACGCACTGCACGGTATGAGACCAACGTATATTTCAAGTTATAACTCAAAATACTTGTGCTCAATTTTACAATTTGTACTGAAATTCATACAATGAGTCGCGAGGATTTTTTAAAAAACAAATTCGCGATCTGCTGGTGAAAACGTTTCAATTTCGTAAAGGGAAAAGTCCAATTCGCAACTTGCGAGATGTTGATCATCAGACGTGTTGGTTTACAGGAAATAAAACTGAGCATCTCAGTTACAGGGTTTGACTTTTTCATCTCGGATTTGATCCACATTGAAATGTTTTCATCGTGTTTTATTCGATGACAGCTATCAGTTCGAATGTGATATTTTTTGATATTTTTAACGTATACATTCAAATGGGTGAACTTTGATTTGTGCATTTAATCAATTTGTACAGAGCGGCCATCAAAAATGAGACGGTACTTCGGGGAAACACCAACGGTTTCATATTCACTTGACCAAGCAAAAAGTCTCAAACGCGTAAGCTTGTTAATGCAAACAATTGACAGTTTTCCTACGCATATATGGATCGCCAGCCTACTTGTGAGAGCGCCTGCGTCTGTTACTTCAATAAGTGTTCCAGTGTATAGAACGTCCTCATCAACTCGAGGGATCACGACATGACTTTTAGCATTCAAATCAGAGTTTATGTGCGAGTTAGTTACAAAAATCCATCCATCTCTCTTACTCTTGTAGGTGTCTGGTGCCAGCAGCTTATCCTGATTTTGTATCGTCTAGGGATCACTCTGTATTAAAAGTTGCCACGCATTCACGAATAACTACCTCAAAATTCAAATATCACTGAATTTTGATTTCGATTCTAAATTTTGATGTCAACCCCCAAAAGAAAAAAAAATTAAATTGAGTTAGAAAAACCGCCTGGCGTTCCTGTTCCCAAAAACAACTGTTATCTTCGACCGCCAAAATCTAACTGCCCTGGTCTTCGGTCTCCGTCAAGAATCTCCCTCCCAGAAAAAAAAAGTTTTTCTCCTGGTCAGATCTCAGACCTCTCATCTTGAAGAATTGTCTTCGCCCATTTGTGAATTCAATGGGTTTTCTCGTCGTATTCATGGTCCTCCCTCCACCCGTATCGAAAATGCCCGCGTTTCGTTTCCTTGGAGTGTTTGGTTCTCAGACTCAACTTGTCGAATCAGCTTCTCGCGTACTAACGGAACTACACTTCCATTGGCTGTTTATATATTCAGCAGTTATGATCGTCTTGCTATAGATCATCTGCGGCTGACGTCGCAATCTTCAGGTAATTTGCTTGGAGGATAAACATTGATGGCAGTTGGATGTTTTACATGTGTTTTGGTTCTAGTTAAAGTATGTAAAGCTTTCAATTTCGTTATACAATGTCCAATTTCTGTATGGTCGTGAATTGTGGCAGTAATGGACTGAGAGATAAAATAGGATTTGATAGGAATCCGTCACGTCACGTCACGTCACGTCACGTCTTTGAGCATGGAGTTTATCCAATTTCATCATCCAACTTGCCATTGGTCTTTCAGAAACGGCAAAAATGTAACACTCAAAACTTAAGAACTGACTCTCAAATAATACAATTTAACTTTATCAGCACAAATTTAAAATGAATGTTGATGATGAAGAGCATTGCAAAGAAGTGTTCTTGTAGAAAACTTTGCCAAGAATTTAACAGATATAATTCAACGGCCGTAGGGGGCAGTAGTCGTTTTCTGTTAGAGACTTGACGGCCAATATACCTATTGTATAGAAATCTCACACTTATATATGAATCTAATTTCAAAGATATAATTAAAGCCACATAATTATTCCTTTAATAGGGTTAGGTACAATTTCAGGTACTTTACATGTAGGTAATTGGATTACAAATCCCCTTATTCATTTATTTGGTTTCATTTCCAATTACTTTTGATCAGGGACATTCTCCAAGATCTTATAATCCTGATTCACATGAGTTCCTTCGAATTTTTAATGACAATAGCACATTAAAATTGAAAAAAGCCTTCGAAACACATTTCACCCATTTAAAATGCATGTAATCAGTTTGAATGGTTACCCTCCAAGCAAAGAAGACACGCCCACTTTGTCACGTGCCGCAGATGGTCTATTCGCGTCCTGCGCGAAGGGTGCGACACCTATAATTATTTCGTTGAATTGATGTAATGTTGCAAGGTCCTGTTTTGCCATAAGAGCTAGTGTATCTATTTTGTTTTCTCATAATTGATCGAGTTTTGGAGATTAAATTGCTGTCCTTCATGTTCATAGTTTCAGAATATAATAACCGAAATGGCGGCAGAATTAAGCAATCCAAACAATAGGCGTATTTGTGCAGTGCCCCAATGCTTCAATCGTACAACAGGCAAAGTTTTTTCCATCATTTTCCGATAAAAAACAAAGAGTTATCTTCTTTAATTGGCCTTTGACGAATGCCTACGTATGTGAAAATTGCTGACAAATTTACTTCAACTTTCGACATCTTCCGTAATCAATTCAAATTTGAATGAAAATGAAATATTTGAAATTTGGCAGCCGATCACCATTACACGGTTTTGCGCCTAAATTCTGAGCGCCATCTAGCGGGAACGCATTTCGCGAATAATCTCAATATAATGTATAACCGTTCATCAATTGGCACCATCATTAATTTAAATTGATAATCTACATCTGCGGTATGCATTTTCAAAGGCGGTGTGGTAACGGACGAGGCCTCGACCAACAAACCACAAAGCATGTCTTGGCGATTGGGTTGCGTTATTTGCGTAGGAAAAATTTGCATTATTCACCACCTTGGTTGTTTACAAAACCTATATGAACTCGTTGGGTCAAATCGGGCACGATGGAAAGTCGAATTGGGCCTAACGAACTGGGAATCGACGTTGAATCCGCCCGATTTTCTCATTTTTCTTGGCCGTTTTGAGAAGTTATCTTGCCGATGAAGGAATTTTAACAGTACTTTTTAGATGATTTATTACTCGCTGCCATAATTTTCCAGTCCAGTTTCAAATATTTGTGTGACATGTTTAAAAACGAGCATAGCCATCTGACAAGTGGGAAATACTAGTCTAACGTAATGATTATCAAATAACACGTAATTCAGAGTAATGGAGGGACTTGACTGAACGACTGAAGGATGCGGAACGGGTCATTGTACAATTTATAACGATCGGAGGCCATGTCGATGTCGTGTTCAAAGTAACAATTCAGACGAAATAAAAGTAATCAATGTATGTCATTGTCTAAAACGTTCAAACGAACAGAAAACTGAGGTTTTCAACTGAAAAGTTCGATCAGGAAACAACTACTTTCCGGGTTTTGGTGCCCCGACGAGTATTAGATAACTGCTAACGTAAATTTAAGAGAGCCAAGAAACTGCAGTAGAGATTTGAATGATCTTAAAAAGCGTTATACTTTTTATCCACGGCTATCAGCTTATAAAGTCAAATTCTTTCTGTTTACAAACGTCTTATGAGATCAATAAAACACTAGTGTGTTATGATCGTAATACAGGGTAGCTGCGTTTTTTGCTGTGATTCTACTTCCGGAATGGTTGATTCCGCAGCTAGTGTCTTATGAGTCATATTGATCTGACATGTCTCACATGTTGTTTTTCTTTCGGGTTTTATATGGATAATAAGACACTCCTGCAATAAACCAGTATTTTGCTAAAACATTGTATTTGGGTTCTTCAAATTGCATGGTCCGGTTGATCAAGGATATCTATTCTGCGGAAGCTATTTCAGCTTTTGCCTTGAAATGGGGATGTCACCGAATCATCAGTTGTTGTCTGCATAGACCTACCCTATACTGATGAGGGGCAAAACCCCGAAATCGATCATAGGTGGTTTCGATGAACATTTCCATGCAACAAGCAATTGCAGAGAACGCCTTGAAGGAACTGTGCACGGAAATTCACCAACTTGAATTCAACGTTCGTCGTGGTATTTCTCAGGAAAGTAGTTGTTTTATGATGGATTTTCCACCCAAATATTCCTATTGTGCAGGATAATTGCAGTGGGCTGTCCTACTTAATAACGAGCAGTCGTTGCCGACCGATGATGAACCCGTTACTCCCATATTTATACACCTACTACGTATGCTTTTTATGGCAAGTATCTGACAGAAAACAACTACCCCCCTAGCTAAGACCGCGACGGGTATTGAATTAAATCTAACAGATACTTGTGCAACGTTCCTCAAAGCATCAGTTGCAAGTACCCTCTCTGACCAACCAGCAGAATTGTGTTTTGATTTGGACAGGGTGACCACTTGTAGACTAGTTTCGAGGTTGTTGCCTCTCATCAGCGCAAGGGTAGGTCAACACAGACAGCACTGAAGCCACCCGAGTGTTCTCCCTCTGCTCGCTAGGTGGAGCGGCCTAGAAACCGCTTCATCGCGTGAACCAGAGTTGAACAAGCAGCGGAGTGTGTAATGATTTGGACGGGGAATAGATGGCTTCAGTGCTGTCTGTGTTGATCTACCCTTGCACTGATGAGAGGCAACAACCTCGAAACTAGTCTGCAAGTGGTCACCCTGTCCAAATTAAAACATAATTCTGTTGGTTGGTCACAGAGGGCACTTGCCACTGCGTCCTCTGATGCTTTGAGGAACGTTGCACAAGTATCTGTTAGATTTAATTCAATACCCGTCGTGGTCCTAGCCAGGGGAGTAGTTGTTTTCTGACAGGTACTTGCCATAATAAGCCTACGTAGTAGGTGTAAATGGGAGTAAAGGGTTCATCATCGGTCGACAACGACTGTTCGTTAACTAAACGATCTCCTGAAACATCTTTGTTTTCAGAAACACTACTGGTTCTTTCAAGCACTGTTCTGTGCCCCAGTTTGAAGCAACAGTTGGCGTTCCTTCAGTCGACTCGGTCACCACCAAATATTTGATAGATTTTCTGAGTATCTCGGATTTCTTCGCTGTTTCTCGAAATGGAAATTGTCTAAATAGCCCTCGGGGCATTGGCCAAAAATCATCGTTGATCTCTATTAAAGCTTGTAATTTGTAACATTATCGGGTGTTTTGAAATCCTGGGATAGATAGAAAATCGAGCTGGACGATATTTATTTACACATATATTTAACTAATTTATTAAAATGTTGGCACAATGTATCGTTGTTCAATATTTAGATTAAAAATCGATTGTATATATCATTGAATGTAAATAGACGATTTTGGAGCATCTGCGACTGTTTTGTATTATTGTAAATCACAACAGTTTCGTGCGCATATACATATTTTTGCTACGGTAGTACAAAATACAGGGCCGCTACAAAATGCTTTAACAAACTGACTACAGTATTCTAACGTTTTAAGTTCAACTTGTACATAGGATTTTGTGTTGGTATTTTTTTGGATAATCTCTATTTATTTGACGAGTACTTTTATATGTGATGTGTGAGATTTTATGATGCGTAAAACGGGCAGAAGACATGCCTTAACAGATATGTAACTTATCCGTATACTCTAAGGATATTTTATGAGACAATTTTTTACTGGATGTAGTGATTTCTAAGTGTCACTAAAATAAAGACTACTGAATGACAGTTTCCGTGTTTTTTTCACTTCCAACCCAGGGGCCGATATATATATATATATATATATATATATATATATATATATATATATATATATATATATATATATATATATATATATATATATATATATATATATATATATATATCTCGAAGGAGTAGGCAGATTGAGACCTTAGAGAGAGCCAGTGGGAGTAGGCAGATTGAGACCCCGACGTCAAGTCACAAAATCCTAACGCGATAATACCTGAGGAGTAGGCAGACTGAGACCTCAGTGTAGAATAACGTTTCCTCACTATACCTATCCTTCTTATTCTTGAAAATGGCTCCAAAATCGGAGCCGAAACGTCGAATTTCAACAAATTCCAGACGCGGTTCAACCTGAACTTCTAGTTTTCATATATATATATAATATATCACTCGATATATCATATAAATGTCATTGATAAATATCGTGATATTTATTCGTTGATATCATGGATATATATATCACTCAGTATAAATTACTATGTTGAATAGGTTGAAATCTCGTCAAAAATTCAAGAGAGATCGGTGTGGGAACTCCCTAATTATTCGGTATCTTGTTAATTGTCGGGGAATCCCATTTATTTGATGTGTGAGTCCCCTTACTAGGTGCGGTCGCGTGTGTCTGCTTTTCTGTTGGTATTAACAAACGCAGTTCACGTTGTACCCGTAGTAGGTGTAAAGTGCATTTGATCAAAATAGAAATAAACAATATGCCCAAAACTAAAAGTGCAGTGTGGCTAAAATTTGAATTGGCAGATGAAGCCAGTGATACTGGGAAATGGGCTAAATGCAAGAAATGTAAGAAATAAATGCAAGGAATTCCTTCCCGGATGGAAAAACATTTGCTCACTTGTTATAAAGCCGAAGGGGGTTTTCACTTTTGGTTGTTTTGTTTAAAAATAAACAAATAAATGCTTCTACTTTTGGTATTCTCTATATAAAAAAAATTAATAAATATCCAAATTTGATATATATCAATATAAGTGAAAATAGAGTATATTTCGTTTTAATTCCGAGAGTTCCAACCTTTGACAGCTGTTTCGTGCTCACGCACTCATCAGAAAGGATTTATGGAGCTCTCGAAATCAAAACGAATCCACTCAAGAATTAATACCGTGAAGGCAAGACAGTGACTGTAGATGTCATAATTAACTTTCTGTTATATCAATATATATCCGATATTTTGATATTTATATAAATATCATGATATTTACAAACCCTAGTTCCAACGCAGGAGAGGTAGACAAGAAGTGTACAAAAAATGGTCAATTATCATCGAATATAATAAACTTTATAATATAAATATACACATGGTAAATTATCACTGTATAGAAGTTACAATGGTTTAAATCTAATACAAAAAAATATAGTTTATTCCAAAAACCTGCTACAATTCCAAAAAACCCTTGTGTATTTCAAAGTCTAAGGGTATCTCTCCTTAGTGATTGGATTTAACAGGTTTTGGGAATAATTTCACAAAAATACAGCAAACAAATACAACCCCATTTCTTTCCAATTAAAGGAAAAAACTGAAATGCATATGAAAATAATTTCCAATCACCACAAAGTGCGGTGACGTTGTGGCACCTATTTATAATAATTACAATCAATTTTACCCCTCAAATTTTTGTCAACATTTTCATTACTGAACATTTCACAAAAATATAGCACTTTGTGATTTTTTTATACTACACTCTCAAGACACAGTGCCAATATTTCACATTGTATATATGTTCAGGGTGTAATCTAGCCTCTTGCTATTTGCCATAATGCCATTTGATAACGAATTACAGTGGTTAAAATTTCGAAAAAATAGTATTTAAGGAAACCTCAGATGAGGTTATTAACTAATATGGGAGTGTATAGTAGGCCAATTGCACGCGCGAAAACTGGCAACAACGCTGCCTCGGTTTGTTTCTCTGCAGTGTGAGAGTCCGTTATTTTTTATAAAAAGTTATTATACACCTATCATTTACAGAAGTGCAGAGAAGTTAGATTACACTCTGTATAAGGTTTGTTTCATACCGTCACAGATTATAATCATTTTTTATTACACAAAAAACGTGAATAGTTATTTCAGGCGAAGATACTATGATTTTTTCATCAGCCTCAATCAAATTCACAACTTCATTTTGTTTGGTGGGCTCACAATAAATTTTCATTATTTCTGTTGCAGCTCTGATATTTAGGAACAGTTGACTTGAAAGCACCAAAATTATATTTTGACAACATATGCAAACCCTTCATAAAGTTGAATTAGGTAAAATATGGATTGGAAAAAATTGACCTGGCTAATAATAATCTTGATATTGTTAAAAATGCCATAAAATGAATCCTTCCCTACTTATAATTAGTGTACTTTCAAATTAAATACTAAACAATATGGGGTAAGACCTTTTTGCATATTTTTACAATCACATTTTGCTATTTCTAGACATTCAAAGCCATACAAGAATTCAAATTAATTTCAAACTTGTCTTATAAACATACGAAATTAATATGTTGGTCAAACAAAAAAAAACATGAAAACGTGGATTAATGAACACATTGCAAATATTAAGAATCAACACCAGAAAAATCGATTGTTGTCTGTTTCAGAAAACAATTGTAATAGATTTCTAAACAGTTGAATTTTCAGATCAATACATGACCATAGTTTGCATGATGGACTCAAAGGTCTATAACTAGCAATGTACAGTCTGTTTTTATCATGTTGAGAACAAGTTCAAATGAATCATTAGTCACCAAGCTCTTAAATGAGCTCTTAACGTGAGAAAACTACATCCCATATGATCCATTTTTCAAATTAATATTACAAGTTACAATATGTCTCACATGGGATGAATTTGTATAGGAAAAGTTTGTTTTCACTTAACTCAGGACCTTGAAATGGCATAAGAAGCACCAAAATTTGCAAAACTAGATGCATATTTTTGTTGCTCATTAGAAGTTTTGGGAAAGATAAGTTTATCAGGATTTTTCTCAAAACAAAATGAAAATTGATGTTACATAGTTTTGTCCCCTGAACACGAATCCAATTGTCGTGGGGGTCTCTAATAGTTTTTGAGTTAAGGCCTTTTGAATATTGAAAATCAACCATTTTCAAACGCGAGTTTTTTACTCAAAAGTCGCACAAAATGCCTTCTTCTTTTTGTTGACATTTTATGAGACCCTAATCAACCGATATTTCAAACATTTTACACATAAAGTCAACCTTATAAAGTATGCAGAACCCTACCAACTAACCTCAAGAATGAAGAGTGAGGTTAAGTGTAAGATAAAGTTTTTTTTTTTTTGAGAATGTTTGGTTTTGTTGCTTGTTATTGTGAAAAATAAGTTGATTAGGATATGAAAAAAGGGTCGACAAAAAGAAGGAGGCATTTTCTGCGATTTATTAATGAGAAAATCGTGTTTGAAAATGGTTCATTTCCAAGTAAAGGTAAGCTTATTGTGCTCATTCTTGAAACAAAAAGAAAAGTGGTGTTGGGTAGTTTCATCTCCTGAACAGGAATCCGAAAGAATTTCGTGAGGGTCTCAGACTTTTCGAGTTATGACCTGAATTTTGAAAATCAACCATTTTCAAACACGAATTTTTTGGTAAAAAATCGCAGAAAATGCCTTATTTTTTATGTCGACACTTTTTTCAGTCCCTAATCAACTCTTATTTAACATTTACAAGCACCAAAACCAAACGTTTCACGGAAAAAATTAACCTTTTTATATTACACTATTCTTAACCTCACTCTTCATTGGCGTTCGTTCTAGAGATGTGGGAAGGGTTATATACTTTATAAGAGGTTGATTTTTTGTAGAAATTGTTTGGTTTTAGTGCTTGTAATTGTGAAATATGAGTTGATTAGGGTCTCAAAGAAGTTTCAACAAAAATAAGGAGGCATTTTCTTCGATTTTTTACCGAAAAAATCGTGTTTGGAAAATGGAAGGTAGTAAAGGTAAGCTTATCAGGCTCATTCTCAATACAAAAAGAAAATTGGTGTTACTTACGTAGTTTTATCTCCTGAACACGAAGAATTTCGTGGGGGGTCTCTTATACTTTTCGAGTTATGACCTTTTGAATCTTGAAAATCGACCATTTTCAAAAACGATTTTTTCGGTAAAAAATCGAAGAAAATGTCTCCTTCTTTTTGTTGACATTTTTTTGAGACCGTAATCAACTCATATTTCACAATTACAAGCGCTAAAACCAAACATTTTATAAAAAAATCAACCTTCTTATAAAGTATACATAACCCTTCCTACATCTCTAGAACGAACGCCAATGCAGAGTAAGGTTAAGAATAGTGAAATTTAAGGTTAATTTTTTCCGTAAAACGTTTGGTTTTGGTGCTTCAAATTGTGAAAAAAGAGTTGATTAGAGAATGAAAAAACTGTCGACAAAAAGGAGGCATTTTCTGCGATTTTTACCGAAAAAATCGTGTTTGAAAATGGTCGATTTTCAAGATTTAAAAGGTCATAACTCGAAAAGTATAAGAGACCCCCACGAAATTCTTCGTGTTCAGGAGATAAAACTACGTAAGTAACACCAATTTTCTTTTTGTTTCATGAATGAGCCCGATAAGCTTACCTTTACCAACTCACCTTAACCTAAGTTTCAAAAGACTTATGCCTCTCATTCAGACATGGGCTCCGGACTGTTCGTATTCACGTCATCCAGCGAAGTGTTCATCTCCGAATCACCACCGTTCCCGTCGTCCTCGTTCAGATACACCTGCAACTTGTTTGCAGAGGTCGACAGCACATGAAACTGCTTCTTGCGCTTGTCCAGCTTCTGCACGAGCTTGCGCTTCTCCTCGCCCAGCTCCTTCAGCTGCTTCTGCAGCGCCACCAGCTGCTTGTTCATCTCCTTCCGCGGGGGCTCGGCCGCGATGCCTTTAGCCAGCAAGTCGTACTGGATGCGGTTCTGCTTGATGGTCTTAGCCTTGTCCAGCTCCAAGCGCTGCTTGGCAATTTCCTCCTTGATGTCCGCGATTTTTTGTTCGTATTCCGAGTGCAGGTTTTGGTATTTGATGAGTTGCTCATCGTTGGATTTGGTTATAAGCTCGGAGCGTTGGCGAGAGTGCTCGATCATGCTCAGTTGCGCCAGGATTTTGTCGTACATCTGTCTGCTTTCGTCGGGGCCTTCTTCCGACGTGTTCACCCACTTGGCGATCATTTTGAGCATGAGATTGAAGCGTCTGTCGTCTCCGGTTCCGTCCCCGTCGAAAATAAGGCGCCGCTTGATGACTTCCTCTGAAAAAACGGGCGTTAAGACGTGATTGGAGTTGGAGGGATCTAGTTGGCAAGTTACCGTCAGTCATTTGTTAAGGGTGGATTACAGAGAATGAAAACAAAAAACAAACACAACTTGCGTAAAGCGTAAACACAAAGACGACCTTAGACCTAACCTTAAATGTAAATAATTCTTCTTCTCATTAATATCAGACAATGTTGCCAATAGAGTGAAAATTACCAGCACATTATGTAAATTTTCTGTCATCTTGTTATATTGCCTGAAGACTTTTGAGGTTGATTCAGGGTGCAACCAGTTGACGAAAAGAACAAATTTAGTACAAACAGACAAGAAATGGCAAAATTTTATATAAAAGAGGGAAAATCAGCAGTAACGCAATATTCACAAAATCCGTTCCCACTAGATGGCGTCAAATTCCATAAGACAAGAGTCATTGTTTATATAGAACTGAGATTGCCAACCTTATGGGATTAATATTGGATTCAAATGGATGCGACATGTAGATGGCGACACTCATCTCGCATCCAAATCATGTCGTAACTTCAGTAATCTGGCCTCCAAGTCATGTCGCAATTTGATTGAAACAATGGGACAGCATTAAAATCAGGTTTTTTGGAGAAATATTCATCTTTGTAACTAATCACGCTAGATGACACTCGCGTTTGGGTCCAATACCTTTTCCACAGGCATTGACTAACAATCTTATTTCTATTTAAACAATTCTGTGGTGTTTCAGTTCAAATTCAAGGTGAGCCCTGACTGATTCAACTTTTGCATTAACACAAACTGCGAATAGCCGAACACAACCTTGTTACTTGAGGTTGGTAACTGATATGACTCAAGGCTCCTTCATACTCCTGCTTATATTAGCAATTTTTGTGCGATGCGACTCATACGATGGAAAAATTGCTGTGAAAAGAAATATTCCTTGTTAGACTTTGACATTACCTAAAGATCACATTGATGTGACTCATTTTTCATCGCAATTTTTGTGCCGTATAAGTCGAATCGCAAAAAAGTTGCTAATAATCGCAAGAGTATGAACGAGCTTTTAGTAGTGTGGACAAAAATTGCTTTAATCCCGAAGTTAAAATGGAGTCCGCCTAAAAAATTCTCTTCAAAATCATCAATAGACGAGGAAAGTGTGTCGTCACAAATGTCATTCTTGTCAAAAACTGATTCCAAACAAAGAACTTTAGGTGACATTCTTTGTTGATGACTTGTTGCTTTGGTTATTAGTTTGTGTTTGGTTGGTTGGATTTTGTTTTCTCAGGCAAAAGAAGCTGAAAAACAACAGAAACAATTTCGGACATGTTGATTTAAATTCGACGGAAGTTTGTTTGGAATCAGTTTTTGACAAGAATGACATTTGTGAAGTCATCGCTTTCCTCGTCTATTGCGCTGACATGAGTTACACTACTAGTTGTTACGTAAAATGGGCGTTAGGTTTTTGTGGAGACGACAGTGACACCCAATATAGACGCGCTCTGCGATTGGTCAAAGTGATGGCGGAAAGTTTTAATAACAAGATAGCTGAGTTGGAAATGCTTGAACCATTAGCCTACATAACTCAACTGGATTAACATTACGTAGACAGAATAACCATCCAGCCATAAAGGCTATTCATATCCTTTTACAGAGATTCGAGTCTTACAACAAAAAAATGCGGTGAATGATAAATCATCATGTAATTTTTCGAGAATATAGTAATATCTCTGCTCAAATACAGAAAAATGACATGTTATGATTCAGCATTCACTGCAATATTTTCGCTAAATTAGTCGATTTGCAAAAAAAATGCGAATATTGGCAAGGGTATGAACATGCCTTAACGACGAGGGCAGTTCCCGCATGCACTCTACATGAACCAATCACAGGTTACGTCCCTATTGGGGTTTACCCGTAGTCATAATATGTCAGCTGTCAACTGTCACTAATTAATTAGGCGGATTTTTTATTTATTTGTATTGTAACTTCTATGGCATCTATTTAATTGAATCTTTTCAATTAAAATTTTAATACTCCAAACCCAAAATGTACGAATCAGAAATGGAAACTATGACTACTGATTTACCCAATTTTCCCGTCATTTGCCGAATTTGTCTGGGAACAGAGGGCCTACAACTTTTCTATGAAGAATATTTAATGGATGTTTTCAAAACGATTACCAGCATTGAGGTAAACATTTCATTCTGTTATTATTCTGAATAACATTAAAAAATCTACAGGTAGAAAGTGACGGTTTCCCCTTGTACATTTGTAAAGTCTGCCTTCAAAAGCTTGAAGAAATCACCGATTTTGGCGATATGGCCAGATACAATAACACAGAATACAAAAAAACTTGGATGAGAAGGAAAAGGTTGAAAGAAAACACAATGCTTGTAAATCAACAAAAGGATACTGAAGGAGCATTTTTCAATAATCACACTCAGATGATAGACGAAGCACGTATAAATAATCATAGGCGGATGAAAGAACAAAATGCACTTCTTAATGAACATGGCGAGATGACAACTAATGCGGCGTTTCCAAGTATTTACAGTGAGAAAAAAAATGAAACGCTACTTTTAGATTCTGACAGTAATAATACCAATGACGCAGTAATTTCAAATGACCACACTGAGCCACCCATCAAAACAGAATTGTTTAATATTTACAGCGAGACAACAAAAGAAGAAGTGCTTTTAGATCCAGACAGTGAAATGATCAACCCACTCTCGAACAACTACAGCGATGCGACAGTCAAACTGGAACTTGCAGATATTGACAGTGACATAGCGAGAGAACGAGTGCTTTTAAATGAAGCAAAGCTCATGAATAAACTGAATTCGACAACCCAAGTGGCTTCAGTCTTTAGTGGCATTTTTGATTCGACTTGTTCCTCGAATTTGATGGACCAAAATTCGGGGGTGGTTACTATAACGGACACGGAAAGTGAATCCGAGTCAAGGGATGTCTCTTTCGTTAGTCAATTGCAAGGGGGAAACTTCACAGGAGGTTAGGCATTTAAAAAAATATATACAGGGTGACAAAACTTACAAATTTACCTGAAAAATTGGTTTTTGTGAAAACTCGCATGGCCATCAACTAGCCATTGGTATCAGAGGCTGCTGTGGTACTGATTTTATATCCCCCATGGACCAGAATTACTTGTATTCCTGTCAGATTTATACAGGGGCTTAAAAAACTTGAAAATTTTCTTAAAAAATTAATTTTTGTGAAAACTCACATTGCCATCAACTAGCCATAGGTATCAGAGGCCGTTGTGGTAGTTATTCTATATCCCCCATAGACCAGAATTACTTGCACTCCCGTCAGATTTATAAAGGGGCGAAAAAACTTAAAATTTTCCCTGAAAAATTCATTTTCGTGAAAACTCGCCCGGCCATCAACCAGCCATATGTTTCAGAGGCCGCTGTGGTACTGATTCTATATTGTCCATGGACCAGAATCTCTTGCACTCCCGTAAGATTCATACAGGGGCAAAAAAACTTAAAATTTTCCCTGAAAATTTCATTTTCGCAAAAACTCGCACGGCCATGAACTAGCCATAGCTGTCAGAGGCCGCTGTGGTACTGATTCTATATCCTCCATAGACTAGAAATACTTGCATTCCCGTCAGATTTATACAGGGGCAAAAAAACTTAAAATTTTCCCTGAAAAATTCATTTTCGTGAAAACTCGCATTGCCATCAACTAGCCATAAGTATCAGAGACCGCTGTGGTACTATTTCTTTATCCACCATAGATCAGAATTACTTGCACTCCCGTCAAATTTATACAGGGGCGACAAAACTTGAAATTTTCCCTGAAAAATGCATTTTCGTGAAAAATCTCATTGCCATCAACTAGCTATACGTGTCAGAGGCCACTGTGGTACTGTTTCTATATCCTTCATAGACCAGAATTTCTGCACTCCCGTTAGATTTATACAGGGGCGAAAAAACTTAAAATTTTTCCCGAAAATTTCATTTCAAACTCGCACTGCCATCAAGTAGCCACAGGTATCGGAGGCCGCTGTTGTAATGATTCTATATCTTCCATATACCAGAATTACTTGCATTCCCGTTAAATTTATACAGGGTTGACAAAACTTAAAATTTTCCTTGAAAAATTAATGTTCGTGAAAACTCGCATGGTCATCAACTAGCCATAAGTATCAGAGGCCGCCGTGGTACTGATTCTATATCCTCATAGACCACAATCACTTGCACTCTCGTCAGATTCATACAGGGGCGAAAAAACTTGAAGTTTTACTTAAAAAATTATTTTTCGTGAAAACTCGCACGGCCATCAACTAGCCATAAGTATCGGAGGCCGCTGTGGTACTGTTTCTATATCCTCCATAGACCAGAATTACATGCACTCTCGTCAGATTTATAAAGGGGCGAAAAAACTTAAAATTTTCCCTGAAAAATTCATTTTTGTGAAATGTCGCACAGCCATCAACTAGCCATAGGTATCAGAGGTCGCTGTGGTATTTGATACAGAATCAGTACCACAGTGGCCTCTGATACCTATGGCTAGTTGATGCCCGTATGCGTTTTCAAGAAAATGATTTTTTCATGTAATATTTTTCGCTTCTGTATAAATCTGACGAGAGTGCAAGTCAGTCTGGTCTATGGAGGATATAAAATTAATACCACAGCGGCCTCTGCTATCAATTGCTAAATGATAGTCTTCGAATTTTCCAGAAAATTAATTTTCCATGTAAAAGACTTTGTCAATAAAATGTTTCTATATCTTGTTTAAACAAAGACCCTGTACAAACAGACAGTATTGTAAATTATACCCCCGACGCCACTGGACGTTCGGGTAACCCCGGGAAATTTCATTTGCTTTGCTATCTTCACACCGCTTTTATAATGATAGATTCACTGATATACAGGGTTGATCATAACTAAAATATGAAATTAACAATTTTTTTTCCAGGTACCGACAGACCTCGAAATCCCAACAGACCTCGCAAGCCGCGGCGCAGACACGTCTACAGCCGCAACGAAATCCTCGAACTGGAGAAGGAATTCGTCATCGACCCCTTCACGACGGGTTCGAGACGAGCAGATATTGCCGCGTCTCTGGGCATCTCGCAGGTGCAGGTGAAAGTCTGGTTTCAAAATCGCCGCATGAAACAGAGAAAAGAAGAGGAGAAAATCAAGAGGATGAACGGCGAAGAGTGGAAGAAGCAGATGGCTCCGAGGCAGACGTAAGGTCAAGTCGAGAGCTCGATTTTTGAGAAGAAACTGATATTAGTTTGTGGGGATGTCGCACCTGAGGACGTACATTTGGAGCGAAACGTCGCCGCCTCCGCTGTTTCGCTCGCTTTTGGCGTATTCGTAGGTGGAGTTGTTTGGTGTTGAGCGAAGAATGCATCACGTTACTGGGAAGAGTCTGATATACAGGGTGGTTCAGATTCAGGCTTCTGCAAGATGGTTAGAATGGGATGACTTGCCGAGTTGGTTAGATTACGCCACTGAGAGACTGTAAAATCCACCCTTCTTCTCCGGCATCTGATGTTATACAATAAATGGAATACAGAATTTTTTTTGTATATAAATAACTGCTGTGATAGAAAATGTCCGGATTTGGACGAGTATTACTAATTTTATAATTATATGCTTTAGAATATTAAGATGTTTTCTAACATAAATTCACACCATAACATCTATTATGTAGAAAATATGTAAATAAAAAAATAAATATAAATATTTACAAATATGGATGAAATTGAATTATTACACTACAAATTTTGAAATATTAAGTTTGTAGTCCCTCAGGGTTCCTCAAGTAGGTACAATTGTACTAGATTCAGTACGATCACGGAAATTCTTATACGTATTTTACCGAATGCCACAGGACACAAGTGTAGCATAGAACACAATATAAGTTCATGTAACATTAAAGTTAATAATCAAATCAGAGAGAAGTTATCGAGGGGCAATATATAAAAATATAAAGAGAAAAGTTTTTGGGTATAACCCTCAAATTGTTGTGCAACCGTAGACACGTGTTTCGAGCTTAAGCTCTCATCAGTACGGTAAAATCAAGTGTTGTACATCTTCGCACTTGATTTTACCGTACTGATGAGATGAGAGCTTAAGCTCGAAACACATGTGTACGGTTGCACAACAATTTGAGGGTTATACCCAAAAACTTTTCTCATTAAAGTTAATAGTTATGTAATATTGTGTTCCGTGGTGTCGTGTCGTCATAATATTTAATTCTGTGATTATATGGTAGTTTGTAGTTTCCATTTTCTTTCATCAAGAGCTTAACAGGTAAATAGATTTCATAATTTGTTATATTTTGAAGTAAATCCATTTTTGAAATTTCACAAAAAAAGTTCAAACCTTTTTTTAATGGCCCAAAAATTGAACTTTTTGCTAGAGCTACCAAATTAATAACGGAGGAGTTTCTATAATAACAACTACCTACAGCGAAATAGTGAAATCCGTCTCAAATATTGTGTTTTCTTCATACGAAAATTGAAATAACTCGTAAACCATAATAAATGGACCAAAACCGATTTCAGTTCTGGATTCTTCTGCTTGAGATCCTTCTGTTGATCTATTTTGAAGTAAATCTATTTTTGAATTTTCACCGAAAAAAGAACAAAGTGGGTTAGCCTTGTTTTTTTTGAAGGCCTGAAAATCAACTCTTTTCCAGAGCCTCCATACTCGCTATGGATGATCTATAGGAACGATGCTCAACAGCGGAATAGTGAAATCCCTCTCAAATTTCGATTTTTCAAATTTTGTGTTTTTTTCATATGACAATTACAATAACTCGGAAACTATGAATGATGGAAGAAAAACGATTGCAGTTCTGGATTATGCTGCTTGATATCCTTCTGTTGGTCCATTTTGAAGCAAATCTATTTTTTGAATTTTCACCGAAAAAAGTTCAAAGGGGTTAACCTTATATTTTTTGAAGGCCTAAAAATCAACTTTTTCCTTTAGCCTCCATACTCGCTGTGGATGATCTAGGAACGATGCTGAACAGCGGAATAGTGAAATCCCTCTCAAATTTCGATTTTTCAAATTTTGTGTTTTTTCATATGACAATTACAATAACTCGGAAACTATGAATGATGGAAGAAAAACGATTGCAGTTCTGGATTATGCTGCTTGAGATCCTTCTGCTGGTCCATTTTGAAGCAAATCTATTTTTTGAATTTTCACCGAAAAAAGTTATATTTTTTGAAGGCAAAATCAACTTTTTCCTATAGCCTCCATACTCGCTGTGGATGATCTAGGAACGATGCTGAACAGCGGAATAGTGAAATCCCTATCAAATTTCGAAGTTTTTTGATTTCACCAAAAAATGGAATTTCATGTGTAAACGGATTTGACTGTCATTTGTAATTGGACTTTCATGTGTAATTGGACTTTCATGTGTAAATGGACTCTCACGTGTAATTGGACTTTCATGTGTAATTGGACTCTCATGTGTAATTGGACTTTCTTGTGTAAGTGGACTTTCATGTGTAAGTGGACTTTCATGTGTAAGTGGACTTTCATGTGTAAATGGACTTTCATGTGTAAATGGACTTTCATGTGTAAATGGACTTTCATGTGTAAATGGACTTTCATGTGTAAATGGACTTTCATGTGTAAATGGACTTTCATGTGTAGATGGACTTTCATGTGTAAATGGACTTTCATGTGTAAATGGACTTTCATGTGTAGATGGACTTTCATGTGTAAATGGACTATTTTACGACTTTCAATCGAAAAATTAGTTACCACGTGCAATTTTTTTTGTGATAATCAATTTTCACTTTCAACTACTCTATTTCAGTCATTCAATGGCGTATTGATCTATTTATTAAGAAGCAACTCATAATCACTTTTCGACTTTTTCCCCCGATTTTTTTAATTTTCACTATCGTAGATGGAAGGAATATTTAATGTTCCATATTTCTGTTGAATTCTATGGTGGCACCATTCCTTGATCTCAAGATAAACGCCTTGAAAATGAGAAAAACAGCATAAAAACTGGTTTTTGATCACTTTTCGTCTTTCTTCCCGGATTTATTACATTTTCACTATCGTAGATGAAAAGAGTAAATAATTTTCCATATTTCTACTGAATTCCATGGTTGCACCATTTCTTGTTCTCGAAATAAACGCCTTAAGAAAAGATGCATACGAGTGACAAAAAAGTTGCAGCCAATAGTTCTGAAACAAAAGTTGTATTCGAATATGTCTAAACAATAGTGGCATTGGAGTATTTCAAAAAGTAAATTGCATTAAAGTGTTTCGAAAAAAATGAATAACAAGCTTTTAATTGAGAGCTTGTTATCTCTGAACTGAACTCTTCAATTGAACTCAATGCATGGTATTTAATTGAAACATTATTTTTCGTGGTCTGTGAGATCAAGTGGTACCCACCATAGATAAATACATTTTTTGTTTCTCTATGGTACCCACAGTCTCCACAGACCACAGTGACACATGTCCATGCGACATGACTGTCATTTATGTTTTGTGTTGCGCATGGACCTTTGAAATTCAGGTTGTGAACCTATTTGTATATAGATTACTCACTTTTTAGTTTTACATACAACCCAAATGTGGGTGGCAAACCCAACGGTGACCACATTTGGCTCTACCAGTGATGTGCGCTACGAAATGGCTGGATAGTCCTAGCACTTAGACCATTAATCAAAAAAAGATGAAGAAGAAGAGTGTTTTGTGTTAGGTTAGAACCCTAACCTAAAACGCAAGAAGAAATCTTGAAAATGGAAAATGAATCAAGCGACAGTGATATAATAACCGAAACACCTCCCAAACTGCCCAAGAAAAAATTTAAGAAGGTACTAAGGCCCAGAATGTGTCCCAAAACCTGCCACCGTTACGAAGACTATTTACCAGATCAAAAATGTGTTGTAGAAGAAAACTTCAAAGTAGAAATGACTCGAGTAGGTTCCGCAGATCAAAACAAGCCTTACGTCTACCGAACCATTGACGAAATCCTTGAGTTTAATGAAAACTTCTTACCGAAGAACAACAACATGCATCTCGTGGGGGCACACAAGTTTAATCACCGTTTTGGTCACTATCTAGCAAACAAAGTGGCTGATGATGGTGGAAGTTGTTTCGTCCAACTAGATTTCAAGTTTGTGGCAAACGTACCGGACCAAGGAGTGTTTATTTCCGCTTATGGTTCGCTAGAAAGCAAAGCAGGGTGTCATAAGAAAGTAATTTTTGTGGTTAGGTTCTACAGGGAAGAGGCTGCAGGTATTGTCAACAAGTACAAAGAAAACCTGAAATTTCTGAGAAATTTTGTACCGACACGTTATCTGGCTACCATATCTTCAAATCAGTGATAATGATAAACAGTTCTGAAAGCTGTGATAGTATAATTGAATTTGTGTAATTTTATGACAAAAATAGTGATCCTAATGCCACTATTGATTTAGTTTCAGATGAATAAATCTGAAAAGAATACATGTACACACTGAAACTGATATTTTATTTGTCCCTCAAGGAAACTTCAAATATTGTCCCTTTTGGTGTCCTTCAAGGATCAATGTTTGGCTCACTTCAATATGTATTGAATATAAACATTCTAAAATTGATTCTCATCAGAGAAAAAAAAGCACTCTCTTTTTGTTGATATTGATAAAGCTGTTGTATCAATATTTCTGAGTACCATGAGCAGTCATAGCTTGTGAAAAGTATTCCTTAGAATGCAGAATGTTAAGAAGATTTCGATTTATTGATTAGTTAATTTATGTTTATGAAAAAAGTAAACATGTCCAAGAGTCTGCAAGTAGTTATTTATGATAGGATAGAAGTGAGAGATTTTAGTATATAAAAACACATGAGTAAAGCTAGTGTTTGTATAATTTTTATATAACATTTAATAAAACATTGTTGGTTATTTTATTACTATTTATTTAATACAGGTGACTTATTATTAACTGTTTTTTTTTGTATTACTAGTATTATAAGCATTATATATGTATAGGTATTTGTTTCAAGGAAACTCTGAAAGATACAATAAAAATAGTGAACTCTTTATTTTAGTTCATGATTTCAAGAATTTGTTTTCCCTTAATCAAAAACACTGGTATATACAATTAAATTCAGAGCATATACTAGTTTTACCATTCTGAATCAATTCGCGTTCGCAGAATTGCTTTCTCTAACCGTTATAGAATTCGACCCCAGCAATTTCAAAATTTTCGGACTTGGATTCCCTTTTCCGGCTAAATCTTTTACCTGTGCATACACAAATCATCTTTTATTGGAATCAGCGTGATATTTTACGTATCTAGTACGAATTTCAAGTGAATCTGACGATTTTCCGTTATTTTTAGAGGTTCCCCTTACAGCATATTCTAATTTGACCATTCCGAATCTATGGGCGTTCGCAGAATTGCTCTATCTCTAACCGTTTTCGAATTAAACTTCTGTAATTTTATTTTTTTTTACCTTTATTCACTTTTCCGGCTAAATCTTACATCTGAGCATAAACAAAACATACATTTTTTGAATCAGCATGAAATTTTACGTATATAGTGGGAATTCCAAGTGGATCTTACGATTTCGTATTTTTCGAGGTCACAAGACGGGTTTGAATCTTGAAAAATCACTTTTTTTGGATTATCCAATTTTTTTCAAGTGGACTTTTTATGACGCTCCAGTATGATTGTTTTGCACAAGTCGAATAACATGACCTAGTTCAGAGTAATTTTTGCATGAGAGGGTAATGTAGACACCAAATTTTTAGTCAAACTTAAAGAAAACGTCCAAATTTATTGCTAGTAACAACCGTATAAAAAATAAACCAAAAAACTAAATCCAAATAAATATTCCACATTTCACGGGATTTCAATGATCTTAAAGAATAGTAAGCTCTTCGTTCCATCACTTGGTGCTTGGTTTTTTATTTTTCTTCTTAGTACCTCCATCTGTGATGCTCATCCTTTTCCTCTTAGGCGCGTACTTGCTCTCCAGATTGGACATGAAGTTCTCAAAGCTTGACGCTCGTTGTTTCATGTTCAGCTCCATCTCTTTCTCAAGCTCCTTCACTGAAACAAAACAAAAAACCACATCTCAGTACAGGTTCCTCAAACATTCTCTGAGATATCCAACATACTGTCAATCTTCTCAGACTCCTTCTTCTCCTTCTCCCACTTCTTGTGCCTTCTCAACTTCTTTTGCTTGCTTTCGTTGAAGAATGCTTTGTAATATTCTACCTCACCGTCATCCACCATTTTTTGCACGATTTCTATAATCCTTGGCTCGCTGTCACAATTGATGAATGGCACCATTTCCAGAATATTGTCCATGTTACCTTTGCCACCTACATATGCTCGTTTTATATCTCTCAGCTCCGTTTCAGATCCGATATACTCTTGCTCGTATTTTTGGATGTCTTTGAGTTCTATCTGCGAGACATATCAAATCAAAATATGCTCTACTATCGGAAGAAATACAATTCTCGTTGACAAAGCTCAAGGATATAACCATAATAGGTAATCTGAAGTATAGACAATATAAAATAAGATCTGCCTCCGTGGCGACGTTAGTTGTTGCCTTGTAAGCACAAGGTCTTCTAACCGAAGCCACAAATGAAGTATAATAGTGTTGTATACAATCCTTTTGGTCCATTGATTGAGATATCTTGAACATCTATAGAGATTAATTTACTTTAAAAGATTGTTTTTATTAAATAGTCTGCATGTTCTTTGAAAGTTAGTCCATAATCAACTATAATACCAAGATATTTGAATTTTTTTACCCCCTCTACTATTTCATTACCAATGAGCATAAATTTAGTTTTATTACCATTAATTTTTAGCAGATTTCCACAGCACCATTATTATATTTGATATATCAAATTGTTGAGAGCTTATACCAAAAGCACTGGGTCCAATGTAGAGAAATAAATTGAAGTGTCATCAGCAAACAAATGGATTTTACAATTTTCTACTGCTTCAACAATATCATCAATATATATCAAGAACAATAAGGGCCCAAGAACACTTCCCTGTGGAACCCCATAGCCATTTTCTATTTCCTCAGAGAGTTCATTATTAAAATTAAACCTGTTTGTTTTCTGTTATCCACATAATTAGTTAGCCATCTCCATGCCTTACCCTCAATACCAACACATCTTAATTTTTCAATCAAGGTCAAGAAATACCGCACCTGTCATTTGATTTTCTCCTAGACTGTTTTTCCAGTCATCCAGAATATATTGGAAGGCTGTTTCACAGCTATACTTACTTCGAAAACCTGACAGAACATTGCTAACAATTTTATTTTCCTCTACAAATCTTACTATTTGCTAATATACTGTTTTTTCATGTTTTTTTTCAATAGATCTTAGCATATTGACTGGCCTGGATTTTTTAGAACTTAACTTATACAATCCCACCGCTTTTTCATTTTTTATTTACCTTAAAGTCTGTTTGAATTCATGGACATTAGTATGATTTAACATAAAATTTGTATCATTATAAAATAAAATTTCATTCAGAAGTACCTTTTTGAACATGTTGCGCCAATAGTCCATCCAGTTGGACATGGAGTCTTCTGTTTCATCATCATATTCACCAACATCATCGTATAGCTTACGCTTGTCAGCATTCTGAAGAACAGAGTGGATTCTGCCTAGCGCTTTGAATTTCTCGGTCGCTATTTCTTTTTGATCTTCTTCAACGCGATCTGGATGGACCAGCAGGGAGAGTCTGTGATAGGCTTTTTTTACTAAAACGAGAAATGGTCATTAAAAGTTTGAGAATAATTTTCTTTTACTGGACCTAATTTCTTGTCTATGTGACTTAAAATGAACTCTTACTTTGTTTTTCTGTTGCATCGCTTTCGACTTTCAGGATTTCGTAGAAATCGCTGCAGCCGAAGTATTTTTCACAAAGGGATTTGAAAGAAGTCATGTCGAAAAAAGTTGAAAATCTTGTGATCGAGTCGGGTACCTTAAAATGTGACAAACTTTTTATTAAACAGCTGACATTATAGCAAATCAGTACAAAAAGCGTCGGTTTTAAGAACAAATTCCCGCTAAAACCAAATGTTCAAAAAACTAATATTTTTAGGTTGGAATTTGGAATAATGTCCATGGAACAACAAAACCCACAGAATCACAGACCACCATAGACTTCATAACAGAACTTTATGAGGTCTGTGCAAAACCAAAGAGACTAAACTAACAGGAGGGTTTAATAAGCTCTAGCCAATCAGAATCTTGTAGCATCAACGCGTCATAGTGACGTACTTGGAGATGAGTACGGAGTCGAACTCGAACGAAGCAACAAAACTGTCGGCAGTAACTCTCATATACCAAGAATAGTCCGTCACTGTCTATAGACAACGGCGGCCATGACATGTCCAACTACGTCACATTTCGTCACAAATGTTCATTCATCTCTTATTGTCTTATGGGGATTAGACTCTCCTAGTCAAATAACGTTTAGTCTTTTTGCGTCAATAATATTTGAGGCACCATAACGTATATAATTAGTGCCTGTTTTTCCAAAGGGATTTCAGGATGTCCTGAAGTGACAGACTTTTCCGTTACTTTATGGAGTTTATTAAGCAAATCTTCAAAAGCTGAAAAAGTTGTTCGAAAATTTATTTTAAACTGCATGTTGTTAAATTGCGGAACGATTTCTTCAGCAAAGTTTTCTACTTTTTCTAATGAAGTTTTTTCTGGTATCTCATCATCATCACTACCAAAGGGCTACCGCTAAAGTTGCAGACAATATAGCATTTAACATTTTATGTTTTACCACTAATACAAAATACGATGGGGCCTTATCTGTCAACTACTATCAATCTTCTAGAACGGAGAAAATCGCGTTCGGTTATTGCAGATTGATCGCTTGGCTTGGTGGTCACGTGTGTAAAACTCGTCTGATCTCAAAGAGACTAAACTAACAAGGAGGGTTTAATAAGCTCTATCCAATCAGAATATTGTAGCATCAACGCGTCATAGTAGTAGAGAGTCGAACTCGAACCAAGCAACAAAACTGTCGCAGTAACTCTCATATACCAAGAGCTAGTCCATCACTGTCTATAGACAACGGCGGCCATGACATGTCCAACTGCGTCACATTTCGTCACAAATGTTCTTTAATCTCTTTCTATCAGTGTCCCCATTGTCTTATGGGGATTAGACTCTCCTGTTAAAAATAATGTTCAGTCTCCTTGGTCTGATCTCAGATCATAATACCGAACCCAGCTACAGTAGCTGCTTTCCATTTAACGTAAGGAGCTCCTCAGTTCTACCCAGAGCGTAAGCCCATGCGTTCCATTTAGTGGGGAGGCAAGCACCGATTGACATTCCTCTTGCCCGTCAAATTCAAAACCGCAAATACACAGTTTTGTGGCGAAGAAGTCAGTGAAAAAGTAATTTTAGATCTCAGGGGCCTGTAGCTCTGGGGCTTAACACTCCTAAATGGAAAACGCCTACAAGTTTAGTTGAAACAAAAGCGAATCAGTGATAACAAATGAAAGTACGTCACTTTCAAGTTTGAAACTGTCAGCAAAATTATTCACTTGACTGTTGCTCAATAATTTAACACAATTACCCAAGATGAATCCTGGTAAACTGCACGAAACGTTAAAACCTCTCGAATGGCTGTTAGGAACATGGAAGTCTGTAATCGCCCGCGCCTCTTACCCCACAATGAAATGTCCGTTGTACTACGAGGAATGTCTAAGCTTCACGTCTATAGGCCAGCCTCTCCTGAACTACAATTCGGTGACTTGGAATGCCGCAGACAAGTCCCCGAAGCACTTAGAAGCCGGGTTTCTCCGTTTCGACGAAACAGGGTGCACCCTGTTGATGTTAACGGTTCAGACCTTCGGTATTTCCACCGTAGAAGAAGGCATCGTCCAAAAGAACATGCTGATGACCGATACTAAAAGTATCTCATTCCTGCCAACCGCCTACGGTAGAGTGGTTGCTCTGAAGAGGTGCTACAGCTTGAACGAAAAGGGGCAGTTGACCTACAAGCTTGAGCTACAGACGCCTAAGACGCCACTGACGCTGCATTTGGAGTGTCTGTACGACAAGCAAGGGGATAGTAAAGCTACGTAGGTTGACAGGCATGCAATGTAACATTTAAAATTCAAATAAAGTTACGTCAATTTCCAGTTTTCAAATTTTTCCAATGGAATGAGGAGCAGGTGATATTTTCAATTGGTTAATACAGAAATGAGAAAATGTACAACGGCTGCAACTTTCACGCAAAATTGAATTTTTCTTTCCAATCAGAGTTCTAAAAAATAGGAAATAAATGGATACTCAAAATATTCGACAGCGGAAAAAACACCCACCCAAAAGATTTTATTCAGCTTTTGTTTGAAGATACAAAGTAAATTGTGACTCTGTATATTTGATTAACTGTACGAAATGGTTAGATAGAAGAACAAGGTCTGAACAACGTACTACATAACATGGTCATAATGAGCCCTTCAAAATACTTTCACCTTGCCAGTCGCTCAAACTGTGTTGCTGTACAAAACACCACTCGAGCAAGCTCTCGTGGTGCTGAGCAACACAGTTATCGTGACAGCAAGGTGAAAGTATTATTCGATAATTCTGCTTTTTGTTATCATATTAATATATTATTACTGACAATTTCGGCGTCATTAACCCACAACTCTACGGGTTTTTTACTTTTTCAAGTGATCCTACGTTCGGGATTCTAGATTAGTCCAAAAAGAATTGTACAACCGTCTGAAACTCTGGTGGCATGCACACTTCTCTTTTTATGCAAAGTTATGACTTTTTCCTCATTATAATGACTTTTTCTCTATATATTACTTTTATCTCATTAGTCATTATAATGAATTTTATCTTATTGCCACCGATCAACTCAACAACGCAACTATTTTCAAAGTTTCGGCACCGGAGTACGGAATTTAGACACTGCCATTTTTTTAGTGGTGCTAAAAACGACAAAAGTAGTTGAGGTGTTATTTATTATCAATATTTGGATATTATCTAAACTATTATTATTTTATGATTTTCATTATGGGTTAGAAGAAAACGACAGCTAGGTGAGACTAGGAAGATAACCGAATCATAACCTTTCACATCCTACTGCTCGTCAAAATTGTTTTACCGGAGAAAGAGAGCTGATAGGTAGTTGCAAACATGGACAAACCAAAGAGAAAAACCTTTTACAAGCATTGTATCGTACGCTCTTGTGGAAATAACTCCACGAAATCCCCAGGAAAGGCATATATCAGAGTGCCTCTAGATCAAAAACTTCGCCATAAGTGGCTGAACGCAATTGGGCGTAAAACCAGTGAGTTTTCGAGTACAAATAAAGGAATATACGTCTGCGAAGACCATTTTGATGTACGTAAACCCATGCAACCTATACGAAACAAAATATCATTGAGAAAAATCAATTTTTTCAGTTGGAATCCGACATGGAAAATTACCTAGAGTGGAATGTCACTGGGGCGGAAGAGATAATGAAAAAGACCGCTGTGCCTCGTGAAAATCATAGCAAAGGCATGCGAAGGGAATTGGACCAACTTCTCTGGCTACATGAAGAAATCAGTATTAAAAATGAACAATCTGAAGAACAACCTAGTACAAAAGTAAATGTTACTGTATCGAAAGTACTGGGAGACAGGTCACCAAAAGAAGACACTGTAAGTGTTGAAGGCCTCGTCAATGCAGTGGTTGAGACTAATGACCTGGAGACTTATAAAAAGTTGAAAAATCAAACATCAACATCTACATCCAACGAGCAAAATATAAATCTAGCAATGGTAGGTGGTACTTTTCATGAATGTTAATGAAGACACTGACAAAACTTTCCAAATAATGTATTTGTTTCAGAATATCCAAATTAACATACAGAACATTGTTGAAAATGAGGATAGTTTTGGAAGACTGGCAAACTCGGAAGCCCAAACCAACCAATCAGATATTTATAAAAAACAAAAACTGGCTGTTTGTGGAGTGGCTGATAGAGATGTGTCTCGAATTTCTTCATCAACTCCTATAAAATATGCTTCCTCTCTTTTTTCAAAAAATTTACAACAGAAGTCTCCTGATTTGAACTACAAAAATGAAGTAAGTGATTGGTTATCTCAATTATACGTTATTTTGAACAGTAGGTTGGATATATTTAGTAATGGTAATAAAGGCGGACTACACATATTTCCCCTGTATATAGTTTTTATGATTACTCCATATGTAGTGCATCATTCTGCCACCATATACAGGTTTATATATTCCGTGTTTATATATCATGCACTTTATGGAACCCTCTAAAATGGCCACATTGTTTTCATTCTTTCATTGTGCCAAGCTTGTTTTACAGTTTAGACTTTCAACTTGAGTTAGACTAAGGTACAACAAATGTACTAATAACACAAAGACTGTTTTTAAGTATGTTTCAAGACTGAATTGATTACAATTTTTTTTTATTCACCATTAATCTATTTGTTGTAAACCTTTTGAATGTCAGTGTATATTGTTATTATTATATATTGTTATGATATTTGTTGATTAATGAGAACATTACTTTAAAAAAAAATCAATTAGATACTGAATATTGAATAGAAACATGCATGATACTTTCACCTGTTTTTTGAGATTCTTCTCTTCATGAACATACACTATAATTTATATTTGAACCCAGACACCATTTTGACGGCTAATTTCTATTAAAAAAGAAAATTTAAAATCAATGCACAATTATGGCAAAAACAAATGGTCAAGAATGGAAAATAAAATTGAAATTTAAAAATTTAGCAAAATTATTGAACACACAGTATAGAAAAATAGGAACTCTATGATTTTGAAGTTTGACAGGAGAGGACAATTCTAAAAAAAATATTAAAAGATTAAATACAACATGAAAAACAAAAAAATCGAAATAGAATGGAGGTTTTGATTTAAAATAAAAATTAGAAATAGGGAAAAGTGGGGTTGAAAACCATACGGATTTCGGAAAACTTAAAAATATTTCAGCCGGATAAAAGTTGAAATGATTGGGATTAAAACTGGCGCTAAAACAATTCAATCAATTAGAACATTTTCGAACCATCAGCTGGTTTTGATTTTATCATTTATTCTGCAATTTTATGAAAAATAAACCAACGGACATTTCAGTTAAATTTCAATTTTTCTTTAATTTATTTATTTGGTCAAAAATTTAAATTGTTACAGGATATTTGTTTCACTTTGTTTTAAAAAAAGGAGGAATGGTAGGATTGGAGGAAAAAGCACTATAATAGTTTTCAACACATTTTATTTTATAATGTTACAAACTTATTTCTGTCAAACGAAAATTGTGGCATTTTGTTTCGAAATCTATTGATGGGAAAATATAATCAATTTTGTAAGTGTTTTTCTCTTCAGTTCACCTCTAATTTTCTCAGTTTGCGACAATGCAATATTGAAAAATCTAATTCTTGTGTAAATTCTTGTTATTGCTTTATCATTATCATTTTGTGATTCACCTCATATTTTTTCATCTTAAAATAATATTGATGAAGTTTGGTGTATGAAGGTTTCCAAAAAATTCGTTTCATTTGGCATAAAATTATCAGTAATTGCAAGAACCCGCCGGATTTTTCTCTCAAGGAAAATACAAATATCTATAATAGTTTGTGATGGCCTTATGAGACCACCTCTTTTTCTATTAAATAATTTAAAGTTTTCTGCATCTGCAGAAGATTATGTAATGTCTTCAAGAGTAGACAATTATACTCTATATTTGATAATTTTTTATAGATTTAACGACAAATCCTGATATATGTTAAAAAAAATTGTTTTTTCCGTTAACCAGCTGTCACCCCCGTACGAACGGCAGCCCTCAAAAGTCGAAACTTGTGCGAGCCAAAGATTAACGAGGTCTTATGTTTTTACGTGCGATTCCTAGCACTTTCTCGGGCCATCAGAAAAATTTCTGTGACTAAAACAATGTCGCTTTAACCACTCGGCTACCTGGCCCCGCATTTTCAGTCAGAATACTCAAAGAAGGGAGAAATTAAATTAAATGATAAAATTCCCCATCTTCGATTAACATGTCGTTGACATCAATGCCATATTTTTTTATAATGGACATATCATCCAAATTCAAGTCCGCATAGATTTTTTTTTGCCTCTGTGTCGTTGTCAATATATTGGTGTTATCCAGATTCACGCAGTTTCCCTGAACATCAACTGCTAAACCTATCAATGCCAAAACTCAGATGCCGACACTGTTATCTTTCTTCGCTTGATACGTCACGATAGGGTTTTAAGGCGGTGTTATCAAGTTCACTGGATTTCCCACAATTACCTGCCCTAACCACAGATGATATTTCGAACTTCATTTGGAACACGAAAAAAAAAAAGAAAACTTGGAAACGACGTGATCAGAAATAGCAATAATGCGCAAGGGCAAAGGTTGGTCATCATTCCCTGTGATGGGTCATTTAATTGAATCTCGTACAGCGGGCGTTCTAGTGTTTATTATATTTCTATGCTTTATACACCACTCCTTCACTGGAGTGCAAGACGTTAGATTACGCCCTATATATCATATACGCTAATTCTTATTTTTCCTGCGTGTTTCATTGAAGGGCCAGAAAGCTGCGCACGTGAAGAGCTACGCGGCCAAACTGCGACGCTCCGCCTTGTGCCCGCTGTGTTGCAAACTCATCGGCGCGCATCTACCCAGACACCTCGAGCGCCACCACAAGGACCACAAAGAGGTCCGCTTTCTCAGGAAACTCAACCCGAATAGTCAGGAGCGCGCGCGGCTGCTGGCCACCATTCGAAAGCGCGGCTACTTCCGCCTGAATATCGAGAGAAACCTCCTGATCCCGGTCCGGGCATCTAGAAACCCCGACGTCAAATACTTCGTTTGCCCCTACTGCCTGGGCCACTACTCCAAGCGCTACCTGTACAGACACGTCAAACAGTGTGACAGGAGACCGATAGAGGCGTCTACCAGGCACTGCCTGTCGACCTCGCAGACGTTCATGGCTGAAGCCACAGCCAAGCGCGGGGAGTCGATACCAGCTCGCTTGAGGGAGGAGGTGTTCGGGATTATGCGCCCCGATAACATCAGCTGCGCGGCCAAAAACGACCCGCTGATACGCCTATACGGCGCTAGGCTGCTCGCGCAGCAGGGCAGAAGAAAAATTCCCACCGCGGTATCTAATAAAATGAGAGAAATGGGCAGGCTGCTGCTGGCGCTCAGAGCGATGCAAGAGCTAGCGGGTTTGGTGGACGCCTTGAAGCCAGACATGTTCCAGCAGCTGATGGCCGCCACGACGGCCGTCAGCGGGTACGACCCGGGCGCGAGGACCTTCAGGTCGCCGTCGCTGGCCTACCACATGGGCAACAATCTGAGGTGAGTGATAATTTTGACCTTTTATTATTGAACATACAGTGAACAAATGAATTAATATTTAGGAACCTTTGGTGTGAATACAATTCAAAGAAACTACCCAAACACCAAAACTACGTCACAATCACACTCGACGCGCGTTTCGCCAACAAAGTTAGCATCTTCGGGAGCTAAAAGCTTACTAAACCACTTACTTACCTAACGTACTTCTATTTATACTACTATTTCTTAATGGACGTCAAATTATCTAATATTTCGAATCTACCTACTCTACCTACTATTTATCTGAGGGGCAACCGCACTCATTATCAAATTTGCCTACTTTTGTTGTTTACTAATTTTAGTAATTTACCTGCACTAAATTAACTTGAATGTTATCCTACTGGTTTTGGATTTGATGACACAAACTTCTTGGAAAAAACAATAATCTATGAATTTATTGTGAAGAAAAGAAAAAAAAAGAAAACATTTTTCAATGTACAACGAACTTGAATAATGGGCTGTAAGGAATATGACCCTTATCAGCATTCATACTGTTTTTACACTTGGCAATTTCCAAACTCTCCAATGCATCGAGAAGTCTATGGTCATGAACCTGTCTGATTAATTTTAAGCTTGTGTCATATTGGTGGTTGTGATCCAAAGCATTAAGGGCCACACTCGATTTTTCGGGTCTTGAATATCGGATATGAGCAATGTGTTCTCTGAACCGTACTTTCATGGCCCTTCGGGTCTGACCCAAATACTTTTTCTCGCAGTCCTACAGCTAATTTCATAAATCCCCGACTTTTCTCTTTCATCTGTTTTATCTTTGGGAGTACCCAATACTTGTTGAAGTTTACACGAAGTTTTGTATACCACATTCATGAGGGTTCTGAAAATACCTTCGAAACCTCGAGTAACTCGAGGTTCGAATGGGATGACGACATGTTTAGGGGGGTTTTCCTCTTTTTGAAGAGTCGAAGAGCTACGAAGGGTTTCTTTAAATCTATGTTTTCTAATCAATTTGTCTACCAAGTCCACAGAATAACCGTTCACCTCAGCCACCTCCCTGATTATCATTTTCTCAGTTTCAAATCTTTCTTTGTTCAGTGGGAACGCCAAGAGTCGATTAACTAAGAAATTGTGTGTGTGCAATTTTGGGAGCACAACACAAAATGGAAGTAAGTATTAAATACGTTCACGCGAATAAAAAAATCTTTTCCACCAATAACCAATATCATAATCACAACACGAGGAGGAAAAACGATTTCCATCTACCAAACTCACATCTCACCATTTTCCAAAATTCACTGAATGTGATAGGACTGAGATTATACAATGTACTTCCTAATAATCTAAAAGAAATTGAATAAGCGCATATTTATAGAAAAAAAACATTTTTTACTGGGTATTACTCCATACAACCTTGATGAATATTTTGGACAGTTTTAGTGTAAGATTTTAATTTATGATTTCATTGTTATGACGAACATTTTAACTGAAACATATCTATGATTATTGTTTAGATATTTTCAATGCATGTCGTTGATATATCTGATATATCTCAATTGTTTGCACGACGTTCGGCGTAGACAATGTCCAGTGTATCCTTTCGGGTTTTCCAAATTAAGGTATTTCGCTATGATAGAAGGAACACTTCCTATAGTATTTTTACCCACAGGTAACTCAATGCATTTATTATTTCTGTAGGTTAAAAAACTTACGTTGTTTACATCCTTTTGGTCGTAGTGGAATGTACTTTTTAACTAAGTTCAAGGCTACTATTTTGTTTTCTTCTTCTTCTTCTGAAACTTTTTGAGGTACCTTGGTACCTTGGTTTTTGGTACCTTGATCAGTAAAACGGGTCCCCTGTCTTTAATATCATCAATTGTCATCTTGACCATTTCATCACGTCTTAAGCCTCCAAATACGCCCATTACCAGAACAACTTTATGTAGCAGAAAAGTATCATCTGGAGCTTTTCTTATGAAAAGTAATACTTGTCCACCTTCCAACACCTTTGATTTTTTAGGAATGCATCCTTTTGCTTTAACTTTCAGAAATGCCACCAGTTGACTGAATGCTGATATATTATTGTTTTCTTTAACAATCAATGTTGATTTCAGCTGTGAGTATTTGGTCCATAGACTATTTGCACTATATTTTTCAGACTGAAATAATGTAAAATAAATAAAAAATATTGATATTTTTCATCACTTACAGAGGGTGTGAGTAAATCTCAGACACACCTTACGGTGGCCCTCAAAAATAAAAACGCAACAAAACAAAAACCAGGAGACGACCTGGCTAATTTCTCTAGGAGAAAAGGCCAAAAACATAGAAGAAGAAGAAGAATATTTTTCATGAGATAAACTCACCAGAGGTGCGTTTCAATTTAACGTCTGTCGTCCGGTAACGGACGATGTATGACGTCATAGTTGTTTCGTCGGGCGATATCTGTCAGATTGAATTTTGAAACGCTCTCCTAAAATCGTGGGGTAAATAGTTGACGGTCGGACGTTCCACTCAAGAATTTTGAAACGATGGAATGAAGTTTTCGGACAAGACGTTCTAATATCGAAACGCTTCATAAGAAAAGTTAAACGTCGGACGCACGTCGGACGTAATATTGAAACGCACCTCTGGGGTGCAATTACGAACACTCGATCCGTAGTAAGTTTGACATATGTCAGATTTTATCAATTATTAAAACGAATACAATTCAAAATATATTGCAACTTGAGTCGATATCAATGGTCTATATGGTAGATATAATTCCATTCTATCTCTATTCAAAGAAATTTCATAATTTCGACTTTGTTTCGAATCGGGAACAACCATCGTTCTAGCCTACGTATCGTGACAGCTCTCTTATCGAGTGTTCATAATCCCACCCCAGTTCCTGGAAGTATGTCATTAAGACAGTTTCATTTACGGTATTCAGCTTTGAGCGTCACATTCTGTGGGATCCCCATAATTATTATGAACACAACCGTTTTTAGTTTCCTCCACTAACAAGCTTGTCAATTCTTACGAAAATGCAGCGTCCTTTTATTAAATGAACAACCCTTAGCAACCTCTTCAATGTTTCCATGGCAATTGCACAGAAGCTCACTTGTGCTCAGTTGCCGACTAGAACGCATTAAATACCATGAGAAGAAATGTATGAAGTTAAAACGTCGTTTAAGATAATTTTTTCGTAAAAAATAAAATCTTGTATGTACCACGAGTGTTACTAGATCCTAATGCCCGAGGGCCTTTGGCCCTCGGGTGAATATTACCCTCCGGGTGTTAGGATCTATATAACGCACTTGGTATATAAATAGCTATACTAAACTATCTATCATCTAGGTTCCTCTGCGCTGTGGCCTTGGACAACGCCAGCGACGATAAGAAGATCCAGATACAGCAGCTGAAGACGCTGCTCCACATTCGGTGGTCTGGTGAGTTTGCGCGTTTGACTCGGCCGGGAAAACCCCGCGAAGCATCGCGGAATTCCCCGCTGACGAACGATTTGCAGTTACTAGTCGAGCACGTCGACGCTCTGGCTCTAGAGGCGTTCGAGAGGTTAAACAACGGCAGCCCAGTTATCCTGAGGGACTACAATCAGCTGGTCGAGTGCGTTTTGGGCAAGACGGTGCTCTTCAACCGCGAAAGCGTCCACCGAGTCCAGCGTCTGAGCTTGGAGGCGTACGGCAGGGAGGAGCGGGTGATTTCAACGAAACCGCTCACAGGCGTCGAGCAAGTTCTCGCTGAGAGACTGAAGACTGTTGTATGCGGCGACCGGGACGAAGGCTTCGTGCTCATTCCCGACGCGACGCGGGTGTACATAGACCGTTTGTTGAGGCTGAGGGAGGAAACGGACGTCGTCACGCTCAACTCGTATCTTTTTGCCGAGCCGGGATCAAGCGATAAGTGGATAGGAGCAGATGGGGTTCTACGTGAGCTGGCTAGGGGGACCGGGGCGGAGAATCCGGACGAGCTGCTGTCTGGCAGGTTTCGAGATCAAATAGCGACTACCCTTCAGTTGATGGCTGTGCGAGAGGAGGAGCTGGAGCGCTTGGCTACTACCGTTGGACTAAGGTACTGAAATGGTTTGTTCATTTGATGGTTTACTGACAAATAGAAATCTCAAATAATATGAAGCAAACCATCCGGGTTTTTCATTCTTTTTCACCCTTGAGTTGTACAAGGCCTGTAAAATATGGATGCCCTTGTTCACCAATAAAACTGAATTAATTTCTAACCTTTTTGGGAGACCTGTGGAGACCCTATTCGATTTTGTAGATTTTTTTTCAGAAACGGTTCCGAAAACAACTTGTAACTTCATTTACGTAGACGTACACTTTCAGTATTGGTTGAACCCAGTCTGAGGATACGGATACAAATTTGAGATCCGTTAGATTTTCTTATTATGGGGGTTGCTACTCTAGTATTGAGATAGACTAAATAAGAACAAATTTGTAATCGGAAATGGCTTTATAGTTTTTCAAAATATTCTCCATTAAGATCAATACACTCTTGCATGCCTTTGAACCAATTTTCGAAGCACTTTTTCCATTTCAGTATTTGTGTTACTTTTCAATCATCTAATTGCTTTAGGATCGAATTGATGTTTATCCGCCTTACTCAACATAACCTAACTCTTTTATCCCGCGATTCAATTTTTAAGGTCACCCGAAAATATTCATCAAAAAGCCGAGCTTGCGAGACTATTATTGGAAAAGCAACAAGGCATTGAGTTGCCAGAAAATAATCTCGAACCCGAACGCGAAGTTCACAGTAAGGAGTCCGAGGAGGATGACCTACCTCTACTCGAAAGGCTTTTGAATAAAGTTGAATCTCCACGTAAGGATGGCGACAACTCATCAAAACGACCGGAGAACAGCATTCGAGAGCAAGAAGGATGCGAATCGACTTGGGACATGGCGATACTGAAAGGTACAGTTTTCAATTATTTACGATTATCGCTAGAGGTTCTGTATAACCCCACTTTTACAACAGTCTAGTGTGAACGATTTCTATAATTTGATTTCTATTATTATTTTAGTTTCTCACGTAAGATTCGATGAGGTCAAGCGCACAAAAATTTCTTGGTCAGAGGAAGAGAAGAGTTTGGTCCGCAAGCACTTCTCGAAGCACATACGCGGAAAAATTTCCCCCAAGAAATTGGAATGCGTGGAGTTTTTGCGTTCGCACCCACAACTTTACCAGGGAAGAGGTTGGGTTCAACTCAAAGCTTTCGTTTACAACACCTACCGTATGATGCAGTAATAAGCAAAAGTATTATTTTTTGTGTTTTAAGTAGAAATATTGTTCAATGTGTTTTATTTACACTGTTTACTTTAAATTTGTAATACAAATAAAGTTATCATTATTTCAGTCTTGTCTTGTATATTGTGTTAGGTGCCCTATCGGTCCGTTCTGAATGATATCTACTACTTTTTGAATTTCGTACCTTACGTCCGTCAAGGTTTGTAATCATAGTAGAGGTGCGTTTCAATATTACGTCCGACGTGCGTCCGACGTCTAACTTTTCTTACGAAGCGTTTCGATATTAGAACGTCCTGTCCGAAAACTTCATTCCATCGTTTCAAAATTCTTGAGTGGAACGTCCGACCGTCAACTATTTACACCACGATTTAGGAGAGCGTTTCAAAATTCAATCCGAAAGATATCGCCCTACGAAACAACTATGACGTCATACATCGTCCGTTACCGGACGTCAGACGTTAAATTGAAACGCACCTTAGATAGGATAAAATAATGGTTTCAACGCAGCCACAATTCTTAAGTTGGTTACAAAACAACGTCTTAAATTTTCGTACAAATCAATATACCCCTAGGTCCAACACCGAGAAACTAAGTGATTTGTAACCTCAACGTAGGTACTTCGGGAGAAGAACAGATACTATTGCGATATTCTTTAGATAAAACAATGTAGAAGTATGTATCATTCAAGCCGCATGCCTTGTTTTCTAATTTCTTCTTCAATGCCAAAGATAGAATAGACAAAATGGAAAAATCTGGAGTGCATATAAGCTGAAGTATCCAAAGTGTGTCGGAGTTAATTTGCGGAATCGTGGACGTAATTTGTCAATAAGATATTGTGTTCGTAACAGAATCTTAAGGGTATCAGGACAATTGCCCCCTGGACCAATTTACAACGGATTTACAACCCCCGCAATAACCTCCTGGACCTTAAGCCCCTCGTATAAAATACCTCCCGGTTCAAAAAACCCCCGGGGGGTTTTCATCCAGGTTGTAAAGAAAACATATTTACATTTTATCGGACAGCCAGAGCGCAATAAATGCTCTGAATTCACTACAGATAAAAAGCGTTCTCGATTGACGGTATCACCGAAAAGTTAACCGCAGTTGAACCAACCGTTCTCGATTCATTATCAATGACGTCACGAATATAACCCGGTCCTGATTCCGTTGAACCAGCAGAGGTGCGTTTCAATTTAACGTCTGTCGTCCGGTAACGGACGATGTATGACGTCATAGTTGTTTTGTCGGGCTATATCTGTCGGATTGAATTTTGAAACGCTCTCCTAAATCGTGGGGTAAATAGTTGACGGTCGGACGTTCCACTCAAGAATTTTGAAACGATGGAATGAAGTTGTCGGACAAGACGTTCTAATATCGAAACGCTTCATAAGAAAACTTATACGTCGGACGTAATATTGAAACGCACCTCAGCAGGAGTATTTCTTAATGAGCGCTATACTCTTTCTCTCTCTGATTTGTTGTTTCTTTTTGAGCCTAATATGAATGTGGCGCTAAAAATTTAAACTAATGAACTTTTTTGGGATTTGTTGTGAAAGCTATAAATTGATTTCATCAAAGGAAAATTGATATCTTTTGAGGGAAAAGAAGATGAATGCTTACTTTTATTACCATCAGGTGTCAGGGGTGTATGTAACACATCTGCCATTATTTCTTATTTAGACTGTATGAAAAGTCTGTTATTATGTGAAAAATATTTTATTACTTTGCAACAATAACAAATTAAAAAATAAGATAATTATAGTTGGCGCTCTGGGCCAGCTTAAATAAATTCGGTGGAGCATTCGCTTTCACAGCTGTACGAACACCCGGAAAAACCTGCAACACACATCATCGGAAGAGTTGGAATGTACCTGTATTGGTTGAAAATTTCTAAAGATGTCGGGAGAATTGAGAAAATCTGCTCTACTGTAAAATAGGATGTATGGGATTTCCAAAGGCAACTATCATCAAATTCATGTACCAGTCCGTTCTGTCTTTGGCTGAGGCGTAGTAGTGACTAGAATTGGGTTGTTCTCCCAGCTTGATACGTTGAAATAGTTTAATAATACATCTTTGAGATGCTTAGTCATAGTTGAAGACTACCAGAGTTCTGATCAGATTTTAAGGTGCTTGAATACTCCGTTACTTCATGGTTGTCAGTTGTTTTGGTGCAGTTTCGACAATACAGTTGATTCAGTTGATTATCACCTGTTAGGTGATCTCAGATGATGAATGAGTAGGTTCTGCTTCTGCACGACTCTGCACTTGATTATTTCACAAGATCTGTAAGTATTTGGGATTTCAATGAGACATAAGGAAACTTGAATCACTCCAACACTTTTTCTTCTTTTAGAGCCCAACCAAGTAATTCTAGATGAAAATTCTAGAGAAAGAGTGTAATTACGATAAAAAAGACTCATTTGCTCTTGAAAAATGAAGATATATCAAAGTATTTGAGTATTAAATAGGATATGATGAATTCTGTTCTGTTAACCGGAACCGACTAACCTATCCATTCGTTTCGGTGTTCTCCATGACGTCACTATTTGAACCAGAAACTGAACCGCTGTCAAAAATTCTGTCATTTTAACGTCAACCGTTGCCAGAACCGATCGCCAATCGAGAACGCCTAAAGTGAAAGCAAGTTTGGGAATGGCTTCAGGGCCTCAATGAACTGTCAAAACACAACAACGTTACACTATTTACAGGGTACTAAAGATTTAGGTTTAAGAATATAAATAATTTTTCCATTGAAAGTTTTGTAGATGCCGATTGGGCAGGTGATAAGCAAGATAGGAAATCATACAATGGTTTTGTTTTTAAGCTATCTGAAAGTAACATATTTTGGGAAAGCCGTAAACAAAAAACCGTAGTCTTATCAAGTACTGAGGCAGAACATATGGCAGTCTCAGAGACAGCTAAAGATGCAATATACCTCAAGAATTTTTGGTATGAATTAACAGGCCAGTCAGATTGTATATCATTACTTAATGACAACTTGAGTGCACAAAAACTTGCTGTGAATCCTTTGTATCACAAACGCTCAAAACATATAGATATACGTCATCATTTTATAAGAGAGGCTATATCAAATAAAAATGTTAGTTTGGCTTATGAACCAACTGATGAAATGGTTGCAGACATTATGACAAAAAGTTTAAATATTTGTAAACATGATAAACTTGTAAATGGCATAGGTTTATGTGAAAGTTCCAAGGTTTGATGTAGTGGGGGTGTTGGTGTCACATCAAACTTGTATGAGTCATTTTCGATTTGTTGGTAACACTGAATTGTTGTGTTGGCAACAATGTACAAGTTAGTGAATAAAGTTTGTCGAGATAGAACAGCAAGCGTGGTTGTTTCATTCCCGTTTCCCTCTCTGCTAACAGTGTGGGTACCCGGACAATGGGAAATTGAAGGCAATGAAAAGGCTGACCAACTTGCAAAACAAGCATCTGAATCATCATTCACAGGCACAGAACCAGCGTTTGGAATCAGCAAAACCCGATGCGGAAACCTAATCAATGAGTGGAAGAAATCAAAACACCAAACACTGGTACCAAATCGAAGGGCATCGACACAGCACAGCCATGGTGAGGCACCTGAGCAAAACACTGACGGCTGACACCCTAAACCTAACAGATCTGAGATACCCGAAGTCGCCCGAACTCGAGTCGACTTCAGTGTGACTTCGGACGCACTTTGAAGCGTTTTGATCAACTTTCAGTGACATTTTCAACACATTTCGCACCTCTCAGGTGAAAATCCAGAATATACAAATTGTAGATATCGATCTCTACTTCCAGATGCCGTTTACAGAATTTGAATACGATGATTTCCTTACATCGGCGCATCTTGCAAGATGCTCCCTTAAATTGTTTATAACGCGATGGCGCAAAAACGACACATCGGACAGAAAACATCTTGCGCACAGTTGAACCACATATTATTATTTACCAGTTTCCGCAATATCGTTTGTCCAGCTTCAGTTTTTTAAAAATTATAAATTTTTGAAAAATGGTCTCTTTTTCGAGGTTTTCCCGGATTTTTTTAGTGGAAAATTCACCGATCCCGTCGTATGAAAATCCATTTTGTAGGTTTTCTAAATCTCTACAAAAGTTCCATTGACTGTGAAACGATTCCTTCAACAATCTTCGAGATATTTCCAAAAAACCAAAAAAGTTCACTATTGCTTGTTCAAAAAATTCCACAAACCGATTTTGCTGAGGCAAAAAATAGGGTTTTCATCAACGAACCATATGAAAATTGGTATAGGCCATTTGCGTCATTTATTTTATGAGGAGAAAAACCTCTATAGATGGTCTACAAATAGAAGTGGTATAAAAACAAAGAAAGTTTCATTTCTCATTTTTCGAATTTAAATTGCCGTTGCCAAAGCTTTAGACACTGCCAAACCCGACATGCAAATGATCAAATTTAATGTTATGAACTTTAATCCCAGCTGATAACAGTAATAAGTTGATATAAATTGTTTTTCCAATGTTGAAATTCAAAACGAGATATTAGTTATCAAACTGAACTCCAAGGAATTGTATCGTACATTCAACAATGGCCTACTCAACGATAGAAAGAGGCTGTCTATATTCGCCGGAATACAGAATGTATTTTCGAAACGAAACTGGCCCCGTATCGCCTATCCACGACATCAGCTTGTTTGCAAACGACCAACAAACAATATTTCACATGATAGTCGAGATCCCCAGGTGGACGAACGCCCAAATGGAAATCTCCAGGGATGAACCACTCAACCCTATCAGACAAAGCACAAAAAACGGGAAACCGAGGTTCGTGGCTAATTGCTTTCCGCACCGCGGCTACATGTGGAATTACGGGGCACTGTCCCAAACACGGGAGGACTCCGATCGCACCTGCCTTGAGACCAGTTGCCGGGGAAACACCGAATCTCTGGACGTTATTGAAATCGGGCAAAGAGTGGCAAAGCGGGGTGACGTGTTGAAAGTGAAAGTTCTAGGGATGCTGGCTATAATCACCGGAGGCGAAACTGACTGGAAGGTCGTTGCTGTTGACGTGAACGACCCCCTAGCTGGTCAACTCAACAGTTTACCGGATATACACAAATATTTTCCAGAGCTGCTCCAAGCAACTCTTGATTGGTTCCAGATTCATAACGTGTCACCAGGTGGAAACCCAGAGAAAAGGTTTTCTTTCAGAGGGGAAGCTTTTGACGCGGATTACGCTTGTGGGATAATCAAAAGTTGTCACGAAAGATGGGTTGGTACGAGACAGTCTTTGCTGAACGCACCCTTTAACGCGAATATGTTCGGGGTTGGTCCCGACAGTGTTCGAAACGTAATAGACAGGACGCCCAGTTACAGAGAGCCGTGGCAAATTGCCGCCGAGGTAGATAAAGTTTATTTCGTGAGAAATCCAGGAAGTAGGTTGAATTATAATAACTGTAGATATGCGAAATTTTGAAAAAAAAAGGATTTTGTAGCTTGTAAACTGTGATATTATTTTTGGTGAAACCTTCACACAGTTTTGCCACCTCGCTATTCCTAGATTCTACCAAAAATTGTCGTCCTACGCTCGAGTAATTTTTTTATAATAAACAAATGCGTTGAAAACTATCACCAATAAAATAAATACGACAACTTGAAAGCGTTTAAAATTATAATTGGACACTAATAATATGAATACTTACAACGACTTTAAAGCGTTTAAAACTATAATTGGACACCAATAATATGAATACAACTACTTTAATGCGTGTATAACTATAATTGGACACCTGCAATATGAATACGACTTTAATGTGTTTGAAACTATAATTGGACACTAATAAAATAAATACGACGACTTGAAAGCGTTTAAAATTATAATTGGACACTAATAATATGAATACGACTTTAATGCCTATATAACTTTAACTGGACCCTTTTTATATGAATACAACGACTTTAATGCGTTTAAAACTATAATTGGACACCTGTAATATGAATACAACGACTTTAATGCCTTTAAAACTATAATTGTACACCAATAAAATGAATACGACTTGAAAGCGTTTAAAATTATAATTGGACACCAATAATATAAATACAACGACTTAAAAGCATTTAAAACTATAATTGGACACCTGTAATATGAATACGACTTTAATGCGTTTAAAACTATAATTGGACACTAATAAAATAAATACGACTTGAAAGCGTTTAAAATTATAATTGGACACTAATAATATGAATACAACGACTTTAATGCCTATATAACTTTAACTGGACCCTTTTTATAAGAATACAACGACTTTAATGCGTTTAAAACTATAATTAGACACCAATAATATAAATACAACTACTTAAAAGCGTTTAAAACTATAATTGGACACCAATGATATAAATACAACTTTAATGCGAGTATAACTATAATTGGACACCTGTAATATGAATACAACGACTTTAATGCGTTTAAAACTATAATTGGACACCAATAAAATGAATACGACTTGAAAGCGTTTAAAATTATAATTGGACACCAATAAAATAAATACGACTTAAAAGCGTTTAAAACTATAACTGGACACCAATAATATAAATACAACGATTTAATAGCGTTTAAAACTATAACTGGACACCAATAATATGAATACAACGACTTTAATGCGTGTATAACTATAATTGGACACCTGTAATATGAATACAACAACTTTAATGCGTTTCAAACTATAATTGGACGCCAATAATATAAATACAACGACTTGAAAGCGTTTAAAATTATAATTAGACACTAATAATATGAATACAACGATTTTAATGCGTTTAAAACTATAATTAGACACCAATAATATAAATACAACTACTTAAAAGCGTTTAAAACTATAATTGGACACCAATAATAGGGTACATCAAAATAAAAAATCAGGGCGCAAGGCGCCTGGATATTTAAAACGCAAAAAAAGAAAATTTGTCCTGATGGAGCAAAAATTCCTATCTTGAGAACGGTAAGAGCTAGAAGAACGGTAAGAGGCCGGAAAACTTTGGGGTGGGTGGGGAAGGGGGGAAAATAATCAATTTTTTTCAACATAAAATTTTTCCACTTTCCAATCGAGTGGAGAAAACCGATTTGGAAATATCCATGTGGCCTGTGAAGACGTATTCTAGCAATGATAAGATTTTCATTTGTTTCATTAGTACGGTCAATTTATTTTCTATATTTTTTAAATATTTACTGGAGTACTGATATTATGGAAAAAAATTATTTACATTTTTGTAGATTTTCAAAAGGCAACAAAAAAATGTATCCTGTCAAATTTCAAAATTTGTCGCCATCTTTGAGTTTTTGGTGGTTTTATAAAAAAAAAATCAATATTCTGTTCATTCTCCAAGACATGAAAAAAATTCATAGAAACTCTTTGTAGATCAATAAAACTGTTCATGTACATTTTTTCCATATCTCGTTCCGTTTTCGAGTTTTTGCGTTTTAGAAGCAATTTAAGATTTTCATTTGTTTTATTGGTACAGCCAATTCTCTAAAGGCCACTGCATAATAAAGTTACTACTTGATAAATGCCCAAAAATATATTCAGTTATTTTGTTCAAGATTTATTCAAAGAAATAATAAAATTCAAATTTCATCAGAAGCCGATGAGTCCTCGGAAGAATCCGGAAGTCCTGCTGTCTCAAATTTTTTAGGGTCAAAATCCATCTGAGTCTGCAGATATCCCAACGAAATAAGTTTTTTCTCGAGTATTGGAATAGTGTACGCTTTCGAATAAAGGTTCGGCAAGATGTGCTTATCGAATCTTTCCTTCATGCTCTGCCAAGTCCTGGGGTTGACCATTTTGCTCGCTTCCAAGTCCTTCCAGAAATTCCTTGACCTCAGTTTCAGATAGGATCTTGTCACCACAATGGCCTCGAGGATGGTGTTTTCCTCCTTGACTCTGTAATATGGCCTGTACCCCGCCATTTTCTGCAAAAAAAATTATTATCATTATTTATTTTCACAAATACAGTGTTGTCGCTTGTACCAGAAAGTAGTGGCTACTTTGATATTTCAAATAATAACAATCTCTTTATTTACTTAGATTGATCTGTACAACCACAGGAGCAGAAGTATAAATGAAAAAGAGGAAAACGTCAGGGTACAATATTGAAAGAAAAAACTATACTGAAATAGATAATGTCACAAAGTAGTAAAATCGAGAATGTGTAAATATATATGTATATATACCGGGTGGCTACGGAAGTATTGCCTACGGAATATCTCAGTTATTGTGTGAAGTAGGTTTGTGAAATTTGGAGTGTCGATATAATGACATAAGAGCTAGAATTTGAGCATATTGACATGTCGAAGTTAACTTCCGGTCTGACCGGAAGTAACATCAACTTTCTTATTTTAAATGGAAACCCTATTTTTTTTTCTTTTCGCTTTATTCAGCATTCAATTCCCTTTCTAATGACATATCACAAGTTGGTATCTAACCAGAAACTAGATCAGAAAAAAATTATTATTGAAATTCACCGAGTAGGCCGTGGAAGCAAAATGAAAGCCAAAAATTGAAAAGTTGGCTATGGAAACCATACGTCACTTGATAACAGTTGCTACTACTGTGATATTTTATTTTCATTCGTCGGCGTTATAAAAAGCCGCCAAAAAAAATATTGGAAAAATTGGGAAAAAAACAATACTCTGTAGGTCCATAACTTAAATAGGAACAATATACTCGCATTAAAGTTGTATTTATATCATTGGTGTCCAATTATAGTTTTAAACGCTTTTAAGTAGTTGTATTTATATTATTTTCCATTTAAAATAAGAAAGTTGATGTTACTTCCGGTCAGACCGGAAGTTAACTTCGACATGTCAATATGCTCAAATTCTAGCTCTTATGTCATTATATCGACGCTCCAAATTTCACAAACCTACTTCATACAATAACTAAGATATTCCGTAGGCAATACTTCCGTAGCCACCCGGTATATTATATATATATATATATATATATATATATATATATATATATATATATATATATATATATATATATATATATATATATATATATATATATATATATATATATATATATATAAGGAAGTTATTCATGACATCTACAGTCACTAGTTGAAACTTAATTTGACACGAACCAAGGAATCCAAAAGTAGAGGTTTGTCCAGAAATTGACAGGCAGCCAACAATTCGTTGTTCTGACCAACCCAAGGTTCAATCAAGTTTCTAATACGTTATGAGGAACGCAAGCAGAATCTAAGTGAAAATAGAGTATATTTCGTTTTAATTCCGAGAGTTCTAACCTTTGACAGCTGTTTCGTGCTAACGCACTCATCAGAAAGGATTTATGGAGCTCTCGAAATCAAAACGAATTGTTGGCTGCCTGTCAATTTGTGGACAAACCTCTACTTTTGGATTCCTTGGTTCGTGTCAAATTAAGTTTCAACTAGTGACTGTAGATGTCATGAATAACTTCCTGTTATATTCTGTCTTGCCTCACGGTATTAATTCTTGAGTGGATTCGTTTTGATTTCGAGAGCTCCATAAATCCTTTCTGATGAGTGCGTTAGCACGAAACAGCTGTCAAAGGTTAGAACTCTCAGAATGAAAACGAAATATACTCTATTTTCACTTATATATATATATATATATATATATATATATATATATATATATATATATATATATATATATATACTAACGTCGCCACGGAGTTGTTGCCTTGTAAGCACAAGGTCTTCTAACCGAAGCCACAAATGTGTGGTTGGCTTCCTGTTGTTGACTTCCTTTGTTTCCATTTTTACATCCAAGTGTTGTACATCTTCGCACTTGATTTTACCGTACTGATGAGAGCTTAAGCTCGAAACACGTGTCTACGGTTGCACAACATTTTGAGGGTTATACCCAATAACTTTTCTACTTATATTTTCATATATTGCCCCTTGCTAAATCCATCCTTATTTATATATTATATATATATATTATATATATATATATATATATACATATATATATATATATATATATATATATTGGATTACAGGTAAAACTCATCTATACTGTAGCAGTTCTTTTTCAGAATTTCTTATGCTATCGGGGAGTTTATTGAAAAGTTTGCAGCCCTGACTCAAAATTTCTTTGGTAAAGAGCAGTGTGATGTTGACTAGGTAATAATAAGTGGGCATTTCGGGTATAATAACTATGGTAGGCTCTATTAGCAGCTAATGTATTTCTATTTCGGTAGATATATGTGCAAGCTTCCATAATGTATACTCCTGCTACCGTTAAAATTTTCAGATTCTGAAAACTTTTTCTACAAGAATCTCTATAGCCCAGCTTAGCAATGATCCTGAAAGCATACTTTTGTATACAAAACACACGAGACACAGTAGAGGATATGCCCAGTTCAGGATGCCATATCTAAAAGATGTGAATTGAAGATTGCATAAGACAGTCAATAAAATACTTTGGCTACAATGGTTGGAAAGAAACCTGAGAGAATAACAGGCTTTTCTGAGTTTATTACATAAGTTGAATATATGTGTCCTCCATTGAAGTTTGTCATCAGTTAGGTTCAAATCCAAAGCAATATCAACAAACAGATTCAACTCATAATGTTGTCCAGTATTCATCTTGAAATTTAACACGTTAGTTTTAGCTTCATTCAACATTAAATTGTTTTTCTTCGACCACGTAATAATTTTTTTGTATGTCTCAAGAGCTGTGTTTTTCGCCAGAGTCCATATCGTTTTCAATAATCAATATATTAGTATCATCAGCATAACATGTACAGTGAATGGCCGAGTTCTTATTTAGGTACACTAACAAGTCATTGGCAAAAGCTAAATACAAGAAGGGTCCTAGAATGGATCCCTGTGGTACTCCATCCTCAATATTTCTCTCAGTGCTTAGACTTTTTCCAACATTAACTACTTGTCTTCTCTTATATAAGTATGAGTTTAGTAAGGATAGGGGTAATCCTCTTACACCATATCTTGAGAGTTTGTTTGTTTTTATCAAATCAAATGGGTCACCCCGTATATTATATCAGTTTTGGAATCCTCATAAAAGATTCCTCATAACTTTCACTGGTAATTTTCTCCAGTTTTCGCCCCAGCAAAATCGCTTTGTGGAATTTTTTGAACAAGAAATAGTGAAAAAAATTACAACTTTTTTGGTTTTTTAGAAATATCTCAAAGATTATTCAAGGAATTGTTTTACAGTCAATGGAACTTTTGAACTTTTGAAGAGATTTATAAAACCTACTAAATTGATTTTCAAACGACCGGATCTGTACATTTTCCACTGAGAAAATCCGGGAATCCCCCGAAAAAAAATACCATTTTTCAAAAATTTATAATTTTTATAGATCTGAAGCTGGACAAACAATACTGCGGAAACTGAAAGATAATAATATGTGGATCAACTGTGCGCAAGATGTTTTCTGTCCGTAATTTATGAAAAAAGTTTTCAACATGTGGTGTTGAAAAAAGGATAATCAGTGTTTAATAAATAATGTATATAAAAACATACTACATACCGAAGCAAAAAACTTGCACTATTAAAAAAATAATATCAGTTAAAAACTATTCTGTTTTTGCAAGAAAATTTTTTAACGAACAATTTTACTTTCGGTTCTACGCAAGCGCACCAAACCAACTTTTGTTTTCCACAGGACCCCACAACCACAAACCTCAGAACATAAACTACAACTACAGTGTGGCTTGAGCACATGAGCATCATCGGCCAATAAAATGTTATTGCTCCGGGAAATAAATTTGAAGCTCAAAGTCTCGTTCATACTCTCGCGAAATTCGCAATTTTTCTGCGAAACAAATGGCTACCGACATAGTTCTGCATCAACGATTGGTCCGGAATGACCGGAAGACATTTTATTCGCAGAAAAATTGTGAGATTGACTTACTAATGCTTAGAATGTGCACTCCTATTCATAATGTAATGAAATACATCCACATTCTTGATCATTGGTCGCATCTTAACTGAACCCATACAACTGGACCCAAGCGGTTTTGTTTCAATTTTGAATGATCACTGTCTAGCACGAACGCATTTCGCTTTATATAGCTATATACAAGTCGCATAGCTAGTTTAATACGCTTATGTGCGATACATATCGTTGGGACAGGTCGACCCAATTCTTGACGGGACATGGTTCATTCAGAACATACCTGCATAGAATCAAAAAGACACCTGATGACATATGCATATACTGCAACATGGTTGACGACCCTAGGCACATCATCTTTGGTTGCACGAGATGGGAAGAGCGCAGGCGCAATATCGAAATGGAAAGGGACATAAACGAGGAAAATATCATTGACATAATGATGAAGGATAAAGAAAGCTGGAGGAAAATACACGCCTACGTCAGGGAAGTGATGAGGGAAAAAGAGAAGGAAATGAGGGAAATAGAACAGACCGAAGTCTGAATCGCAAGAAAAAAATGAAAGAAAATGACTACCGCTGGTTCCCCGTGTTATGTCTCACACAGGTAGATCCGGGACCAGAGAGGGTAACAAGAACGAGGTGGTTTTAGTGGGTGCAACTTCTACACTATCAAGGAACGGCGGCTAAACTAACAAGGAGGGTTTAATAAGCTCTAGCCAATCAGAATCTTGTAGCATCAACGCGTCATAGTGACGTACTTGGATTTGAGTACAGAGTCGAACTCGAACCAAGCAACAAAACTGTCAGCAGTAACTCTCAAATACCAAGAGCTAGTCCGTCACTGTCTATAGAGAACGGCGGCCATAACACGCCCAACTACGTCATATTTCGTCACAAATGTTCTGTCATCTCTTTCTACTAGTGTCCCCATTGTCTTATGAGGATTAAACTCTCCTTGTTAAATAACGTTTAGTCCCCTTGGCCAAAAACACCTCACTGGAAGCACTGAAATAAAATTATAATATGATGACTGGAATGCTCTTAGTTCCTCTGCGCACCCGTATAAAGTGATAACTCTAGGAGATGAAGAAAGGAGACACATGCGATCTAGTAGAGAAATACTTTATTGCTCACTTGTATGGGTGCGAACGAGACATTCATCTGCACGTACGTGTTATTAGTTTCCCAATTTATGGGTTGTAAACACGCCAGTGCAGTGCAGCGCGTCTTTGTTCACCAACACCAAACAGCCAAACACTACAGTTCACAAATAGTCTATTCTGAGCACTATTAGGTGTTATCTGATAATAAAAACTTGAAAACTAAAAAATGAAAACAAGTCATTTTACACGGCAAGCAATGGACTACTATTTGTTGTTCACTCTTATAGTAGTTGCTGGAGTAATTGTTAGATGGCGCACAATTCGATCTATCAGTCTATAAAGCGTTTTGGTAGACGTATTCATCTCGAACTAAACGTCAGTTGTTACCTGTAATCTGTCGAAACCTGCTGACTTATGTCATTATTCATATCAACAATGACAACAATGAATTATTTCGTTTCACTGGTAATTTTCTCGGTGGTCCTCAACTCTTCGATAACCCAGGCGCAGCATAGCGCCGAAGATGACAACGACACCGGCAGATACGTCATCGAAGGTAGGGCCTTCCCCCTTTCGGACTACCAAGCGAGCCAGCCCAACTGGCAGGCCAACACCAGGGTGCACGTGAATGGGGGCGAATTGATCGGTTTCGTGAGGAAAGACGGTTCTTTCAGCGTGCACAACGTACCGGCCGGCTCCCACGTGGTGGAAGTGCTCAATCCCGAGTACGCTTTCGAACCAGCTCGGGTGGAGATCAACTCCAAAGGGAAGTACAGGGCCAGGAAGGTGAACCACATCAGGACGTCCGAAGTGGTCGTGGTGCCTTATCCGCTCAGGATAAAAGCGTTGGGTGAGTATAGGGACAAAAGGGAAAGGAGAGTTTTCAGTTTGAGGTCCTGCTTTTGTTTATTCATTTCGTCTGTGTGTCGAATAAGTTTCATTTACTTAAGTTGAAAAGAAATCTATATTACGTAAGTTTTTGTTGACTAGCTTAGACGTTGAAGTGATGAAACACTTAAAATATTTATTTTGATGTTTCAATAATTTCAATTTGGCAGTGACTAGTGGTCCGACCGTACTACGATATTTTGTTGGCAGTGACTAGTGACCGGTCCGACCGCCCTCCAATATTTTGTTTGCTACCGGTGTTGCTCTCCGAGCAATGAAAGATATAGATGTGTCATTTTTATTTGCACAACACACGTTGTTATGAAAGCCGCATATAACTATCCTTTGTGATAGTTTGTCGTGCGGGGTAACCTCCGAGTTCGGAGGGGGGGGGGTTTGTTATGATATTCGGATGTAAGCTTAGAACCAGTGGCGGCGTGCTGATAAATTTTTTTCATGTTATATTTTTATCTGTAGACGACCACATGCCTAGTTGAAAAGCATGTGAGTTGCCAAGATGTCAATCAAAAATACTTTATTACAAAATTCATCTCACTACAGGTAACTTCAAATTCTTTCTGCTAACTTTAACCGATTTTTACTAACTCCGAGCTTCCCGCATAGATATTTTTCGAGAACAGCGTATAGAACGAACCTTTACTGTTGAAACACAAACACTACTAAGGGTCTTTTGGTTGCAAGCGAAACAATCTGAGTGTCTCAGCCAATCGCTTACGTTATTTATATAAGAAAAATTTGCATTACTTTGGTTTGTGTACTCGTTGGTACATCCTGTCACGAGTGAAAACGGAAATACCCGACCATGCCTCTTCTTAGCATGATCCAGGCTACGATGTGAATAAACATAGCCAGGTATGCTGCATTCGAGAAAAGAACAGAAAAGGCATATCTACCTCTTATTGCTCTGAGGTGGCACCAAATAAAATTAAGTGTAGTCCTTGAAGTAACTAACGTGTCTTCCGCAGGTAAGACAAGGTACTTCCAAGTACGCGAGCAATGGAGAATTACCGACATCCTCTTCAACCCGATGATCATGATGATGGTACTGCCGCTGTTCCTCATCATGGTCCTGCCCAAGATGATGAACGATCCGGACACCAAGAAGGAAATGGAGCAGATCCAGAACATGGCGAAGTTCGAGTTGCCGGAAATGTCGGACATGGTGTCCAATTTCCTCGCGAGGTCTTCACAGAGCGAGAAAAACGACAAACTGCCGGCTGCCAGCAAGAGGAATCCGAAAGCCAGGAAACGGGTGGATAAGTAATTGGTTGCGTCGCCGCTGGCATGGAAGTCTGGTTATTAGTTGTTACGTGTGAATGCGGGACTTCCCATAAATCACTTCATTGATAGGTTGGAAATTTGTCCAAGGAACACGCTTGTTTTTTCTTGAAATCACCTATTTCGAGTTCCTGAACTTTGAATGAAACTTGAAATTACACTAAACTTCGTTTTATTTTTCTCACGAAGTAGGCATTTACAGAGGGTGCTCTGTTTTTGTTTCCTGTCTAACAGATTTTGAACTTACATTTGCGAGAACTTGTTATTTCTGTCTTATTTTGTTGTAGTATAATCTCTTACTTGAAATATCAATTTGTCGATTTTACGTTTTGCAGACTTACTGAATTTTCAGAAGGGTTTGTTGCTGTTCATACTGATTTTTTGCTTTTAAAGAATTTGAAGCAGTGAATAGTAACAAAACATCTGAAAATTCGTTGTACAATCTCCCCTCTAGAATTTGAGTTGCATATCGAGTAATTTTTCACTTTTTTTGAGGTTATTTCTCGAAAGGGGTATCTGTATTTCTTCATTTGACATTCGGCCGAAAAATTTGTTTTTGTGCTAGATTTGGGTTGAGCCTTTTGCAGTGGTATTGCTGAAATGTGACAGCTGCTTATAAATTACCTGTCTTTTGACAAAATCACCAAGTTTTTGTAGAACTGTGATACCATCATTACCTCCCCAAAAAAAGAACCATAGTTAAATGATACATTATTTGAAACTCAATTAATTTCATGTGAAGTGATGTTTTTTTATATTTTCAATTTTTTTTGTGTTTCCACTGCAAGATGATTTCTTCCTATTATCATAACTGATGAAATATCGATACCAAATAATTGTCCCTGTATTATACACATTGTGATCATGATTATACTTCTGTACACGCAGATTTTCAGGGAACAAGTCTCTATTGTAATTTCCCATTGTAGTTATTTATGTCTTGTTTTGTTCATATTCGGTATATTTTGTTAAAATTCCTTCAAATGTTATTGTTAGGAGAGTGAACTTTGAATAAATGCATTAAAAAGATGTTGCACAATTTTATTTGTATTTGACATTATTCACATCATTTGTACCATTGTTTATATAGAAGATAGTCAACCTTATGGGATTATAATAGACGAGGAAAGTGATGACGTCACAAATGTCATTCTTGTCAAAAACTGATTCCAAACAAACATCCGTCAAATTTAAATCAGCTTGTCCGATTGTTTCCGTAAAGATTTTTCAACTTATTTCGCTTGAGAAATCAAAATCTTAACAACCAAACCCAAACTGATACACAAAGCAGCAAATCATCAACAGAGAAAGTCACCTAAAATTCTTTGTTTGGAATCAGTTTTTGACAAGAATGACATTTGTGACGACACACTTTCCTCGTCTATTGGATCAAAATAGATGCGACATGTAGATGGCGATAGTGAGCTCGCATCCAAGTCATGTCGTAACTTCAGTGATCTGGCCTCCAAGTCATGTCGTAACTTGAATAAAACAATGGAAAAGCATTAAAATCAGTGTTTTTTGAAGAAACCTGCATTAAAATGACGTCAAATAGTCATGTTTGTAACTAATCACGCTAGATGACACTCGCGTTTGTGTCCAATATCTTTTTCACAGGCATTGACTATGTTCTATTTAAACAATGTTTGTACCATCGGTGGTTGACTGACAGTTACAATTCAGAATGAATAAATTGGCAACATTGTTGGTACCAAAGTTGAGACAAGCGTGATAGGTCACTGCAATACCGGGAAGTTTAAATAACAAGACAAGAAGGCAAACTGAGATGAAAATGCGCGAATTATTAGCCAACCTAGCCTGACTAACCTCACGTAAACATAATATCCATAACGCACCTAGATGCGCTCTGCGATTGGTCACTGTAATGGCGGGAAGTTTGAACGTCAAGATAAAAAGTTGCAATCAATAACGCAGTGTAATAAAAAATATTTAATTTTTATTGAAAGATATCGAAACTTGAAGTATCTTAACAAGCAAAAAAGACAAACTATTATTGAAAACGTTCTCCATAATAAAATACAAGCATTAATGAACATAAAATGAGATGGTCAACAGCAACAAAACAAATGAAATAACTCTGCAATTTTAAGTAATATAGGAAGAAGTACACTTTTCTAAATTTTGTTACTTGTTCTAAACTGATAACATCACAAAAGGTAACTATAATATTCGCGTAGAAAAATACATTTTATAATAGTTCACAGCTCAACAAAGCCTATAGCGATAAGATAAAGAATACATAACTTCTCGAGAAAAATTAGCTAGCGAAAAATAACAGAAAACATTGTTTTCTTCTAATTTCACTGTCGCCATCAACACGTGTTCCCATTAGCAAAGAATATCTACAATACTGAAATTGTAGATATTCTTTGCCATTAGTAGGGATTTCATATAAATTTTGCAACACTGCATAAATATGTAACAAAAGCATTGCTCATATGTAAATAGGTAACATCTAGTTTTGAGAGAGAATCATAAATATTTCAGAATTAACACACAAGTCAAATGTTTTGTTCCTTAGTTGCTATTTCGAAATAGTTTACATAGTTACATACAAAAAGTTAACTCAAAAGACATCAAAACTTGAGTGGAATCACTTGTACAATGCTTTAGTGGCCAGGGTCCTTATTGTGGGTAAATTGTGCCCTTCACTTATGCTGGATCTAAATAACTTAAGATTTTCGCACGTCAATCTACTACTTATAAACCAAATGCAAATCACAACATTATCAGAAAATAACAAACTAGCTAAAACGTCTAACAAAACTACATAAGCTTGATCAACACTTCAGATTGAAAATATAAAGGAAATAAATCCCCAAAACGCTAACGGGCCATCACAGTCGCACTTTGATATGATGCACCCCAAATACATAATGTCGAACATTGTCTAGTTAGCATTCTAAGGTGCAAGCCAAAATATTTGGACGAGCTTTTAGGGCCTCGTTCTGACTGGCTGATCAGCCAGCACATTTTGTATGGTATAGCAACACTATTAACTAAAGGCACGTTCATACCCTTGCGAATATCCGCAGTTTTCTTGCGATTCAGCTGACCTACAGCAAAAGAATTGCTATGAATAATCGTGTCATTTTTAGGTAATGTAGTAGAATCTAAACCCAAGTACTGAAAACTTACTTGTTATGATTCATCATTCGCCGTATGAGTCGAATCACAAAAAAATGCGAATATTCGCAAGTGTATGACAAGCTTTAACAGCCACTCGGGTTAATGTTTATATTTCACTGCTACAACCGGTGTGAAGTTGACCATATCCACACCTACACTTAGAAAAAAATCTTTACGGTTTTCTGAAATACCGAAAACTAACCTAACTTTTTAACTGCAAGTTTTGAACTGGATGTGGACTTCACAGAGCTACCGCTACAGTACTCCATCACTAGTTAAAGTCAACCGCGTCCTACCTAACAATCGGGTGCCTTATCCTAGTCTGGAACGCATTGCTGTAGCACACCAATGAACAAAAGTAACAGTCTATGGGCACGAACATTTTCTCCCCCACTGACGTGCTCACACTTTCGGCGATGGTGGTCAACATCAGGTTGTGAGAGCTCTTGAGGAACACCTCGAGACACGCCCTGCCACACACACAAAAACTGGCGTCATCCAAATAGTTTATCACCGTGGCAGGTAGCGAACCAGGGGGGTACGCCAGGCGGGCCCCCAGCACCTTCCTAGAGGCGTACTCCTTGAGAGAGCACACCCGTAACGGAGTAGACACCACAGCAGGCCTGTAAGGAACGTGCTGCAGGAAATTGTTGTGAGACACATCGATGGACTGCAGACGCAGCTTCTTCATGCAACCAGGCAGGGACATGATGTTGTTGTTGGCTGCGGAGAACGCTTTGAGTTTCTTCAGGTTGCCTAGACCAGCCGGTAGGGCTTGCAAGGCGTTGAAGCTCAGGTTAAGCGTCTGAAGTTGGTGCAATTTGCGAATTTGATTGGGGAGCTTAACAAGTTCATTATGGCTAAGATCTAGCAGTAAAAGGGACTTAGACAAGTTGCCCCTCATCCAGCCCCACTGTCTGGGGGCGCCTTTGTGCAGCCGGTTGCAGGACAAGTTCAGCTCCCGCAGATTGGGCAGAGCGTTCAACTCCTCCGGGATGAACTCGATGCAGTTTGAGCTCAAGTCCAGGATTCTAAGCTTTGACAGCTGGAAAATGCCTATATTGACACTGCAGCAACTTATATCGTTGATGCTCAGCTCCTCCAGGGTTCTGGGGAAGCCCTTGGCCGGGTAATCGGAGCGTTTGGCGATGAGCAGCTTCTTGGGGGCCACGTCTTGAGGTCTCACCGGCGTGACTGCCATGCTGGACACACTGAGCTCCTTGTCGGACACCTTGTTTTCTAAAACTCGTCTGAAGAGGTGCAGGAATCCCTTCAGCTGGATCGTGTCGCAGGAAATGTACAGGTCGTGTTCGGGAACCTTGAATTGTATGGTGCACTTGCCTTCGTTGACGAACTTTGTCAAGACTTGCTTGATGTTTCCCTTCAGGTTGTACTTGGTGCCCGTCTTGTTCTGGGCGGAGAACAAGATAATGCAGAAGTCGCCGGAGTTTGGGTGTTTGCAAAGAGCCAGGGTAGATTTGGCGTGCTTTCTTGGTGTGGGGAGAAGGCGATTTCCGATTGATACATTGCAAACTATTTTCATTATCTGTGAGAAACGTTGCTCAATTTGAAGGAACGATATTTTGTTGAAAGCATCTAACGATAGATTTCGAATTATCTAGTATATGCGGTGTACAAATACTACAAATATATTTTTTTAAGAACAAATTTCTAATTCTGAAGTATACAAAAACACAAAAAAGCAATCACAAAACCACAGCAAAACATTTCTTCTATAATGTTGGCCTTTTATCCTTGGGAAACTAGCCAGCTCGTCCTCCTGGTTTTGTTTTATTTTTTTCATATCCTCGCGAATTTCGCAATATATCTTCGAATAAAATGGCTACCAGTCATGCTAGACCAATCCTACGAAGGCGTAGATGCGCCAGATGTAGTGATTTTTCCTGATTCCCATATAAACCTGTCTATTGGACAGTTATTATCATTGTCTGATAGACAGATTTATCTGGGAATTATACTAATCATACTAATTCCTAGATATAAGTGTCTAATGGACAGATAACTTCTGTCTCCACTTCCAAGATTGTTTACATGGTAAATACCTACATTGTTTTATTTTTAACATTTCAACTCAATTATGATAACTTGTTATAGCCTTGTTCTTTGAAAAAATCACTTTGCTCACTCAAGAGACCTTATTATATTCATAAAAATGTGATTGGAATTTTATATAAAATTTTAGGTTTGAAAAAGAACAACCAATGGAGTGAGAATCTGGACACATGCCAAGTGAAGAACAAATTGAGATTGAAAATAATGAAGAGACTAGAGGTTCACTTGTTCTATTGCCACATTGGCACCTTCACCCACCGACTTAACCTTTAAACTAGACTGCCAATACCATATTATTGAAATTGATCCAATTACGAAATTGACTGGTGGCCATAGGACATGCGCATTGTGTCTGTTATCTGTCAGAATCACATTGGCGTACTTCAGGAAAAATTAATAGGTCTAGTACAAAAGCAAGTGGAATGTTGAAAAATTGAGTTTTCATCTGATGACAAGAATATTTCATAACTGTACATCCATACTTCAACAAGGTACATTTCAGTTGAAAATTAGGGATTTTTACACCAAAGTCCAATATCTATTTACTCAAGGTAACGCCAATGATCTACTAAATGGCTCCCCAGATTGTCAAATATCAGTTCTTTGGTGGCTCTTGCGCATTGCGCAGACACGATTTCAGGATGTTCAATTGGATGAGTTTTTCGAGTGGTGGGCATATGAGTACTAGCAGTCTAGTTTAAAGGTTAAGTCGGTGCCTTCACCTACAAATAATGAAGTACTTTCATTAACTCAAATAGAATCTCGTTATTCTATTCCTCATATTATCCTCAGATTATCTCCAAAATATTAATAACTGCAATCGACAATAATCTACAAAATCCACCAGATTTAAAAATTTCACTACAAAGCTCTTATAAAAAACACAGTTTGTTTATTCAGCGACATCTAGCGGTCTCTTATCAAATTCAGCAGCTGATCAATACTATACTGTTTCGCGCCTGAATTCTGAGCGCTTCTTAGCGGCAACGCATTTTGTGAATTCTATATAATCTGATGGGTACGCGCTCTGTGATTGGTTCACATAAAAAGCACGTATGACGCGCTTTCTGAATTTTGTATAAATGTTAGTTATATTGTTGAAATTGTATCGTTATTCTGTTCACGTAAAGTTAGGGGGCTAAGATTAGGTCAGTTGATGATATCGCGTAATTCAGTTTGCATGCGGCAGCCTGCCATTTTGAACTTCCCGCCATTAGTGACCAATCACAGAACTTCTGTACGGTGTATTGTCACAGAACACCTCTTTCTGTGGTATTTTTAATTTTTACCGGTAACCGAATAAAACCGAAGAAGGCCGAGTAGGCGAAGCAGCCATTTTATTGTATTGCAATGTGAAGTTTGTGGAGTTTAGCGAATTTAATTTGTCTTTGTTTCGTTAAATGTAGTTTCTTATTTTGCGGTTTTCGAACGTTTTCAAAGCGAATACACGCATTCATTGTTCTGTATATTCCAAAAATCAAAATGGAGATTGACGAAAGTGTTTTAGCACACGTTAAGGAAGAAAAGGACGCTATATGTGAGGAAACCATTGACTGTGATATAAAACACGAAATTGTGAAAGAAGAGCCGAGTGAACAAGTTCTCGTTAAATGCGAAATCTGTAACGAGAATCCTGATAATGCGGTTTGTGTGCACCTCCAAAACGATATAATTTCAGAACATGAGCTAGACCACAAATTGAAAGCAGAAGCACCCAGTTTGCTTTCACCAGATGATCTGCACATCAAAAGTAAGTATAGATGATTTCAATTGGTTTAATAATGAACTCTGAGGAAATAGAAAATGGTCATGGGGTTCCACAGGGAAGTGTTCTTGGGCCTTTATTGTTCTTGATGTATATTGAAGCGGTGTGAAGACGCTGCCAAAAGTCAGCTGCCGAAATTTCCGAAGTTACCCAGTGGCGTCGGGGGTATATATTATAAGACGTCAGTTGTATTTAATCATTGGCAGCCTGGCTGCTGAGCAGCTAGTGTCCATTTAGGGTTTGTACCGGGTCTTTGTTTATACAGGGGCGATAAAACTTAACAAATTTTGTGAAAACTTGCACGGCCATCAACTAGCCATAGGCATCAGAGGTCGCTGTCGTACTGATTCTATACCTCCCATAGACCAGAATTACTTGCACTCCCGTCAGATTTATACAGGGAAAAAAAAAACAAAACTTTTCTCTGGAAAATTAATTTTATTGAAAACTCGCACGGCCATCAACTAGCCATAGGCATCATAGGTCGATGTGGCACTGATTCTATAGCCCCCATAGACCAGAATTACCTGCACTCCCGTCAGATTTATACGAGGACAAAAAAACTTAAAATTTTCTCTGGAAAATTCATTTTATTGAAAACTCGCACATCCATCAACTAGCCATAGGCAGCATAGGCCGCTGTGGTACTGATTCTATATCCCCCGTAGACCAGAATTACTGGAACTCCCGTCAGATTTATACAAGGCCAAAAAAAAAAAAATCTCTGGAAAACTAATTTTTTTGAAATCTCGCACGGCCACCAACTAGCCATAGGCATCAGAGGCCGCTGTCGTACTGATTCTATATCTCCCATAGACCAGAATTACTTGCACTCCCGTCAGATTTATACAGGGCCAAAAAAAAAACAAAAATTTTCTCTGGAAAATTCATTTTCTTGAAAACTCGAACGACCATCAGCTAGCCACAAGCGTCAGAAGCCGCTGTAGTACTGACTCTAAACCCACCATAGACCAGAATTACTTGCACCCCCGTCAGATTTATACAGGGCCAAAAAAAACTTAAAATTTTCTCTGAAAAATTCATATTCTTGAAAACTCGCACATCCATCAACTAGCCATAGGCATCATAGGCCGCTGTGGTACTGATTCTATATCCCCCGTAGACCAGAATTACTGGAACTTCCGTCAGATTTATACAGGGCAAAAAAAAAAATTCTCTGGAAAACTCATTTTATTGAAAACTCGCACGGCCATCAACTAGCTATAGGCATCAGTGGCCGCTGTCGTACTGATTCTATATCTTCCATATACCAGAATTACTTGTACTCCTATCAGATTTATACAGGTCTAAAAAAAATGTTCTCTGGAAAATTCATTTTCTTGAAAACTCGAACGGCCATCAACTAACCACAAGCGTCAGAAGCCGCTGTACTACTGACTCTATACCCATCATAGACCAGAATTACTTGCACCCCCTTCAGATTTATACAGGGGCAAAAAAACTTAAAATTTTCCCTGAAAGTTTCATTTTCGCGAAAACTCGCACGGCCATGAACTAACCATAGGTATCAGAGGCCGCTGTGGTACTGATTCTATATCCTCCATAGACTAGAATTACTTGCATTCCCGTCAGATTTATACAGGGCCAAAAAAAACTTAAAATTTTCTCTGGAAAATTCATTTTATTGAAAACTCGAACGGCCATCAACTAGCCACAAGCGTCAGAAGCCGCTGTACTACTGACTCTATACCCATCATAGACCAGAATTACTTGCACCCCCGTCAGATTTATACAGGGCCAAAAAAAACTTGAAATTTTCTCTGGAAAATTCATTTTATTGAAAACTCGAATGGCCATCAACTAGCCACAAGCGTCAGACGCCGCTGTACTACTGACTCTATACCCATCATAGACCAGAATTACTTGCACCCCCGTCAGATTTATACAGGGTAAAAAAAAACTTAAAATTTTCTCTGGAAAATTCATTTTATTGAAAACTCGCACATCAATCAACTAGCCATAGGCATCAGAGGCCGCTGTCGTACTGATTCTATATCTTCCATAGACCAGAATTATTTGCACTCCCGTCAGATTTATGCAGGGCCAGAAAAATCCAAAATTTTCTCTGAAAAATTCATTTTCTTGAAAACTCGCACATCCATCAAGTTACCATAGGCATCATAGGCCGCTGTGGTACTGATTCTATATCCCCCATAGACCAGAATTACTTGCACTCCCGTCAAATTTATACAGGACCAAAAAAATTTAAAATTTTCTCTGAAAAATAAATTTTCTAGAAAACTCAAACGGCCATCAACTAGCCACAGGCGTCAGAAGCCGCTACAGTACTGATTCTATACTCCTCATAGACCAGAATTACTTGCACTCCCGTCAGATTTTTACAGGGCAAAAAAAAACTTGAAATTTTCTCTGAAAAATTTATTTTCTTGAAAACTCGCACGGCCATCAACTAGCCACAGCCTGACAGGAGTGCAAGTAATTCTGGTGTATGGGGAATATTGAATCAGTACCACCGCGGCCTATGATGCCTATGGCTACTTGATGGATGTGCGAGTTTTCAATAAAATGAATTTTCCAGGAAATATTTTTGTTTTTTTGGCCCTGTATAAATCTGACGGGAGTGCAAGTAATTCTGGTCTATGGGAGATATAGAATCAGTACCACAGAGGCCCATGATGCCTATGGCTACTTGATGGATGTGTGAGTTTTCAATAAAATGAATTTTCCAGAAAAATTTTTGGGTTTTTTGGCCCTGTATAAATCTGACGGGAGTGCGAGTAATTCTGGTCTATGAAAGATATATAATCAGTACGACAGCGGCCTCTGATGCCTATGGCTAGTTGGTGGCCGTGCGAGTTTTCAATAAAATTAATTTTCCAGAGAAAATTTTTGTTTTTTTATGGCCCTGTATAAATCTGACGGGAGTGCCAGTAATTCTGGTCTACGGGGGATATAGAATCAGTACCATAGCGGCCTATGATGACTATGGATAGTTGATGGCCGTGCGAGTTTTCAATAAAATTAATTTTCCAGAGAAAATTTTTGTTTTTTTTTTGCCCTGCATAAATCTGACGGGAGTGCCAGTAATTCTGGTCTACGGGGGATATAGAATCAGTACCAAAGCGGCCTAATATGCCTATGGCTAGTTGATGGCCGTGCAAGTTTTTACAAAATTTGTTAAGTTTCATCGCCCCTGTATAAACAAATACTCGGTACAAACCCTAAATGAACACTAGCTGGTCAGCAGCCAGGCTGCCAATGATTACATACAACTGACAGTCTTGTAAAATATACCCCCGACGCCACTGGAGTTCGGGTAACTCCGGAAATTTCGGCAGCTGACTTTTGGCAGTTGACTTTTGGCAGCTGTCTTCACACCGGTGTATATTGAGGTGCGTTTCATAGTTGTTTCGTCGGGCGATATCTGTCGGATTGAATTTTGAAACGCTCTCCTAATATCTAATATCGAAACGCTTCATAAGTTATACGTCGGACGTAATATTGAAACGCACCTTTGATAATATCATTATAATATTGTTGCTATTGCTCATATTTTTTAGGAGCTTCATCTCTTTTTTCAACTTGTTGATCAGATGTACACTAGTATGCTAGTATATAGTAGGATATACTTTTAGAAGAATACTTACCTATTTGAAATGTAAATGAAACATGAAAAGTGGGTATTACTTATAAGACATTTCAGGTTCCATCGAAGATGTGAAACCAAAAGTGGAGGAGAGTGACTCTAGCCTAGCTCAGGAACAAGACGACCTCACTAAGCTAATTAAAGCTGGAGTCACTGTCGAGGAGGAAGAATACCTCGACAGCCCTGAGTATTTATCAACAAACATGGACTTTGTAGAGTGTGAAACAGGGGAAGTCAAAGATGAAGTTGATATTTTCTGTGAAAATTTAAAGACTGAAAGTGTGAAAGAAGAGCCGAGTGATAATGAAGATGAGGCCAGTATGAGTTCGGAAATCTTGGAGCAAGACGGAGACAGCAGCGAAGACGCGAAGCCGGGCCCTTCCAGGGAATCCCCGAAAGGTAAGTCCCTTTTTTATAGACTGTTTTGCTGTGGTGGTGACGGATACACCCGCAAAAAGTCACAATGGAGATATCGCACTGGAAACTTGTTGACAGAAGTGCACAGAAATGTCCAGATGGCAGATATAGTTGTGAAATGTGTCAACTTGAGAGTCTGGAGGGTTTCAAGGTGAAATTCTCAGTCCGCTAGATTCTCAATTGCTCCAAAATCAGCATATTATTATTTTTGTTAGGATTGAAAGATCTCGCTTCAAAAGACAAATTCTAGAAAAGATAGACAACTTTTTTCAACATATTGTTTATCAAACAATATTGTAGGCGCAACAAAAATCATATACGCGGAAATTTTGGTATTCTTCTCTTAACTGGTTACCACAAGCCATGGCCTTCTTAATACTTCAAGCCATAGTGAATATATTTGGCAGCACTATTCTATACTCGGAGACAGAAATAATAGTGACTCATTCGTAGCTTTAGGGAGCCCAAGAGAGGCAAGATAGCCCAAGAGAGGCAAGATAGGAGCCCAAGAGAGGCAAGATAAAAAAAATCATACATCATTTGCAAATTTAGCATATTTTATACAAAGATTTTGCATAAAAATAACTGTTTATGCAAAATTTGTATGCAAATATAACTGACAAAATTTGTTATTATATTTCGTATTTGTGACTTTATGACATCAAAAATCACAAATAATTATAAAATAGGTTAGGTTTGATCAGAATTTGTCCCAGAATCGTCACTATCACTATTGTCGAAACCAGGAGTGATAAGGTTTAATAATGAACTCTCTGAGGAAATAGAAAATGGCTATGGGGTTCCACAGGGAAGTGTTCTTGGGCCATTATTGTTCTTGATATATATTAATATTGTTGAAGCAGTAGGAAATTGTAAAGTCCACTTTTTGCTAATGGCAATTTAATTTATTTCTCTACATCAGACCCAGTGCTTTTGGTACAAGCTCTTAACAATTCAAAGTATCAAATACAAGAATGGTGCTGTGGAAATCTGCTAAAAATTAATGGTAATAAAACAAAGTTCATGCTCATTGCTAATGAAAGAAGTTATAACAATTTTCTCCTAAAGAACGTGGAAATAAATATTGGTTATGAAATAATCAAGCAGGTAAAAAAAATTCAAATATCTTGGTATTATAGTTGATTATATAGTAACTTTCAAAGAACATGCAGACTATTTGATGAATACAATATCATTTAAAGTGAATTATCTATGTAGATGTTCAAGATATCTCAACCAATAGACCAAAAGAAAACAACACTATCATACTTCCCCATTTCACTTATTGCTCAACTATTTTGTATTTACTGAATCAAAATCAAATATATAGATTTAAAAAATTGCAAAACCGATCAATGCGCACAATTCTATCATGCAATAGACGTACTCCTATTACAACAATGTTGAGCAGACTGGAGTGGTTGTCAGTAAAAAAAAAATATTGTATCAGGCACTCATTTTTGTATTTAAAATAAGAAATAGAAGTTTACCAGACTACTTGAAAGATGGAGTAAACTATAATTTTGAATATGAAACTTCCATATTACTCAATTCCACAAAAGATTTATTCAAAACTCCATTTTTATCAAAGGCTTAAGAGCATTGCAACGAATTACCATGTCAAATAAAAATTGTACACTCTCTCAATTCTTTCAACATTACTCTTAAAAAATATTTGTTGGAAGGAAGCAATCCCTAGTATATTTCTTCTCCTTCTATATTTATGACTTGTTCTCATAGAGAAATTAGCCAGGTCTTCTTTTTTTATCTATTTGTCAGGGTCACGGTAAAGTGAGAATAACCTCATTCCTTCTGTATTATCTTCTACAGCTGCAAAAATGTGGGGGATAGGAGTTGATGAGACAAAGAACACAACACAGGAAACAATCAGACTCTTCTCGCTTCCGGGCAACAGAGGAGCATTACACACACCGAAATTTTGCCTCAGATAGGGAAACCCAGGTTGTGGAAGATAGGTTCTGATAAAACAGGAGAAAGATTTAAAAAAAATTAATGGGGAGTTTATGTCTGTGATATAAATATAATAGAGGTTTGCGGCATTCAGACAGATTTTTAAAATTCCAGAGAAAAGATTCTCCTCGAGCAGGATTCGAACCCACGACCTCTAGATTGCCGGTTTAGTGCTCTCCCAACTGAGCATTTTTCATACTGAATGGAGTACTGATGCCCGTTTTTCTGATTTCTTCGTACATGTCAACAGTTGGAATTTGATTAATCGGGCATTTGAAAAAAAAATGTGATCAAGGTTTTCAATTTTCCAACATACACAATGTTTTTTTTTTTAATGCCCATTCTGAATATGTGCTCTGCTGTCAGACAATGTCCCGTTGTCATTCTGATTATGACTCGATCTATAAAGGGGAATTTATTTTGAAAAATAATTTTATGTTTATACACAACAGCAATTTTTTATATATATATACAGTGTGTCTCACTTTTCATGGAAGCACTCCCGTAACTTCGGTAATAATCAAGATAGAATAATGAAACTCTCAGGACTGAAGGAAATTCTGGAAATGCACCTACCGGTAGAATAGTGATGGCCTAAGTGATATACACTGCCCGCCAGCGAGCCTCCTGATCGATTTCTTTTCATCATTATTTTCCATGTCCGAAACCGTTGAAACATTTTCCGAATTCATCTCTATCTAGCTTTTTTGAGGGGGCATAATAATAATAATAATAATAATAATTTTTCCCTGATTTGCCAAAATAATCCGAGAAATTGACATCAAACGGTCGTTCTGTTAACTGCCGTGCGGTGTTGCAAATTTTATCACCACTGCTCGGAGTATTAAGAAGGCTGTGATCAAGCTGGATGACTGGAAATATACAGGGTGGTCTAGGGTTGACCCACCAAACGTTAAGGATCGGGTTTTTTCCTATAGGTATGTGTTATAAATTGCTTAGATTTCGAAATTGAAAAAATAGTTTTTTGTAAATAATTTTAAAACCATTTTGCTCATTTTAATTAAACCTAGCATGCTTATTTGCAGTTATAAGGGCATTTTTTAGTATAACAAAAATTATTAATAACAGTGGCGCCCCAAAGGATAAAGTAATTGATATTAGGACAAATTATTGTACTCCACTGTGATTTTTCAGGATTGAGCAAACAAATTTTTTTCGTATCTCTCTTCATTTTTCAGAAACAATTTAAAAATCGTTTCCTTGTACACGAAACAAGTATCTAAGTGATTAATAATAGGACAAATTTATTTAGTTACATTTTTTAGAAAACGGGAAGTCAAGAATTCAAAAAAACCACAATTTTTTTTTCAATTCAAAAGTTTCCTCAGTGAAAGAACAATGAAGGTGAAAATCAACAACTTGCACTCAAGATAGATCTCTGCTGAACAGGGCGTACCACAAGGTTCATCGTTATCTCCCATATTTTTCAATATACTCTGTGATGATATGCAGTGGCAATCCCCGCAAAATGAAGGCGTATTCTCCTATATTCTACAATATGCTGACGACACGGTTCTTGTCGCCCATCATAGAACATTAATTAATGCTAATGACGAACTTCAAAGAATTACTGACCAAATTCAAACATGCCTCAAGGACTCGAGGCTGCTAGCAAACCCACTGAAAACCCAGCACATTATATTCAATCATACCCCGTCCATAACCTCACCTACAATAACCTTACTGAATCATCGAATCTTGTACAAAAAAACTAGGTATACGAGGGGTTGAGGGGTATTGAGAATGAAGAACTAAAACAATAATTGAGGTGTAGAAACTTCTTTATTATTTTTCAAAATACTATCCTTTCGAATCTACACATTTTTGCATTCGATCAAACCAATTGGCAAAGCAGTTTTTCCACTCCGAAGTAGGTATCTCCAAAACTGGATTTTGAATGCATAAACAGCGTCTTGTGGCGTCGAAAAGCGTTGACCACGTAATTTGTTTTTCACTTGAGGGAACAAATATAAATCATTGAGTGCTAAATCAGGGCTGAACGGCGGATGACCCACCAATTCAACGTTTTGAGTGCTCAATTAGCGGGTTGTTTGAGCTGATGTGTGTGAGCTCGCATTGTCATGATGCAGAATTATCCTTCGTCGACAGTTCGTTTTCCTTATTTCATTGATGACTTCTGGCAAACAAATAGTAGTGTACCATTCAGAGTTTACCGTTCTACGTTGCTCCAGAGGCACGGTTGCCACATGACCGTTTTATACCGAAGAAACAGGCCACTATTTGCTTCGAAGTGCTGCGAGCACGAACAACTTTTGTTGGATTTGGTTCATTTTGAAAGACCCATACAGTCGACTGCTGTTTAGTTTCGGGCTCATGACAATAAATCCAAGATTCGTCACCTGTGTATATGTTATAAACTGCATTTGATGCACCGCGGTCATGTTTTGTAATCATTTCCTTGCACCAATTTACACGAGTCTTTTTTTGATCGATTGTTAAATTGTGCGGAATCCAACGAGAACAAATCTTTCTGACTGCCAAATGTTCGTGCAATATCTTATGTATACTTGTCATACTAATGCCCAGGGATGTCTCGATCTCGCGATATGTCACATGACGATCCTGCATTATCAGTTCGGACACAGCATCAATGTTTTCTCGCTCAACAACCGATTTTGGACGTCCATCTTTAACTTCGTCCGCCAGCGAAGTACGGCTACGTTCGAATTCACTAAACCATCGATATACTATGGCCTTGGATGGTGCTTCATCAGCAAAAATCGCAGTGAGTTGATCGGCACACTGCTGTTGAGATAATCCACGTCGAAAATTGTAAAAAATCATGGCACGAAATTGTACACGATTTAGCTCCATTTTTTGGCCGAGATAAAATTTTCAAATGTCTATACAATACAAACAGCGTATGTATGACAGAAAGTTCTGATTACGTATACTGTAAAAAATGTCAAACTTTGCCATAGCGCAGTTGGATCGCGCCTAGCAACACCAGTGTTGCCAATTCTCAATACATAAATAGCAACCCTCGTACAACTGGACCACAAGTTAAATTCCAACCATCACACAAAACTGGTGAAACGTATAACCAAAACAAGGACAAAACACTTCCGGGCCTTAACTTACAAAAATCTAGTCCCCAGCATGCGGAATGCATCCAAAATATATAAAACCATATGTAGACCACTGATTGAATACGGGCACACACTTTTCGCCAACTGTAGAAAACCCGCACTGAAGAACCTACATCTTGCAGAAACATCATCTCTTTGTACAATAACTAAAATGTGTCATCCGATGAACCCAGTCCATAACAAGGCAGTACAGGCTGAAAATGAAAATTCTTATTAAGAAATTTGCATCAAAACCTCATAAAGTCGACCTAATGGGACCATTACATTTGGAACGTACAGTAGTTCGCCCCAGGTATAAATTCCCGGAAAAGACATTATTAGAAATAATACAGGAATTATCAACTGAAGAAAATTGAACATACAGTGTCCGGCATAAAGTTCGCAGCATATGGAAAACTTTTTTATTATTGATTTCTCAAAAAAAAAAATTATTCTTGATGAAAACCTCTGCTTCATCCCAAACCTAAATTGCAAATACCAAAATTGAATTTTATACTAATATATACGAGCGATATTGAAAAACAATTCAGTTTTATTTACTATTTGCAGCAAGATTTTGTGAAATACCGTCACATATTTCAATTAACGTGATTTTCCGATGGGAGAGAGAAAGGAGGGAACATCCAGAGAGTGATATGATCATATCTAACAATATACCATCCATCTAGCGTAGTTTTCCTCATATCGTACAGGGCGATGAGGAGAAAATTGGAAAAAAAGTGGTAGAACTAAATTGATCATAGGTGGCTGTGATTTGAATTTCTGAATCAACATTCGATTCTGAACAATATTTTCCTCATACTTTTAATTCTACCGTGAAAAATAAAGTAATGGGGTCAAATTTTTTTTAAAACAAGGCTTGTTTTTCAATATCGCTCGTATACGGTAGTATAAAATTCAATTTTATTATTTGCAATTTAGGTTTGGGATGAAGCAGAGGTTTTCATCAAGAATATTTTTTTTTGAGAAATCAATAATAAAAAAGTTTTCCATATGCTGCTAATTTTATGCCGGACACTGTATATAATTTTTTTATACATTCGGTAAATTAATACGTTTTGTTTACTTAAAATCTAAGAAAATCCACCATTAAAAAAATGTACAGGTTGAAGGACTTGGGTCGATGGCCATTTGATTATATTTATATTTGTAGTATTATTTATATAATCAATAAAGATCTTTTATTATTATTATTATTTTCAATTCATAGTTCGCCTTTGCAAACGACATATTCTGCAGCTGCACGGTGTCTGGTGCTGCTTGAACAATTCTTTCTCGGAGAGTACCTTTGTTCTCGCATAAACTTTGGTTTTTATTGCACCCTATACAAAAATCCATATGGGTCAAGTCAGGAGAGCTCGCAGGCCGAAGTACTTTGACGCCCTGTTACTCGTAAACGAAGATTTTTTGCCTACAAAAACCGATCCTCAACGTTTGGCGGCTTAACCCTGGGTCACCCTGTATAATTGGGAAATATTTTCAGCCAAACGACGTAACCAAAATACGGAACGGAATGTTCAAAGTTAGGCTTTAGTAGAAATGCTGATGAAAAATTTGGAGCAATGGGACATTTTCACCACATTTTATCTGTCACAGTAGTGAAATATTTGGGACGCTGTACTTGGGCGCAGGGCCTTTGCAGACATTTCAGGGTTTTTTTTTTCAGCAGTGTGTTATTAAAACTGGACATTGTGTAGTCCAGGTGGATTCTGTTATGCTTTAGTTTTCCAGTCGTTCAAAAAGTCTGCGATGTAACGGCTATATTTTCCGAGAAATTCGTAAACCACTTTCTCTAAGATCTTTTCAGTACGACTGAGCATATTGAGGCAAGTCAACTGCGTTTAGGGACTGGCATCCCAACTGATATTGTAAATTCATGTGCTGACTTGCAAGTTCACAGAGGTGTGTTTATTTATTATTATTATTTATTTATATCAAACCACGCGCCTGATGCTTCTGAATGTTCTTGCGGATCTGAAATTCTTCAGAAAGTATTACTCTGTTGACGACGCCTTCAAAAATGTAATAATAGCAAGTGTAGAATAATGTGTCTTCAAAACCGTCGTCAATCAGGGTATAGTTGACGAAATTTTCGACAAGTAGAACACTGAATGACAAATTAACGAACGGATGTGTCTTTTACATCATCCGGTACACTAGGAAGTCCATTGGAGGGTATCTCACGAAAAACAACTGCTTTCTTGGCTATATACGTCGACGAGTATTGGGTAGCCTTCCTCAGATACCCGTACGAAGGTTTTACAAGACCAAGTTTGCCAGTGTTTTGTATAACGTGTAGTGAAATGCTGCTGCCATTTTAAAATAAACTAAAAGCTTCACCTGCATTTATATCACACTCCAAAAAAACCTATTACTATAAGAATTACAAATTTCCCAATAAAAAAAATACAGTCCAGGACATGGGCGTAGACTAACTTTTAAGTAAAGCTTCACTACAAATTCTGCTTTAAAAAAAACGCAATTATTGATGGTTGAAATTTTGCTAAAATTTCTTACACATTTATTACAAATCGCTTACGTGTTGAAAATTCCAATTTTTTTTTTTTTAAATATTCCTTATTTATAGAAAATCGCCTAATAGATATAGATCTTGTAGGGGTCAATGCCACACAAGATTGTGATTTTTGTATAAACTATCGAAGAGTTAAAAATAACAGAATGAAGGGTTAAACATCCTCCAAACTTCTCAAACTTCCTATTAGATTATTATGCCAAATACAGTTCACGTCATACATTTCCCATCATATTGCAGCACAATCATTAATGAATGCAGTACACTCAAAATACTAATATAGTCCATACGCAACAAAGGACTTCCAGTAGAAGCTTGTGGGATACTGTAAAAAATTCTAAAAGAGTTCACGTCCTATCATATCGTAACGCACAAATGTATTAACACAGCCCACTCTTCAAAATATCAACATATGCAACAAAAAAATCGCAGTATAAGCTTGTGGAATTCTGTCAAGAATTCTAAAACTCAATGAAATACAGTTCACGTCGGATTTCCTATCATATCGTAACACAAAAAGTTATTAACTCAGCCCTCTCTTCAAAAGTTCGATTTCCATGGTTGATATAGTCCATCCGAAACAAAGGACATGCAGTAGAAGCTTGCGGGATAATGTAAAGAATTCTAACACTCAATGAAATGCAGTTTTTGTATGATATCCTATTATATTGCAATACAAAAGTTTATTAAAACAGCCCAGTGTTCAGAATAACAATTTCCATGGTCGATATAATCTATGCGCTGAAAAAAATACGCAATAGAAGCTTGTGGGATACTGTATTAAATTCTAAAACTCAATGAAATACAGTTCACGTCGGATTTCCTATCATATTGTAACGCACAAATGTATTAACACAGCCCACTCTTCAAAATATCAACATATGCAACAAAAAATTCGCAGTATAAGCTTGTGGAATTCTGTCAAGAATTTTAAAACTCAATGAAATACAGTTCACGTCGGATTTCCTATCATATCGTAACACAAAAAGTTATTAACTCAGCCCTCTCTTCAAAATATCGATTTCCATGGTTGATATTATAGTCCATACGCAACAAAGGACATGCAGTAGAAGCTTGCGGGATAATGTAAAGAATTCTAACACTCAATGAAATACAGTTTTTGTGGGATTTTCTATTATATTGCAATACAAAAGTTTATTAAAACAGCCCAGTGTTCATAATATCAATTTCCAAGGTTGATATAATCCATGCGCTCAAATAAACACGCATTAGAAGCTTGTGAGACACTAATAAATTCTGTAACTATATGAAATTAGGCTTTTGAAGGATTTTCTGTCATATTGCCTTACAAAAAAATGTATAACACATCTTACTTTTCAAATTTTCAATATATATGTTTGATATAAGTCCATGCGCAGCAAAAGATGCGCAGTAGAATATCTAAAACTCGCTAAAGTACCGCTCCGATTTTCTGTCATAGTACCTTTCCAGAATGTATTTACATTTACGTATGTTATAGACAATGTTATAGGAATTTGAGAAGTTTAGGGGTGTTTAACTACTTGGGTGCTCTTCATTCTGTAATTTTTAACACTTCGATAGTTTGTATAGAAATTATGAACAATCCTGTGAACATTTCTGGCACTGACCACGTTGGGATCCATATATATTTGGGGGTTTTCAATAAAAAGGGGTATTTAACTCATTGGGGATACACATTTTGGAATTTCAACACGTCAATGTTTTATAATAATGTGTAAGAAATTTTAGCAGCCCTTTGATGATCAAAAAAAGCGTTTTTTTTTTAAATACAGAATGTGTGGTGCAGCTTCACTTAAAAGTTATCCCACTACCATTTCCTGGAAAACGTGGACTGTTTTTCTTTGATTGGGACGAAAATTTGTAATAAATGTGTACAAAATGATGTAATTTTTTTGGGGTGTGCTATAAATGCTGGTGTTGCTTTAAGTTCATCATTTCAAAACAGGCGACCACATATATTGTTTCGGAGTTAAAAATCCAACATATGTTATTTAATTGTTATGTACTGGTGGAGGGTCATCATAGTGCTAGTTCTTGTGAAGTGTTCAAAGATGAGGATTCTACATCAATGTCTAATTGCTGCCAATTCGTTGTTCGTTTCATGAAGGTCTTGAAGATCAAACGCCCAAAAGAAGATAGGTAGTTGGTAAGTTCACGTAAGTAATCACGTAAATACGCCATATTTATACAAAAATTATAATTTATCTACATGAAGTAGTTCTGTGAATTATTTTTAAGATTGCTGTACGTCGGTATATTTTTCAATTGCCACAGAAGAGTACGGACATTTAGTAATCAGTACAGTACTCATGTAACTGTATAACATTAATTTCGTACTCCTATTGTCTGAATAGTTATTTTGAACGGTACGGCGACGTTTCATCGGTATGGTATCTCCGATAGATATCAAGTGTATAATGATTTGTGTTAAGGTTTCCGTTGCCTTTACCTTCTGTTTGTGCAAGTCGCATTTAAAATTATTTCATTTATTTTTCATTTCATATATTTCTTCGACTGACCCCGTATATGGTCGAAGCAATTCTCCATAGTTTCTAAATTTATATTATTTTCGCGTTCATGGAAGCAAACTTCCATTACGGACATACGTGCGGACACATTCGAATGGTGCCTCTACAGTTTTTACAAGTTTTCCGTCAAGTGCTTACAACACCGCCATCTATCCGCTGAGAAAGAAGACTAAGAAGAGAGGAGAGTCCACCAAAGTTAACGAGGTAGGTGGAAGTTTATTTCCCGCATTTTTTTTCTTTTATTTGGATAATCAACATATAATCCGCTTTTGAACCAGTAGCAAGTTTGTTGTCAAAGCAAGAAAACTTTTACAGCAAAGGATGTCTCAATTTTGTAGAAGGCTTGCTATCTATCGGCAGCAGATGTTGCTGCCACATCACCTCCTGGCGAAAAAGCAATGTAGATAGCAAGCATTCTACAAAATAAAAATATAATTGGCTGTGAAAGTTTTCTTTGTGAAATTCGTGAAATTGTCGTGAAATTGTCTGATCGAATATCCCTTCATAATGCAGAACTTCCAAAATAATTTCACCTTGCCAGTCGCTCAAACTGTGTTGCTGTACAAAACACCACTCGAGCAAGCTCTCGTGGTGTTTCTAAGCAACACAGTTTTCGTGACAGCAAGGTGAAAGTATTTTTTGAAAATTCAGCATTTTGTCGGGATATTACTACTGATTATTTCATTCACACATTGCTACACCAATGAAATTTCATGATTTAAGTCACATGATGTGTGATATGAGCGGCTATTTAGGTAAACACGGCTATTCGTGTAAAAAAGCTCTCTTTTGTTTGTATAAGTGTCAAAGTTTGACCTAACTCAGTCGCTCAAAATTGAAATGTCTCGTTTTGGGTTATCTTCTATGACAGAAATTAATGCATATATAAGCGAATCCATCCCAGAAAATACCGTGAAGAGTAAAGAGTCTGTCTGGAGAAAATTTATGTATTTTTGTCAGCAGAAGAAATATGAATTTTGTGCAACTACCCCAACTCTCATGATCGCCGAAATCCTCAAAGATTGGGCATGGAATATGCGTAAAGAAAATGGCGAGGAATATAAAGAGTACACGGTTAAAGTGATGTGGAATTCCACTGCGAAAACTCTCCAGGAATTTTATTTCAATAAACGTAAGATAAATTAAGATATCGAATTTCAAAGTGCTAGGAATGCGCGTAATGCAAAAAGACGAAACCTGCATTCTTGTCCTCAAAAAAGTAAGGTAAGTTAAATGTTGAAACGTATATGATCGAGTATATAAATGATTTGATGCAGTTCATGAAATAATCTTCCTAAATATCACTCGACTATGACAAATAGAGACTATTATTTTATTTTATTCATCTCGAGTAACTTGTATTTTGTGACAATTCAACTCGACCATATGAACATCAATAATCAAGGAATAACTCCCTCGAGCTAAAGCTCTCGGGAGTTCCTCAGATTATTAATGTTGATATGGTCTCATTAAATTGTCAAAATACCAGGTACTCTCAATAGAATTATGATAACCTACGATAACAGATCCCATGGGTCCCTTATTTACGTTACTATGGAAATGTTTGTTTTGACGTTGTCAATAATGAATTACAGTTCAAAAATATAAGAAATGTCACGATTTAGATCTGACACAAATATATCAAAAAATACGGTTTATAGTAAAACATTTGTGTGGAAAGCATTTATGGTCAGTCATTTCCTCTCAAGCGATATTTAGTGGAATGCATCAGAGAGTCGTATTATAAAGATTCGTGAACGTCAGCTGCGATTCCGTTGGTGGGGGGGGTGGGGGGGTGATCAGCACAGTAGCTTCCTACGCACGAAGAAAAAAAATATATTCAATTATGTCCTCCTTCCCGGAAACATTAAATTGACGCAATCCGAATAAAAGGTAAAATTTTATTTGAGAGGAAATCATAGAAGGTACAATTTTTTTTGTGTTCGACCAACTAGCTGTCGTATAATACACCATGCTATAGTCAGCTGATTTTTTCTTTCTTCACGATATTGCTTTAGCGATAATTTAACATGTTTTCAGGTAGGAAAACAGAATTGAATACATTTCTTTTTCTTTGTGCGTGGGAGGCTACCACCGCTCATCCCCCCACGGAACCGCAGCTGACGTTCACGAAGCTTTATAATATAACTCTCTGATGCATTCCACTAATTTTCGCTTGAGAGGAACTTGGCCATGGAAATCTGTCACTGGCTCCCGGACTATCAGAAATTACGAAATAGACGGAAATAAAACGGCTGAGTTAAAACAGTATGGAGTGTAACAAGTGAGTTTCTACAAGCAAAATATCAAGAGTAATACCTATAAAGTAAGTATTGATTCATTCAAGAGTATATTTTTTCAACAAGCACGTGCTGTCCGAGATGCCATGAGAAGGAAACTGCAATAAAATCCGTGTAAAAGAAAGCAAAGTTCAGCTGAAATAACCAGAATGATAAATTTGTGGTACAAAAACACTCCTGAAGGACTACAACGCATATTTCATCATATGGCAGCGCTAGAATTGGTTTGGCGCGGTGGAGAAGCGGCTGATTGTCTTACAGACTTTCTTCCTGGCTCGTATCACGAAAGACATTTGACTACATCTGACAGATTTCTATGTTATGTTCCGTAGTCGCTTTCCCTTGCGCCACCACACAAGAAATTCAGGTAACAGCTTCAGCCCGAAACTGCTACAAATACTGAGGTTATGATTGATTTGTTCGGGAAACAGCCGGCAGTTCAAGAAGTACTTACAACAGTCATCTTTGAAGGACATTGCACATAAATCTGTCTGATATAGTTTAGTGCCCTTCGTAGTATTGTCCAGGAAAGTGGTTGTTTCCTTCAGATATTTGCATCATATCCTTCCTACCCTGTGATTTCACCATTCAGGCATTTACCCATTACGACCAATCATATAACATCCTTAAAAGTTGGGGAGGGGGCGATCCAGCACCGGCGTTTGTTAACTACTTGCATTCTACAATAACCACATCCAATTCAATTAATTTTTTGTCCATCGAGCTGAATAGCTATAGTACAAGTCAGATTGTACAAATAAAATTACAGAAAATTGACACCACAGCAAACATTCACAAGAACATATTATATAAAAAATGTATCTATCACAGTATAAAATTGTTAAAGTGATCCTTCAGGCTGTAGGGATAGACGTTGAGGTGTTTTTATTTTATTTTTGAGAAGTAGCCATCAACATTATGAAGTCGTAGTCCCAAGATATCTGGTGATTTTTGGGATAATGTGAGTCGTACGTTTGGGGTATTAAATTTTTTTTTTCTGTTTTCATGTTTATGTACTGATTCATGCGTGGTTAATTTTCTCCGCTGTCTGTGGATGAAGAGTTCATATATTTATATATTCCATAAATGGGAGTATTCTATATCGTTTGAACAATTCCCTACATGGTGTTTCATTTGAGACATTTGCTAAGCATCGCACAATTCTCTTTTGGAAGACTACAAAAATATTCTGAAAGCTAGACGAGTTTCCCAAATTGATTCCATAAGTAATTTTACATTGAATTTCACCAAAGTAGAAGAGTAACATTCCATGAATATCCAAAATGGATTTCAAAGATCTTAATTGATAACATTTAGTGTTCAATGCTTTAGCTAGTGCTTCACAGTGAGCATTGAATGATTAATTCGGGTCCAATTTGAAATCTAAGAATGTAATATATTCATTTTATCTATATTATATTATATCTATATACATATCTAAATTTGTAATTTTGAATGATAAATAAAGAGGAAATAAAATCTTCCAATTTACACAAGTATATATTTTTTGTGTAAATTGGAAGATTTTATTTCCTCTTTATTTATCATTCATGATGAATTTACACATATTAAATGCCACCACGATAGAACAATTTGTAATTTTGTTATTTTGCCTGGTGTGGAAGTTCATAATTGGTTTTGGAAGCATTTAGGAATAGTGAGAGTGCGTAAGACCTCTTGCAAAATGATTCGCTATTGGTCCTAATTTTTTTTCAATTTTAGCTGAAGATTTGTCACGCTCTTGTACTAGGGGTAATACATTTATATAAATAATAAATAATATATGGCAAGTCTTCGGTTATACATTCATATCTTAGCTTGTCTCGTGAAGTGCCCGCAAAAATAAGCCTTATACGTTAGTGTACAACAGTGTTTTCTTTGAATGACATTGCACAGATATATGTCTGATATAGTTTGGTATCCTTCGTATTATTGACCAGGGTTGTGCTTGTTTTCTTTCAGATATTTGCATCATATCCTCCCCACCTTGTAATTTCACCCATTACGACCAATCCAGAGTTTTCTTCTTCTATATTTATGGCCTGTTCTCATAGAGAAATTAGCCAGGTCTGAGAATAACCTCATTCCCTCTGTATTATTCCATAGCTGCAAAAGTGTGGGGGTTAGGAATTAATGAGACAAAGAACCCAACACAGGAAACAATCAGACAATCCAAAGTAGAGGTCATATGACATCCTAAAAAGTTGGGGAGAGGGTGATCCAGAACCGGCGTTTATCAACTACTTGCATTCTGCAACAAACTTTTCTTATTCTGCGAAAATTGATTAAAATTCAGTTCATCGTGGTGAAAGTCCTGAGCCTACCCTTCTTATTTTTTTTGAGATTGCTTGATGCGAGTGGATGGAATGAATCGGGCGACAGTCCAGTGCCAAGTCTGTTCGAATTCTTTTCCTACCAGATTTTGTCTTGTAAGACACGTCAAAATTCTTACCGGAGAGAAACCTTTCAAGTGCAAAGTATGTCCCAAGTCTTTTCTCCAAAATTTAGATTTGGTTGCACATGAGAGAACTCATACCGGAGAGAAACCTTTTCACTGCAAACACTGTTCCAAGTATTGTTTTCGACAAGGCGATTTAGGGATACATGAGAAAAACCATACTGAAGAAAATCCTTTTCGCTGCCTTGTCTGTATGAAATCTTTCATGAGACATTGCGACTTGGTGATCCACGAGAGAATTCATACCGGCGAAAAACCATTTGGCTGCAAATTCTGTTTAAAATCTTTTTTTCAACGTTGTGTGTTGATGATCACGAAAGAACTCATACCGGAGAAAAACCGTTCAGCTGCAGATTGTGTTCGAAACCTTTTTCTTGAAAATCTGTTCTCAGACAGCACGCTAAAACTCATACTAGAAAAAAAATTCATAGAAAAGTAACGTACCACATGTATTTTGACACTAAAAAAGTACAAAGAGAGGCAGGTCAAAAATTGTCAGAATTTGCCTGAATAAAATGTGAAGCTCTGTTTTGAATTGAGAAACAAAATTTGAAAACTGTTCCAATGAATTTTAAAAACTGCAGTCATTTTATAAAATTCAAATTTTACTTTTTGGAGTTTTACATATTATGTCAAAAGATACAAATTTTATACATGGATTCAACCTGACAGGTACTGAAAAAATTATCGATGGGTGCATTTTTCTTTTCGTTTTCCTTAATTTTGTATTCCTCTACAAATATGCATATTGTTTTTTTTATATTACAGTCGCATATTTTTTCATTTTCATCATATATAAAATTGTTATCGACACAGAGGGCACTTGCAATGGCGTCCTCTGATGCTTTGAGGAATGTTGCACGAGTATTTGTTAGATTTTATTCAATATCCGTCGTGGTCTTAGCCAGGGGAGTAGTTGTTTTCTGACAGGTGTTTGCCATAATAAGCCTACGCAGTAGGTGTATATGGGAGTAAAGGGTTCCTCATCGGTCGGCAACGACTGTTCATTGAAGGACGACAAGATTTCCTAAATTTTGTTTTAGACAAATATCTATCGGCTCTTTGTTGTAGAGTGAAAATTATTTTGAGAAGTGTTAAATTGGTTACAATCCACTTGATCGTGATAAACAATTTGAGCCTACTCTTCTCGTTTTTTTTTCAGATCTCGGGACAAAGCTGTATAACCCAAAACGAGTGGATGACACGAACGAGATTACATTCCGGTGCCAAGAATGTTCAAGATCTTTTTCTACCAGAATTCGTCTTGCACACCACGAAAAAGTACATACCGGAAATAAGCATTTTCACTGCATAGTCTGCTCGAAATCTTTTTGTAATAATTTCGCACTCAAAAGACATGAAAGCACTCACCCCGGAGATAGGACGCTTCACTGCAATTTCTGTTTGAAATATTTTGATCGACGTCGTGAGTTGATGAATCATGAAAGAACTCATACCGGAGAAAAGCCATTTAGCTGCAGAGTTTGTTCGAAACCTTTTAGAACAAAAAATGGTCTCTGGCAGCACGCGAAAACTCATACACATCTTCCCAAACTCATATAATAGTTTTTTCTTCATTCATTCATTCATATCCGATATGTCAGAAATTTCAAACTAAAGTATGTTCCAAATATTTTACTCATCGTGTCAACTTGGCTAGACATGAGATTTCACACTGGAGAAAAACCTTTTCAATGCATCGTCTGTTCAAGAGCTTATATGAGACAATCCGAGTTAGTGGTCCATGGTAGAACTCATACCGGAGAAAAACCGTTCGAGTGCAAAATCTGTTCCAAACCATTTTCTACTAGTTCTCATCTTAAAAACACGAAACACACACCGGAGAAAAACCTTTTCAGTGCAAAGTGTGTTTCAAATATTTCAATCAACGTGACTACTTGGCGAGACATGAGAAAATTCATACTGGAGAAAAACCGTTTCACTGCACACTCTGTTCGAAACCATTTTCTTCAAAATCTAATCTCGGGAAGCATGCGAATAAAACTCATACAAATAAAAATATTTTTTCTAACATCGCATAGGAAAGGATCATATATCGCATTGCACAATTCGACGGATTTGGCTTGTATGCACACTTGAGCAGAAAGTACTTTCTGCTGGCATGGTCGCTGATAACCGTGAACTTGGTGCCCTCAAACCTCGGCTTCAATTTCTTGATCGCAATAAGTACCGCTAAATATTCCCCCTCAGTAGTGAAATACTTGCGTTTATTTTTAGTAAGGGGTCGGTTGAGGTGATAGACCACTTTTTCTGCTTCTGGTTATCTCTGTGAGAGTATGGCCCCCAAACCTTAATCCGAAGCGTCGGTCTGGACATGGAAAGGTAGATTAAAGTCCGGACATGGGAAGGTAGAGTAAAGTCTGGACATGGAAAGGTTGAGTAAAGTTTGGACACGCAAGAACGAATAAAGATCCATTATCAAAACAATTTTCAACTACAGACTATCGCGTGCAAGGAATGTCTCTGACAGTGCATTTGGACTTATAGCTGCACGATTTAGAATCCTCGTTATGCATATACATATGACTAATCTAGAAAACATAAAATAGGTGTACTTGCTATTTGTGCCGTGCACAATTTTCTCAGAACGCGCGATATGTCCTATAGTCTAGACAACATGTACCATTAAAGAAAAAATTGTAAGCGTTTTCTTCAATGAATTTTATGATATGCTAGGAGTATCAGTGTTATTCCACACTTAATATTGGACCAGTGGAAAATGATAACATAAGGCAAAAGATAAATGGCACTTCATAATTCAAAAAGTTATATCTTCTTCAACTTGTACTTATATACTTTCAACTTGTTAACTGAATAATCTAATCAATAAATTACTTTTATGTTATAGTCTTATTTCATTCGTTCATACACATCATATAATGAAAGATAACAATTATTCATTTCTTGAAATGAAACTAATATAATTGATGATTTTTTTTATTATACGCACATCATAATCCTTGTCAACTTAACCAAAGAGTGCGAAATTTTCAAGATTAAAACACACAGTTTCATCAAATGAACTGTTTAATAAGTGTCCACGTCAACAATTCGTGATGGAAAAGGAAGAAAACAGCGCCCTTTCATTCCTAGGTATCAAATTCGAGAGAATGAAAGACTATTTAAACCTCGGTCTATTGAAAGAAAATTCGCACCGGGCAATACCTGAGCTTCGACTTGTTTTATTTTACAAATGGATTGATTACAATCCACTTGATCGTGATGCACAATTTGAGCCTACCCTTCTCATTTTTTTTCAGATCTCGGGACAAAGCTGTATAGCTCAAAACTAGTGGATGACACGGACGAGATGACATTCCGTTGCCAAGACTGTTCAAGATCTTTTTCTACCAAAGTTCGTCTGGCACACCACGAAAAAGTTCATACCAGAAATAAGCATTTTCACTGCATAGTCTGCTCGAAATCTTTTTGTAATAATTTCGCACTCAAAAGACATGAAAGCACTCACTCCGAAGTGAAACCTTTTCAGTGCCAAGTCTGTTCCAGATCTTTTTCTACTAGAATTCGCAGTGCACATCATGAAAGAATTCATGTAGGAAAAAAACTTTATCACTGCGTACACTGCTCAAAACCTTTTTCTAATGGTGTTGCGCTTAAAAAACACCAAAGAATTCACCCCGAAGAGAAAACCTTTCAGTGCAAAGTATGTTCCAGATATTTTTCTCGAGGTGCCAACTTGGAGAGACATGAAAAAATTCATGCCGGAGAAAGGCCGCTTCGCTGCAATTTCTGTTCGAAATCTTTTGATCGACGTAATGTATTGGTGAATCATGAAAGAATTCATACCGGAGAAAAGCCATTCAACTGCAGAGTTTGTTCGAAACCTTTTAGAACAAAAAATGGTCTTAGGAGGCACGCGAAAACTCATACACATCCTCCCAAACTCATACAATAGTTTTTCCATCGTCGGTTTAGGAAAGTAACGTTTATCGCAATGTATAGTTCCACAGAATCTGGCCTGTATCAACACGTGTGCAGAAAGCAGGGTTGGCAAATATGATATTTATATAAATATCATAATATCGGATTCATATCCGATATATATCAGAAATTTGAAACTAAAGTATGTTCCAAATATTTTATTCGTCGTGCCAACTTGACTAGACATAAGAGAATTCACACTGGAGAAAAACCTTTTCAATGACCCGTCTGTTCAAGAGCTTATACAGTGACCGGCAGAAAGTACGCATCATATGGGATTTTTTTTTATTAATAAATTTTGACAAATATTGATAATTGCAATCGCTTCTGCATCAAAAGAAACCCCAAAAGACGTTGTACAGTGCCGTTCGTCTTTTCGAGGTTGGCGGGAAATTTAAAAAAATTGAAAATTATTTCTCAAAACACACTTGTTTGTGAAAATATCGAGAAATGTTAATAAGAAAAGTTGTTCAGATTGACATTTTATAGCTATGTACAAGTTTTGAAAAAGATCTGAGATAAAAAAATAAAAATCAATTTTTTGCCACAAAAAAAAAATCTTTTTGGAAACATACATTTTTGACGAAGAAACTCATTAGTAAAGCCAACACTAATATTTCAAATAATGTTTTGTGAAGATTCGCAAGCTATTCCTATTTTATTCGGAGAAAATTTGAAATCTGTGATTTTGCAGTGTGATCAGCTGCTTCATAAGAAGTCACTGAACTATCTACAGGACATTATAATTCCGATACTTTTTATTATTAATTAAGAACCAAGTATCTACACAATTTCAATTTGAAATTCTTAATAGAACAAAATATTAATTAATATTTTGAAATAACTAGAACTTACACAACTTTAACTTTTAATTTTCATACATTTTATAATAAAATTGGAAGCTGAAATGATTATGTGAACCAAACAATTCGATACATACTCAAAACTTTGTAATTGTTCATTACTCGACATGTCTACCCTGACGTTCAATACATGTACTGGTTCGAGATTTCATTTCTCTGGACACATTTCGCAGCATTTGTGGTGTAATGTTACAAATACATTGCCGTATTATTTCCTCTAAATGGTCGATATTATGGAATGGCCGATGTTTATTTTGCTGTGAAAATTGTCTTGCTATGATAACAATCTTGCTACTGAGAAACAGAATTGACCCGATTGTCCTGTAGATATTTCAGTGACTTCTTATGAAGCAGCTGATCACACTGCAAAATCACAGATTTCAAATTTTCTCCGAATAAAATAGGAATAGCTTGCGAATCTTCACAAAACATTATTTGAAATATTAGTGTTGGCTTTACTAATGAGTTTCTTCGTCAGAAATGTATGTTTCCAAAAACATTTTTTTTTGTGGCAAAAAATTGATTTTTATTTTTTTATCTCAGATCTTTTTCAAAACTTGTACATAGCTATAAAATGTCAATCTGAACAACTTTTCTCATTAACATTTCTCGATATTTTCACAAACAAGCGTGTTTTGAGAAATAATTTTCAAATTTTTTAAATTTCCCGCCAACCTCGAAAAGACGAACGGCACTGTACAACGTCTTTTGGGGTTTCTTTTGATGCAGAAGCGATTGCAAATATCAATATTTGTCAAAATTTATTAATAAAAAAAATTCCCATATGATGCGTACTTTCTGCCGGTCACTGTATGAGACAATCCGAGTTAGTGGTCCATGGTAGAACTCATAGCGGAGAAAAACCTTTTCGGTGCAAAGTGTGTTTCAAATATTTCAATCAACGTGACTACTTGGCGAGACATGAGAAAATTCATACTGGGGAAAAACCGTTTCACTGCACACTCTGTTCGAAACCATTTAGTTCAAAATCTAATCTCAGGAAGCATGCGAAGAAAACTCATACAAATGAAAATATTTTTTCTAACACCGCATAGGAAAGGATCATATATCGCATTGCACAATTCGACGGATTTGGCTTGTATGCACACTTGAGCAGAAAGTACTTTCTGCTGGCATGGTCGCTGATAACCGTGAAATTGGTGCCCTCAAACCTCGGCTTCAATTTCTTGATCGCAATAAGTACCGCTAAATATTCCCCCTCAGTAGTGAAATACTTGCGTTTATTTTTAGTAAGGGGTCGGTTGAGGTGATAGACCACTTTTTCTGCTTCTGGTTATCTCTATATATATATATATATATATATATATATATATATATATATATATATATATATATATATATATATATAGACTATAAAACATATCGCGCTTTCTGAAATTTCCGATATATATATATATATATATATATATATATATATATATATATCGGAAATTTCAGGTAAGGTATCCTTTATTGTCAGAAGATATTATGTTGTACCTGCTATTTGTGCCATGCACAACTTTCTCAGAAAGCGCGATATGTTTTATAGTCTAGACAACATGTATCATTAAAAAAAAAATTGTAAGCGTTTTCTTCAATGAATTCTATGGTATGCGAGGAGTATCAGTGTTATTCCACACTTAATATTTGACCAGTGGAAAAGGATAACATAAGGCAAAAGATAAATGGCACTTCATAATTCAAAACGTAAAATTTTCTTCAACTTGTTGTACTTATATACTTTTAACTTGTTAACTGAATAATCTAATTAATAAATTACTTTTATGTTAAAGTTTTATTTCATTCGTTCATACACACTTATTCATAAAAAATAACATTTATTCATTTCTTGAAGTGTAATCAATATAATTGATGATTATGCTCAGCATAATCCTTGTTAACTTGACCAAAAAGCGTGCGAAATGTTCAAGATTAAAACACACCGTGTTTTTATGGTTCTCAGTTTCATCAAATGAACTGTTTAATAAGTGTCCACGTCAACAATTCGTGATGGAAAAGGAAGAAAATAGCGCCTTTTCCTAGACATCGAATTCGAGAGATTCGAATCTATTCAAACCTCGGTCTATAGAAAGAAAATCCACTTCGGGCAATACCTGAGCCTCGACTTGTTTTATTTTACAAATGGATTGATTACAATCCAGTTGATTGTGATAAACATTTTGAGCCTACCCTTTTCGTTTTTTTCCAGGTTGTGGGACGAAGCGAGGTCGTCCAATACGAGTGGATGAAACGAATGGGGCGACATTCCAGTGCCAAGTCTGTTCGAATTCTTTTTCTACCAGATCTCGTCTTGCACGCCACAAAATAACGCATACCGAAAAAAAATCATTTCAATGCCAATTCTGTTCCAAATCTTTTCTTTATAGATCTAAACTTACAGAGCACGAAATAATTCACACCACAGAAAAACCTTTTCACTGCACAGTCTGCTCAAAATCCTTTTCCAGAAATGGCTGTTTGGCGATCCATGAGAGAACGCATAAGAAAGAAAATCCGTTTAATTGCAGAGTCTGTTCTGAATCTTTCTCTACTAGATCTCATGCACTTCACAAAATGACTCATACCGATAAAAAAACATTTCAATGCAATTTTTGTTCTAATACTTATCTCTATAGATCTAAACTTAAAGAACACGAAAGAATTCACACCGGAGAAAAACCTTTTCGCTGCGAAGTATGTTGCAAATATTTTAGTCATCGTGCCAACTTTGTGAGACACAAGATAATTCATACTGAAGAAAAACCTTTCCACTGCAAATTCTGTTCAAAGTCTTTTTGCCAGCGTAATGTGTTGATGGATCATGAAAGAATTCATACCGGAGAAAAACCTTTTCAATGCAAAGTATGTTTTAGATGTTTCAACCAACGTGTCCACTTGCGGTCGCACGAGAGACGTCATACTGGAGAAAGACCGTTAGTCTGCAAATTATGTTTGAAATCTTTTTTCACACGGCGTGAGTTGGTGAATCATGAAAGAACTCATACCGGAGAAAAACCATTTAGCTGCAGAGTTTGTTCGAAACCTTTTTCAACAAAAAATGGTCTCGGGCAGCACGCGAAAACTCATACCCGTCCTCCCAAACTCATACAATAGTTTTTCCTTCATCGGTTTAAGAAAGTAACGTTTATCGCAAAGTATAGTTCAACAGAATCTGGCTTGTATCAACTTGTATGAACTGTTTAATAAGTGTCCACGTCAACAATTCGTGATGGAAAAGGAAGAAAACAGCGCCCTTTCAATCCTAGATATCAAATTCGAGAGAATCAAAGACTTTTTAAACCTCGGTCTATTGAAAGAAAATCCACACTGGGCAATACCTGAGCTTCGACTTGTTTTATTTTACAAATGGATTGATTACAATCCAGTTGATTGTGATAAACATTGTGAGCCTACCCTTTTCGTTTTTTTCCAGGTTGTGGGACGAAGCGAGGTCGTCCAATACGAGTGGATGAAACCAATGGGGCGACATTCCAGTGCCAAGTCTGTTCGAATTCTTTTTCTACCAGATCTCGTCTTGCACGCCACAAAATAACGCATACCGAAAAAAACTCATTTCAATGCCAATTCTGTTCCAAATCTTTTCTTTATAGATCTAAACTTACAGAACACGAAATAATTCACACCACAGAAAAACCTTTTCACAGCACAGTCTGCTCAAAATCCTTTTCCAGGAATGCTGACTTTGTGGTCCATGCCATAACTCATACCACAGGAAACTCTTTTCAATGCGAAGTATGTTCCAAATATTTTAGTCATCGTGCCAACTTGGTGAGACATAAGAAAATTCATACTGGAGGAAAACGGTTTCACTGCAAAGTCTGTTCGAAATCTTTCTCCAGTAGTGGTGAGTTGGTGGTCCATGGGAGAACTCATACTAGAGAAAAACCATTTCAATGCGAAGTATGCTCCAAATGTTTTACTCAACGTCCCAACTTGGCGAGACATAAGAGAATTCATACTGGAGAAAAACCTTTCCACTGCAAATTCTGTTCAAAATCTTTCTGCCAACGTAACGTGTTGATGGATCATGAAAGAATTCATACCGGAGAAAAACCTTTTCAATGCCCCGTCTGTTCAAAAGCTTATATGAGACAATCCGAGTTAGTGGTCCATGGTAGAACTCATACCGGAGAAAAACCGTTCGAGTGCAAAATCTGTTCCAAACCATTTTCTACTAGTTCTCATCTTAAAAAACACGAAACAACACACACCGGAGAAAAACCTTTTCAGTGCAAAGTGTGTTTCAAATATTTCAATCAACGTGACTACTTGGCGAGACATGAGAAAATTCATAATGGAGAAAAACCGTTTCACTGCACACTCTGTTCGAAACCCTTTTCTTCAAAATCGAATCTCAGGAAGCACGCGAAGAAAACACATACAAATGAAAATATTTTTTCTAACACCGCATAGGAAAGGATCATATATCGCCATGCACAGTTCGACGGAATTTGGCTTGTATGCACACTTGTGCAGAAAGTACTTTCCGCACACGCGTGGAAAGTTAATTATTCTCCGAAATTTGCTGAAAAGCCACTTGATGGCTGATAACCGTGAACTTGGTGCCCTCAACGCATGGCCTCAATTTCTCGATTGCAAAAAGTACCGTTAAACATTCCTCCTCAGTAGTGGAATACTTGCGTTTATTTTTAGTAAGGGACCGGTTGAGGTGATAGACCACTTTTTCTCCTTCTGGATATTGTCGCGAATAGGGCTCTATAGGGAAGCTATAAGCCCTTCGCTTGGGACGTAGGTCAGCAAGACCCAGGGGTAACCTGATTCTTACTCAGGATACCCTCTAATAAATAAACCTAGTCACAAAAACACTTCAAAGGTATATATATATATATATATATATATATATATATATATATATATATATATATATATATATATATATATATATATATCAAATAGTGAACCTGGTGCACACAAGACCTTATCAACTAGAGACACAATCGAGGGACAGTGGGTAAAGAGCAATGTAATACACAAAAGCAACAATAAACAATTTGTTCCAAGTATAAAAGGCTCTTACCAAATGCAGACACTCAACGAACTTGGGTACATCTCTTAGAGGAGGGGTTTACACGAAGGGTTTTCGGAGATCGATCTATCTTCCCAATAAGTACCAATGACTCAATATCATTCTCTACGACACTGGGTCTCTCGGGACCTCCGCGATACTCGCTCGCAACCGAGAGAGCTTATCTTTTCGGTTCTCGTGTATTTATGCAACTTTTGTAAATGTTTTTGTTTTTATTACTTACGAGAAATATTCAATGTCGAGCCACTGTCATGCCGAATAATATCATCAATGGACTGCTAGTTTATACTTTCGTGGGTGACCCCGCTGTTATGCTTTGTTTATTAAATTATAAACTTCAATAACTAATTTGTATACTAATTCACAAAATGTGACTTTTGGGAAAATAGAAATGATCTGATAATATTTTAAAAGAATTAGCGCCTTCTTGACAATATCTCTGTGAGAGTATGGCCCCCAAACCTTAATCTGAAGCGTCGGTCTGGACATGGAAAGGTAGATTAAAGTCTGGACACGCAAGAATGGTTGAGATTAAACGTTGTTCCACATTTTTGAATCGGAATCCCACACGAATGAAGATCCATTATCAAAATAATTTTTAACTACAGACTATCGCGTGCAAGAAATGTTTCTGAGAGTGCATTTGGACTTGTAGCTGCACGATTTAGAATCTCCATACGCCTATACATATGACTTATCCAGAAAACATAAATTATGTTGTACTAGCTATTTGTGACTTGCACAATTTTCTCAGAAAACGTAATACGTCCTATACATTGTATTGTATCACATGAGTTGTAAACGGGTGACTGGCGAAAAAATGCCGTTGAAATAATAAATTTACAATATTGCAAAGAAAAATTATATAAAAGCTGCTAAAATCAACCAAGATAATCATAATCATTATTTCAATACAGATGGAAAAGTTCATTGGCAAGATGAAATGTTAATCAGAGGTAAAGCCTAATTTGTAAGTATTATCGTTTTTAATAAATGTATGTATATATACAGGGTGATTCAAAATTCGATGTAAATATTTCAAGGGCGTATTGTTGGGATCAAAATAAGACTTTTTTTCAAATCAACATGTGTCCTAAAATGCACTACCTCCGAGCTACAGCCCCAGTAAGTTACGAAAAAAAACAAGATTATCTAAAACTGACTATAATAACGAATCGCATCTTCTGAAAATTGGCATACCCCTCTGTTTTTAAGCACTCTATTATTTTTTTGCTTAAAAAATTATGTATACCCAGTTTTGGGGGAGTTTGAGGGGGGTCCACACTTTTATTGGTCCAATTTTTATGTTCAAAAAGAGAAACTCTAAATTCGAATAGCGTAATCTTATTGGCCACAAAAAAAACTAAGAATTCGGTTTCTTGCATTTTTGTCGTACAACCAACTGTTTGCCGGAAAATCGCAATCAACGAAAGGGGGGTATTTTCACAATATCAAACTAACAAAACAAGTATAAGCTAATTTATTCAACATTCGATGTGAATATTCCTAAAACGTACTGTTGGGATCAAAATAAGACTTTTTTTTTCAAATCAACATGTGTCCTAAAATGCACCCCTCCGAGCTACAGCCCCTGTAATTTAGGAAAAAAAACGAGATTATCTAAAACTGTGAATATAATAACGAATCGAATCTTCTGAAAATTGGCATACCCCTGTTTTTTTAGACACTCTATTCTTTTTTCGCTTCAAAAACTATGTAAACCCAGTTTTCGGGGAGTTGGAGGGGGGTCCACACCTTTATTGGCCCAATTTTTATGTTCAAAACGAGAAACTCTCAATTCGAATAGCATAATCTTATGGGCCACAAAAAAATCTAAGAATTCGGTCTCTTGCATTTTTGTCATACAACTAACCGTTTGCCAGAAAATCGTAAAGTAAAGTAGGTATAGTAGAACCAACAATCTAGTGAGATCGTAAATCAATATCAGCCGCGACGACCCTCATTATTACCCATTGTTCGGAATAATGATAAACAATGAAAGTGCGTGTCCCTTAAAATATTCCCAGGTCCGGATTCAAATATCTCATGAAATAGTTTGGCATTTCAATAATAGTAGGCAATATCATTCTACCTACCTACCTACAAAACAAAATTTAATGGCTAGGGCTGCGTAGAAAGGACTGCCTAACCACCTGCTGATACCTCAAGATTGTTGGTTCTACTTTAAACGATACTTTACAGCTTGTAAATTATAATTGATTTGTCCTTGAATAATGTTCTCCATGTATATTCAATTTCTATGCTTGGTTGACAGAAGGAGTTGTTGACTTTGATACAGGAATTATTTAAATTTTCGTTTACACCAATGTTTGTGAAAATACCCCCCTTTCGTTGATTACGATTTTCCGGCAAACGGCGCGACAAAAATGCAGGAAACCGAATTCTTAGCTTTTTTTATGGCCAATAAGATTATGCTATTCGAATTCGGAGTTTCTCTTTTTGAACATAAAAATTGGGCCAATAAATGTGTGGACCTCCCTCAAACTCCCCCAAAACTGGGTTTACATAATTTTTAAGGCAAAAAAATAATAGAATGCTTAGAAAAATAGGGGTATGCCAATTTTCAGAAGATTCGATTCGTTATTTTAGTCACAGTTTTAGATAATCTTGTTTTCTTTCCTAACTTACAGGGGCTGTAGCTCGGAGGGGGTGCATTTAAGGACACATGTTGATTCGAAGAAAAAGTCTTATTTTGATCCCAACAATACGCCTTTGAAATATTTACATCGAATTTTGAATCACCCTGTATAAATCCTTTATTTAGGCCATTTGGCTAATTTACATTTTCATTGGTCGTTACAATGGGAACAATAAACAGCATGCTCTAATGCTAATATAAATTAAGTTTTTTAAAAATAATCAGTCAAGTACTTATAGGGCATTTGTACCCTTGTCATAGAATAAAAAGTTGTTATATACACACATATACGAGGGCTGTTTGGTAACTCCGTGACTATTTGAATAAAGAAAAAAAAAATTGGCAAATAAGCGTTTTATTTTTCAACATAATCTCCTTTTAGATCAATACATTTAGTCCAGCGTTTTTCCAGTTTTTTTATTCCTTCCAAATAATAGGTTTTCTCAAGGCCCTCAAAATAGGCGTTTGTTTCGGTTATAACCTCTTCATTCGACCCAAATCTCTTACCACCCAGCCATTTCTTCAGGTTTGGGAAAAGAAAATAGTCGCAAGGGGCTGAATCTGGAGAATATGCTGGATGGGGTAGTAGTTCGTAGCCCAATTTATGAATTTTTGCCATAGTGACTACACACGTGTGCACTCGTGCATTGTCTTGATGAAGCAGCACTTTTTTTTTCGCTAAATGTGGTCGTTTTTGCCTCAAATCAATATCGAATCTGTCTAAAAGCTCTGAATAATATTCGCCCTTGATCGTTCTACCCTTCTCTAAGTAATCTATATGAATGACACCGCGTGCATCCCAAAAAACTGTGGCCATAACCTTGTTGGCTGACAGACGCACCTTAGCCTTCTTTGGTGCACGTTCACCAGTTGACACCCACTGTTTTGATTGTTCCTTGGTCTCTGGGGTATTGTGATGGATCCATGTTTCGTCTACGGTTATATAACGGCGTAAAAACTCGCCCGGATTGCGATTGAACTTTGCCAAACACTCCTTTGAAGTGGTCACACGGTTGCGCTTGTGGTCGAGTGTGAGCAATCGCGGCACCCATCTCGCGGATAGCTTCTTCATGTCCAAATATTCATGTAAAATGTGATGTACTCGCTCAGTTGAGATGCCTACAGCCTCAGCTACCTCACGTACTTTTATTCTCCGATCGTCCAATATCATTCATTTTATCGACGATTTCTGGCGTGATGACCTCTTTTGGGCGACCTGAACGTACGGCGTCACTTGTGCTGGTACGACCACAACGGAACTCAGTAAACCACTTCTTAACCATTGAAATTGATGGTGCAGAGTTCCCATAGTATTTATCAAGTCTTTCCTTGGTTTCAGTTATGGTTTTTTTACGCAAAAAATAATGCTTAATCAACACACGAAATTAACTTTTTTCCATTTTTGTTAAAATTCACGAGGTTGTCTGCTTCTAATTGCTGTCAAACACAAACCAAATGTCGCAGCTTGCTCAAAATTTGACAGTAGTCTATTGAAAGATGGTGGTTGACAGCAGCAGTGTTGCATTTAAAGTTACTGCGCGGGAAATTTAAAAAGTCACGGACATACACCTACTACGCCTATTTGCACTCACTTTCAAGAAAAAAAAAAAATATGAACACTGAAAGATTCTTTGAACGTACTAATACATAATTTGTATATCTGTCCTAGCTAAATAGTAAAGCGAACTTAATAAAATGAGGAAGTGGCTACTAGTTCTCTTATTTATTGAGCAAATATGTGTTTAACTTTTTCTTGAAGGATGTTGAAGATGTTAAACATTTGATCCGTTCTGGTAGCTTATTATAGCTATCAAGTTCCTTGAAAAAAACTGAATTTTGTGTATGCCTCAATGTGACTTGTTGAATATGAATTATGTGTAAAAAATTACCGTGTACCCTCGAATTAGAAGGCTTCGTGAAGGGTGCATTACTTCGTCGAAAAAATTGAACTTTTTTAGTTACCTCTAGTCGAATTCAATTTGAGGTAATACTCGGAATCAGCTCGTCGAGATACGTTTGAGGGAATTTAGCGACTTTTGGGAAAATGAAAAATAAAAATTTTTAGAAAAATTCGATTTTCTTCTACATCGAATATTGCATTTTTCGACTTTGTTCGCCTAGGAATATTTCAAAAAAGCGGAATCTTACAATTTTATAGAAAATTTTCTTCTGAATCCGAAAATGTACTTGTTCTTCGAATTAGAAGGTTAGTTCATTCAGAAAATGTTGATTTTGTGAATGGGTGCATTTTCTCGACGAAAAAATGTACCTTTTCCAGTTACTCTTTTGTCAAATTCAATTTTTAAGGTGATATTCGGAATAAGCTCGTCGATATACGTTTCAGGAAAGTCTTAAATGTCCTGTGTCGTCATATTTTATCTACACTTCGAGATTTGTATGTATGTATACAGGGTGGCCCATCGAAAACGTACCGCAATGCTTGTTACGTCAAATGTATCCCCCTGACAAACAAACTTGACCTGTTTTCGGATTTTATCGAAAAGTTCTTTCCCAGCCTGTAGTGCCTTGCGGTGCGTTTTCGATGGGCCACCCTGTATATCAAAGTGCCTGTACATCTTATATTTACTTTATTGTTACTGTATCTGTATCGATATACATAAAACTGTGACTTGTGCTATCTACATAACCTGTAGCAAAAAGGATTGAAATATCTATCTCTATGCACAATCCCTGAAAATTACTACAGGAATGTTATCTGGACCCGTTGTCATTCTAGGTTTTATCTGTTTTAAGGCTGCCAACACTTCATTTTCTTCGTAGTAATGAATGTTCAGGACTAGCGAACGCGTATTGTCATCATTTAATCCAGTTTGTGAACTCTTGATAAAAGTTTTGGAGGGAAAATCGGCAAAGCTATTGAGAATATCCTTCATAAGACATTCTGTCCGAAATGCTAGTGGATCGTTTTTTGCTGTTTATATATGCCCAGAATTTATTTGGCTTTTCTTTGATGCCCTTTCGGCAGATTTGACATATTATTTGTACGCGTTGTCCACGCCAGACTTGATCTTAGCCCTCAGGCGGGTATACTCGTAGATGTAGGACATTCAGATCTTCTAAGTATTTGTTTCATTTCACAAATAGATTGGTTACAATCTAGTTGATTGTGTTAAACATTTTGAGTCTACCCTTCTCGTTTTTTTCTAGGTTGCGGGACGAAGCGAGGTCTTTCAAACCGAGTGGATGAAACGAATGAGGCGAAATTCCATTGCCAAGTCTGTTCAAAATCCTTCTCTACTAGATCTCGTCTTGGACACCACAAAATAATTCATACCGGTACAAAAACATTTCAATGCAATTTCTGTACCAAATTTTATCGTTATAGATCTAAACTTACAGAACACGAAAGAATTCACACCGGAGAAAAACCTTTTCGCTGCACAGACTGTTCAAAATCTTTCATTAGGAATGGCGACTTGTTGATCCATGCAAGAACTCACGCCAGAGAAAAACCTTTTCAATGCGAAGTGTGTTCCAAATATTTTACTCAGTGTGCCAACTTGGCGAGACATAAGAGAATCCACACTGGAGAAAAACCGTTTCACTGCAAATTCTGTTCGAAATCTTTTGTTCAACAAAATGTGTTGGAGGATCATGAAAGAATTCATACCGGAGAAAAACCTTTTCACTGCCTCGTCTGTACAAAAGCTTTTATGAGACATTGCGAATTAGTGATCCATGGTAGAACTCACACCGGAGAAAAACCTTTTCAGTGCAAAGTGTGTTCCAAACATTTCAATCAGCGTGACCACTTGCTGTCACACGAGAAACGTCATACTGGAGAAAAACCGTTTCACTGTAAATTATGTTCAAAATCCTATTTTGTACGTGCTGCGTTGGTGGATCATGAAAGAACTCATACCGGAGAAAAACCATTCAGCTGCGGAGCTTGTTCGAAACCTTTTTCAACAAAAAATGGTCTCAGGCAGCACGCGAAAACTCATACTCAAAAATAGTTTTTCCTTCGTCGGCTTAGGAAAGTAACGTTTATCGCAATGTATAGTTCCACAGAATCTGGATTGGATCCACACGTGTGCAGAGAGCAGGGTTGGCAAATATCATGATATTAAGATAAATATCAAAATAGATTAGATTAGATATTTATTGGTCAAATTATTGCACCTTAGCGCTATGACAAGTCAAAAATTTAGGTACCTACATACAATATAAGTGGTTACAATTATTATTGTATAATTATAGACATACGATTTATATAGAGACATAATTATTGCAATAAAATCATTCGGTGAAATTGAAGTCCGACGGATCATAGTAAGCATTATTTGTTAGATGTTGTTTCAGTTTCCTTTTGAAACTAGTGAAGGTTGCATTTTTCATTGGGAAGTGAATTATAAGGTGGTATGTAGGAATTACGTCTCCTTGTCATTTCTAGTCTCTGGTTTGGTGCTCCAATATTATCTTTATTCCTAGTATTATAAGAATGATTTTTTCCATTTGTAGAATACTTATGTGAATTTTTTCGAATGTGTATTAGATTTCAGCATATTATACACGATGGGAGAGTTATTATATTAAACCTCATGAACCAAGGCTTACAGCTTTCCATTTGAACTATTCCAGCTAAGTCTCGGATTGCTTGTTTTAGGATTGTAAAAATTCTTGAAATATGGACAGATGTTCCCCAATTCATCAATCCATATGTTAAAGAGCTATGAAACATTGCATGGTAAGCAATGTGGACAGCTTCCTCACCTACTTTATTTCTTATCTACCTGATTGCATAGACCTTATTTGATAGATTTTCGCTAATTTATCAATATGGGGTTTCCAATTCAACTTAGAGTCAGTAGTTATGCCAAGACATTTCACATTATCTAAGGGATTATGTGACAACGAGAACATAATTGATTGGGTCTTATTTTCATTCAAACATGAGCTGTTCGCATTGAAAAAGTCAGGAGCTTCCTGAATAACTCGTTCTTTTAATTCTGATGATTCTTCATCATTGTTTTTCCGAATGGCGAAGGTAGTGTCATCAGCGAACAGCATTGTAAATGTTGTCATTGAGTTTGGTAAATCATTGATATAAATCAAGAAAAGTAGTGGCCCAAGGACGCTACCTTGTGGAACCCCATTCAAGATCGTTTGTATGCTAATGAGTTCTTCATTATATAACACATTGCTTTCGCTCATTCAGATATGATGCGAGAAGATTGTGTGGCACACCTACAAAACCATAATATCTTGAATTTTCTAATAAAATCGCAATCGAACGTACTTCTACCTTTTCTAAATCCAAACTGTCTGTCAAAATATTTGTGTGTTCTAGATAATTAATAATTCTTATTGCCATTCTTTTTCCTGCAGTTTTTGCCATGACTGGAAGTAGTGCAATTGGTATGTAGTTAGAAGGAAAGTTGATATCGCCTTTTCGCCATATCAGATATTTCTATTTTGTTTCAAGATTAAAATGCAAAAATGGCAAAATATAAAATACTTTTATTTTGGTAAAAACTAAAATCAAACTTAAAATAACAAAAAATTAAACAAAAAATAACATTTTACCGAAAATATATAATATAAAAACTTGTCGTTCGTTTGATGAATTTTTGAGTAACGTAAAATCGGCAAAGAGGAATATCATCGTCATTATCATCTTTATCATCGTCATTATCATCTTTATCATCGTCATTATCATCTTTATCATCGTCATTATCATCTTTACTTAAGCTGTATTACATTTGCAAGTTTTCATGCAAGTTTCATGCTATGCAAGTTCCATTTCAGTCAATGCGCATGCGCCCGTGTAAGTTTGTGGCGAGTTTCATGCCATAAATAAAATTCAAAGAAATTCTATTTCGAGGGCGATTTTCATGCAATTTCGGTTCTTTTTGTGGGGATTTTTGTGTTACCAACTATGACATATGCCTCTAATATATTTTTTATCAATTAATTGTATTTTTGTCACAAAAGCCGGTAACTTTCAATATCTATGAAGATGTGTAGGGTCAAAAGATATGGCAAGTAATGAATATGTTTGTTAAATATTGCATTTTTCGACTTTGATCTGCTGGGAATATTTCTAAAAAGCTGAATACTCGCGAATATTACTTCATCTTATAGAAAATTTCCTTCTGAATCCGAAAATGTTTTTGTTGTTCGAATTAGAAGGCTAGTTCATTTAGAAAATGTCGATTTTGTGAATGGTTGCATTTTCTCGTCGAAAAAATTGACATTTTTTAGTTACGCCTTTGTCGAATTAAATTTTTGAGGTGATATTTGGAATCAGCCTGTCCAGAAACATTCTAGAAAAATTTGCGATTTTTTGAAAAATGGAAAATAGAAATTTTCGCAGAATTCGATTTCCTTCTACATCGAATATTGCATTTTTCGACTTTGATCGCCTGGGAATATTCCAAAAAAGCGGAATCTCCGCAAATATTACTTCATCTTATAAAAAATTTCCTTCTGAATCCGAAAATGTACTTGTTGTTCGAATTAGAAGGCTAGTTCATTTAGAAAATGTCGATTTTGTGAATGGTTGCATTTTCTCGTCGAAAAAATTGACATTTTTTAGTTACGCCTTTGTCGAATTAAATTTTTGAGGTGATATTTGGAATCAGCCTGTCCAGAAACATTCGAGAAAAGTTTGCGATTTTTTGAAAAATGGAAAATAGAAATTTTCGCAAAATTCGATTTCCTCTTACATCGAATATTGCATTTTTCGACTTTGATCGCCTGGGAATATGTCAAAAAAAGCGGAATCTCCGCGAATATTACTTCATCTTATAGAAAATTTCCTTCTGAATCCGAAAATGTACTTGTTGTTCGATTTAGAAGCCTAGTTCATTTAGAAAATGTTGATTTTGTGAATGGTTGCATTTTCTCGTCGAAAAAATTGACATTTTTTAGTTACGCCTTTGTCGAATTAAATTTTTGAGGTGATATTTGGAATCAGCCTGTCCAGAAACATTCTAGAAAAATTTGCGATTTTTTGAAAAATGGAAAATAGAAATTTTCGCAGAATTCGATTTCCTTCTACATCGAATATTGCATTTTTCGACTTTGATCGCCTGGGAATATTCCAAAAAAGCGGAATCTCCGCAAATATTACTTCATCTTATAAAAAATTTCCTTCTGAATCCGAAAATGTACTTGTTGTTCGAATTAGAAGGCTAGTTCATTTAGAAAATGTCGATTTTGTGAATGGTTGCATTTTCTCGTCGAAAAAATTGACATTTTTTAGTTACGCCTTTGTCGAATTAAATTTTTGAGGTGATATTTGGAATCAGCCTGTCCAGAAACATTCGAGAAAAGTTTGCGATTTTTTGAAAAATGGAAAATAGAAATTTTCGCAAAATTCGATTTCCTCTTACATCGAATATTGCATTTTTCGACTTTGATCGCCTGGGAATATGTCAAAAAAAGCGGAATCTCCGCGAATATTACTTCATCTTATAGAAAATTTCCTTCTGAATCCGAAAATGTACTTGTTGTTCGATTTAGAAGCCTAGTTCATTTAGAAAATGTTGATTTTGTGAATGGTTGCATTTTCTCGTCGAAAAAATTGACATTTTTTAGTTACGCCTTTGTCGAATTAAATTTTTGAGGTGATATTTGGAATCAACCTGTCCAGAAACATTCGAGAAAAGTTTGCGATTTTTTGAAAAATGGAAAATAGAAATTTTCGCAAAATTCGATTTCCTTCTACATCGAATATTGCATTTTTCGACTTTGATCGCCTGGGAATATTTCAAAAAAGCGGAATCTCCGAGAATATTACTTCATCTTATAGAAAATTTCCTTCTGAATCCGAAAATGTACTTGTTGTTCGAGTTAGAATCCTAGTTCATTTAGAAAATGTCGATTTTGTGAATGGTTGCATTTTCTCGTCGAAAAAATTGACATTTTTTAGTTACGCCTTTGTCGAATTACATTTTTGAGGTGATATTTGGAATCAGCCTGTCCAGAAACATTCGAGAGAAGTTTGCGATTTTTTGAAAAATGGAAAATAGAAATTTTCGCAAAATTCGATTTCCTTCTACATCGAATATTGCATTTTTCGACTTTGATCGCCTGGGAATATTTCAAAAAAGCGGAATCTCCGCGAATATTACTTCATCTTATAGAAAATTTCCTTCTGAATCCGAAAATGTACTTGTTGTTCGAGTTAGAAGGCTAGTTCATTTAGAAAATGTCGATTTTGTGAAATTGACATTTTTTAGTTACGTCTTTGTCGAATTAAATTTTTGAGGTGATATTTGGAATCAGCCTGTCCAGAAACATTCGAGAAAAGTTTGCGATTTTTTGAAAAATGGAAAATAGAAATTTTCGCAAAATTCGATTTCCTTCCACATCGAATATTGAATTTTTCGACTTTGATCGCCTGGGAATATTTCAAAAAAGCTGAATACCCGCGAATATTACTTCATCTTGTAGAAAATTTCCTTCTGAATCCGAAAATGTACTTGTTCTTTGAATCAGAAGGCTAGTTCATTCAGAAAATATCGAAAAAATTGACTTTTATTAAGTTACCCCTTTGTCGAATTTAATTTTTGATTTAATATTCGGATTCAGCTCGTCGAGATACGTTTGAGGGAAGTTTGCGATATTTTGAAAAGTGGAAAATACAAATTTTCTAATAATTCGATTTCCTTCTACATCGAATATTGCATTTTTCGAATTTGTTCGCCTGGGAATATGTCAAAAAAGCGGAATCTCCGCGAATATTACTTCATCTTATAGAAAATTTCCTTCTGAATCCGAAAATGTACTTAATCGTTTCTTTTTAGTCCATATTACCATGAAAGCGTGTTCTTTAATTTTTTTGAAACTATTAATTCACTTTTCAATTTTTGATATCATCGGTCCTTGATATATGTGTGGAATTTTTCGACAACTGGAAATGGGAGAAAATTAAATTTGAAAATTCACGTTATTATTGTTATTATAATATTATACAAGCATCGGGCGCATTAATGTCACTTATTTGAGCAATGGAAAAGGACTACTTCACTTCATAATTTAAAACTCAACTTTCTTCAATTTGTTGTACTTATAAACTTTTGAACTTGATGTTTGAGTTGTATATTTGTGAACTGTTAATAACTAATTAATAAATTACTTTCATGTTATAGTTTTATTTAATCCGTTCATACACACCCATTCATGATAGATAACAATTAAAAGTAAAAGCGTGCGAAATGTTCAAGATTAAATCACACCGTGTTTTAATGATTCTGTTTCATCATATTATAAACTTGTTGTGCAAGTCTCCACGTCAACAATACGTAATAGAAAAGTTTGGCAACGGTGGCCTTTCTAGACGTCAAAGTGGAGAGAATCGTAGTGCGCAGGAACAGATAATCTCAGGGTTTTAGTAAGGTGGGCAAGGCTGGTATAAACAGTCAGAAATGCGTGTTTAAATGTTTTTATTGCTGGTGAACGTGGATGAAATATTCTCAGCTTGTACACTAAAAGAAGACCTAGCTTTAGACAATACAATAGCCCAAAAGAGGCGTAATTATATATTGTAAATTAACTTGGAAGTTTTACGATCAATAAAATGTAATGGATAAATATTTAAGTAAATTAAGGTCAATTTCTTACCTAAAAGAACACCAGCCAGTGTCAAAATATACTGATAAGTATTTTTGAGAACAAAGCCAAAAAGGTTCCACTTTATCATGCGAGGGCGAGAATAATTCAAGTTGTCTATTCGATGCAAAGCAGAAATGTGCTTCGTCTTTAACACTGATAATGTCGTTAAAAAAAACGTATAGAAAAACCAAAACGTAGTTTTATTTTTAAATATAGAAAACGTAATGGTGTCGCCATCTAACCCAAATGGCCCCAACTCATTAAAAGCTTAAAACCCCAAAAGGAAGGATTGTGTAATTGGAATTTGCCTACCGCGATCAGAGTACTACTAAAATACTAGAGGTGGCAGAGGGATAGGGAATTACAGTGTTTAATGCAGAAAGAATACTCACAATAATTATTGTTATTATGTTATGGTTATTATGAAACGTGTAAACGCCATTTTTGTGCGAAGTATACTATCGCAGCGTATAACTATACAATTGCGAACTGGGCAAGGATATGTTTCGCCATAGTAGACTCCATTCAAAACTCTGTCCGTAGAAAGAAAATCCACACTGGGCAATACCTCAGCTTCGACTTGTTTTATTTTACAAATGGATTGATTACAATCCAATTGATTGTGATGAACATTTTGAGCCTATCCTTTTCGTTTTTTCCAGGTTGTGGGACGAAGCGAGGTCGTCCAAAACGAGTGGATGAAACGAATGGGGCGACATTCCAGTGCCAAGTCTGTTCGAATTCTTTTTCTACTAGATCACGTCTTGCACGGCACAAAATAATTCATACATGTTCCAAATCTTTTCTTAATAGATCTAAACTTACGTCACACGAAATAATGCACACAGAAAAACCATTTCACTGCAAAGTCTGCACAAAATACTTTTTCAGTAATAGCGATTTGGTGGCCCATAGAAAAACCCATACTAAAGAAAAACCGTTCGACTGCAAAGTCTGTTCGAAATCTTTTTGCAATAATTCTGATTTTGTGAAACATGAAAGAATCCACACCGGCGAAAAACCGTTTCAGTGCAAAGTATGTTCCAAATATTTTATTCAACGTGCCCACTTGGCGACACACGAGAAAATTCACACTGGAGAAAAACCCTTTCACTGCACGGTCTGCTCAAAATCTTTCATGAGGAATAGCGACTTGGTGGTCCATGCGAGAACTCATACTGGAGAAAAACCTTTTCAATGCGAAGTATGTTCCAAATATTTTACTAATCGTGCCAACTTGGCTAGACATAAGAGAATTCACACTGGAGAAAAACCTTTTCACTGCAAATTCTGTTCAAAATCGTTCATTCAACGTCATGTGTTGAAGGATCATGAAAGACTTCATACCGGAGAAAAACCTTTTCGCTGCCCCGTTTGTTCAAAAGCTTATAGAAGACAGTCCGAGTTAGTGATCCATGGTAGAACTCATACCGGAGAAAAACCGTTTGAGTGCCAAATCTGTTCCAAATCTTTTCCTTCTAGTTCTCGACTCAAATCACACGAAAAGATGCACACCGGAGAAAAACCTTTCCAATGCAAAGTGTGTTCCAAATATTTCAATCAACGTTGCCACCTGCGGTCACACGAGAAACGTCACACTGGAGAAAAACCGTTTCACTGCAAGTTATGTTCAAAATCTTATTTTGTTCGTGCTGCGTTGGTGGAACATGAAAGATCTCATACCGGAGAAAAACCATTTAGCTGCGGAGTTTGTTCAAAAACTTTTTCAACAAAAAATGGTATCAGGCAGCACGCGAAAAGTCATAGAATAGAATAGAATTTATTTGACCAAGTTACAATTATGTTTTTGGCAAGTCAATCAGGTACAAAACCTTAATTAAAAGTCATTTAAAATACACCTAAAATATCACAAACAGACATAACAATATTTAAAATCGAAACAAGAACATTACTTATTGTCGAAATTAGAGCCGCGACACGAGATTGAGAAGTGGGGGCGCTCTCAGATATTCGTCGATAGAGTATAAACAGTGGAACAGTAAGTGTCGTTTTAATATTAATTTGAAACAATCGTAATTGAGCATCTTGAACTCTTGAGGCAAAAAATTGTAGAGTCTAACGTTCAGATTATTCATCTGAGATTTGTTGAGTCTATATCGGGAAGGTCTTATGTCGTTCGCTCCACGAGTTTGATAACCGTGAAAATCAGAATTGGAACAAAAATTATTTTTATTTATGTGAATTTCTAGAAGAGTATTATAAATAAATAAGAAAGGAACAGGCATAATAGCGAGATCTTTGAAGAATTGTTTTCTGCATTTTAAAGACTACATGAGTGAACAGAGTTTCCCCATAACAGTATGCCGTAATTAATATGTGTGTGGAAAAAAGAGAAATAACACGACCGTACGGTGTTGTCGCAGAGTTGATTTTTCAAATTGCGCAAAAGAAATATCGAACTTGATAATTTATGACATAACTGTTCTATATGTGATGACCATGATAGTCTATCATCGATAAGTACTCCGAGAAGCTTGACACTCTTTTCATTGCCCGCAATGCCTTTATTGAAAATCAGTTTTTGCGTTTTATTGTTGTTTAATTTGAGGTTATTTGCATTAAACCAGTGCTGTGCCCTATTCAAAGAATCAGCCATGGTGTTTAAAAGACTATCTGCATGAGTGGAAGAGTGTATTAATGTCGTGTCATTGGCGTAAGCAATGCATTTATTAGAGTACATGAAGTGAAAGAGATCGTTCACGTAGATAATGAAGAGTGACGGGCCAAGAACTGATCCCTGAGGTACCCCATGTGAAATAGTTTGAAAGTCAGAACATGTCTCATGTATATATACTGCTTGTTTTCTGTCACTCAGGTAGGACTGTATCAAATCGAGAGATACACCTCTGACGCCATGAAACCGCAGTTTATCAACTAGAGTGGAGTGAGAGACACAGTCGAAGGCCCTTGATAGATCACATAGAGTAATGGAAGTATTCTTGCCTTCTTCCAAGCCTTCGACTATCTCACTCACGATTTTGAAAACAGCATGTGTGGTGCTGCATTTTGTTCTAAAACCAAATTGACAGCAGTTGATAATTTTATTAGATTCAAAATGTTTCTTAATTGTCTGCTTCAGTATAATCTCAAATACTTTGAAAAAAATGGGAATTATAGATATTGGGCGGTAGTTTGATAGTTGTGTGTTGTGTGTGTTTTGAACGTCAAAGTCTGGAAAATCGAAGACTACTCAAACCTCGGTCTATAGAAAGAAAATCCACACCAGGCAATACCTGAGCTTCGACTTGTTTTGTTTTACAAATGGATTGGTTACAATCCAGTTGATTGTGACGAACATTTTGAACCTATCCTTTTTGTTTTTTTCCAGGTTGTGGGACGAAGCGAGGTCGTCCAAAACGAGTGGATGAAACGAATGGGGCGACATTCCAGTGCCAAGTCTGTTCTAATTCTTTTTCTACTAGATCTCGTCTTGCACGCCACAAAATAATTCACACCGGAAAGAAAAAATTTCAATGCAAATTCTGTTCCAAATCTTTCCTTTATAGATCTAAACTTTCATCACACGAAATGATGCACACAGAAAAACCCTTTCACTGCAAAGTCTGCCAAAGATATTTTTTCAGTAATGGCGACTTGTTGGCCCATGGAAGAACCCATACTAGAGAAAAACCGTTCGACTGCAAAGTCTGTTCGAAATCTTTTTTTAATAGTTCTGAATTAGTGAATCATACAAGAATCCACACTGGCGAAAAACTTTTTCAATGCAAAGTATGTTCCAAATATTTTATTCAACGTGCCCACTTGGCGACACACGAGAAAATTCATACTGGAGAAAAACCCTTTCATTGCACGGTCTGCTCAAAATCTTTTCTCAGGAGTAGCGAGTTGGTTGTCCATGCGAGAACTCATACTGGAGAAAAACGATTTCCCTGCCTGGTCTGTTCAGAAGCTTTCATCAGATTTGACGAATTGGTGATCCATAGGAGAACTCATAACAAAAATAAATCGTTCGAGTGCCAAGTCTGTTCAGAACATTTTTCTACTAGTTCTTTATTTAAAAAACATTTAAGAATTCATACCGGAGAAAAACCTTATCAGTGCAAAGTATGTCCCAAATCTTTTAATCAACGTAGCCACTTGGTTACACATGAAAGAATTCATACTGGAGAAAAACCGTTTCACTGCAAATTCTGTCCAAAATCTTTTGTTCGACGTAATGTGTTGGTGAATCATGAAAGAATTCATACCGGAGAAAAACCATACAGCTGCAGAGTTTGTTCGAAACCTTATTCAACAAATAATGGTCTCAGGCAGCACGCGAAAAGTCATACCAAAAAAATCGTTACTCCTACGACCGGTTAGAAAAGTAACGTTTATCCATATCGCAATGTACTGTTCCACGGAATTCGGCTTGTATCTGCACGTGTGCAGCAAGTACTTTTACCGCACATGCCTGGAAAGTAACTTTCAAATCAATCGCTGAAATTTGTTGTATCAATATTCCTAAAAATCCCTAAAAAATTGTGATTTCTTTTTATTTCTGCCGAAAATCGATCATAATGAGTATCTATCCTGCTTCAACTTTTTACTAATATGACGAAATATACAGGGTGGCCCACGAAGTTTAGGACAGGGAATATTTCGGAAGTCGAAAGTAGTGGAGAATTGTAATTTTGGGGTTCCGAATAAAAGCAATCGGTGCAGCTTTTTTGATATAATGTTACCCAATGAGCAATTTGTTTTCGGTCCCGTGACATCAGATTCAAAATTATTAACGGAACACCCTGTATATTTTGGCATTTTTATGTTCCTCCCGATGAAACAATTTCAACACACTAACACACTTGTGGTCTAAAACGATCAATTCAAAAAATACAGGTACTTCAATATCCTCTGTCCCACGACGTCTGAAAGCAATTGCCAAATTATTTAGGTTTAGGGTCACCCTGTGTATTTGGGCAGTCCTATATTTTATGTGATGATTGAAATGTCTTCGCATATTGCTCAACATTTCTGGAGTCACCGCACGACACTCCACAACAATTCTCCTGCGTAGATCATCAAGCGAAGTTGGCTGTGTAAAATAAATTTTGGATTGGTCTAATGGTGATAAATCAGGAGATCTAGCCGGCCATTCTATTGGTCCTTGCCTTTCTATCCATCTCCCTGTCATGTCGAAGAAATGTAATCAATTTCGGAAAAACTAAGTTCTGTTGTTGATAGTGACTTTGGAAGGCAACATTCCTTATAATCCTTCAAGATTACCTTCATAGTGTTGGCATGTAATACGTGTAAATTGATCTCAACTGATATATAGAGAGAAAATAAAAACTTCTAATTTACACAAAAAATATATACGTAATATTTTACTGTATACAATATTTATTTTGAGTGCAAATACAAGTTTATATTTATCAATTACCTTCAAATGCTTGCTGGGTTTCATTCACCTCATCCAACTGAAATAATTGAAGCTGAATCAACTTTCTTAATAAATTTATACTCGTAAGTGTACGACATTCATCTTGTTTTATTTAACAAATAAATTGGTTACAATCCACTCGATTGTGATAGAGATTTTGAGCCTACCCTTCTCGTTTTTTTTTCCAGGTTGCGGGCCAAAGCTATATCGCCCAAAACGAGTGGATGAAACGAATGAGGCGACATCCCAGTGCCAAGTCTGTTCCAAACGTTTTTCTACCAGAAATCGTCTTGCGCACCACAAAAAAGTTCATACTGGTAAAAAAATTCCATGCAAGTTCTGTTCCAAAGCTTTCATTAGATCCAGACTTACAGTTCACGAAAAAATCCACACCGGAGAAAAACCTTTTCAATGCATGGTTTGTTCAAAAACGTTCATCAGGCGTGTGGACTTGGTGATCCATGGGAGAACTCATACTAAAGAAAAACCGTTCAATTGCAAAGTTTGTTCCAAATCTTTTTCTACCAGTTCCCTCCTTACAAGACACCACAAAACTCATACTGGAGAGAAATCATTTCAATGCAAAGTATGTCCCAAATCGTTCATTCAAAATTCCGACTTGGTGTTACATGAAAAAACTCATACCGGAGAAAAACCCTTTCACTGCAATAACTGTTCCAAGTCATATATACGAAATGCCGACTTAGTTAGGCACAAGATAACTCATACTGGAGAAAAACCTTTTCACTGCCTTGTCTGTTCCAAATCTTTCATCAGACATAGCGACTTGGTGATCCATGGGAGAACTCATACTAGAGAAAAACCATTTGGCTGCAAAGTATGCTCGAAATATTTTCGTACTAAAACTAGTCTTTTAATACATGAAAGAATTCACTCCGGAGAAAAACCCTATCAATGCAAAGTATGCTCAAGGTATTTTATTCAAAGTTCCAACTTGGCGAGACACGAGAAAATGCATACTGGGGAAAAACAGTTTCACTGTAAGTTATGTTCAGAATCTTTTGTTATGCGCGTAGAGTTGATGGATCATGAAAGAACACATCCTGAGAAAGAAACGTTCGTTTGCACATGCTGTTCTAGAAATTTTTCTACAAAATCTAGTCTCCAGCGGCACGAGAAAAATCGTACCAAAGAAAAACCGTTTGAATGCAAAGAATGTTCACGGTTTTTTTCTACCAAATCGAGTCTGACAAGACACGAAAAAATTCACTTGGTAAATTAAAAAAATATACAAGGAACTTTGTAATATATATATACAAAGATTGATTGGTTGTACTCAAAATCTCTTCCACAACGGAAAAAAGCGCTTGATGCATTAATAAAAGTTGGCGAAATATTTTACCATGGTTCTTAAAAGTCTGCGCTCACCTACAATACCCCTCTGAAATAATTGTGGCTATGCTATAATTATTTATTTTAATTTTCAATAGTTGCCATCTTGAGTAAAATGAATTTCAGGTATTTCATAAATTCTAAGTGATTTCATTTACTCCCCCATTTCATTCACTTCAGCTCCACACTTTAAACCCCTTCATTATTGTGATCGTTTTACACATATGTATTTATATATTTTATATTTCAAAATTTTATATGACTTCAAATTTTTGCGCAAGCTGATTTTTATTCAAAATGGATGTAAATTTAATTTTAGGGCTATTTAAGTATTTTTAATAATTGAATATCAAATGTTTTGAGTGTTTAATATAGCTATATATTGATTTAATGTTTTTTATTTTTCATCAAGTAGCATCTGTTGCTTCTGTAGGTTTTCCTGTCTATTTGCAAAATGTACCAAGAATTTTTACATTTGTTATATTTTGTGTAAATAAACGATGAAGATGAAAAGTTGTTTTTTTATAACGAGTTTTACTATTATGGAGGGCCCAAGAAAATTCGTAGCAATATTTTACCCCATAACTCTATTCAGATATTGACTTCCGGCATTTATTTACTACTTGCTACCACTTTTTGTGTAAAATGAAAAAATATTACTGAAAAGAATTAATTATCTTAAATTTGTAGTTTTCGGGCTTATAAAAAATTCTCGAATATGTAACAACCGAGAATAACCTCCAGTTCATCGTGGTAAAAATTTTGAGCCTACCCTTCTCGTTTTTTCCAGATTGCGGGACAAGGGTATATCGCCCAATACTAGTGGATGAAGCGACATTCCAGTGCCAAGTCTGTTCAAAAACTTTTCCAACTAGAAGTCGTCTTGCAATGCACGAAAAAACTCACGCAGGAGAAAAGCCTTTTCATTGCATGGTCTGTTCAAAAACGTTCATCAGGCATGTCGACTTGGTGATCCATGGGAGAACTCATACAGAAGAAAAGCCATTTGACTGCAAAGTCTGTTTCAAAGCTTTTTCTACCAAATCTCTTCTTACAAGACACCACAAAACGCATACCGGAGAGAAATCATATCAATGCAAAGTATGTTCCAAATCGTTCATTCAAAATTCCGACTTGGTGGTACACGAAAGAAATCACACCGGAGAGAAACCCTTTCACTGCAGACACTGTTCCAAGTCTTATATTCGACATGGCGAGTTAGCGAGACATGAGAAAACTCATACCGGAGAAAAACCTTTTCACTGCCTCGTCTGTTCAAAATCTTTCATCAGACATGGAGACTTGGTGATCCATGAGAGAACTCATACTGGAGAAAAATCATTTGGCTGCGAAGTCTGTTCGAAATTTTTCCGAACTAAAGCTCATCTTAGAAGACATGAAAGAATTCATACTGGAGACAAACCTTTTCAATGCAACGTGTGTTCCAAAAGTTTTATTCGAAGTACCGAATTGGTGAGACATGAGATAAAGCACACTGGAGAAAAACAGTTTCACTGTAAATTATGTTCAGAATCTTTTATTATGCGTGTTGATTTGTTGGATCATGAAAAAACGCACCCTGAGATAGAAACATTCATTTGTACATGCTGTTCGAAATCTTTTTCTGGAAAATCTAGTCTCAAGCGGCACGAGAAAACTTGTTCCAGAGAGAAACCATGTGACTGCAATTAACGTTATCGATTTTGAATTTTGCATAACCACATTAGAATGTATTGTGTAGGTAACTAAGTTAAGCTAATGTAAGCTTTCTTCAAATTATCAGCTGCATCAATTCATCTCTTGATATTTGATCAATAAAAAATAATAACAAAGCAAAAAAATATGTAAGGAACTTCATATTACATAATATAGAAAAAAATCAATTGTACCTATAAACTTTCAAGCAATATTAACAAAAACTTGAAATGATTGCATTCTTTATTTGTTGTCTGTTGATAATTCATTCGTTTATATATACTCATTTTTCAATACACCGTGATCAGGACGGCAATATGCAAACACCCTGCTCGCCTACAATAATTCAACCAGACTGCCATCCAAAATCTGTTCTCTATCTTCAGAACTTCAAGTAATCATTTTTCCAGAAGACATCTTTGTATTTTCGTCTACCTACTCCTCCTGATCGCACGTACCAACGTTCTGATAACGATAACACCAAGTCTAATCCCCAATTGAACAAGCCCACAATGTTTTTCGGCCAAACTTTTGCGTAAGAAGAAATAAAAATATAATCCTATAAGTTCCGCAATAAATTCCGAAGAAATCCCACGAAGAGATTGAATAACAAACCTTACTAGACCTAATAATTAAATTACAGTCTAGGCCGGTTTATTAAGCATTCTCATACCGAAGGAAAGGTCCTTTGATATTCAATCTCCGACATACCTACATACTTATTCAATGGTTAATTTTTCACCACGAACAAGCAACATATGTTGCTTCGGTGGGTTTTCCTGTTTATTTGCAAAATGTACAAAGTATTTTTATGTGTTATTATATTTTGATTAAATGAACGATGATGACGACGATGATGAAAAAAGTTGTTTGTTTATAATGAGTTCCATTATTATGGAGAGCCCAAGTAAAAGTGCAGCAATATTTTACGCCATAACTCCATTCAGAAATGCACTCGCTTAGTCCTAAGTCGATGTCCTATGATATCAAAAATATTGGTGGGGGGTGATTCAGAACCGGTATTTATTTACTACTTGCTACCACATTGTTTTGTGTAAATAGAAAAAATACTTCTGAAAACAATTAATAATCTTGAAATCGTAGTTTTCGGGCTTATAAAAAATTCTCGAATATGTAACAAACACCGAGAATCACCTCCAGTTGATCGTGATAAAAATTTTGAGGCTACCCTTCTCGTTTTTTCCAGATTGCGGGACAGATGTATATCGCCCAGTGGATGAAACGAGTAAGGCGACATTCCAGTGCCAAGTCTGTTCAGACATTTTTCCAACTAGAATTCGTCTTGCAAGGCACGAAAAAACTCACGCAGAAGAAAAACCTTTTCATTGCATGGTCTGTTCAAAAACGTTCGTCAGTCATGGCGACTTGGAGACCCATGAGAGAACTCATCCTAGAGAGAAACCGTTTCACTGCAAAGTCTGTTCCAAATCTTTTTCTACCAAATCTCAACTTACAAGACACCACAAAACACATACCGGGGAGAAATCATTCCAATGCAAAGTATGCCTCAAATCGTTCATTCAAAATTCCGACTTGGTGGCACATGAAAGGAATCATACCGGAGAGAAACCCTTTCACTGCAATAGCTGTTCCAAGTCTTATATTCGACATGCAGAGTTAGTGAGACATGAGAAAAATCATACCGGAGAAAAACCTTTTCACTGTCTCGTCTGTTCCAAGTCTTTTATCAGAAATGGCGACTTGGTGGCCCATGGGAGAACTCATACTAAAGAAAAACCGTTCAATTGCAAAGTCTGTTCCAAATCTTTTGCTACCAGTTCTCGTCTTACAAGACACCACAAGACTCATACTGGATAGAAACCGACTCAATGTAGAGTATGTCCCAAATCGTCCTTTCAAAATTCCGATTTGATGGCACATGGAAGAAATCATACCGTAGAGAAACCATTTCACTGCAATAACTGTTCTAAGACTCATATTGGACATGTCGAGTTAGTGAGACACTAAAAAATCGGACAGGAGAAAAACCTTTTCACTGTCACGTCTGTTCCAAAACTTTTATTAGGCATGGCGACTTGGTGTTCCACGGAATAACTCATACTAGAGAAAAACTATTTTATTGCAAATTATTTTCTCAATTTTCTAATACTTTATTGACTTGCTAGACACGGAAGAAAGTATTGTATAGATAACTAAACAAAGCTGATTCAGCTTCCTTCAAATTTTTAATTGATCAAGTATCGGCTGCATCAATGCATCACTCAATATTTGACCGATGGACAAGGATTACATAAGATAAAAAAATATATGTGGTACTTCAAAATACACAATAATAACAAAAGCTTACAATGATTGCATTTTTATCTGTTAACTGTTGATAATTCATACACTCATAATAATGATAATATGATATAATATATTCTTTATTTCATATAAAAATCTGTATATACGACACACTATATACTGTTATGAAATATGATGTTTCTTCAAATGATGATAATAATAATAGTCGTAGAAAAATTATAGTAAATAAAAAAAATAACTATAATAATGATTACTTGAAAAGATTTTCTTGACTTTAATACCTTTTGTTTTGGATGCCCACCAATTACCTTCAATCTACAGCTCCAGCTCAGTCGGTACGCCTATTAACATGATTGACTCTCTCTTTCAAGGAGGATTCCTTCGGGCTTGTGGAAAGATGTAAATTTTAAAATTTTGTAATAAAAATTATATATGTGATGTGAAATAAATTTGATATGGTAATGAGAAAATAGGATATTTATTACTGAATGTTCAAAAATTCAAACGATGATGGAAATATGATCAGAATAGTCTAACACTAATTAAGAATTACCTAGTCTACTCCAAATATCTTATATTCTAATTCTTTCCAAACTATGACAATCAATATAGCAAGACAGTCCATTGTCAAAAAATACAATCCATTAGGAAATAATAAAACAATCAGTTCTGTGCACTTGTTAGAAATGTAAAAGTTTATGGAGGGGATTTCGATGGAAATTTAAACACTTGTAAAAGTTCGTTCGTGTAATGCAAGTCTCTTTCTTGTAGTTTGGCTGGATGAATCTTGAAAATTACTTGTGATTTGTATGGAAACTAACCGATGTATCCAATGGACTCTCTTTAATGAAGGTGATGATGAATATCTTGGTAGTATTGTGGCTGCTTTTTGTTATAATTTCATATTGATGATGTTTGCCTGGACATGATAAATTCCTTGTAGCTTTGTATAAATAATTTTTCTAAAAATTCCTATTTTCTCTCCTGTTTATCTCCTCACTAAGAAACCAAACTTCTTTTTTACTACTTCCTGCTGTCTCAATTGACCAATCCTTGCACTTCTATTTTACTTTTAATTATTAACCTTTTTAATTAATTCAGAAATTGTTCTTACTTGACTACACCTGCAGATCCATGTTTAATATAATCTATTATGTACAATTATATATTCTATTCTGAATTTCTTGTGAAATATTTCATATTTTCTTTTCGATCATGTCAATCTTTAAACTTCCGTTTCCTGTCACACTTGACAGTCCTCTAAGATGTTCCTATTTCTTATACCATATGTTCACTATTTTAGAATCAACTTTATGCTACAAATTGTGAAATAACGTCTGTTCAAAATAGAACCAATACTCATGGAAAAATGTAATAATAGTAATAATCATGCTTACCGCCATATCAACTTCACTGATGCAAATATAGCATTGATACAAGCAATTTTGAGCTTCTCCAAAACAAATTAATATATTTTAATCAAACTTTTAACAATTTATGTATTCTATAAACCTATTCCATTCTTCATTTAACATATCATAACAATACATATATATGGTACATACAAACATTGAAACAAAACAGTATTTTCAAAGCTTTACATACTTGCTTCAAACTATTCTTTCGAATTATATGGTTCCAGATTCAACAAAAGTTGTTTTACTTTACTCTTGAAGACTTTTTGACTTGTGACTGTTCGGTAATTTATTAAATATTCTTATGCACATATATGAAGGATTTTTTTCTGTGAGAGTTAATCTGTGTATAGGGAAGTTAATATTGAATGTTTGTGTATTTTATTGATATTCATGTAATTTTCTGTGAACATGTCCTTGTTTTTATGTTGACATTCTAATAAATATAATGCAAAGACTGTTTAAATTTGTTTTTCTTTGAATTGACCTCTAAAGTTTGTCTAAATGGCATTTTATATATAGTTCTCAAAACTCTTTTTTGTGCAATGAATATTTTTTGTAGATTCTGTTCCATTCCCCAGGACATGATCCCATATCTCATCACTGACTCAAAGTTTGCATGGTAAAGAATTTTTAACGTTTTTCATTCATGTATTTTGATGTCGTCCTAATTGCATAAATGACCTTGTTCAGTTTTTGATACACGTGATCAGTCTGCCCATTCCATTACAAAAAATTATCTATATACAGGGTCTTTCACGACGAGCGTTCGTTAGGAATATATGGAGAACGATTTAAAATAAAAACTTGAAATTTTGTGGTAGTGGGTTTTACAAAATGGCCTTCTCAACTAAAATATCTTCAACTTCTGGTCTCTTTCTATTATACCGGAAGTTGAGGGCAACTTCTTTATTTCAAATGGAACACCACATTTTTGAATTTCTCAGCATATTTTAGGCCCACTTTGTATAACAATGCCTATACCCAAAATTGTTAATTTTCGAGATATTGATTTTTTCTGAAAAAATTGACAGTTACAGCACCACTCCGAAAAAATCATAGCTCATAGACAGTAACAGTTGAAAATGTGAAATTTCACAGAATCACACCTTGAGCATCAAGTCATGAACAGGTCCATCAAAAATAATTTACAGGGTGGTCGAAATTTCCACCTAAAACATAACATCGAGAAAACTGATGAAACACGATTTTTTCAAATGGGAACCGTACACTATTCTATCATTTTTGGATACTACGAAAAAAAAGATATCGTGTTCATGAAGAATCTCCTATATGTACCTGTTTTTGTCATAAACGTTGTTTGATGTTGATTTATGTCCTATGACATAAAAATTGGTAGGGGGTGCCTCAGAACCGGCATTTGTTTACTATTTGCTACCACATTGTTTCGCGAAAAAAGAAAAATTAATTATATTGGAATCGTTGCTTTCGGGCTTATAAAAAAAATCTCGAATATGTAACAAACCGAGAATTTACCTCCAGTTCATCGTGGTAAAAATTTTGAGCCTACCCTTCTCGTTTTTTTCCAGATTGCGGGACAGATGTATATCGCCAACTACCAGTGGATGTAACTAGTAAGGCGACATTCCAGTGCCAAGTCTGTTCAAAAACTTTTCCAACTAGAAGTCGTCTTGCAATGCACGAAAAAATTCACGCAGGACAAAAGCCTTTTCATTGCAAGCTCTGTTCAAAAACGTTCATCAGGCATGTCGACTTGGTGATCCATGGGAGAACTCATACAGAAGAAAAGCCGTTTGACTGCAAAGTCTGTTCCAAATCATTTTCTACCAGCTCTCTTCTTACAAGACACCACAAAACTTCTCACGGAGAGAAATCACATCAATGCAAAGTATGTCTCAAATCGTTCAATCAAAATTACGATTTGGTGATACACGAAAGAAATCATACCGGAGAGAAACCCTTTCACTGCAAACACTGTTCCAAGTCTTATATTCGACATGGCGAGTTGTTGAGACATGAGAAAAATCATACTGGAGAAAAACCTTTCCACTGCCTCGTCTGTTCCAAATCTTTCATCAGACATAGCGACTTGGTGGTCCATGAGATAACTCATACTGGAGAAAAACCATTTGGCTGCAAAGTGTGTTCGAAATATTTTCGAACTAAATCTCATCTTAGAAGACATGACAGAATTCATACTGGAGATAAACCCTTTCAATGCAAAATGTGTTCCAAATGTTTTATTCGAAGTACCGAATTGCTTAGACACGAGATAAAGCACACTGGAGAAAAACAGTTTCACTGTAAATTATGTTCAGAATCTTTTATCATGCGTGATGATTTGTTGGATCACGAAAGGACACACCCTGAGATAAAAAAATTCATTTGCACATGGTGTTCGAAATCTTTTTCTGTAAAACCTAGTCTCAAGCGGCACGAAAAAATTTGTACTTACCACAGAGAAACCATTTGACTGCCAATAACGCTCTTCATATTGAATTTTGCAAGCCACAGAAGAATGTATTTTGTAGATAACCGAGTAAAGCTATTATTAGCTTTCTTCAAATATTTAGCTCAATCATCTCTTAATATTTGACCAATGGAAAAAATGGTCATACTCCTCGTATAAGTATTTGGATTTTACAGGCAGTAAATTTCCTAACGCTTTTTCAGCTTTGAACGTCACATTCTGTGGGATCTCCACAATATTATGAACACAACCGTTTTTAGTTTCTTCCACTAACAAGCTTTTCAATTCTTACAAAAACGCAGCGTCATTTTATTAAATAAACAACCCTTAGCAACCTCTTCAATGTTTCCATGGCAATTGCATAGAAGCTCAGTTGCCGATCAGAACGCAGTAAATACTATGAGAAGAAATTTATGAAGAAAACAACGTCGTTTAAGATAATTTTTTCGTGAAAAATAAAATCTTGTATGCACCACGAGCGTTGCTAGATCTTAACGCCCATCGGGCAACATTCATCCCTCGGGCTAAAGGCCCTCGGGTGAATGTTACCCTCCGGGCGGTAGGATCTATATAACGAACTTGGTACATAAATACATATTCTGTTGTAGTGTTTATTATTTGAATACGTCAAATTATGGAATTTCTGCGATTGAAAAGTGTTTTGTCATGGAAGTTGTTTAATGAGTTTTATTGTTAAGAAGTTCAAAACCGGCATTCATTTACTACTTGCTATCATATTCTTTTGTGCAAAAAATATTCCCCAAAAAAATGTATTATCTAGAAATCATAGTCTTTGGGCTTATAAAAATTCTGGAATAAGTAACAAACCGAGTAAACACCCAGTTCATCGTGGTAAAATTTTGAGCCTTCTTTCTTGTTTTTTTCCAGATTGCAGGACAGAGGATGAAACGAGTAAGGCGACATTCCAGTGCCAAGTCTGTTCTAAAACTTTTCCAGCTAGAAAAAGTCTTGTAATGCACGAAAAAATTCACGCAGGAGAAAAACCTTTTCATTGCCTCGTCTGTTCAAAATCTTTCATCAGACATAGCGACTTGGTGATCCACGGGAGAACTCATACTGGAGAAAAACCGTTTGAATGCAAAATCTGTTCGAAATCTTTTTCTGTCACTAGTAATCTTCTGATGCATGAAAGAATTCACAGCGGAGAAAAAAGTTTTCGGTGCACAGTATGTTCCAAATATTTCACTCACCGTTCCAATTTGGTGAGGCATGAGAGAATTCATACTGGAGAAAAACCGTTTGAATGCAAAATCTGTTCGAAATCTTTTTCTGTCACTAGTAATCTTCTGATGCATGAAAGAATTCACAGCGGAGAAAAAAGTTTTCGGTGCACAGTATGTTCCAAATATTTCACTCACCGTTCCAATTTGGTGAGGCATGAGAGAATTCATACTGGAGAAAAACCGTTTGAATGCAAAATCTGTTCGAAATCTTTTTCTGTCACTAGTAATCTTCTGATGCATGAAAGAATTCACAGCGGAGAAAAAAGTTTTCGGTGCACAGTATGTTCCAAATATTTCACTCACCGTTCCACTTTGGTGAGGCATGAGAGAATTCATACTGGAGAAAAACCTTTTCAGTGTAAATTGTGTTCAAAATCGTTTATTCAACGTTTCAAGTTGGCGGATCATGAAAGAACTCATACCGGGGTTAAACCATTCAGCTGCACGTTTTGTTCGAAAACTTCGAAATCTAAGGCGGCACGAGAAAACCTATAATGGAAAAAAAACCAGTCATGACAAGTATGTTCAAAATATTTATGTAGTAGATATATAGTTGCAAAACACAAATGAAATCACTGTCTAGGCAGGTGAATTCATTAAAAAAATCGTTCATTAACCAATTTTGTTTTGACAGATTTGTACCAGATTTGTACCATGTGAAAATACTTTTGAATTTCTTGCGATTGAATGCCATGCTCGCTGGAAATTTTTTGTATATTTTTATTTCGAATAAACTTGTGAAATGAATTAGCTTTGTTTTCTTTGGATTGAAGGTAATCTTGTTCTCTACGGTTCCTAACTGACGGGTGGTGATTTGTTAGGATATTTTAAGAAGAAAAGTTCCTATGAAAATATGTCCGGAGTTGCTCGTTTCTAAGACCGCTTTTGTTATGTACACAAAGAAAGCTACATTCATCTATCAAACGAGCTATCAACCACTGACAGAGATCAAGAAATAGGAAAGTTATAACAAAATCAATTTGATTCAGTTTTTTGTGGCAAATACAGTTTCACTGTAGGACAAAACATGTTTCACAGAAGACTCGTGCTAAAAGACAGATGCTGAGATTTTGCAACATATCTTATTTAATTAAATTCTACTAGGAAATGAAAAAATTATACGAGGATGTATATCCAGTTAGCCTAGACCAGTTCCCTGCATAAACAAAATATTGCGTTACCATAGCAACGAACAACAACTTATTAGAAGTGTCAGTATAAAGTTTGACATCAAAAAAGTAAACCAGAGTCACGAAATAAATTAAAAGAAAAAATATGTCCACCGAAATTGTGAAAATCGAAAAATTGGAGTATCGAGCCATCATCAAGTACCTGTATTTGAAGGGTTAAGAGGTAAGCAGATTTACGAAGATATGCTCAGTACCCTTGGTGATCAATGTCCTTCGTATGCGACCGTGAAAAATTGGACTGCAAGCTTCAAAAGAAGTAAATTTTCCATTGAAGATGATGAATGATCGGGAAGGCCAGTTTCTGTGCCAGTTCCCGAAAATATCGATGTAGTTCATGACATGATTTTAACAGACCGTCGAATTGGGCTAAAACGGATATCTGAAGCACTGAATATTTCATACGATCGCGTTCATCATATAGTTCACGTCAATTTGGACATGAGAAAAATTGCTGTAAAATGGATCCCCAAATGTTTGAATGTTGACCAAAAGCGTGCAAGGGTAGTAGCATCGCGTTCGATCTGTGCTCGATTTGAAAACGATGTAGACTTCTTAAACCGAATTGTTACTATGAATGAGACTTGGGTACATTTCTACGATCCAGAAACAAAGCAACAATCGATGGAATGGCTACACTCCGGTTCTCCAAGACCTAAGAAGTTTCGTGTCAAAAAATCTGCTGGAAAAGTTCTTGCTTCAGTTTTTTGGGATTGCCATGGAGTAATCATGATTGATTTTTTGGATAAGGGTAGAACAATAACTGGAGATTACTACTCGACATTACTGACCACTCTACGGGAAAAAATTAAAGAGAAAAGATGCGGAAAGCTATCCAAAGTTGTTTTGTTTTTACAGGACAACGCCCCTGCACACAAATCTCATGTTGCCATGCAAAAAATTCGTGATTTAGGGTTTGGAACACCCCCTTTATTCACCAGATTTGGCTCCGTCCGACTATCATCTCTTTCCGCAACTGAAAAAAAAGTTTAAAAGGTCGTAAATTTTCTTCCAACGAGGAGGTAATAAAATCTGTGGAGGTCTGGTTTGAGAGCAAGAAGAAATTTTTTTTTTGAAAGGTCTAGAGACGTTGCAGGTTCGCTGTAATAAATGTATCCAATTAGGAGGAGAATATGTTGAGTAATAAAATATTTTGACATTGAAATTTTGTTTGGTTCTATAATAGGATAAGAATTTTTCAAAATATCCTCGTAGACTTGAGAAAAAAGTGTCATGGTTTATTAGGCACTTATACTAAATACGGCCCTGAGAGCATTGGTCTTAGAGGATTGGGCCCATGAGAACATTGGATCAGAAACTCAATACCTATAACATATATAAAATTTAAGACAAATCCCATTGAGGGCCAATTTCCTATGCTATTGTGCGGTGTCCTTTGCTTTAGACGAATATCTAACGGTTTTTTTCTGTAGAGTGAAAGTTATTTTAAAAAGTATTAAATTGGTTACAATCCACTTGATCGTGATAAACGTCTTGAGCCTACCCTTCTCGTTTTTTTCCAGATTGCAGAAAGCTATATCACCCAAAACGAGTCGATGAAACGAATGAGGCGACATTCCAGTGCCCAGCCTGCTCGAAATGTTTTTCTACCAGATCACGTCTTGCAAGACACGTCAAAATTCATACCGGAGAGAAATCATTTCAATGTAAACTATGTCCCAAGTCTTTTCTTCAAAATTCCGACTTGGTGGCACATGAGAGAAATCATACCGGAGAAAAACCCTTTCACTGCAAACGCTGTTCCAAGTCTTACATTCGACAAGGCGAGTTAGTGAGACATGAGAAAACACATACCGGAGAAAAACCTTATCATTGCCTCGTCTGTTCAAAATCTTTTATCCGAAACGGAGAATTGGTGGCACATGAGAGAACTCATACCAGAGAAAAACCGCTCGACTGCAAAGTCTGCTCGAAATCTTTCGCTTTTCGTACTAGTCTCGCAAACCACGAAAGAATTCACACCGGAGAAAAACCCTTTCAGTGCAAAGTGTGTTCTAAATGTTTCGTTCAACGCACCCATTTGGTGACGCATGAGAAAATTCATACTGGAGAAAAACCCTTTCACTGTAAATTATGTCCGAAGTCTTTTGTTCAACGCGCTGGGTTGGTGGTTCATGAGAGAACTCATAACAATCGTAACGTGGAAAAACCATTCATCTGCGCATGCTGTTCGAAAACTTTTGCTTTGAAATCTAGTCTCAGTCGGCACGAGAAAACTCATGCTGCAAAACATATTTTTCTCGACGAGTCTGTTTGAAATATTTGTGAATAAATGAGTGGCGTGTTTGACCTCCAATATTAATAAAGAAACTTATGATATGCAATTTTGTCTTTTTGTTGTAGCGCGAAAAAAATTGCACGTCTGTTAAGTTTATGAATATTAAGCTGTTTTATATTTCAATATCCTGTAATTATTTCAACTTTGGTGTCCATGAACTTCGAAAATTAAAGCATTTAATTGTGAATACTGAGTGTTTTAATTTCAAAATAACGAAGTTGAGGTTCAGAGATCTTGAAACTTCACATTTTAGTATCATTACTACTATTTTATTATCAATTTTATGATAATTATATCTAAATGAAAAATTCTACTACATTCTGTCATCTGAGTGATCTATCTTTGGTGGTTTCGATATATGAAAAACCTATAGAGTAGAATAGATTTATTTGACCAAGTTACAATTATGTTTTTGGCAAGTTTGGCAAGTCAAGTTTAAAAATATTTAAAATCGACATTGAAACAGTTTGGGTAAAATAGTCATAGGTAAAAAATAATAATAATAAAAACGACAAAACATACAAAAACAATATAAAAAACAGTGTCCCATTATTTGGGAGATCTAGATATTGCTGAGACACAGAGGCATACTCAAATATTCGTGAATGCAGTAAAAACAGTGATTCAGAATGTGTCGTTTCAGTTTCGATTTACGACAGTCCCAAGTCAAAATCTTGAACTCATCAGGCAAAAAGTTGAAGAGTCTGACATCCAGTGAATTCATTTGTGTTTTATTGGGTCTGTAGCGAGGAAGTCTCAAATCGGTTCCGTCGTGAGTTTGGTAATCATGAAAATCAGCGTTCGCCAATTGTTTTTATGTACCTCTAATATTATTATAAATGAATGATGATGGAACAGGCATAATAGATAGATCGTTGAACATTTTTTGACAGTGGTCCCTGTAACCAGCATCAGCCATAATTCTGCAATTTTCTGCATTTTGAAAACCCTAACGGCGTGACAAGAATTCCCCATAAGATAATGCCATAATTTATGTGAGCATAGAAAAATGAAAAATAACATGTTCGGACTGTGTTAAGACATAGTTGTTTCTTCATGTTGCGTAACAAATTTAGTGAACTCGAAAATCTATTACATACCTAGTTGATCTATTTGGGCTGACCAAGTCAGTTTTTCATCTATAACAACCCCAAGAAGTTTGACACTCTTACCATCACCTGCGTTCTTCGTGGAAAGAACAATATTATGGGTTTTATCATGGTTCAACTTCAGATTGTTGGCATTGAACTAATTTTGTGCAGATTCGATAGAGAACGTCATACGTAACGATCAGCATAAGCCACACATTTATTAGGTAACATAGAATGAAACAAATCATTCAGGTAAATGATGAATAGAGAAGGGCCCAAAACAGATCCCTGTGGCACCCCATTTGTAATATTTTGAAAATCAGAACAAGAATCACTATATCCTGTTATGTAGGTAACACTGGAATAGATCGAGCGGTATGCCCCTGACAACATAGTGATTAAGCTTTCCAATAAGAATGCTACGAGAGACACAGTCGAAAGCTTTCGACAGATCGCATAAAGGCCACCAGACGTCACTTATTTTCTGACGAACGAAATGTGTACGATTGAGTAGTGTTAGTGTGTACTATGATCGCATGCCTACCTGTTAGCTTGTCCAGACGGCTACTTTTCAGGTATGAGGTAATCAAGGTACGTGTAAACATTACTTAACTAACGTAAATTCTCAGTCTATAGATATATACTTGTAAAGCCTGGTGGATTGGTTGACAGTGTCGCCGATTTCCACCCCGGAGACCCGAGTTCAAATCTCGTCTCAGACAATTTTTTTTTTTTTCAAAAATGTTTTGATGAAATTGGTAAAAGTTCCTTGGATACAATATACATTTTCCAGAACGTTGATGAACAGGTAGAATTTTCCAATCGAGAGTCAATTAATATTGTGATTTTTTGAAAAATGGTAAATAAAAATTTTCGCAAAATTCGATTTCCTTGTATATAGAATATTGCATTTTCGACTTGATCACCTATGAATATTTCAAAAATGCAGACATTTAGAAAATATCAATTTAGTGGATGGGTGCATTTTTTCGTAAAAAAATTGTCCTTTTATAGTTAAACTTCTGTATAATTAAATTTTTAACGTGATATTCGGAATCAGCTCGTCGAGTTACGTATGACGAAAATTTTGCAATTTCTAGAGAAATGCAAAAGAAAATTTTTTGCAAAATTCTATTTACTTCTTTACAGTATTGCATTTTTCGACTTTGGTCGCCTGGGAATATTTCAAAAATGCCGAATCCCGCGAGTATTACTTCATCTTATAGAAAATTTCCTTCTGAATCCGGAAATGTACTCGTTTTTCGAATCAGAAGGCTAATTCATTTAGAAAATGTCGATTTTGTGGATGAGTGCATTTTTCCTTCGAAAAAAATGCCATTTTATATTTAACCTTTTGTCGAATTGAATTTTTAACGTGATATTCGGAATCAGCTCGTCGAGTTACGTCTGAGGGAATTTTGCACTTTCTAGAGAAATGCAAAATTAAAATTTTTGCAAAATTCTATTTCCTTCTATATAGAATATTGCATATTTCGACTTTGATCGCCTGGGAATATTTCAAAAATGCCGAATCCCGCGAATATTACTTCCTCTTATAGAAAATTTCCTTCTGAATCCGGAAATGTACTCGTATTTCGATTCAGAAGGCTAATTCATTTAGAAAATGTCGATTTTGTGGATGGGTGCATTTTTTCTTCGAAAAAAAAAAGCCATTTTATATTTAACCTTTTGTCGAATTGAATTTTTAACGTGATATTCGGAATCAGCTCGTCGAGTTACGTCTGAGGGAATTTTGCAATTTCTAGAGAAATGCAAAATAAAAATTTTTGCAAAATTCTATTTCCCTCTATATAGAATATTGCATATTTCGACTTTGATCGCCTGGGAATATTTCAAAAATGCCGAATCCCGCGAATATTACTTCATCTTATAGAAAATTTCCTTCTGAATCCGGAAATGTACTCGTATTTCGAATCAGAAGGCTAATTCATTTAGAAAATGTCGATTTTGTGGATGGGTGCATTTTTCCTTCGAAAAAATTGCCATTTTATATTTAACCTTTTGTCGAATTGAATTTTTAACGTGATATTCGGAATCAGCTCGTCGAGTTACGTCTGAGGGAATTTTGCACTTTCTAGAGAAATGCAAAATAAAAATTTTTGCAAAATTCTATTTCCTTCTACATAGAATATTGCATATTTCGACTTTGATCGCCTGGGAATATTTAAAAAATGCCGAATCCCGCGAATATTACTTCATCTTATAGAAAATTTCCTTCTGAATCCGGAAATGTACTCGTATTTCGAATCAGAAGGCTAATTCATTTAGAAAATGTCGATTTTGTGGATGGGTGCATTTTTTCTTCGAAAAAAATGCCATTTTATATTTAACCTTTTGTCGAATTGAATTTTTAACGTGATATTCGGAATCAGCTCGTCGAGTTACGTCTGAGGGAATTTTGCAATTTCTAGAGAAATGCAAAATAAAAATTTTTGCAAAATTCTATTTCCCTCTATATAGAATATTGCATATTTCGACTTTGATCGCCTGGGAATATTTCAAAAATGCCGAATCCCGCGAATATTACTTCATCTTATATAAAATTTCCTTCTGAATCCGGAAATGTACTCGTATTTCGAATCAGAAGGCTAATTCATTTAGAAAATGTCGATTTTGTGGATGAGTGCATTTTTCCTCCGAAAAAAATGCCATTTTATATTTAACCTTTTGTCGAATTGAATTTTTAACGTGATATTCGGAATCAGCTCGTCGAGTTACGTCTGAGGGAATTTTGCACTTTCTAGAGAAATGCAAAATAAAAATTTTTGCAAAATTCTATTTCCTTCTATATAGAATATTACATATTTCGACTTTGATCGCCTGGGAATATTTAAAAAATGCCGAATACCGCGAGTATTACTTCATCTTATAGAAAATTTCCTTCTGAATCCGGAAATGTACTCGTATTTCGAATCAGAAGGCTAATTCATTTAGAAAATGTCGATTTTGTGGATGAGTGCATTTTTCCTTCGAAAAAAATGCCATTTTATATTTAACCTTTTGTCGAATTGAATTTTTAACGTGATATTCGGAATCAGCTCGTCGAGTTACGTCTGAAGGAATTTTGCAATTTCTAGAGAAATGCAAAATAAAAATTTTTGCAAAATTCTATTTCCCTCTATATAGAATATTGCATATTTCGACTTTGATCGCCTGGGAATATTTCAAAAATGCCGAATCCCGCGAGTATTACTTCATCTTATAGAAAATTTCCTTCTGAATCCGGAAATGTACTCGTATTTCGAATCAGAAGGCTAATTCATTTAGAAAATGTCGATTTTGTGGATGAGTGCATTTTTCCTTCGAAAAAAATGCCATTTTATATTTAACCTTTTGTCGAATTGAATTTTTAACGTGATATTCGGAATCAGCTCGTCGAGTTACGTCTGAGGGAATTTTGCAATTTCTAGAGAAATGCAAAATAAAAATTTTTGCAAAATTCTATTTCCCTCTATATAGAATATTGCATATTTCGACTTTGATCGCCTGGGAATATTTAAAAAATGCCGAATCCCGCGAATATTACTTCATCTTATAGAAAATTTCCTTCTGAATCCGGAAATGTACTCGTATTTCGAATCAGAAGGCTAATTCATTTAGAAAATGTCGATTTTGTGGATGGGTGCATTTTTTCTTCGAAAAAAAATGCCATTTTATATTTAACCTTTTGTCGAATTGAATTTTTAACGTGATATTCGGAATCAGCTCGTCGAGTTACGTCTGAGGGAATTTTGCTATTTCTAGAGAAATGCAAATAAAAATTTTTGCAAAATTCTATTTCCTTCTATATAGAATATTGCATATTTCCACTTTGATCGCCTGGGAATATTTCAAAAATGCCGAATCCCGCGAGTATTACTTCATCTTATAGAAAATTTCCTTCTGAATCCGGAAATGTTCTCGTTTTTCGAATCAGAAGGCTAATTCATTTAGAAAATGTCGATTTTGTGGATGGGTGCATTTTTCCTTCGAAAAAAAATGCCATTTTATATTTAACCTTTTGTCGAATTGAATTTTTAACGTGATATTCGGAATCAGCTCGTCGAGTTACGTCTGAGGGAATTTTGCAATTTCTAGAGAAATGCAAAATAAAAATTTTTGCAAAATTCTATTTCCCTCTATATAGAATATTGCATATTTCGACTTTGATCGCCTGGGAATATTTCAAAAATGCCGAATCCCGCGAGTATTACTTCATCTTATAGAAAATTTCCTTCTGAATCCGGAAATGTACTCGTTTTTCGAATCAGAAGGCTAATTCATTTAGAAAATGTCGATTTTGTGGATGGGTGCATTTTTCCTTCGAAAAAAATGCCATTTTATATTTAACCTTTTGTCGAATTGAATTTTTAACGTGATATTCGGAATCAGCTCGTCGAGTTACGTCTGAGGGAATTTTGCAATTTCTAGAGAAATGCAAAATAAAAATTTTTGCAAAATTCTATTTCCTTCTATATAGAATATTGCATATTTCGACTTTGATCGCCTGGGAATATTTCAAAAATGCCGAATCCCGCGAATATTACTTCATCTTATAGAAAATTTCCTTCTGAATCCGGAAATGTACTCGTATTTCGAATCAGAAGGCTAATTCATTTAGAAAATGTCGATTTTGTGGATAGGTGCATTTTTTCTTCGAAAAAAATGCCATTTTATATTTAACCTTTTGTCGAATTGAATTTTTAACGTGATATTCGGAATCAGCTCGTCGAGTTACGTCTGAGGGAATTTTGCACTTTCTAGAGAAATGCAAAATAAAAATTTTTGCAAAATTCTATTTCTTTCTATATAGAATATTGCATATTTCGACTTTGATCGCCTGGGAATATTTCAAAAATGCCGAATCCCGCGAATATTACTTCATCTTATAGAAAATTTCCTTCTGAATCCGGAAATGTACTCGTATTTCGAATCAGAAGGCTAATTCATTTAGAAAATGTTGATTTTGTGGATGGGAGCATTTTTCCTTCGAAAAAAATGCCATTTTATATTTAACCTTTTGTCGAATTCAATTTTTAACGTGATATTTGGAATCAGCTTGTCGAGTTACGTCTAACGGAAGTTTTCAAATTTCATAATTATTTCTGAAACATTAGACAGTAGTGAATTGAAAACAATCTATGCGCAAATAACCAAAACGCAAAACAATGACTCACTTTTAATTTTGTTGAATACGGGACTTCAAAAAGTGTCCGGGAATACCCGACATTCATGTGTCTGAGGCTACCCGATTGGGTATCATACAATATCCGTAGCACTATTCAAGCTATGCTAAGAATGAAATAAATAATTCACCGTAGTGGAGTTGAATAAATTTACTATAGATCAATATCACAATCAAGCTGATTTACTAACAATTTGGTTTTCATATCATTCAATCATGTTATACAAGATCGCACTGGGAACGTTAGGCGGGAACAAAATGGACTGTCACGTCTAACTCGTTCAGCGCTTCCTCCTCTACTTACTGGTATTGTATGTACACTGTGTTTATATGCTTAGAAGCGATGTTACATTTTTGAAGAGTACTTGATTTGTTCGTAATAGAAATGTCCGGGACTACCCGCCGTCCGGAGCTACCCGACCTTCCCCTATACAGTGCTAGTCAAAAGTCCCCTCCCCCCGTCGTATCTTTTGAACGGATATACTTACAATTATGAAATTTGCGATTTTTCGAGAAATGCAAAATAAAAATTTTCGCAAAATTCTATTTCCTTCTATATGGAATATTACAAATTTCGACTTTGATCATCTGGGAATATTTATTTAATTATTACACATTTCCTGTGGGTGAAATTGAAAGTACTTACATTAATTAATGTAGACCTCAATGCTTTTGTTAAACTCGCATCTGACCATTGTTTATTAATCAATGTCTCAAAATCTAATCTGATGATTATTGGCCCAAATGTCTGTAAAAATAACACACCAGATATTAATATTTCAATAAACCAATTGCCACTTGGAAAAGTTGATTTTGCAAAAAACCTAGGTGTTTTAATTGACACTGACTTGAGGTTTGAAAAGCATGTAAACAAGTTGCTTCAAAAAGCATATGCTACATTGAAATTGATATATGTGAACGTCAAATCTACCTTATGTGATACGCTGCTGTTATCAACCTTCAATTATTTAACCAATCAGTATAAGAATAAAATACAGAAACTTAAAAACTCTTGGTTGAGATTGATAAATGGGATACGTAGACGTCAAAGAATCACATATAAATTTACGAGTAGCTGGTTGGTTGAATATGGAAAATAAACGAACGATGCCTCTACCACCTACTTATTTTAAGCAAAACTCCCTCATACCTTCATAGGAAAATTAGATATCGCTGAGATATCCACAATTTGAATATTAGATATAAAGGTACTTTAACACCGCCCTCTTTCAGATTAGAATTTTTTAAACGGTCATTCTCCTATCAGATCTGTAGAGTGTACAACTCCATTCCTCGAGTGATAAAAGCAGGAATTGTGTCGAATTTCAAAAACAATTTAAAAAAAATTATTTTCCGTCAACAGTGTATAGAATAGATAAAACTCATTTACGTATTCCCGCCCCTCTCAATCTCTTATTTTCTCATCTCCAAATGATTGATTCTCTAGGTATAAGTCCTAACAGGCATATGTATATGAATTTTCTAAATGTAATAGGCTTATTCTGAATAAAAACTACTACATCAAGGCAAAGAGACGTACAAGGTCAAATGGAAGAACAATTTACTGGTGATTTGTTCACCTCGTTAATTGAACGTCGCCTTTTACTCCAAACTTGCTTTTCCTTTACTCTTCTCTCATTACAGAAATGTATATTCAGTTTGTGAGTAATAAAGACGTTAATTATTATTATTATTATTATTATTTCATTCTGTTGATCATGACATTTTTCACACTCAAATCGCAGTTAACTAAGCGATTGCGAAATTTTATCAGACACCTGACAATACTGTAGTAAATTGTGAATATTGTGACGTGTAATCGGTGTAATTTTTGACTCAAAAGCGTCAAAAGACTCGAAACGAATGTTATCGAGCGTAACCGAAATAGAGGCTAATACTGAAGTGACTGAAGACGTTACTGAAGAGTACTGAACCAAATACTGAAGTATTGGATGTACTGAAATGAGTGTATTGGGTACTGAAATACGTAAGTCAGGTACTGAAAGGGGCACTGAACATTTTAAAGGCAGATTGAAGAATTGATTTTTGTACCGAAAACATTTTCGTGAGACCAAGGTGCTCAATTGACTACAGTACATATACTTGTGTTGATAATGGGTGTACTGAAATACTGAAAATTCTGAGATGTTCAGCTACTGTTGAGATTTGTTACCCCCTTGGTTACAATCCATTTGACGGTGATACCCTTCTCGTTTTTTTCCAGATTGCGGGACAAAGCGATACCGCCCAAACCGAGGGGATGGAACGAATGGGGCGACATTCCAGTGCCAAGGCTGCCCGAAATCTTTTTCTACTAGAATTCGTCTTGCACACCACAAAAAAATCCATACCGGAAAAGTTCCTTGCAAATTCTGCTCCAAACCTTTCGGTATATCCAGACTGGCAGCACATGAAATAACTCACACCACAATAAAACATCAATGCACGTTCTGTTCAAAAACTTTTATAAAGATTTCCACCTTGGTGACCCACGAGAGTATTCATACAAGAGAAAAATTATTTGTCTGCAAGTTTTGTTCGAAACTTTTTTCTACAAGCTCAAGACTCGAAAAACACGAAAGAACTCATACCGTAGAAAAAACCTTTCTCTGCCTCGTCTGTTCAGAAGCTTTCATCTCACATTGCGACTTGGTGGCCCACGGGAAAACTCATACCAGAGGAAAACCGTTTGACTGCAACGTCTGTTTGAAATCCTTTTCTTGTAGATCTACTCTTGTAACTCACGAAAATATTCACACCGGAGAAAGACCTTTCAAGTGCAAAATATGTTCTAAATATTTCAAGCAAAGCTCCAACTTGGCGAGGCACGAGAGAATGCATACCGGAGAAAAACGGTTTCACTGTGAATTATGTTTGAAATCGTTCAGTCGACGTGAGCAGTTGATGGATCATGAAAGAACTCACACCGGAGAAAAACCGTTCAGCTGCACGCGCTGTTCGAAAACTTTCAATGCAAAATCCAACCTCAGGCTGCACGAGAAAACTCATAGTAAAGAAAAACTTGTTTCTGACGAGCCTGTTCAAAATATTTGGCCATTATATTGATTAATAGACAGTAAAGATTAAAACTAGATGAATTTTTGATTTCATTGAAAATATGAACAGGATGTTCATAAAGTCAGTTGTGGAATCATCTGCGACTGAAAGTTGGAATTTAGTCGCTGTTTTCCATCGTACAAGATAACCTCTCTTGGAAGGGATTCATGTTTTAAAGAGAAATTGAGAATGTTTCTCTTTAAAATAGATGCATTTTATTCAGATAAAATGCAAAATAATATAGGTGTGCCTCAAGGGTCTTTTGGGACCATTGTTATTCCTCATATATCTAAATGACATTGTAACCATAGCAGAAGAATGTAAAATTCATTTATTTGCCGACGACACCCTACTGTACTTTAGTAGTGAAGATGTACAAGAGTGTGTTGATACTATGAACGCTAGTCTTCAAAGGGTGTATAGATATTGCTGTGCAAAACTGCTAAAGGTGAACGTAAATAAAACAAAATGGATGTTATTAGGGAAACATAAAGATCAAAATAATGAAAACCTACTTCTACGATTGAATGACATTGATATAGAAAAGGTAAACAAATTCGTGTACTTGGGTGTAACTATTGACAGTAAATTAAAATTCAAGGAACATGCTAATCAGGTTATTAAAACAGTAGCTTACAAAATCAACTATTTAAGAAGATGTTCCCCATATCTCAGCCAGTGGTCTAAATTATTAATATACAACTCCATAATCCTTCCACATTTGAATTATTGTTCTACCATTCTGTTTTTTCTCAATCAAAATGAAATAGACTACAAAAGATGCAGAATCGTGCTATGCGAATGATTTTACAATGTTCGAGAATAACACCAATATCAAATATGTTGCAAACACTTCAATGGCTACCAGTGAAGAAACTCTTCGAGTACCAAACACTAATTTTTATATTCAAAATCAAAATTGGATATTCACCTGTATATCTACAGAATAAATTAACTTATGTGGCTGAAATACACGAGTACAATACAAGAAACAAAATAAAAATTGAAAAGTATAAAAAGGAAAGTACGCATAATTCTTTATTTCATAAAGGAGCAGATTGTTTTAATGACCTCCCACAAGAAATTAAAGAGAGTGGTTGGATAAATACATTCAAAAGACGATTGAAAGATTACTTAATGAAAACTTTTTATTTATACGTGTGAATTTTTAATCAGACTGTTTGTATTTTTTCATGTTAATTTTATTTTATTTATAAGGTGACATTGTATTTACTATTGTAAATGAATTAGTTTTTCAACTAAATAAAGATATATATATATTTATATATATATATATATATATATATATATATATATATATATATATATATATCGCTGTCTCAGTGCAACACAGTAACATCTCAAAATTTTTAGGTTTTGAGATAAGTGCATATTCATACTCAGCAGAACGAAATCTACCTTATGCAACACTGTAATATCCTGAAATATTATCTTGTAGTCCATATTTTTCAATATAGTTTACTATGTCTCTACATTCAAGTGATGAATATGTCAGAACAAGAGTATAATATCCCAAGATAGTTCAGTTTTGCTCTGGGATTTACCTTAAAATAACTGAAAAACTAATATAATCAACTAACTATTTCAACTAAATATCTATAGATGTTCACAATTGATAGACTATTCACCAGTTGTAAAAAAACTTTAAACTCGTTTTTCTCAATATGGCTGATTTGAAAATGTTACAGTTTTGCACTGAGGCAGCGATATATATATATATATATATATATATATATATATAATAATAATAAAGGTCTTTATTATTTTCAAATTATATACATAGATGTATCTTTAGTAACTAAAAAACACTTCTGAAAACAAAGGGCGAAGTTCATTTTCTGCAGAGAAACGATAATGGCTTTCCTACGAAAATGTTCTTCCACTTATATATATTTAAATAAGGATTGATATAGCGGGGGGCAATATTTAGAATAATAATAGAACATTTTGAGGGTTATACCCAATAACTTTTATATATATATATATATATATAGTGTGTGTTTCACTTCTCATGGAAACACCCCCGTATCTTCCGTAACAATAGAGGTTAAATGATGGACTGATGGAAATGCTCAAAATGCACCTACCACCTGAATGGGGTTGGCGATGGAACAACCCATTTTTACGGTAAAACATACCAGGGGGCAGAATAGGCCCATAATTCCTACAGATTCGTGATCAGGACCACCAACTTACTACAGAGACACGTTTTTCCTGAAAAAATGTCAGTCCTGAAAAATCCGAATTTGTCTCACTTCTCATGGAAACACCCCCGTATCTTCCGTAATTTTTTACGTAGAACCATGAAATTTCCAGGATCGATAGATACACTGGAAATGAACTCACTGCACGGGAATGGTCAATCTACGTTAAATACACTGCACGCCAGCAGCGAAGGAACCACCCATTTTTCCATCGCTGCTGGCGTGCAGTGCACATCATGTAGGATGACCCGTTTTTTGCAGTGAGTTCATTTCTAGTGTATTTATCGATCCTGCAAATTTCAGGGTTCTACGTATAAAATTACGGAAAATACGGGGGTGTTTCCATGAGAAGTGAGACAAATTCGGATTTTTCAGGACTGAAATTTTTTCAGAGAAAAAGTGTATCTGTAGTAAGTTGGTGGTCCTGATCACGAATCTGTAGGAATTTTGAGCCTATTCTGCCCCGTAGTATGTTTTACCGTAAGAATGTGTTGTCCCATCGCGATTGGCGGGCTGTGTATATCTCTTAGGCCAACCCCATTCAGGTGGTAGGTGCATTTTGAGCATATCCATCAGTCCTGAGAGTTTCATCATTCAACCTCAAATATTACGGAAGATACGGGGGTGTTTCCATGAGAAGTGAGACACACTATATATGTATATATATATATATATATATATATATATATATATATATACGATATAATTCACTGCATAGACAGGTAAATTGGTAGTGGGGGTCACTTATGATTCGATAGAAAACTTCTCACTACTAGATTTCAGAGAATTGGAAGAAGACATTGTTTTTTTCGTTGAAAAATAAGGGATATTCAGATAACTTGAATGGTGCCTTTTTTTAAAATTGTTTCACTAACCTTTCCAAACCATTACTAAACCTCATCAATACCTCATTACTAACAGGGGAGGTACCTGATGACCTGAGGATTTCTACAATCATTCCTGTTCCGAAAAAAACAAACTCAAATAAAGCCTCAGATCTAAGACCAGTGAACATGTTGAGCTCAATTGAAAAAATAATGGAAAAAGCAGTCTATAACCAATTAGTAACCAATTAGTAGATTATATTGAAAACGTTTACTATTGATGGCTGCCAAACAAATACTGAACAACGTGGGGTTATCAAACTTGAAACATATGCTGTATAGATTGTGTACTTTCTGATACAATGGTATTTTTCTAGCAACTACCGCCATCTCTAGGCTATGCCAGGTACTTCTGGGACCATCCTCATAGATAATTGGTTGAAAAAGGAAAATTCCTAAATCGTAGCAGAAATTGACATTTCAGTTTGGTTGTGTTTTGAAGCTCAAAAATCTTCATTTACTCACATTAAAACGATTTTGGTAGTGAAGAGCCTCTAGTTAAAATTAATATGAGTGTTTTGGATGTGATTAAAGTTATAGATGAAAATGTTTAAATACGTATAGGTTGTACAACGAGTTTTATTTATATAATAAAGAAGGTGGGTTCATATTGATTCTCAATTCATTGAAAACCTCGATGGTACCTCCGTTTTAAAATCATATTCTGAAAAATATACTAATGGATACGAAAAAAGAAGATGATGACCCCGAAACTAAGTTCAAAAACATTAATGGTATATGATATAGAAGTGTCTAATCGATTTATGTATGACGAATAGAGACGAATTGTCCAGATACATATCAAAAAAATAATTTTCAGTTCCTATTTGTTCCCAACCTTCAAATATACTCCCGTTTTCTAAAGATTATTCCGGCTTAATTGCTAGTTCACTCAAAGCTGCCTTGAAAGTGGAAGGTGTGAAGGCTTAGGGATCACCTCTTAATAAAAAAATTTGTATTCTGAGAAAGTTTTCTGAGTGATAATAATTGAAGGAATTCACATATATGATGAGATTATTATTGCACTTGAAACATTCCCGCCTAGATCGTATCTTCTAATAGATATAATACTGCTCGCGCCTTCTTCCATTGTCTATTTGGGTTGTGGTAGATTTTAATGTAAGAAAATTATTTATATTAAATATATCATTATTTATAGTAATGATAACTAAGTTTCAAACCTTTTACAGAGATGTAGAAAATTTTAGAATTATCTGACTTCTATTGGAAACCCCGAAATTACGTTTTTATGGAACTCTACTTCTTCTTCTAGTAGATGTAAACTCTAGAGGTCAATAAAACGTGACTATAGATAATAGGTGTACTGAAATACTGAAAATTCTGAGATGTACACCTACTGTAAGAGTTGTTACCCCTCGGTTACAATACACTTGACGGTGATACCCTTCTCGTTTTTTTCCAGATTGCGGGACAAAGCTGCATCTCCCAAAACGAGTGGATGACACGAATAAGGTGACATTCCAGTGCCAAGTCTGTTCGAGATCTTTTCCTACCAGAGTTCGTGTTGCACACCACGAAAAAATCCATACCGGAAAAACATTTCCATGCAGATTCTGCTCCAAACCTATTGATATATCCAGACTTGCAGTACACGAAAGAACTCATACAGGAGAAAAACCGTTTAAGTGCAACGTATGTGCGGCATCATTTTTTTGGAGATCAGATCTTGCAACTCATCAAACAATTCACACCGGAGAAAGACCTTTCAAGTGCAAAATATGTTCCAAATATTTCACTCAATGTGGCAGCTTGGCGAGACATAAGAGAATTCATACTGGTGAAAAACCGTTTCACTGTGAACTATGTTCAAAATCGTTCATTCGACGTTATCAGTTATTAAATCATTACACAACTCATACCGGGGAAAGACCATTGAGCGACACATTCCAGTGCCCAATCTGTTCGAGATCTTTTCCTACCAGAGTTCGTCTGGCACACCACGAAAAAATCCATACCGGAAAAGTTCCTTGCAAATTCTGCTCCAAACTTTTCGTTATATCCAGACTGGCAGCACATGAAATAACTCACACCACAGTAAAACATCATTGCACGGTCTGTTCGAAAAGTTTTTCCTGCCATTACGACTTGCTGAACCATGGGAGAACTCATACAGAATAAAGACCGTTTCACTGCAAATTATGTTTAAAATCTTTCACTTTTTGTTCTAATCTTAGTAAATCATGAAATAATTCATAGCGGAGAAAAATCTTTCTAGTGCAAAGTATGTTGCAAAACGGTTCCACCACAGCTTAGATAAATACACAGCTGTAAAACTCCCTATGGAGGGGGTAGTTCGCGTAGATGTTCGCGCACCTCCCACCGTCGCGGTAAAACCTATCAAGACAGTGGTGTGTGTTTGGATTTATTATCTGCAAATTTAATCGCTCCAGTGCCGTAGTTGTGTCGAGTGTTATTTGCCGGTGTTTTTACTTTGTATGTTACAAGCTGCAATTTTTTCCGATCTTTGGTATTCTTTGTGTGTTACAGTCCTTTGAAGTCCTTATATATTTATTTTAAAGCCCATGAGAATTCGAAAGGAAGTTTATTTGGTAATTTGAATGATCCAAATAATAGTTTTGTCACTTTCATCAGTGACATTGAAATCATTTTCCAAGAAAAACTAGATACGTTCATTTTTAAACAATCAAATTGAGGAATAACATATATTTATCTTTAATTCAAACTATTGAGTCCTACGAAATTGATACGGTAAGAAAAATATTTGTTAGATACTGGTATACACATTTAGTTTTCTGTGCGAATTCGTAATATGTTCAAATTTATTGTGGAATTCAGTATCGTAAACAAATCGTTCTTGGAATCTTAATCCTTAGAACACAGCAATTATTGGATATTCCCATCATTCCAAACTATTATAAGATTCAAATCCATAATAATTAAATCCTTAAATTCCCTGAAAGGTTAGGAATTACGGAGTACCTTCTGTGAGGAGTATGTTCAATAATGAAATTGTTGGGTAGTGACACGAATACATTCTTTTCTATTCTTAAACATTGGATTTTAGGTTGGCAACTGTTAGATATTTTGACGGTATTTGTACACGCCCTATAGAATAGAATAGATGACCAATCATTCAAACGAGACAAATTGTTATATACAATAAAAGCTGTTTGTAATATTTGCCACCCTTCCTGATTTTGCATACCTGAGAAATGTGCTTGACATAAGTTATTATTAGTTTGACAGAAAAAACCACATTATATTCAGCTATAAAATTTTATAATAGACTAACGACAGAATTGAAAATTGAGCACTGCCTCAAAAAATTCAAACAATCTGTACAAAAGTTATTGATTAACATAGAACCATACACTGTAGACGAATTTCTTGATTCCCACTCATTTTGAGACATTGTCAAACAAACTTTCTCTTTTATGTAATTTTTACTTAATAAGTTTTCAATTACTAAAGTGTCTATTTACAATTTTTAAAGTGTCCACTTGAAATAGTGTTAGTATATATTAAGTATTTCTAAAATGTTAGTGCTTTGTTCACTGAACATATAATTTTTGACGCCGGTTCACCCAATTGAATTTGTGCATTGTAACATATGTATAAGTACAATTTTTTGAATAAAGCTACCTATCTATCTATCTATTTCGAGCTCTTGATCGCTCAGTATTGTAAAATTAGAACTAGTTATATGAAAATATAGGTCAAAAGCACCCACGATTTTTTTTTATTTGAGTGATTATATTGACAATAATTTTTTACTTTTTAGTCCATGTTGGAAGTAAAGCGTGTCTTTAGTTTTTTAAAATATAAATTAATCTTTCGACTAAAAAATCGACTTCTTCCCATTATTATTATTTAGAAACATGGAACAAAATCATTGAATTTGTGTATTGTCACCAGGTCTTGACAAGTGTGCACAATTTTCAATTTTTTCGCTGGTATTACTTACCCATTATTATTTTTTTTCTTTGGTGTTTTGGCATCGACTGCTATGGTCATTAGCCTCGTGTTCTGGATAGGCCTTGTTACCAACTCCATATTACTATTATTATTATTATTAAGTCCTATGGGACAAAATTATCAAATTTGTGTATTGACAAAGGTACAAAATTTTCAATTTTTTTTCTGGTATTATTTACCCATTATTATTATTATCGAGGACTATGGGACAAAATTATTAAATTTGTGTTTTGTCACCTGATACTCACTTCTCGATATCGAACATGAGGATCGCCAATTTTGTTTATTCCACACGACAGCTTAAAGTGGGTAAAAATCGAGTCCAAAGGAGTCGGTTACAAACATACAGGTAATATAAAGCGTGTAAAAAAGGCACAGGCACATGTGTGATTTTATTGTCATGATACCTAAAATGCTGTTTGAATGGTTTATGTCAATATTGTAAGTTGGGTCCTGTCTATTGCACCGCAATTATTTCGAATCCAGCCCTGACTTTTACCGCGAAATGGCGTCTTCAAGGTTACGGATTCATTCTTTCAACGAGGGGCTGAGTTTGTTAGCTGTGTATTTATCTAAGCTGTGGTTCCACTGTGAATTATGTTCAAAATCGTACATTCAATGTTTTCAGTTGTTGGATCATCACACAACTCAAACCGGGGAAAGACCTTTCAGCTGCACGTTTTGTACGAAAATTCATATTGGAAAGAAACTTGTTCCTGACGAACTTGATCAAAAATATTGTTCTATTATATTTATAGTTCTTTTTACTATTATTATTCTTATATATTGATCGGATATATCATGAGTATTGCATTTTTTATCAATGAAATATTTGTATATTGGAATGAGCGTTATCTTTTACTTCTGCAACTTGTAAAGTGGTTTTGGCCAGGAAAAAATCAGTGTAAACTATTCAAGGACAATTTACCATCGATAGATACGAGGGTGATCCCAGTAGTACCTAGCCCAATAAAGAAAACACAAAAATTTGGGAAAAAACATATTTATTTTTCAACGTAATCTCGTTTTAGCTCCACACACTCTTCCCAGGAATGTTCAATAAGTTCGATACTGTTTTTATAATAAGAATCGTCAAGTTCATCAAAATAGCCACTAACTGCCGACGTAACCTCTTCATTGTTGGAAAATCTTTGACCACCGAGCCATTACTTCAAGGCTGGAAACAGAAAATAATCCGAGGGGGCTAAATCTGGCGAATAGGGTACATGAGGTAGCAATTCAAACTTTAATTCATTAATTTTGGCCATTGCAATAACGGATGTGTGAGCTGGTGCATTGTCTTGATGAAACAACACTCTCTTCTCAGCCAAATGCGGCCGTTTTTGCTTGATTTCTTCGCTCAAACGTTGCAATAAGTTTGCATAATACTCGCCGTTGATAGTTTTTCCTTTTGCAAGATAGTCATTGAAAATTATTCCACGCGCATCCCAAAAAACCGACGCCATGACCTTGCCTGCAGATGAACGGTCTTTGCTTTCTTTGGAGCCGGTTCTCCCTTCGGATGTGAAGTGATGGACCCGTGTTTCATCCATGGTGATGGAACGGTGCAAAAATTCGGCTTTATTTCTGTGAAACCTTGCCAAACACGCAATGGAAACATCTTCAAAACGCTGTTTTTGTTCCATTGTGAGCAAACGCGAAACCCATCTTGCGCACAGCTTTCACATGTACAAATTTTCAGTTATTATGCGATATACCGCACTTTTTGAAATGCCTACTATGTCTGCTAGCTCAAGCACTTGCAGTCGACGATCATCCAGTACCGCTTTGTGGATTCTGGAACATTTCTGGAGTCGTCACCTCATTTGGTCAACCACTGCGATGCTCGTCTTCGCAGGTCGTACGGCCTCGTTTAAACTCTGCTACCCAATATTTTACTGTAAATGTAAACTCTAGTGGTCAATAAAACGTGACTATAGATAATGGATCTACAGAAATACTGAAAATTCTGAGATGTACACCTACTATCTAATATTGTTACGTGTAATCGGTGTAATTTTTGACTCAAAAGCGTCAAAAGACTCGAAACGAATGTTATCGAGCGTAACCGAAATTGAAGCTAATACTGAAGTGACTGGAGACGGTACTGAAAAGTACTAAACCACATACTGAAGTATTGGATGTATTGAAATGAGTATATTGGGTACTGAAATACGTTAATAAGGGGCACTGAACATTTTTAAGGCAGATTGAAGAATTGATTTTTGTACCGAAAACATTTTCGTGAGACCAAGGTGCTCAATTGAGTACATTGCATATACTTGTGTTGATAATGGGTGTACTGAAAATTCTGAGATGTACACCTACTGTAAGAGTTGTTACCCCCTCGGTTACAATACACTTGACGGTGATACCCTTCTCGTTTTTTCCAGATTGCGGGACAAAGCTGCATCTCCCAAAACGAGTGGATGACACGAATAAGGTGACATTCCAGTGCCAAGTCTGTTCGAGATCTTTTCCTACCAGAGTTCGTGTAGCACACCACGAAAAAATCCATACCGGAAAAACATTTCCATGCAGATTCTGCTCCAAACCTATTGATATATCCAGACTTGCAGTACACGAAAGAACACATACCGGAGAAAAACCGTTTGACTGCAAAGTCTGTTTGAGATCTTTTTCATTTCGGTCTAATCTTGTAGTTCATGAAAGAAGACACACCGGAGAAAAACCTTACAAATGCAAAGTGTGTTCCAAATATTTTAAGCAACATTCCAACTTGGTGAGACACGAGAGAATTCATACTGGAGAAAAACACTTTCACTGTGAATTATGTTTAAAATCGTTTGGTCAACGTGTTCAGTTGATGGATCATGAAAGATCTCACACCGGGGAAAGACCGTTTATCTGCACATACTGCTCGAAATCTTTTACTACAAGATCTAGCCTCGGGCGGCACAAGACAATTCATAATGAAAAAAAACTTGTTCCGGACAAGCCTGTTCAAAGTTTTTCTCCTTTAGATTTATAGTTGCTAAGCAAAAGAATTCGCTACTTAGGCGGTAAATTCATAGTGCAAGTGATCAAAAAAAAGTGACTGATTCATCACACCGAAAAGATACAATAATATTTCATGGTCTGTGAAAATAGTGAACTTTTAACCATATACATAGATAAGGACGAAACTTTTGCACACTGCAATAAAGAGCAAGTAATTATTTTTCTTGACAGTTCAGCTTCATTCAGCGATCTACTGGCGAAAGCAACCGGCTTATCATCTGAATTTGAATAAACTGTCCCTATACCGAAATTGGACGCATCAGTGCGTACTTTGAATACGTTGGTTTCTGAAAAATCAGAATATTTGAGAATTGATACCTTGTAGCATCTTGAGTGATCATTGACATTCTTATAATGATAATAAT